>OZ038390.1:26715107-27408756 GCA_964036045.1 Eutreptiella sp. 'Long Island Sound 2002'
GGGGCTATGGGAATGATGGGGGGGGGGGCTATGGGACTGATGGGGGGGGGCTTTGGGACTGATGGGGGGGGGCTTTGGGACTGATGGGGGGGGGCTATGGGACTAAGGGGGGGGGCTATGGGACTGATGGGGGGGGGGGCTATGGGACTGATGGGGGGGGGGGCTTTGGGACTGATGGGGGGGGAGCTATGGGACTGATGGGGGGGGGGCTTTGGGGCTGATGGGGGGGGGGCTATGGGACTGATGGGGGGGGGGCTATGGGACTGATGGGGGGGGGGCTTTGGGACTGACGGGGGGGGGGGCTTTGGGACTGATGGGGGAGGGGGCTATGGGACTGATGGGGGGGGGGCTTTGCAACTGATGGGGGAGGGGGGTATGGGACTGATGGGGGGGGGGCTTTGGGACTGATGGGGGGGGGCTTTGGGACTGATGGGGGGGAGGGGCTTTGGGACTGATGGGGGGGGGGCTATGGGACTGATGGGGGGGGGGGCTATGGGACTGATGGGGGGGGGGCTATGGGACTGATGGGGGGGGGGCTTTGGGACTGACGGGGGGGGGGGTTTGGGACTGATGGGGGAGGGGGCTATGGGACTGATGGGGGGGGGGCTTTGGGACTGATGGGGGAGGGGGGTTTGGGACTGAGGGGGGGGGGGCTTTGGACTGATTGGGGGGGGCTTTGGGACTGATGGGGGGGGGGGCTTTGGGACTGATGGGGGGGGGGCTATGGGACTGATGGGGGGGGGGGCTATGGGACTGATGGGGGGGGGGGCTATGGGATTGGATGGGGGGGGGCTATGGCACTGATGGGGGGGGGGCTTTGGGACTGATGGGAGGGGGGGGCTTTGGGACTGATGGGAGGGGGGGGCTTTGGGACTGATGGGGGGGGGGCTTTGGGACTGATGAGGGGGGGGCTTTGGGACTGAGGGGGGGGGGGGGCTATGGGACTGATTGGGGAGGGGCTATGGGACTGATGGGGGGGGGGGGCTATGGGACTGATGGGGGGGGGCTATGGGATTGATGGGGGGGCGTATGAGACTGATTGGGGGGGGCTATGGGACTGATGGGGGGGGGGGGCTTTGGGACTGATGGGGGGGGCTATGGGACTGATGGGGGGGGGGGGGCTATGGGACTGATGGGGGGGGGCTTTGGGACTGATGGGGGGGGGCTTCGGGACTGATGGGGGGGGGCTATGGGACGGAGGGGGGGGGGGCTATGGGACTGATGGGGGGGGGGCTTTGGGACTGATGGGGGGGGGGGCTATGGGACTGATGGGGGGGGGCTTTGGGAGTGATGGGGGGGGGGCTATGGGACTGATGGGGGGGGGGGGCTTTGGGACTGATGGGGGGGGGCTATGGGACTGATGGGGGGGGGGGGCTTTGGGACTGATGGGGGGGAGGGCTTTGGGACTGATGGGGGGGGGCTTTGGGACTGATGGGGGGGGGGCTTTGGGACTAATGGGGGGGGGGCTTTGAGACTGATGGGGGGGGGGGCTTTGGGACTGATGGGGGGGGGGGCTATGGGATTGAATGGGGGGGGGGCTTTGGGACTGATGGGGGGGGGGGCTTTGGTACTGATGGGGGGGCGGGGATTTGGGATTGATGGGGGGCAGGCTTTGGGACTCATGAGGGGGGGGGGCTTTGGGACTGAAGGGGGGGGGGGGCTTTGGGACTGATGGGGGGGGGGGCTTTGGGACTCATGGGGGGGCGGGGATTTGGGATTGATGGCGGGCAGGCTTTGGGACTCATGAGGGGGGGGGGGGCTTTGGGACTGAAGGGGGGGGGGGCTTTGAAACTGATGGGGGGGGGCTTTGGGAGTAATGGGGGGGGGCTATGGGACTGATGGGGGGGGGGCTATGGGATTGATGGGGGGGGGTATGAGACTGATGGGGGGGGGCTATGGGACTGATGGGGGGGGGGGCTTTGGGACTGATGGGGGGGGGGCTATGGGAATGATGGGGGGGGGGGCTATGGGACTGATGGGGGGGGGGCTTTGGGACTGATGGGGGGGGGGCTTTGGGACTGATGGGGGGGGGCTATGGGACTAAGGGGGGGGGGCTATGGGACTGATGGGGGGGGGGGCTATGGGATTGATGGGGGGGGGGGGCTTTGGGACTGATGGGGGGGGAGCTATGGGACTGATGGGGGGGGGGGGGCTTTGGGACTAATGGGGGGGGGCTATGGGACTGATGGGGGGGGGGCTATGGGACTGATGGGGGGGGGGCTTTGGGACTGACGGGGGGGGGGCTTTGGGACTGATGGGGGAGGGGGCTATGGGACTGATGGGGGGGGGGCTTTGGGACTGATGGGGGAGGGGGGTTTGGGACTGATGGGGGGGGGGGCTTTGGGACTGATGGGGGGGGGCTTTGGGACTGATGGGGGGGGGGGCTTTGGGACTGATGCAGGGGGGGGCTATGGGACTGATGGGGGGGGGGCTATGGGACTGATGGGGGGGGGGGCTATGGGACTGATGGGGGGGGGGGCTTTGGGACTGACCGGGGGGGGGCTTTGGGACTGATGGGGGAGGGGGCTATGGGACTGATGGGGGGGGGGCTTTGGGACTGATGGGGGAGGGGGGTTTGGGACTGATGGGGGGGGGGGCTTTGGGACTGATTGGGGGGGCTTTGGGACTGATGGGGGGGGGGCTTTGGGACTGATGGGGGGGGGGCTATGGGACTGATGGGGGGGGGGCTATGGGACTGATGGGGGGGGGGCTATGGGATTGATGGGGGGGGGGGCTATGGCACTGATGGGGGGGGGGGCTTTGGGATTGATGGGAGGGGGGCGCTTTGGGACTGATGGGGGGGGGGGCTTTGGGACTGATAAGGGGGGGCTTTGGGACTGAGGGGGGGGGGCTATGGGACTGATGGGGGAGGGGCTATGGGACTGATGGGGGGGGGGCTATGGGACTGATGGGGGGGGGGGCTATGGGATTGATGGGGGGGGGGCTATGGGACTGATGGGGGGGGGGCTTTGGGATTGATGGGGGGGGGGCTTTGGGACTGATGGGGGGGGGGCTTTGGGACTGATGGGGGGGGGGGCTTTGGGATTGATGGGGGGGGGGCTTTGGGACTGATGGAAGGGGGGCTTTGGGACTAATTGGGGGGGGGGGGGGGCTTTGAGACTGATGGGGGGGGGGCTTTGGGACTGATGGGGGGGGGGGCTATGGGATTGAATGGGGGGGGGGCTTTGGGACTGATGGGGGGGGGGGCTTTGGGACTGATGGGGGGGGGGCTTTGGGAGTGATGGGGGGGGGGGGCTTTGAAACTGATGGGGGGGCGGGGATTTGGGGGGGCCTTTGGGACTCATGAGGGAGGGGGGCTTTGGGACTGAAGGGGGGGGGCTTTGGGAGTGATGGGGGGGGGGCTATGGGACTGATGGGGGGGGGGGGGGCTTTGGGATTGATGGGGGGGGGCTTTGGGACGGGGGGGGGGGCTATGGGACTGATGGGGGGGGGGCTTTGGGATTGATGGGGGGGGGGCTTTGGGACTGATGGGGGGGGGGCTTTGGGACTAATTGGGGGGGGGGGCTTTGAGACTGATGGGGGGGGGGCTTTGGGACTGATGGGGGGGGGGCTTTGGGACTGATGGGGGGGGGGCTTTGGGACTGATGGGGGGGCGGGGATTTGGGATTGATGGGGGGCAGGCTTTGGGACTCATGAGGGGGGGGGGGCTTTGGGACTGATGGGGGGGGGGGCTTTGGGACTGATGGGGGGGGGGGGGCTTTGGGACTGATGGGGGGGGGGCTTTGGGACTGATGGGGGGGGGGGCTTTGGGACTGATGGGGGGGCGGGGATTTGGGATTGATGGGGGGCAGGCTTTGGGACTCATGAGGGGGGGGGGCTTTGGGACTGAAGGGGGGGGGGCTTTGGGACTGATGGGGGGGGGGCTTTGGGAGTGCTGGGGGGGGGGCTATGGGACTGATGGGGGGGGGGGGGCTATGGGATTGATGGGGGGAGGTATGAGACTGATGGGGGGGGGGCTATGGGACTGATGGGGGGGGGGCTTTGGGACTGATGGGGGGGGGGGCTATGGGACTGATGGGGGGGGGCTATGGGACTGATGGGGGGAGGGCTTTCGGACTGATGGGGGGGGGGCTTTGGGACTGATGGGGGGGGGCTATGGGACTGAGGGGGGGGGGGGCTATGGGACTGATGGGGTGGGGAGGCTATGGGACTGATGGGGGGGGGGGCTTTGGGACTGATGGGGGGGGAGCTACGGGACTGATGGGGGGGGGGGGCTTTGGGACTAATGAGGGGGGGGCTATGGGACTGATGGGGGGGAGGCTATGGGACTGATGGGGGGGGGGCTTTGGGACTGACGGGGGGGGGGGGCTTTGGGACTGATGGGGGAGGGGGCTATGGGACTGATGGGGGGGGGGCTTTGGGACTGATGGGGGAGGGGGGTTTGAGACTGATGGGGGGGGGGGGCTTTGGGACTGATGGGGGGGGGCTTTGGGACTGATGGGGGGGGGGGGCTTTGGGACTGATGGGGGGGGGGCTATGGGACTGATGGGGGGGGGGGGCTATGGGACTGATGGGGGGGGGGCTTTGGGACTGATGGGGGGGGGGGCTATGGGACTGATGGGGGGGGGGCTTTGGGACTGATGGGGGGGGGGCTTTGAAACTGATGGGGGGGGGGCTTTGGGACTGATGGGGGGGGGGGGGGGGCTTTGGGACTTAGGGGGGGCGGGGGCTATGGGACTAATGGGGGAGAGGCTATGGGACTGATGGGGGGGGGGGGCTTTGAGACTGATGGGGGGGGGGGGCTTTGGGACTGATGGGAGGGGGGGCTTTGGGACTGATGGGGGGGGGGGGCTTTGGGACTGATGGGGGGGGGGCTTTGAGACTGAGGGGGGGGGGGCTATGGGACTGATGGGGGAGGGGCTATGGGACTGATGGGGGGGGGGGGCTATGGGATTGATGGGGGGGGGCTATGGGACTGATGGGGGGGGGTTTGAGACTGATGGGGGTGGGGGCTTTGGGACTGATGGGGCGGGGGCTTTGGGACTGATGGGGGGGGGGGCTATGGGATTGATGGGGGGGGGGGGGCTTTGGGATTGATTGGGGATGGGCTTTGAGACTAATGGGGGGGGGGGCTTTGGGACTGATGGGGGGGGGGCTATGGGACTGATGGGGGGGGGGCTTTGGGATTGATGGGGGGGGGGGCTTTGGGACTGATGGGGGGGGGGGCTATGGGACTGATGGGAGGGGGGGCTTTGGGACTGATGGGGGGGGGGGCTTTGGGACTGATGGGGGGGGGGGGCTATGGGATTGAATGGGGGGGGGGCTTTGGGACTGATGGGGGGGTGGCTTTGGGACTAATGGGGGGGGGACTTTGAGACCGATGGGGGGGGGGGCTTTGGGACTGATGGGGGGGGGGCTATGGGATTGAATGGGGGGGGGGCTTTGGGACTAATGGGGGGGGGGCTTAGGGACTGATGGGGGGGGGCTTTGGGATTGATGGGGGGGGGGCTTAGGGACTGATGGGGGGGGGCTTTGGGACTAATGGGGGGGGGGCTATGGGACTGATGGGGGCGGGGCTATGAGACTGATGGGGGGGGGGGGCTTTGGGACTGATGGGAGGGGGGGGCTTTGGGACTGATGGGGGGGGGGGCTTTGGGACTGATGGGGGGGGGGCTTTGGGACTGATGGGGGGGGGGGGCTATGGGACTGATTGGGGGGGGGGGCTTTGGGACTGATGGGGGGGAGGCTATGGGACTGATGGGGGGGGGGGGGCTATGGGACTGATGGGGGGGGGGCTATGGGACTGATGGGGGGGGGTGGCTTTGGGACTGATGGGGGGGGGGCTTTGGGACTGATGGGGGGGTGGCTTTGGGACTAATGGGGGGGGGGCTTTGGGACTGATGGGGAGGGGGGGCTTTGGGACTGATGGAGGGGGGGGGCTTTGGGATTGAATGGGGGGGGGGGCTTTGGGACTGATGGGGGGGGGGCTTTGGGACTGATGGGGGGGGGGCTTTGGGATCGATGGGGGGGGGCTATGGGACTGATGGGGGGGGGGGCTTTGGGACTAATGGGGGGGGCTATGGGACTGCTGGGGGGGGGGGCTATGGGACTGATGGGAGGGGGGCTTTGGGACTGATGGGGGGGGGGGGCTTTGGGACTGAAGGGGGGGGGGGCTATGGGACTGATTGGGGGGGGGGCTATGGGACTGATGGGGGGGGGGGCTATCAGACTGATGGGGGGGGGGCTTTGGGACTGATGGGGGGGGGCTATGGGATTGATGGGGGGGGGCTTTGGGACTGATGGGGGGGGGGGGGGCTATGGGACTGATGGGGGGGGTGGCTATGGGACTGATGGGGGGGGGGCTTTGGGACTGATGGGGGGGGGGCTTTGGGACTGATGGGGGGGGGGCTATGGGACTGATGGGGGGGGGGCTATGGGATTGATGGGGGGGGAGCTTTGGGACTGATGGGGGGGGGGGCTTTGGGACTGATGGGGGGGGGGGGCTATGGGACTGATGGGGGGGGGGGCTTTCGGACTGATGGGGGGGGGGCTATGGGACTGATGGGGGGGGGGCTATGGGACTGATGGGGGGGAGGGTGGGACTGATGGGGGGGGGGCTTTGGGACTGAGGGGGGGGGGGCTATGGGACTGATGGGGGGGGGGGGCTTTGGGATTGATGGGGGGGGGGGCTATGGGACTGATGGGGGGGGGCTTTGGGACTGATGGGGGGGGGGCTATGGGACTGATGGGGGGGGGGCTTTGGGACTGATGGGGGGGGCTTTGGGACTGATGGGGGGGGGGGCTATGGGACTGATGGGGGGGGGGGGGCTATGGGACTGATGGGGGGGGGGCTTTGGGACTGATGGGGGGGGGCTATGGGACTGATGGGGGGGGGGGCTTTGCGAGTGATGGGGGGGGGGGGCTATGAGACTGATGGGGGGGGGGCTTTGGGACTGATGGGGGGGGGGTTTGGGACTGATGGGGGGGGGGCTTTGGGACTGATGGGGGGGGGGCTTTGGGACTGATGGGGGGAGGGGCTATGGGACTGATGGGGGGGGGGCTTTGGGACTGATGGGGGGGGGGCTATGGGACTGATGGGGGAGGGGGCTTTGGGACTCATGGGGGGGGGGCTTTGGGATTGATGGGGGGGGGCTATGGGACTGATGGGGGGGGGGCTTTAGGACTGATGGGGGGGGGGCTTTGGGATTGATGGGGGGGGGCTTTGGGACTGATGGGGGGGGGCTATGGGACTGATGGGGGGGGGGCTATGGGACTGATGGGGGGGGGGGCTATGGGATTGATGGGGGGGGGGGCTTTGGGACTGATGGGAGGGGGGGCTTTGGGACTGATGGGGGGGGGGCTATGGGACTGATGGGGGGGGGGCTATGGGACTGATGGGGGGGGGCTATGGGACTGATGGGGGGGGGGCTATGGGACTGATGGAGGGGGGGGCTTTGGGACTGATGGGGGGGGACCTTTGGGGCTGATGGGGGGGGGGCTATGGGACTGATGGGGGGGGGGCTTTGGGATTGATGGGGGGGGGACTATGGGACTGATGTGGGGGGGGCTTTGGGACTGATGGGGGGGGGGCTATGGGACTGATGAGGGGGGGGCTATGGGACTGATGGGGGGGGGGGGGGCTTTGGGATTGATGGGGGGGGGGCTTTGGGACTGATGGGGGGGGGGCTATGGGACTGATGGGAGGGGGCTATGGGACTGATTGGGGGGGCCTTTGGGACTGATGGGGGGGGGGCTATGGGACTGATGGGGGGGGGGGCTTTGGGATTGATGGGGGGGGGGCTTTGGGACTGATGGGGGGGGGGGGGGGCTTTGGGACTGATGGGGGGGGGGGGCTTTGGGACTGATGGGGGGGGGCTTTGGGACTGATGGGGGGGGGGGGCTATGGGATTGATGGGGGGGGGCTTTGGGACTGATGGGGGGGGGGGGCTATGGGACTGATGGGGGGGGGGCTATGGGACTGATGGGGGGGGGGCTATGGGATTGATGGGGGGGGGGCTATGGGACAGATGGGGGGGGGGCTATGGGACTGATGGGGGGGGGGCTATGGGACTGATGGGGGGGGGGCTTTGGGACTGATGGGGGGGGGGCTATGGGACTGATGGGGGGGGGCTTTGGGACTGATGGGGGGGGGGCTATGGGACTGATGGGGGGGGGGGCTATGGGACTGATGGGGGGGGGGGCTATGGGACTGATGGGGGGGGGCTTTGGGACTGATGGGGGGGGGGCTATGGGACTGATGGGGGGGGGGCTTTGGGACTGATGGGGGGGGGGGGGGGCTATGGGACTGATGGGGGGGGGGGCTATCGGACTGATGGGGGGGGGGGCTATGGGATTGATGGGGGGGGGCTATGGGACTGATGCGGGGGGGGGGGGCTTTGGGACTGATGGGGGGGGGGGGCTTTGGGACTGATGGGGGGGGGGGCTTTGGGACTGATGGGGGGGGGGGCTATGGGACTGATTTCCCCAATTAGTCCCAAAGCCCCCCCCCCCCCATCAATCCCAAAGACCCCCCCCATCAGTCCCATAGCCCCCCCCCCCCCATCAGTCCCAAAGCCCCCCCCCCATCAGTCCCATACCCCTCCCCCAATCAATCCCAAAGCCCCCCCCCCCATCAATCCCATAGCCCCCCCCCCATCAGTCCCAAAGCCCCCGCCCCATCAGTCTCAAAGCCCCCCCCCCCTCCCATCAGTCCCATAACCCCCCCCCATCAGTCCCAAAGCCTCCCCCCCATCAGTCCCAAGGCCCCCCCCCCCCCATCAGTCCCATAGCCCCCCCCCCATCAGTCCCAAAGCCCCCCCCCCATCAGTCCCATAGCCCCCCCCCCCATCAGTCCCATAGCCCCCCCCCCCCATCAGTCCCAAGCCCTATGGGACTGATGGGGGGGCAGGGGGCTATGGGACTGATGGGGGGGGGGGCTATGGGATTGATGGGGGGGGGGCTATGTGATTGATGGGGGGGGGCTATGGGATTGATGGGGGGGGGGCTTTGGGACTGATGGGGGGGGGCTATGGGATTGATGAGGAGGGGGCTTTTGGACTGATGGGGGGGGGGCTTTGGGATTGATGGGGGGGGGGCTTTGGGATTGATGGGGGGGGGCTTTGGGATTGATGGGGGGGGGCTTTGGGATTGATGGGGGGGGGCTATGGGATTGATGGGGGGGGGCTTTGGGACTGATGGGGGGGGGGCTATGGGACTGATGGGGGGGGGGGGGCTTTGGGACTGATGGGGGGGGGGCTTTGGGATTGATCGGGGGGGGGCTATGGGATTGATGGGGGGGGGGCTTTGGAACTGATGGGAGGGGGGCTTTGGGATTGATGGGGGGGGGGAGCTTTGGGATTGATGGGGGGGGGCTTTGGGATTGATGGGGGGGGGGGCTTTGGGATTGATGGGGGGGGGGCTTTGGGATTGATGGGGGGGGGGGCTTTGGGACTGATGGGGGGGGGCTATGGGACTGATGGGGGGGGGGCTATGGGACTGATGGGGGGGGGGCTATGGGATTGATGGGGGGGGGGCTATGGGACTGATGGGGGGGGGGCTTTGGGACTGATGGGGGGGGCTTTTGGGACTGATGGGGGGGGGCTATGGGATTGATGGGGGGGGGGCTTTGGGACTGATGGGGGGGGGGGGCTTTGGGATTGATGGGGGGGGAGCTTTGGGATTGATGGGGGGGGGGCTTTGGGATTGATGGGGGGGGAGCTTTGGGATTGATGGGGGGGGGGCTATGGGATTGATGGGGGGGGGGGCTTTGGGACTGATGGGGGGGGGGCTATGGGAATGATGGGGGGGGGGCTTTGGGACTGATGGGGGGGGGCTTTGGGATTGATGGGGGGGGGGCTATGGGATTGATGGGGGGGGGGCTTTGGGACTGATGGGGGGGGGGCTATGGGATTGATGGGGGGGGGGCTTTGGGGCTGATGGGGGGGGGGCTTTGGGATTGATGGGGGGGGGGGCTATGGGATTGATGGGGGGGGGCTTTGGGATTGATGGGGGGGGGGCTTTGGGATTGATGGGGGGGGGCTTTGGGACTGATGGGGGGGGGGGCTTTGGGATTGATGGGGGGGGGCTTTGTGACTGATGGGGGGGGGGGCTATGGGACTGATGGGGGGGGGGCAGGGGCTTTGGGACTGATGGGGGGGGGGGCTATGGGACTGATGGGGGGGGGCTTTGGGACTGATGGGGGGGGGCTATGGGATTGATGGGGGGGGGGCTTTGGGACTGATGGGGGGGGGGGCTATGGGATTGATGGGGGGGGGCTATGGGACTGATGAGGGGGGGGGCTTTGGGACTGATGGGGGGGGGGCTTTGGGACTGATGGGGGGGGGGCTTTGGGACTGATGGGGGGGGGGGCTTTGGGACTGATGGGGGGGGGGGGGCTTTGGGACTGATGGGGGGGGGCTATGGGATTGATGGGGGGGGGGCTATGGGACTGATGGGGGGGGGGCTATGGGACTGATGGGGGGGGGGCTTTGGGATTGATGGGGGGGGGGCTTTGGGATTGATGGGGGGGGAGCTTTGGGATTGATGGGGGGGGAGCTTTGGGATTGATGGGGGGGGGGGGGCTTTGGGACTGATGGGGGGGGGGCATCGGACACCGTCGTCCTCCCCCGGGCGGCCCCAAGTCGTATCAGACCTGAAGAAGTCGCCCACGATGACCTCCATTTGGTCCTGCGGGGCAGTCGTGCTCCGAAGATACTCGAGGGCGGCCTTTTGGGCCGAGGGGGAGATCTCCAGCCCCACAACGCGGCGGGTGGGGCTGGCCAGGGCCGCCACCGCGTAGCCCCGGCCGCAGCCCGGGACCAGCGCCCTCCCCTCGGGCAACGCCCCTTCCCTGACCAACTTCTGGAGCGCGGGCTCCGGCCGCGCCGCGTCAAACAGTGCCCCGGGCTCCAGCCCCCGGGCCCACGTGCGCTCCCACCGGGTCCCATGAACCTGAGGACAGGCGCGTGCACACGGACCAGCGATGCCCAGTCCCGGCGATGGGGATGGGCACAGGGGGTACTCCCGTACGGAGTCGTGTGGTGCGCTGGTCAAGACTCAGGCACACGTCAGCACAACAAAAGGGTCATCAGGGGTACCATACGCGCCTTTCGGTCGGAAGACAATGGACCCTCAGGTACCCCCCCCCCCCCCATCGCCCCCCGTGCGGTGAGACGTGGACACGTGTCAAGTGATGATTGCGATCGGAGATGGCGCAGGTGCACAGGCAAAGAACAGAGATCAGGGCTGATCACAGACCAGAGCGACCGGCCCTACGTGCCTTTCACCAAAAGTCTGTAAAGCGCTGCGGAGGACTCTGCACATGCACCCGCTCAGACTGGGCCAGTCACACCCCCTTCCAAATCGGCGGACGCACGGGCACACGGAGACGTACGTACGTGGGCCCTCCCGGGCCATCCCCCAGAACGGCCCCAATCGAAGTCCTTCAGTCCAACGGTCCACAACACAGCGATGGGGACGGGGCCCAGCGGACACGTCGCGTACGCGTACACACGTCTACACACGTACCGGCACACGTCCGATGTGCGCAGTGTCTACAGACGACACTCAGGTAAGCGGCGTTAGCGGACCTTTTTTTTGGGGAAGGGGGCCTCCGGCCGCCTTCCCCCAATATTATCTCTTCGCGTCTGCAATGTGCGGGCTGCGTGTACTTGTGGTGCACAGTGTCTACAAAGTGTCTACACGTAGCACAAGGGCAGGCAGGCCCATGGAGTGCGTCCTACAAGGTCCTGTAAGGGATGGGTCTGGCGCTGGCAGAGGTGGTCGCCTCAGAAACCTGCGGTCGCCCCTCGGCGTCCCCATCTGTGACTTAGATCAAGTGAGCACTGTCTGGGGCCTTCTTCTCCGCGGGCTTTGTTTTGCTTTTTCATTGTCCATGTGTTCTGCCAGTTTTGGCACTGCTCCCTCGCCTTCTTGTGATGTCGCCTGCTTCTCTGTGGCCTCCGTTTGTGCGATGGAAGTAGTTTGGACAGGGGCACACCCAAATTGGACTTCTTGCGACGCTGGCAAACGTGTTTCCCCAACTTTAGGCAGTGTGCCTACCTTCCCACCCCCCGCCCCCCGCCCGAGGGCCACCTCATCTTCCGCGTGCGCTGTAGCACCGCCCACGCGGGGGTGTGGCGTGGCACTCCCCACGGCCCCCGTGTGCGGCTCCTCCGCCGTTGGTCTTGCCTTCGCTGGCCCCGTGCGCCGGAGCACCTGCCAACTCCCGTCGGGTAAGCGCCGGCCAAGGGGCCGGGTCTGGGGCAGCGGAGGGCCGGGGCACACCTGCGTCGGTGCTCCGTGACCTACCGTGGCCTGGGGGGGCCCATGGACAGGCTCTTGGGGCCGCATCTGAGGGGCAGCGATCGTGGGCACGGGCCGTGTGGCGGGGGCAACGAAACGGGAGACCGCCGAGGGGCTTTGGAGGAGGACCGTGACCAGAGCGGCCCCACAGAACGCGGCACAGAACGCCGCGGCGAAGGAGGGGCCTCGGTGCACCGGCTGCGGGGGAGTAGTCTCAGAGATCGGGGCAGCAGAAGAGCAAACAGGGGCACAAGACCAGCGCATCTGAGACACGGGGGCTCCCGTTCGACAACTGCTGCACCCACAAATCCCATCCCCCCTCCGCCTCCCCCACGGGCCACAGCAACACCAAAATGCAGGAAGAGCGCCGTCTCACGGGGGCCCGTGCGTACACAACCCTGTGCTCATGCACAGGCCAAGTGGACCGGGGGGGGGGGGGCGACCGCATTGGGACAAGGCACGGCCCATGTGTCTGCAATACCACAGAGGACAGCAATGCAGCAACGCAGAGCAGCTGACATCATCAAAGCGGTCAATCCAGGATCCGTGCGCCTGGTACGCGTGTTGGTCCGTGTTGTTCCAGCAACTGACCGGCGGCTGACGGTACACCCACTTTTGGGCACATCGGGAACTGGAGGCAATCAACAGCGGTGGTGCAGCGGGTAGGCAGACGCCAAACGCGGGAGGCTGTAGCCCCACCGCCGCACTTGGTTTAAAAATATTGCTTTCACGGGCAATGGGACACATCTAGACACGGCTTTTGTGTGCCACAACCCTAAAAATGCCTATTGTTAGATCCAACAAAAGGCACAGGAAAATGCACAAAATTTCAACACAACTTCGCTGCGTTGCAAATGTGCACCGAACCTGCGAAACCTCTTCCATATAAACACGCTCACACACACGCCAGTCCTCTGTGACTTTCAGACCCCTACACTGTGCTCCACTCCATCTTCCCTTCTACTCGCTCCCTTGTATCAGGTGATCGCTCAATGTGGGCGCGCCCATTGGCCTCTGATAGGGGCGTCTTCAGGTGTTTTGCAATGCGGTAGGCCAAACTTGGTTGGCCTAAGAGGGCGCTGAACTGCACCGCGCACTGCACCGCGCGCTCTGTGGGCGTCGGAGGATGCAACGCTTGAGTGCATTGTACACCCTTTCGAAAGGTGGGCAGGGGAGCAGAGAAAATGCATTGAAATGGGAAACCTTTTGTGCATGCATCATCACTACTTCCCCCCCAAAGCGTGTTTTACCCACACACACACACCAACAGCATCACATCACCGTTGCGTACAGTGCACACTAGCCACGTTTCAGCAACTTTTTAGTGTGCGCATGTGTTGTGTGCGTGCCGGGCTGACGTCGCGCCGCGCGCTGCACTGCGTGCAGCGCATGGTCAGCATCCTCTAAGATGTAGTATTCATACACACGTCCACATCGGCTGGTTTCTTCTACATGTACCCCATCACATAGTCCCAGATTCTATCTCCAGGTACCCCCAATAAGTTCCCTTATGGCGCAATCACGGTGACTACCTGGCCTTTTTTTCGGCCGGCATCTGTTGGCTGAAAAATCCACTTTCTATGGCGACCACTGACAGCTCTCGAGAACCCCTGCGCCGGCCTTGGGGCATCGTTTTGTGTCCAGGGATGGGGTTGCATATAAACCCGTGGTTAGTCATGTGGCAACACTTGGGCGCCATCGAGGGGTGCCTTTTCGCCCGTACAAGCGTCGACCCAGACCCCGGGCCCATTCCCCTTGGGTCTTCTCCAGAACCAGCGTTCATCTCCGGGCACCCCGAATGCCCCCCTCCCCCCCAATCCCTCGCAGGTGACCTTTGGGTCTTTACATCCGCTAAGGCCCCACTAGGGTCTCTGTTTTCAAGTGCCTTGGCCTGTTGGCCGGTGGTTATGAGTAGCAAACGGCATTGGCCAATATGGGGCACTCTTCTGGCGTCCTACACTCCTCACCCAAGGCCCAAGAACGTCTCGGTCATAAGTACCCACCTACCCAACCTCCACGCCCCTTACGTTACAGTGGGCTAAGCTACAAAGGCAGGGCCGCCCTACACCCGACTGCCCTCACGACTTCTAACAGCCTTTGACCAGTGCTGTCGTCTGCCTCTCTCCGTCCCCTGCAGTGCACTTGTGCACTTGTGTCTTGTGCACGGCGAGACATCAAAGCCAGTGGGAGGCCCTGGTACTCGGGGGGGGGGGCTGCATTTGGCTATTGGGAGTCTGCAGTGGCATATGCCTCACGCCCTTGCGTCATGTCGCTTGCTCTGCTGTAGCCCATCGCCCGCCCGCGCACCCGCCGTGATACCCATCACTTGGAGCTGCCACGCACCAACGCGTCCAGTAAACCCCCCGGAGATGGCCCTGCCCTCCAGAGGAACCCGAAGGGGCGGGGCAGCACGTGGGTCCTTGTCTCCCCTGCCCCTCGCGCTGCATTGACTGACAGCGATCTGCCACGATCTGCGGCGATGCCGCCCGGGACCACATCCGCGTGCACCGCCCGGGCACAGCGCGGGCCCATGCGGTGGACCGGCCGGTCGAAGGGGGCGTTCAGGAGGCGCCTCCCCCCCCTGGCCCGCAGCCCCAATGGTCCCGTTGGGGCGCTGCGCTGCACGACACAAGCACCAGCACAACAGTTGTCGATTGTGTGGGAGGGTCGACGGAGGGTATTCAGACGGAAACCCCCGTGAACAATGGCAGGCCCCAGTGCACCAACACTGCACTGCGCTCAGATCTATGAAGGGGCCGTGCTACTGCAGGCCCTCGGCATGGCTCTGCCTGGAACGCCGTACCACTACATCCAAACCTCAACAAAGCGCCGTCTTTTTTGAGGGACGGGCCCGTCGTGGGGCCTCGGGGCTGGCAATGCCCCATATCCGTCATCCGATCGAATCAAGGGACACACATGATCCGCATGAACCGATGCACTTCTGAGGCTGACCGACCGTTGGCTTGGTCACCTGCGGGGCCCCTGGGCAACGAATCGGTGCGGACCCCGGCCCCACAAGCGGGTGACCACCCCCACGTCATGCGGCGGCCCCCCCGGCCTCTGAAACCGTCACACGGGAGTCTGTCCAGAGGCACACCGCCCCCGTTCTGATGGGCCTTGAGGCGACAGGCGACGGTACCGAGTCACAACGCGACCCGTTCCATGTGCCCTTCCGCCGCATCGGGCCCTCCGCTGGGCCCTGCCCTTCGCAGAAGTACATTTATTAAGCCTCAGGCCGAAGGCGTGTCGGACCTTGAATGGCATGATACAGAAAAATGAGGCGGAAGAGATGGCGTGGCCGATTGCTGGCCGACCCCTTGTGGCCCCGCTTTGGGCCCCATAATGACACATCGACGGGATTTGAGCGCATACACTGCGTCAGCGGCGGAGCGTTTGGAAATGCAGTGGGACCGGCGTGTCTATGAACACCAAACTTGGGAAAGAGTGGCTGGGAGGTTCAGGCGCGCCGGTCATTGGGGGCGGTGGCGTCGCCATGTGTCTTCATTCCCTCAAAAGTCCTCGTCATAGGCAGCCAAGCAGAGGACTTGTGAACCATTGGACTACTGCCGTCGCGAGCACTTCCGCACAGCGACTGACGTCGTTACCGTGCACAATGCGATGTTCCCGTCGCTATGCCGGTGTGGCTGTAGGATAACCGCCCCCTCGATGGCGCACACGCTGTTGTACATGCCCGGGTACGTGGACCTTCCAAGAGGTGGGGGCCTCAAATGGTCAGGTTGCAGTGTCCGCATTTGGCTCTGGCTGCGCCTGCCCCACAGCTGTCATCGCCATCTGTCCAATCTGCCAATGTTCGGTCAAGAGGTGGGGGGGGGCGGGGGGGGGGTATAGGTAAACTGCTCAGGCTGCGTGCAGCTGTGGTCCTCTGTGGTGCAGGTCTTGGGTGTCCCCTGCTTCAGACGTGTTGAAGATTTGACTTTGTACTTCAAAATGAACAAGAGGATGCGGTGCACAGGGGGTGCTCCTTTGCAGTCCTCACACTCCCCATTATTGTGGCCCGGGTTGGGGGGTGGCTGTTGCCGTGCGGCACTGTGAAGGCAAGTCAATATTGACACTCGCCCACCCGCCAATAGTCATGCACTCACCTCAAGCACCCAATCCAAACTACTTTGATATGGAAACTGTGAACCGCCGACCTACAACTCTGCAGTCGGCTGTGTTACCATTCAACCGAGGTTTGATGTGACAGCACTGTGCCTCCCCACTGCTTGGAGCCTTCTGAGCGAAAACCTTTGATCCCCCCCCCACCCCCCCCCCCCCCAAAAAGTGATATCCAGTTTTAGGGGATACAGGCATCAGAATCAAAAAATCCATTGGGGGATTGTTTTGTCAGGCAAAACAATGATTTTACAAGGGGTTGGACATCCAATATCATGCCTTGGGGTATGCTACGTGAATGACCCCCCCAAAAAGGGGGGGGTATACAAGGATGAGAAGTACACACGTCGGGAGGACACCATGAATCTTGTCTTGTAAGTTGTGCTACCACTTGTTGCATCCAATGTCATGCCTTGCTATGCAAACAACCCAGAAAACGGCGGGTATAGGGCGCGTGCGCCTGCGCGTGATCTGACAACCTCTCTTCATTGTGATGTTCTTGACTTTGTTACAATATGCCGTCCATGATTGTGAGATACAGTCCATTGGATGTCACAAAACACTGGAATTGGCAGCATGCCAGCAACAAGTGGTAGCACAACTTGCAAGACAAGATTCATGGTGTCCTCCCGACGTGTGTATTTCTCATTAGCAGCAACCAGCCTCACCCACATGTCTCTCTGTCTCTCTGTCTTCGCGCACCACACACATGTTAGCCCCCCCCCTACAGCGGACTGCCTGTGCGCGCGCACTGCACATCCCCCGCGCACATCCCGTCCCCTTGGCCTCAAATCTGCACATCTCTCGAGGCGGGGGGCACTACTGTAATGGCCCTCCATCGGCCGCAAGGCCGAGGCTGCACATGCCAACGTCGGAGTTCGGACCGCCCGTCCCCTCAGTTCAGCTTCGCCAAGGCCGCCTGCACCGCGGCCTCGCTCTCGGCCCAGAGGCGGGCCTGCAGCTCCGCATCGTGGGCCTTGGGGTGCTGCGGCGCTCCGACCGCGGCGATGGGCTCGTAAAACGCGCCGTTCTCGAGGGTGGCTGCGTCCGCGGACGCAAGGTACAGCTGCGTTAGGGCCCCGTCTGCGGACGTGAGCTGGGCCTGCGTGAACCACAGGGCCACGGCAGCGTTGATGGCGTGCAGGACAGCGCTCTTGCCCTCGAGCTCCTCGTCGATGGCCGCCTCCAAATACCGCCCGAGCTCCGTGGCGATGATGCCCTGCAAAAGGGAGGCGCTGTGCTGTGGGATGGGCATGGGCCGTGGGAGCGGGACGTCGCTGTGGGAGGGGGAGGAGGGTGTGGGAGGGGGAGGAGGGTGTGGGAGGGGGAGGAGGGTGTGGGAGGGGGAGGAGGGTGTGGGAGGGGGAGGAGGGTGTGGGAGGGGGAGGAGGGTGTGGGAGGGGGAGGAGGGTGTGGGAGGGGGAGGAGGGTGTGGGAGGGGGAGGAGGGTGTGGGAGGGGGAGGAGGGTGTGGGAGGGGGAGGAGGGTGTGGGAGGGGGAGGAGGGTGTGGGAGGGGGAGGAGGGTGTGGGAGGGGGAGGAGGGTGTGGGAGGGGGAGGAGGGTGTGGGAGGGGGAGGAGGGTGTGGGAGGGGGAGGACGGTGTGGGGGGGGGAGGACGGTGTGGGAGGGGGAGGAGGGTGTGGGAGGGGGAGGAGGGTGTGGGAGGGGGAGGAGGGTGTGGGAGGGGGAGGACGGTGTGGGAGGGGGAGGAGGGTGTGGGAGGGGGAGGAGGGTGTGGGAGGGGGAGGAGGGTGTGGGAGGGGGAGGAGGGTGTGGGAGGGGGAGGAGGGTGTGGGAGGGGGCGGAGGGTGTGGGAGGGGGAGGAGGGTGTGGGAGGGGGAGGAGGGTGTGGGAGGGGGAGGAGGGTGTGGGAGGGGGAGGAGGGTGTGGGAGGGGGATGAGGGTGTGGGAGGGGGAGGAGGGTGTGGGAGGGGGAGGAGGGTGTGGGAGGGGGAGGAGGGTGTGGGAGGGGGAGGAGGGTGTGGGAGGGGGAGGAGGGTGTGGGAGGGGGATGAGGGTGTGGGAGGGGGAGGAGGGTGTGGGAGGGGGAGGACGGTGTGGGAGGGGGAGGAGGGATGGATGGATGGATGGATGGATGCACTGCGCTTGTTCCGGTGCGCTACACCGTCTGCCCAGGGCCCGTTGCTTTTGCTGTGTTTCCTCGGCTTATCACTGCTTTCCCTCCTCATCCCTTACCCGGCACACGCACTGGAGCACGCACTGAGCGGTCGCATGCATTCATTCTTCCATGCATCCACGTACTGGCTCATTGTCTGTGCATGTGCGCTGCTTTCACCATTGTTTTCACCATTGCCACCCTTTACCCTTTCCTTTTCCCTGGTTGCCCCATGGTGTGGGGCCCCACATTCTTGCTTGCGGATACTGGAGGTGTCGCTTGGCTCCTCCCTTGCCACCTGCAGGACAGTGAGGTTAGGTCATCTGCACACGGTCAATCGCCTGTTGCACTGCATGGGCCCATTCTGTCGCCTGGGCCCCCCCGGTTAGGCATATGACCATGCATGCACCGTGTCCCTCCCATACTACTCGTCGCATCACCCTGCATTGGGCTTCCGCCCTCTCATACCACTGCCTCTGCTGCGGTGTAACTCCTTCCTTGGTGATAGCTATGTAGCACAGGCCCATCCCAAAGGGTGGCGCCGTTACCCTTTGTAAGCCCTCTAGGGGCAGGCTTCCTATCCTTTTGTGGGAACCCCACGCTGCATGTTGGATGCTGCACAGCCGCATGTTCTGTACCCCCTTTGCTGCCAGCCGCACTTTAGTTCCCCATACTGCTGCGAGCAATGCCCATAGCAGTGGTGCTGGGATGGTGGTCTCTTGCCCCTCCCCTTCCTGGTACCTGCACCTGTCATCTGTGTGCATCATAGCCGCGTAGTGTTGCCCTGCAGGCAGGGCCCAATACTCTTTCCACAGCTCTGTGTCTGCAATCGCTGTATGCCATATATACATGCCTTGTGTGTGCATGATGCGTAAACATATGTGGCGCGCGGGCTCCACACCGAGCACTTGCATCGCTGCCACCACATCCGTGCTGGGCACCGACGCTGTGTACATGGGCCACAGGGTGATACCCTCTGTGTGCATGCTTTGCTCATACCACCAGCTGTGTTTAGGCGGTACCCATAGCAGTAGCACTGTGGTGCCCTGTCCCGTGAGCTGTACCCCCCCCCACACTTGGCGTATTTGTACCCCCCGCTTGGTGTGTTCTGCGCACACTCGCGCAATAGCCCCCATGCCCTGTACGACACTGTGCCACAGGTTGGGGCATCTCTGGTGTGCATGTGTCACTCTACATGCATATGTTCCCTTACACGCTTCACATTCCCCGTGTCCTTCCGTGTCTATGTACATGTCGCTGGTGTTTTCAAAAAATGCCGCCAACAGGGCACTCGCCTGGTCTCTGGGATGGCGAAATGTACACTGAGCCCACTGGTGTCGCAGGTTGGCATCCTCTCTTCTCTCCTGCACATGCTCCATTGGTGTGTACCCCTGTTCTGGCGGCACTGAGTCTCCTGCCTGCACCATGCTGTCCCTGACCATGCGCTTTATGCCCATCACCCTACGCCCTTTGTGGTACCATGCGAATGTGTGCCCTGCCACCCATGCCTGCGGCATGGTCCAGTGGCTGCCCTCCCTGTGTCTTTGTGCTCGTTTGGCCTTGGTGTCCGCTGCCTTATTGGCCATGGCCAGCACGCCTTGTAATTGTGTGTCGTGCTGTGCTGGGCACCATCCCATTCTGAGTGGCATGCTCTGTGCTAAGTCGTAGGAGTCACACACTGTGCGATCCATGAGGTTGCCCCCCCTGTGTGTGAGTGTGTGGTGTGCCAGGGCTGTTGCCGCCCCTTTGTTGTCACAAAAGGCCAGCACCAGGTCACCGCCAAGCCTTTTGCATGCACAAAAAATTGCTTGGGGGTTTTCAGGGGTAGGTATAGTGTTCGCCGCATGGTGTTGCACATGATGCCCAGTACTGTCTTGGTTTCCCCTGCATGCCCCCTCCCATTGACATGCTGTGGCCACCCCACACTGCGCTTGTATAGCTATCTGGCCAGTATGCATCCGGCCACTAGGGCCTTCAATATGGCCAGCGAGGGTACATGCCTGCATGCCTGTGCTGTGATGTGGCGTGCATGTTTCCTTATTCCCTGGATGTCTTCCCCCGCTGCCGTGAGCACATTTGCATTGCCCCCCAGGAACTTGATGTACTTGGTACGCTTGGCCGCGTGTACCGTGGTTCCTTCCACTTGGATGGTGGAGGCCTGTGGTGTGATTTTGTGGTTGCGGTATGCATAATGGATGAGGCCAAACTTGTCGGGGTTGCACGCCGCATTCATGGCTTTGAGCACTGCTATGGTTCTGTTCACGCTGTGTTGTAGGCCTTGCGTTGTGGCCCCCCATAGTGTGGTATCATCCACCACACACTGTATGTGTAGGCGTGCCATGGACTCCCACAGTCTCAGTGAGATCCCCCCCTCCCCGATCCCTGGTCCTGCCAGAAACAGAGAATTCCAGATGTAAAAATAGGGGTCCATGCCCCCACCCTGTACCAGTCCCCCCGTCACAGAGTACGCCATGGAAAGGCCCATGGCCGTCACCACGTAGGCCGTGATGTGTGCATACAATTGGCTTTGTTGCCTCCACGCCCACTGCAGATTCCCTCCTTGCGTCACCTGTTTGGTCACCAGTTCTCTGTCTGTCTGCCCATACCCATTGCTGAGGTCCAGGAACATTAAGAGGATTTCCCCTGTATCCCTTAGCTGTGTGAAGATGCTGGTGTAGGTTAGCCGCCGCAAGGGCTGGCAGTTCAGGCCCTTTAGGATCGCATGCTGCAACATGTGCAAGTCCTCCGGGGTGTTGTACCTCTGGCTCCTCATGAGGAGCAGCTTCTGCCCCTGCCTGGGTATCGCCGATCCCCGCATGATGGGTCGTGTGTGTTTGTTTAAAACGATACCTGGCTGTTTTTCAAAAGGCAGGTGCAAAAATCTGGTGCATTCCGCTGGCAGTTTGTCAATGGGGGTTAGCAGAACCTTCGCCTGCATGTGCTGGTATGCCAGCTCTGCGTGGATGGACAGCCCTGCCGCCACTCCATCCGCCGCTACCGTTAGGTTGCGTTGCGCCCTTGCCAGCTCCCTGCCCTCACCATACTGCATGGGGTACCCCAATGTGTGTCTCACCTCACCTGCTGACTCTTCTGTCACCCTGGCCCTCTCTACTCTGGTCACTTTGTCATAGCATCCCCTGTCTTCTCCCGTTGGTGCGTGCCTGCTGACCCACTCCACACTTGGGCTGGCTGTTGGCAGAGTGTTTTTTCGCTGTGCCTCTTTCGCCACCACCTCCTTCACTTTCTCTCCCGTGGCCACTGTGTGTGTCGTGGTGTCCCATACCTTGGTGAGCTGGACCAGTTTGCTTGCTTTCTTGATCCTCAGGATTTTGGTGGTGGCCCCTGTTTGCTGTATCTGTTCCAGGATATGGCGTTCTTGCATTTTCGCCAGCCATACCTTATCATGTAGCATGGTGAGCACCTCCGGCACGTCCACCCAATTCCCCGTCCCCCCTCCCCCCCCCTGACTCTCCTGTTGCATGGCCTCTCTGATGGATTGTTCCGCTTGCCTTTGCACCCATAGTTCATCCACTGCTGCCACTACCTCCCGGTGCATGGCCACCCATTGCTGCACGGTGAGTCCTGCCCCACTGACACACTCCATCACCGTGCCCCAACTCTGTCTGTCCCCCGGCCCCCACGCATTGACTCCTGTGGGCTTGTGTCCCACCGGTGCGGTGTCGCTGTCCCATCCCCTCCCTACCCTCACCTTAAACTGCACCAGCGGATGGTCCGCCACTCCCTCACTGTAGTGCACCACTTCCGGCTCCATGGCCTGGGACGTGATCACCCAGTCTTTATGGTCTCTCGCCTCATGTCCTCTGGTGTGCGTGTACATTCTTCTGTCCTGCATCCACTGTGCTGTGGGTGTGTGTGTGGGGACATATCTGTTCCAATCACCACATATGATACATTGCGCATATGCGTGCAATGCGTACACTGCCGTGAGTGTTTGCAGGCACTTGGCGTAGTCACCTGGTGCATTGCGTTGTGGCATGTGCACTACTATGAGCAGTATGGTGTGGTGTGCCATTCGTGCCAACACAGCCATGGCCCATCTGTCGTCATGCACTTTCTCCATGTGCGTGACCCTATCTGTATGCATCCACACCCCAATCCCCTTCCCGACCCCCATGTGCTTGGATATTTGCCTCTTGTACCCCATGAACAGGGGGTCTCGTTTCTCCAACCCCAATATTTCCGCCACCGCCACAAGGGTGGCTCTGTTCCGTAGTGCCACTGTCTTTATCTCTTGCCATTTGCTTGCCGTCATGCTTTGCGCATTGACAAACATGCCTGTTATGGTTACCTTCCCTCCCCGCCCTTGTGACAGGATCTTAGGCATCCCACTCCATATGGATGTCGTATAGTGCATCTGGGGCAGTTGTGTTTGTGGGTGCAGGTACGCACTGCAAATGGTGTGCCCATCGCTGTGTGTTATTGTGCATCGCAGTTCCATTGTGGACATGTCCTCCTCCTTTGTGCCCCAGGCCCTGGCCCACTCTTCAAACAAGGCTCTCTCATTGCCTTTCATGCTCGCCCATACCTGTGCACGGTTCCTTCGTTTACCACCATCTTTTCTGCGCCACACTCTTTTGCGCAGGATGGTCCATTGTAGTACAAATACATCATATGCTGGCAGCACCCATTCCCCTGCCGTTCCCATGATCCCCTGTGCAGTGTATCTTTGCACTCCATAGTGTCTCCACCAATCGTGGGACATTTGTAGGCGAAACATGGCTCCCCCAAACTCCATGTCCCCTGACTCTACTGTGTGCACTGTCTCCGCCCTGTGTGCTTGTGCTGTGAGTGTAATGTGTTGTGGCCGACCTCGTTGCTGGATGCTCTTCCAGTGCCTGCTGACACCGTCTGGGTTCATGTGCCATTCCAGTCCCAGAGTGGTTATGGCCACCCTGTGTGCCACTTGTGTGCGTTCATTGCCCGTGATCATCCAGGGGTGCATGCGGGGGTTCACCACTGGTCCATGTGGTTGTTTCAGGGTTTGGCCCATTTGTGGCCGCCCACTCGTGGTGCGACGATACTCCCATGCCATGGACATTCCCGGGGTGTCCAATACCCCTGGGTGCAGTGGCCGGCTCCCCCCTACTTGCATGGTGTGCTTTGGCTTGTTGCCTGCATTCGCTGCCTCCGCTGTGTAGGCCCTGGTGCCACCCTTCTGTACCCACATCCCTTTATATTGCACTGCCTGTTTCAGCATGTGCTCGTCTATGTGCATATCAAACATGACTGGTCCCCCTGTGCGTTCTTGTTCCCCCATCCCCCATATAGATATGAACGGTGTTGTGGGTGTGTGTGGCGCCATTGTGAGGATAACAAGTCGGCCCAGGGTCCCACTGAGACCTGCTGACGTGATGTTGATCGCCGGGTCTCCTCCTTTGCTTGGCCTTGTTCTCGTTACCGGTGTGGCTTGATCCTTGGCTATGTGGCATGTCACTGTACCCCATCGGCACTCTTCCACTTTCATGGACATGGCCACTCCTTTGAGGGCTGCTTGCCTCATCGTTCTTCCTCCCATGTATGCCTCATAGCTGGCCGCATCCACCGCCAGCAGCAGCGGTCTTTCACTTCTGCCATCCACCACAGCACATAGCGCCGGCCACATGTCCGCCAGGTTGTGGAATTTGAACTTTTCATTGATGAATTGTGCCACTCGGTTGGGGTTGCTGCAGCGTATTCCTGTCAGCTGTATCACCTTCAGTGCTTGCTGTTCCTCCGTGATGTCCACGTATTTGTTGTCCTCGCTGTCTTCTTCATCCTCATCCGGCTCTCGTTTGCGTTTAAGGTTGCGGATCATTCGCCTCATATCCGTTTCTTTCTCTTTTTCGCTCCCTTTCTTTTTCCCCACATCGCCCGCTTGATGTTGGTCCTTGGCCTTGTGCTTCTCCTTTTTGCTCTGCAGCAGCCTCATCAAGCGGTCTGTCTCATCCTCCGATTCAGAGCTATCTTCCTCCATCTCCGCCAACTGCTGTCGTAGTCTTTCTTTTTGTTGATCCTTCTGTACTTTTGCCGCCGCCTTTTCTGCTTGCTTCAGCTTTGCTGTCAGCTCCTCTTTGCTCGGCGATGCCCTTGTCTGGCGCTTGTTTTTTTGCTCTTCCAATTGTGTTACCAGCTCTGCTTGTTCATCAAGAAGTCGCTGGATGTATATGTCCCTTTCATCTTCGGGCTCCACCGCTGGCTTCTTGTTTGGTGGCTTGTCCGCCTCAGGCTTTTTTGCCACAAATCCAGCCATGCGCGCCACGTTGGCTATGTGCTTCTTCCATGCTTGGTGCGTACTTTGTTCTCCACCCACTTGGAGGTGTTTGTTGCCGATCACTTTACTTCCTTCTCCTTTGGCCATCCTTTGGACTTCTTGTGCTACCGCCAGCTGGTGGTGATCTCCCAATCCTTCCAATGTCTGCATGTCCGGTCCTACACATTTCATTGTTCTTTGGAGCTCGGTGATTTGCTCTTCCGTGATGGCCTCCAGTGCTGCGTGGTAGGATTGGACACATACCTGTTCGTCCCGTAGGGCCATGGCAGCCCTGGCTGTGTCCGTGAGTCCCTCCTTTGGTATGGTGTAAAGTGCCATTAGTTTGGCAGGCACCGCCCCTTCATGCATGGCAATCGCCAGGTCCACCCTTCTTTCTTCATCGTCCACTGATTTCCATTGAATCAGCTCTTTTCCTTGGCGCACTTCAGTGTCTCCCCACTGGACAAATGTATTCAGTGTGAGGACTTTGGCGAGCTGTCCTGGGGACCCTGGGACCGACGCCATGTGGATCTGTACGAGGGTGTGGGGTTGCGTGGTGCCCCTTGTTGTTTCTTGCCCCCTGTGCTTTGTGCTTGTGCCCTCTGTGCGTGTATCCATATGTTTATCGCGTGTATTATGATTGTCTCTCATTCTCTCTATGGCATCTGCGGTCTGTCATTGAATTTTTCGGCTTTCCGGGCCATGATCACGCCGTTCGCGGGCTGCCGCTTGGATGCTCATGCGCGTCGACTCCACCATTGCGGTGTTCGAATCGCTGCCTCTTGGCCTTGTTACCGGATCGCCAGCTTCCGCTTGTGCGTCCTGAGTAACATACCAGTGTTGTTGCGCTGGGCCAGTGTGTGTTGGAGTGGGTTGTGTGCCCTGTGGTATGCCTGCCCGTTGCATCTCTCGGGTCTTAATGCCTGCTTACTATGGCAGGTCTTTGCGCCGCCATATCAGGTGCCAGGTTCATGCGCCTGGTCTTATTTCCTTTTGCCTGTGTTTGTGTTCCTTTGCTTGCTGTTGTGTATCTTGCTTGTTTGTTTGCTTGCTTGTCGCACCTGTGCGCATCACGTCTCTGGTTCTCTTAACTGTCTGTTGTCGTCCTGTACCTGTATAATTTGTGATAATGCCGTGTAAACACATCGCCTCTCCTGAGGCGTTATGGGTTCCCTGCGGAGAGAGGGGGAGGAGGGTGTGGGAGGGGGAGGAGGGTGTGGGAGGGGGAGGAGGGTGTGGGAGGGGGAGGAGGGTGTGGGAGGGGGAGGAGGGTGTGGGAGGGGGAGGAGGGTGTGGGAGGGGTTCTGGTTCTGGTTCTGGATGACCCGCCCGAGGCTCCAGCACAGCCGGAGGGGGACCCAGAAAACGAGGGGCTCCCAACCGCCACAGGACGGTTTACTCGGTCCCGCCCAAAGGGGTCGAAGCGGGCGGCCCGTGGCAGCACCCCGAGCCACCGGGGGCCGACACTTGCCGGGTTTCTTGGCGCTGGGGGGGGGGGGGGGTACCGCGTTGGTGTGGTGGTGGTGCTTTTCCTGGGAGGGGGGGGGGGGCAGCGTGGGGATGTGCATGGGCGCAGCGGGGCACCGCGCAGGGGTGCGGTGCGGGGCTGCTACACAGGGGTGTTGCTTGGGATTGTGCTGGGGTGCAACGGCTGCGCAGCGTCGCAGTGTGGGGCTTTGCTGGGGCGCAGCATGGGGCTGCGCCGGGGCCGGGGCGCAGCGCGTGACTGAGCAGGGGCGCAGCATGTGGAGCTGGGCTGGGGCGCATTGGCTGCACCGGGGGCGCAGCGTGTGGCTGCTCTGGGACGCGCTGGGTGACCGAGCAGGAGGGCTCCGTAGGACTGCGCAGGGGCGCAGTGTGGGGCCGCGCAGGGGTGCGGCACGCGGCTGCGTAGCCTGGAGCTGGGCTGGGGCGCAGCGGCTGCGCAAGGAGTGCAGAGTGGGGCTGCGCTCGGGCGGAACACGGGGCTGCCGAAGGGGCGCCGCAAGGGGGCCGTGAGAGGGTGCGGCAAGCGGCTGCACTAAGGCGCAGTCTGGGGCCGCGCAGGAGCGTTGCGTGGGGCTGCGCTGGGCGCAGCGTGGAACAGCGCACAGGGCCGCGCTAGTGGCGCAGCGCGCGGCCGTGGCCTGCGGCTGCGCAAGGTGCGCAGCGTGGGACTGTGCTGGGGAGCAGCATGCGGCTGCGCAAAGGGCGCAGCATGCAGTTGTGCTAAGGCGCTGTGTGGGGCTGTGCTGTGCGCAGCGTGGAATTGCGCATGGGCGCAGCATGGGGCTGTGCAAGGGGCGCGTTATGGGGCCGCGCAGGGGTGCGGCAGCGGCGGCGCTGGAGCGCAGGATGCGGCTGCGCTGGGGCGCAACGCGGGACTGCGCAGCGTGGGGACGCGCATGGGCGCTGCCTGGGGCTGCGCAGGGGCGCAACAGCGCAGGTCTGCGCGGGGGCACAGCAGTGCGGGGCTGCGCAGGGGCGCAGCAGAGGGGGGCTGCGCAGGGGCGCAGCAGCGTGGAGGCCGCGCAGGGGCGTAGCAGCGTGGGGCTGCGCAGGGGCGCAGCAGCATGGAGCTGCGCAGGGGCGCAGCAGCGTGGGGCTGCGCAGGGGCGCAGTATGGGGCTGCGTAGGGGCGGAGCAGCGTGGGGCTGCGCAAAGGCGCAGCAGCACGGGGCTGTGCAGGGGCGCAGCGGCGCGAAGCTTCGGAGGGGTGCAGCGGCGTGAGGCTGCGCAGGGGCGCTGCTTGGGGCTGCGCAGGGGCGCAGCAACACGGGGCTGCGCGGGGGGTGCGCAGGGGCGCAGCAGCGTGGGGCTGCGCAGGGGCGCAGCAGCGTGGGGCTGCGCAGGTGCGCAGCATGGGGCTGCGTAGGGGCGGAGCAGCGTGGGGCTGCGCAAAGGCGCAGCTGCACGGGGCTGTGCAGGGGCGCAGCAGCGCGAAGCTTCGGAGGGGCGCAGCGGCGTGAGGCTGCGCAGGGGCGCTGCTTGGGGCTGCGCAGGGGCGCAGCAACACGGGGCTGCGCGGGGGGTGCGCAGGGGCGCAGCAGCGTGGGGCTGCGCAGGGGCGCAGCAGTGTGGGGCTGCGCAGGGGCGCAGCAGCGTGGGGCTGCGCAGGGGCGCAGCATGGGGCTGCGTAGGGGCGGAGCAGCGTGGGGCTGCGCAAAGGCGCAGCAGCACGGGGCTGTGCAGGGGCGCAGCAGCGCGAAGGTTCGGAGGGGCGCAGCGGCGTGAGGTCGCGCAGGGGCGCTGCTTGGGGCTGCGCAGGGGCGCAGCAACACGGGGCTGCGCAGGGGCGCAGCAGCGTGGGGCTGCGCAGGGGCGCAGCGTGGGGCTGCGCAGGGGCGCAGCAGCGTGGGGCTGCGCAGGGGCGCAGCAGCATGGGGCTGCGCAGGGGCGCAGCAGCGTGGGGCTGCGCAGGGGCGTAGCATGGGGCTATGCAGGGGCGCAGCATGGGGCTGCGCAAGGGGCGCAGCAGCGTGGGGCTGCGCAGGGGCGCAGCAGCGTGGGGCTGCGCAGGGGCGCAGCAGCGTGGGGCTGTTCAGGGGCGCAGCAGCGTGGGGCTGCGCAGGGGCGCAGCAGCATGGAGCTGCGCAGGGGCGCAGCAGCTTGGGGCTGCGCAGGGGCGCAGCATGGGGCTGCGTAGTGGCGGAGCAGCATGGAGCTACGTAGGGGCGCAGCATGGGGCTGCGCAGGGGCGCAGCGTGGGGCTGCGCACGGGCGCAGCGCCAGGCTACGCAGGGGCGCAGCATGGGGCTGCGCAGGGGCGCAGCAGCGTGGGGCTGCGCAGGGGCGCGGCAGCATGGGGCTGCGCAGGGGCGCAGCACGGGGCTGCGCAGGGGGCTGCGCAGGGGCGCAGCGGCGTGGGGCTGCGCAGGGGCGCAGCAGCGTGGGGCTGCGTAGGGGGCGCAGCAGCGTGGGGCTGTGCAGGGGCACAGCAGTATGCGCCTGCGCAGGGGCGCAGCAGCGTGGGGCTGCGCAGGGGGGCAGCAGCATGGGGCTTCGCAGGGGCGCAGCAGCGTGGGGCTGCGCACCGCAGCAGCATGGGGCCGCGCATGGGGCTGCAGCATGGGCGCACCGTGGGGCTGCGCAGGGGCGCAGCAGCCTGGGGCTGCGCAGGGGCGCAACTGCATGGGGCTGCGCAGGGGCGTAGCAGTGTGGGGCTGCGCAGGAGCGCAGCAGCACGGAGCTGCGCAGGGGCGCAGCAGCGTGGGGCTGCACAGGGGCGCTGCAGCGTGGGGCTGCGCAGGGGCGCAGCAGCAAGGAGCTACGCAGGGGCACAGCAGTATGGGGCTGCGCAGGGGCGCAGCAGCGTGGGGCTGCGAAGGGGCGTAGCAGTGTGGGGCTGCGCAGGAGCGCAGCAGCACGGAGCTGCGCAGGGGCGCAGCAGCGTGGGGCTGCACAGGGGCGCTGCAGCGTGGGGCTGCGCAGGGGCGCAGCAGCAAGGAGCTACGCAGGAGCACAGCAGTATGGGGCTGCGCAGGGGCGCAGCAGCGTGGGGCTGCGAAGGGGCGCTGCAGCGTGGGGCTGCGCAGGGGCGCAGCAGCATGGAGCTGCGCAGGGGCGCTGCAGCGTGGGGCTGTGAAGGGGCGCAGCAGCGTGGGGCTGCGCAGGGGCGCAGCAGCGTGGGGCTGCGACAGGGCGCGGCAGCGTGGGGCGCCGCAGGGGCGCATCGTGGGGCTGCGCATGGGGCTGTGTAGGGGCGCAGCAGTGTGGGGCCGCGCAGGGGCGCAGCAGCGTGGGGCTGCGTAGGGGCGCAGCAGCGTGGGGCTGCGCAGGGGCGCAGCAGCGCGGGGCTGTGCAGGGCCGCAGCAGCATGGAGCTGCGCAGGGGCACAGCAGTATGGGGCTGCGCAGGTGCGAAGCAGCGTGGGGCTGCGCAGGGGGGCAGCAAAGGGGGGCTGCGCAGGGGCGCAGCAGCGTGGGGCTGCGCACGGGCGCAGCGTGGGGCTGGCAGGGGAGCAGCAGCCTGGGGCTGCGCAGGGGCGCAGCTGCACGGGGCTGCGCAGGGGCGCAGCAGCATGGGGCTGCGGGGGGGCGCAGCAGCCTGGGGCTACGCAGGGGCGCAGCAGCATGGGGCTGCGCAGGGGCGCAGCGGCATGGGGCTGCGCTGGGGCGCAGCGTGGGGCTGCGCAGGGGCGCAGCAGTTTGGGACTGTGCAGGGGCGCGGCAGCATGGGGCTGCGGGGGGGCGCAACGTGGGGCTGCGCAGGGGCGCAGCAGTGTGGGGCTGCGCAGGGGCGGAGCAGTGTGGGGCTGCGCAGGGGCGCAGCGTGGGGCTGCGCAGGGGCGCAGCAGTATGGGGCTGCGCATATGGGGCTGCGCAGGGGCGCAGCAGCATGGAGGTGCGCAGGGGCGCAGCAGCGTGGGGTCGCGCAGGGGCGCAGCAGCGTGGGGCTGCGGGGGGGCGCAGCAGCGTGGGGCTGCGCAGGGCCGCAGCAGCGTGGGGCTGCGCACGGGCGCAGCGTGGGGCTGGCAGGGGAGCAGCAGCCTGGGGCTGCGCAGGGGCGCAGCTGCACGGGGCTGCGCAGGGGCGCAGCAGCATGGGGCTGCGGGGGGGCGCAGCAGCCTGGGGCTGCGCAGGGGCGCAGCAGCATGGGGCTGCGCAGGGGCGCAGCGGCATGGGGCTGCGCTGGGGCGCAGCGTGGGGCTGCGCAGGGGCGCAGCAGTTTGGGAGTGTGCAGGGGCGCGGCAGCATGGGGCTGCGGGGGGGCGCAACGTGGGGCTGCGCAGGGGCGCAGCAGCGTGGGGCTGCGCAGGGGCGCAGCAGTATGGGGCTGCGCAGGGGCGCAGCGTGGGGCTGCGCAGGGGCGTAGCAGTATGGGGCTGCGCAGGGGCGCAGCAGCATGGAGGTGCGCAGGGGCGCAGCAGCGTGGGGTCGCGCAGGGGCGCAGCAGCGTGGGGCTGCGGGGGGGCGCGGCAGCGTGGGGCTGCGCAGGGGCGCAGCAGCGTGGGGCTGCGCACGGGCGCAGCGTGGGGCTGGCAGGGGAGCAGCATGGGGCTGCGCAGGGGCGCAGCAGTTTGGGACTGCGCAGGGGCGCGGCAGCATGGGGCTGCGGGGGGGCGCAGCAGCGTGGGGCTGCGTCGGAGCGGGGCAGCGTGGGGCGCCGCAGGGGCGCATCGTGGGGCTGCGCATGGGGCTGTGCAGGGGCGCAGCAGTGTGGGGCTGCGCAGGAGTGTGCAGGAGGGGGGGGGGGGGGCGCCTCACCACAGGCTTTTGGCGACCCCCCAGGCGCCGGGCTCCTCACCAGGAGGTTATTGGGGCCCGGGCCAGCGTGTGCGCGAGGGCCTCACCACAGGCTTTTGGCCCCGCGCTGTCGGGGGGGGCGCGCCGGGGGGCCGTTCAGGCTGGTTCCCCCCGGGGCTGGCTCAGTTGTGCATGGCCATGGGGCTGCGGGGGGGCGCAGAAGCGTGGGGCTGCGACGGAGCGGGGCAGTGTGGGGCGCCGCAGGGGCGCATCGTGGGGCTGCGCATAGGGCTGTGCAGGGGCGCAGCAGTGTGGGGCTGCGCAGGAGCGCAGCAGCGTGGGGCTGTGCAGGGGCGCAGCAGTGTGGGGCTGCGCAGGGGCGCAGCAGCGTGGGGCTGCGTAGGGGCGCAGCAGCGTGGGGCTGCGCAGGGGCGCAGCAGCGTGGGGCTGTGCAGGGCCGCAGCAGCATGGAGCTGCGCAGGGGCACAGCAGTATGGGGCTGCGCAGGTGCGAAGCAGCGTGGGGCTGCGCAGGGGGGCAGCAGCGTGGGGCTGCGCAGGGGCGCAGCAGCGTGGGGCTGCGCATGGGCGCAGCGTGGGGCTGGCAGGGGAGCAGCAGCCTGGGGCTGCGCAGGGGCGCAGCTGCATGGGGCTGCGTAGGGGCGCAGCAGCATGGGGCTGCGGGGGGGGCGCAGCAGCCTGGGGTTGCGCAGGGGCGCAGCAGCATGGGGCTGCGGGGGGGCGCAGCAGCCTGGGGCTGCGCAGGGGCGCAGCAGCGTGGGGCTGCGCTGGGGCGCAGCGTGGGGCTGCGCAGGGGCGCAGCAGTTTGGGACTGCGCAGGGGCGAGGCAGCATGGGGCTGCGGGGGGGCGCAGCAGCATGGGGCTGCGCAGGGGCGCAGCGTGGGGCTGCGCAGGGGCGCAGCAGCGTGGGGCTGCGCAGGGGCGCAGCAGTATGGGGCTGCGCAGGGGCGCAGCAGCGTGGGGCTGCGCAGGGGCGCAGCAGCATGGGGCTGCGCAGGGGCGCAGCAGCGTGGGGCTGCGCAGGGGCGCAGCAGCCTGGGGCTGCGCAGGGGCGCAGCAGCGTGGGGCTGCGCAGGGGCGCAGCGGCATGGGGCTGCGGGGGGGCGCAGCAGCGTGGGGCTGCGCTGGGGCGCAGCGTGGGGCTGCGCAGGGGCGCAGCAGTTTGGGACTGCGCAGGGGCGTGGCAGCATGGGGCTGCGGGGGGGGCGCAGCAGCGTGGGGCTGCGACGGAGCGGGGCAGCGTGGGGCGCAGGGGCGCATTGTGGGGCTGCGCATGGGGCTGTACAGGGGCGCAGCAGTGTGGGGCTGCGCAGGAGTGTGCAGGAGGGGGGGGGGGGGGCGCCTCACCACAGGCTTTTGGCGACCCCCCCAGGCGCCGGGCTCCTCACCAGGAGGTTATTGGGGCCCGGGCCAGCGTGTGCGCGAGGGCCTCACCACAGGCTTTTGGCCCCGCGCTGTCGGGGGGGGCGCGCCGGGGGGCCGTTCAGGCTGGTTCCCCCCGGGGCTGGCTCAGTTGTGCATGGCCACAGGCCAGCGGAGGCTGTTTCTTACGGGGCTCATGTCGGTTCATGGCCCAGGGCGCATGGGGGAGGGTCCCAACTCTCGCCCCCGGAGGTTCTTGCTGGCTGTCCCTGGGGGGGGGGGGGCATGCGGTTTCGAGTGTTTTGGGAGGCGAGCTACCTCCCATGGCAAAACCCAGGCGGCCTCTTCGCGCTGGGGAACCTCCGCAGGGGTGTGGGAGGGGGATGAGGGTGTGGGAGGGGGAGGGGGGTGTGGGAGGGGGAGGAGGGTGTGGGAGGGGGAGGAGGGTGTGGGAGGGGGAGGAGGGTGCGGGAGGGGGAGGAGGGTGTGGGAGGGGGAGGAGGGTGTGGGAGGGGGAAGAGGGTGTGGGAGGGGGAGGAGGGTGTGGGAGGGGGATGAGGGTGTGGGAGGGGGAGGAGGGTGTGGGAGGGGGAGGACGGTGTGGGAGGGGGAGGAGGGTGTGGGAGGGGGAGGAGGGTGTGGGAGGGGGAGGAGGGTGTGGGAGGGGGAGGAGGGTGTGGGAGGGCGAGGAGGGTGTGGGAGGGGGAGGAGGGTGTGGGAGGGGGATGAGGGTGTGGGAGGGGGAGGAGGGTGTGGGAGGGGGAGGAGGGTGTGGGAGGGGGAGGAGGGTGTGGGAGGGGGATGACGGTGGGGGAGGGGGAGGAGGGTGTGGGAGGGGGAGGAGGGTGTGGGAGGGGGAGGAGGGTGTGGGAGGGGGAGGAGGGTGTGGGAGGGGGAGGAGGGTGTGGAAGGGGGAGGAGGGTGTGGGAGGGGGAGGACGGTGTGGGAGGGGGAGGAGGGTGTGGGAGGGGGAGGAGGGTGTGGGAGGGGGAGGAGGGTGTGGGAGGGGGAGGAGGGTGTGGGAGGGGGAGGAGGGTGTGGGAGGGGGAGGAGGGTGTGGGAGGGGGAGGAGGGTGTGGGAGGGGGATGACGGTGGGGGAGGGGGAGGAGGGTGTGGGAGGGGGAGGAGGGTGTGGGAGGGGGAGGAGGGTGTGGGAGGGGGAGGAGGGTGTGGGAGGGGGATGAGGGTGTGGGAGGGGGAGGAGGGTGTGGGAGGGGGAGGAGGGTGTGGGAGGGGGATGACGGTGGGGGAGGGGGAGGAGGGTGTGGGAGGGGAGGAGGGTGTGGGAGGGGGAGGAGGGTGTGGGAGGGGGAGGAGGGTGTGGGAGGGGGAGGAGGGTGTGGGAGGGGGAGGACGGTGTGGGAGGGGGAGGAGGGTGTGGGAGGGGGATGACGGTGGGGGAGGGGGAGGAGGGTGTGGGAGGGGGAGGAGGGTGTGGGAGGGGGAGGAGGGTGTGGGAGGGGGAGGAGGGTGTGGGAGGGGGAGGAGGGTGTGGGAGGGGGAGGAGGGTGTGGGAGGGGGAGGAGGGTGTGGGAGAGGGATGAGGGTGTGGGAGGGGGAGGAGGGTGTGGGAGGGGGAGGAGGGTGTGGGAGGGGGAGGAGGGTGTGGGAGGGGGAGGAGGGTGTGGGAGGGGGAGGAGGGTGTGGGAGGGGGAGGAGGGTGTGGGAGGGGGAGGAGGGTGTGGGAGGGGGAGGAGGGTGTGGGAGGGGGAGGAGGGTGTGGGAGGGGGGAGGAGGGTGTGGGAGGGGGAGGAGGGTGTGGAAGGGGGAGGACGGTGTGGGAGGGGGAGGACGGTGTGGGAGGGGGAGGACGGTGTGGGAGGGGGAGGAGGGTGTGGGAGGGGGAGGAGGGTGTGGGAGGGGGAGGAGGGTGTGGGAGGGGGAGGAGGGTGTGGGAGGGGGATGACGGTGGGGGAGGGGGAGGAGGGTGTGGGAGGGGGAGGAGGGTGTGGGAGGGGGAGGAGGGTGTGGGAGGGGGAGGAGGGTGTGGGAGGGGGATGAGGGTGTGGGAGGGGGAGGAGGGTGTGGGAGGGGGAGGAGGGTGTGGGAGGGGGATGACGGTGGGGGAGGGGGAGGAGGGTGTGGGAGGGGGAGGAGGGTGTGGGAGGGGGAGGAGGGTGTGGGAGGGGGAGGAGGGTGTGGGAGGGGGAGGAGGGTGTGGGAGGGGGAGGACGGTGTGGGAGGGGGAGGAGGGTGTGGGAGGGGGATGACGGTGGGGGAGGGGGAGGAGGGTGTGGGAGGGGGAGGAGGGTGTGGGAGGGGGAGGAGGGTGTGGGAGGGGGAGGAGGGTGTGGGAGGGGGAGGAGGGTGTGGGAGGGGGAGGAGGGTGTGGGAGGGGGAGGAGGGTGTGGGAGAGGGATGAGGGTGTGGGAGGGGGAGGAGGGTGTGGGAGGGGGAGGAGGGTGTGGGAGGGGGAGGAGGGTGTGGGAGGGGGAGGAGGGTGTGGGAGGGGGAGGAGGGTGTGGGAGGGGGAGGAGGGTGTGGGAGGGGGAGGAGGGTGTGGGAGGGGGAGGAGGGTGTGGGAGGGGGAGGAGGGTGTGGGAGGGGGAGGAGGGTGTGGGAGGGGGAGGAGGGTGTGGAAGGGGGAGGACGGTGTGGGAGGGGGAGGACGGTGTGGGAGGGGGAGGACGGTGTGGGAGGGGGAGGAGGGTGTGGGAGGGGGAGGAGGGTGTGGGAGGGGGAGGAGGGTGTGGGAGGGGGAGGAGGGTGTGGGAGGGGGAGGAGGGTGTGGGAGGGGGAGGAGGGTGTGGGAGGGGGAGGAGGGTGTGGGAGGGGGAGGAGGGTGTGGGAGGGGGAGGAGGTTGGGGGAGGGGGATGAGGGTGTGGGAGGGGGAGGAGGGTGTGGGAGGGGGAGGAGGGTGTGGGAGGGGGAGGAGGGTGTGGGAGGGGGATGACGGTGGGGGAGGGGGAGGAGGGAGTGGGAGGGGGAGGAGGGTGTGGGAGGGGGAGGAGGGTGTGGGAGGGGGAGGAGGGTGTGGGAGGGGGAGGAGGGTGTGGGAGGGGGAGGAGGGTGTGGGAGGGGGAGGACGGTGTGGGAGGGGGAGGACGGTGTGGGAGGGGGAGGAGGGTGTGGGAGGGGGAGGAGGGTGTGGGAGGGGGAAGAGGGTGTGGGAGGGGGAGGAGGGTGTGGGAGGGGGAGGAGGGTGTGGGAGGGGGAGGAGGGTGTGGGAGGGGGAGGAGGGTGTGGGAGGGGGAGGAGGGTGTGGGAGGGGGAGGAGGGTGTGGGAGGGGGAGGACGGTGTGGGAGGGGGAGGAGGGTGTGGGAGGGGGAGGAGGGTGTGGGAGGGGGAGGAGGGTGTGGGAGGGGGAGGAGGGTGTGGGAGGGGGAGGACGGTGTGGGAGGGGGAGGAGGGTGTGGGAGGGGGATGACGGTGGGGGAGGGGGAGGAGGGTGTGGGAGGGGGAGGAGGGTGTGGGAGGGGGAGGAGGGTGTGGGAGGGGGAGGAGGGTGTGGGAGGGGGAGGAGGGTGTGGGAGGGGGAGGAGGGTGTGGGAGGGGGAGGAGGGTGTGGGAGAGGGATGAGGGTGTGGGAGGGGGAGGAGGGTGTGGGAGGGGGAGGAGGGTGTGGGAGGGGGAGGAGGGTGTGGGAGGGGGAGGAGGGTGTGGGAGGGGGAGGAGGGTGTGGGAGGGGGAGGAGGGTGTGGGAGGGGGAGGAGGGTGTGGAAGGGGGAGGAGGGTGTGGGAGGAGTGTGTGGGAGGAGGTGCAGGGTGGGGGAAGGAGGAGGAGGCCGATCTTAAGGCTCAAAGGACGCCTGCGATGGAGCACGATGGCGTCCCCGACCACTCCGCATGTCGGCTGGTCATGCGATGCGATGCATACCCCAGGACCTCGACGGGCCTCTCCCACTAGTCCCCTCGGACCGCCCCAGCCCCGGCAGCATCAAGCCACGCCCCTCGAGTTGCGGGGGGGCCTCATGTCCTCGGTGGTCACTGTGGCGCCCCCCACAGTCCTTGACGGACCGGTTGTGCCCGTGCCCTGGCCTTGACTGAGGCACGTCCAGGTCCACGGCCACGCTGTGCCTTGCCCAAACATCCCTCCGGGGGTGGCCGTTCTCCACTTCAGCCCCTGGCCAATCCAATGGACACTACTCCCGTAGGGGGCTTGGCCAAAACTGTTTTCAAAATATGTGCCGCCCGTCCCCTTTTATCAGTACTTTTGCTTGTTCCTTTCTCTCTCGTGGGCCGTATCCTTGTGACGACCGTGTCCCCCGGCCACTTTCTGCACGCATCACGCCCGCGCACCCTGCCCTTCCCCAGTGCATGAGCTCTGGGTGTGTTGGGTATTTGGTAAAACTTAGCACCACACGATGTAACACTCAGTAAAAGTTGGTAAAACTTAGTAGAAACGAGGTAAGACCTGCTGTGGTCTAGCAGGGTCCACAGGAGAGCACGAGGGACATTGCAGGGCACCCGCAGGGCACGCATGGGGACCCGATCCAGCGCGCTCTGGACTCTGCGCAGCTGCTGTGGGTGGGGCAACATCGCTTCATACATGTAGTCCAACACGGACACCACGAAGGCAAGCACCACCCGAGCAGGTGCAGTAGGTAGGCGGCTGCAAGGCCCCAAGAACCCTCCCGATCTTCCCCAAGTTGGCCTTAGCCTTGGCAAGCTGCTCTCGCGACTGCTCTCCCATGACCAACCGCGGCACGCCGGTCAGCATGAAGCCGTCCATCTATTGATCGAGCGGCCCCGCGAGCTGGGCATTGAGGACACGCTTATAATATAGAACAAGGGGCCCGAGGACACGGATATGATGTACAACAGCAATGAAGGGCCTTGAGGACACTCGTAAAAAAATAAAACAGCCAGTGGTGGCCTCGAGGAGATGCTTATGATATAGAACAACTATCAAGGACTGTGATGATATGCTTGTGATATAGAACACCTATCAAGGGCCTTGGGGACACGCTTGTGATATACAACAACCATCAAGGACTGTGAGGATATGCTTGTGATATAGAACAACTATAAAGGACTTTGAGGATACACTTGTGATATAGAACAACTATCAAGGACTTTGAGGATACACTTGTGATATAGAACAACTATAAAGGACTTTGAGGATATCCTTGTGATATAGAACACCTATCAAGGGCCTTGGGGACACGCTTGTGATATACAACAACCATCAAGGACTGTGAGGATATGCTTGTGATATAGAACAACTATAAAGGACTTTGAGGATACACTTGTGATATAGAACAACTATCAAGGACTTTGAGGATACACTTGTGATATAGAACAACTATAAAGGACTTTGAGGATATCCTTGTGATATAGAACAACTATCAAGGGCCTTGGGGACACGCTTGTGATATAGAACAACCATCAAGGACTTTGAGGATATGCTTGTGATATAGAACAACTATCAAGGGCCTTGGGGACACGCTTGTGATATACAACAACCATCAAGGACTGTGAGGATATGCTTGTGATATAGAACACCTATAAAGGACTTTGAGGATACACTTGTGAAATAGAACACCTATAAAGGACTTTGAGGATACACTTGTGATATAGAACAACTATAAAGGACTTTGAGGATATGCTTGTGATATAGAACACCTATAAAGGACTTTGAGGATACACTTGTGATATAGAACAACAATCAAGGACTTTGAGGATATCCTTGTGATATAGAACACCTATCAAGGGCCTTGGGGACACGCTTGTGATATACAACAACCATCAAGGACTGTGAGGATATGCTTGTGATATAGAACAACTATAAAGGACTTTGAGGATACACTTGTGATATAGAACAACTATCAAGGACTTTGAGGATACACTTGTGATATAGAACAACTATAAAGGACTTTGAGGATATCCTTGTGATATAGAACACCTATCAAGGACTTTGAGGATACACTTGTGATATAGAACAACTATCAAGGACTTTGAGGATACACTTGTGATATAGAACAACTATCAAGGACTGTGATGATATGCTTGTGATATAGAACACCTATCAAGGGCCTTGGGGACACGCTTGTGAAATACAACAACCATCAAGGACTGTGAGGATATGCTTGTGATATAGAACAACTATAAAGGACTTTGAGGATACACTTGTGATATAGAACAACTATCAAGGACTTTGAGGATACACTTGTGATATAGAACAACTATAAAGGACTTTGAGGATATCCTTGTGATATAGAACACCTACCAAGGGCCTTGGGGACACGCTTGTGATATACAACAACCATCAAGGACTGTGAGGATATGCTTGTGATAGAGAACAACTATAAAGGACTTTGAGGATACACTTGTGATATAGAACAACTATCAAGGACTTTGAGGATACACTTGTGATATAGAACAACTATAAGAGACTTTGAGGATATCCTTGTGATATAGAACACCTATCAAGGGCCTTGGGGACACGCTTGTGATATACAACAACCATCAAGGACTGTGAGGATATGCTTGTGATATAGAACAACTATAAAGGACTTTGAGGATACACTTGTGATATAGAACAACTATCAAGGACTTTGAGGATACACTTGTGATATAGAACAACTATCAAGGACTTTGAGGATACACCTGTGATATAGAACAACTATCAAGGACTGTGATGATATGCTTGTGATATAGAACACCTATCAAGGGCCTTGGGGACACGCTTGTGAAATACAACAACCATCAAGGACTGTGAGGATATGCTTGTGATATAGAACAACTATAAAGGACTTTGAGGATACACTTGTGATATAGAACAACTATCAAGGACTTTGAGGATACACTTGTGATATAGAACAACTATAAAGGACTTTGAGGATATCCTTGTGATATAGAACACCTATCAAGGGCCTTGGGGACACGCTTGTGATATACAACAACCATCAAGGACTTTGAGGATATGCTTGTGATATAGAACAACTATAAAGGACTTTGAGGATACACTTGTGATATAGAACAACTATCAAGGACTTTGAGGATACACTTGTGATATAGAACAACTATAAAGGACTTTGAGGATATCCTTGTGATATAGAACAACTATCAAGGGCCTTGGGGACACGCTTGTGATATAGAACAACCATCAAGGACTGTGAGGATATGCTTGTGATATAGAACAACTATCAAGGGCCTTGGGGACACGCTTGTGATATACAACAACCATCAAGGACTGTGAGGATACACTTGTGATATAGAACACCTATAAAGGACTTTGAGGATACACTTGTGATATAGAACACCTATAAAGGACTTTGAGGATACACTTGTGATATAGAACAACTATAAAGGACTTTGAGGATATCCTTGTGATATAGAACACCTATAAAGGACTTTGAGGATACACTTGTGATATAGAACAACTATCAAGGACTTTGAGGATATCCTTGTGATATAGAACACCTATCAAGGGCCTTGGGAACACGCTTGTGATATACAACAACCATCAAGGACTGTGAGGATATGCTTGTGATATAGAACAACTATAAAGGACTTTGAGGATACACTTGTGATATAGAACACCTATAAAGGACTTTGAGGATACACTTGTGATATAGAACAACTATAAAGGACTTTGAGGATACACTTGTGATATAGAACAACTATAAAGGACTTTGAGGATACACTTGTGATATAGAACACCTATAAAGGACTTTGAGGATATCCTTGTGATATAGAACAACTATAAAGGACTTTGAGGATATCCTTGTGATATAGAACACCTACCAAGGGCCTTGGGGACACGCTTGTGATATACAACAACCATCAAGGACTGTGAGGATATGCTTGTGATATAGAACAACTATAAAGGACTTTGAGGATATACTTGTGATATAGAACAACTATAAAGGACTTTGAGGATACACTTGTGATATAGAACAACTATAAAGGACTTTGAGAACTTACTTATGATATAGAATAGCAATCAAGGGCCTAAAGGACACGAATAAGATACAGAATCGCCATCAAGGGCCGGCCTTGAGGACACGCTTATGGCCCCGCACGCACGGGATGCGGCAGCTGTCAAGCCACAGGCATAACACTTTGAGCTTGCGCACTTGTGGAGAGCCGCCACACACACCACACACACCCATGAGCAGTGCAAGGCCCCAGCCGCTCTGGGCAAAAGGGCGGGGGTCGTCCCTAAAGCCCACCTCCGGTAGCACCTTGTGGGGCCAGGCGGGATGCTGCGGGGCATAAGTCCGGGCAGTGGGTTGCTGGGGCGCATGTCCTCTGGGCACAGGGAGCGGTGGACCACATAACACAGGAACTCGGTCCGTTTCTCCGAGACCTTTGTGTAGTACCCTAAGTACATGTTGTCCCCCTCGGTGCCCCCATGCACCGGGTAGTAGGGGCCCGCTGGGCCGTAGGGCGAGGGACCTCCATGGCTTTGCAGAACCTTTGCAGCCGCGGGGACAGCGGCTCCTCCGGGGCTTCGTGGTCCCGGGCGCCCCCCCCCCCCTCCACTACGATGTGCAGAAGGTCGCAGAAGGCGTTGTCGGACCAGACCTCGCCTCACTTAAGGACCGGGACATAGGCCTTCCTCCGTGCGAGACATGCCCATGCGAAGCAGGGGCCCACCCGACGTGCGGCGGCCCGGGTGTGCGGGGGTCTCGATAGTGTAGTGCTGGTGGGTGGGGGTTAACTGGAGAACGGACACGGGGACACAAGTGGGGGAATGGAGGATGCCCTGGGGATGGGGGGGGGGGGGCTGATGGTGTGGAGCGGCAGTCAGGCGGGGCTTTGGCCGAGTGGATTGCAATGGGGGATGGGCATGTGCAGAGGGGGGGGGGGGGCATTGAAGAGGGTGTGGGAGGGGTACGGGGCAGAAGGAGGGGGGCGAGTGGAGGGCCTTGGGGGCAGGGGGTCAGGGGCGGGAGTGGGGGAAAGGGGGGGGCAGCCAAGGGGCACACCGGGTGGCAGCTGTAGGACGTCACCCCCGTCCCGTTGAGCTGGGCAGCGAGCTCCCGGGAGAAGATCACATTGGCAAGTTTGGACTGCCCATAGGCCTGACCGTCCTCGTAGTCCGGCTGCCGTGCCATCCAACTGCCGAAGTCGATGCCGGAGGGCGGCGCCCCCTTCTCCGCGGCCGAGCTCACGGCAACGACGCGGGCGGGGGCTGAGGCCACGAGCGTGTCCCGCAGCAACTGCGTCAAGTAGAAGTGCGCGAGGTGGTTGATCCCGATGTGCGACTCGAAGCCGTCCGTCGTCGCCGCATACCCTGTGGCCCCGGGGGGTGCGCAGGGGGGCAGGCCACATGAACGAGCGTGGCCCTTGGGCTGCGCAGTGCTGCCCTCCCCCCCCCCCCGCGCGCGCTTTGGGTGACAGACGCGTGCGCACGGCTCTGCGCTGGCGAGCGCCGAGGGATATCGCACGACAAATGCCAAGAAACAAGAGATGTTCAGTGACATGCCATAGGCCCCCGTTCACTGAGGGCAGGCGGGGGGATGCCCCTGCACTGCCCCCACGGTCCTGTGCCCTGGGCTGGCGGGCACAGGGCAGCGGGACAAGGCCCCCCAGGCCCCCGAGCAACAGATCATAGCCACACGGACTCCCCTGCCCCCGTGTGACAGTCCGTCGGGCGGCGGGTTCTTCACGCGGCCCCCGGACAGTCCCCCGTCCGTCCCTCCGTCGGGACGCGTCGGGGGCGCGGCGTTCTGACGGCCGGTGCGCCTTTTGTTGGGGGCGTTGCCCCGTTCACCTGCTCCGTGCGGTGACACAAGGTGATTGCGCTCGGGAGAATTGCGCAAGCAGCTGCATGCACAGCCAAAAAGAGATCAAGGCCACACGTGGCAGATCAAGGCTGATCACGAACCAGAATGACCCTTTCGCCAGCGTCTGCACAAAATCAAAGTACAGCGGTGATCCCACACTTGCACACATGCAAAGTGCCCGCTCAGACTGGGCCAGCCCATAACACATCATTGACGTGTGTGTGCGCATTCCTGGAACACTCTGGGTCAGGGTTAGGGCGTCTCCCAGACAAAGCAGCAAACAAGCGAGCAACAGACCCCCTCCCCCCCTCCGCCCCTCGGACTGCCCTGCGTCAGAGTAGACCCCCCTCCTGAGGGACGGAGTGAGAGGCCAGCCCCTTCCACAGCCTCGGGACGCGCCTGCCCTTTGCCGTCCTGCGGGATCATCGCCCCCTCTGCCCCCGGCGCGGCCCAGGCAGCGCTCCGCCACACCTCTGACCCGGGGCACACCGCACACCCGCGGCGCTGGGGGGGGCCGGCACAACGGGACACGGGGGGGGGCACTGGCACACGCACCGTAGTCGAAGGTGCGCCCCACGAAGGCGGTGCCCGGCGACTTCATGACCCCGGCGTTGAGCAGGAGGATGTGGAGGGGCGACCCGCCGGCCCTGAACTCCGCCGCGAACTGCCGCACGGAGGTCAGGGACGCCAGGTCGAGGGCCATGAAGCGCACCCTCGGCGCCCCGAGGCCCGCGCGCGCCACGTCCTCCGCCACCGACGCCCGGATGTCCGCGGCGGCGGCCTCGCCCTTCGCGCGGCTGCGGGCGGCCACAATGACCTCCGCCCCCCGGCGCGCCAGCTCCCGGGCGGACTCCTTCCCGATGCCGGTGTTGGCCCCGGTCACAATGGCCACCTTCCCCTCGAGGCTGGGCATCTCGTGCAGCCCAAAGCCCCGCGTCGTGTACTTCCGGGTCCAGCCCCCCATCACCTCCGACACGATCATGGGGCCGGCCACGGCCATGAGCACGACCAGCACCGTCAGGGCCTTGAGGCACATGTTCAGGGCACGGCGCCTGCGGCGAGCGATCGATGCGTCTCCCCCTGAGCACCCGAGCCCCCCGCCCCCCCCCTTCCCGACAACGGAGAGGCCATTCGGGTGTGTTGCTCTCTGGGCCCCCTCATCTACGTGGGCTGTAGCGCCGCAGCCAGTGCAGCCAGCACCGGTGTCACCCAAGGCAGGGAAGCACTCTGTGTGCCCTAGTGCCCCTCCACCTGCACGGGGTACGCCTTCGGCCGTGGGGAGTCGGACTTAGCCCGCGTGGCAGCACCACCTGTACCGAAGGCAGTCAAGGAGTGTGGGTCTGACCCCAGTCGTGCCACGTACCACCGCCTTCCCGTGCCAACAGGCAGTCGTGGGGTGGTTGGGTAGCATGTCCTTGTGACGTGGAGGTTGCCAGCCCAGGCCCACATCTCCCCCGGCGGGCTCAGCGTCAGGCTCTCCAGCCTCCCTGCCAGGGCCTGGAGCACCAGGCACACACTTCCCCGCGCCATGTGCGCCAACGCCGAACAACAATGGAGCAAGCAGGTGTGCCACAGCCCCCCCCCCCCCCCCTCAGACACACAAGGGCACATACACACAGGCACGGCGGCATCTCCCGCCCGCGAGCGCCACCGCGGGGTCTGGGGGCGGTCGACAGTCCGGTAGGCCTTGTGACCGGACACCCGGGTACGGCCGCCCAGTCGGGTCCGGCAGGGAAGGCGGCGCGGACCGTGGGTAGGCGACCAGGTGAGGCCTTCACCCAACCCAACCCAACCCAACCCAACCCAACCCCCCCCCCGACAACACGCGAAGGAGGGCTCGCAGTGCGACTCTCGAAGCGGGCGCTTGGCGTCCACCAAAAGTGATGGCCCCTTCGTTCCACTCGGTGCCCCCCTCCCCTTTTGATCGGTGGACGCCGGCGCTGAAGCCCAAAAGCTCGAAGCCGGCCCCATCCCCCGGGACGTGAGGGGGCAGCACGTTGGCCTGGACCCGGCGAGAGCCCCGGACTAAACAATGGAACTGAGAGGGCGATGAAGGCCTTGTGCAGGCGGGTGTGGCTGGAGCACCGTTTTGTGGAGGGGGGGTCCCACGCCTGCCCATTGGACCCCCCCCCCCTCCTCCCGTTGAGCCATCCGACCGGATGACCCCGTCTTGTCTCATGTGACACACGCCATGCCCCCCCCCCCCCCCCCCCGACGGCGCTGCCAGTCCCAAAGTCGCAAAGTCCCACGTGGCCCCTGAAGGGGTGGCACCGCGCGGGTCGCTTGCGCCTGCACTCCGCCCAGGGGCGCTGCGTGGACCGCCCCTCAAAGCCCCGCCCCCCGTGCGCACAGGGCCCGGCCGCGCGGACCAGGGCCCCGCGCGGCGCCCGGTCTCGGAGGCAGGGGCACACCGCGGCCGTCCCGTCAGGAGGGCGTCGATGTCCGCCGCGATGGACTCGGGGGAGGCCAGCGACGAGTAGCGGGCCCTCACACGCCCGCTTTGGTCGACCAAGAACTTTGTGAAGTTCCACTTCACGCCCCTCGTCCCCAGGACCCCCGGCCGCTCCGCCTTCAGGAAGTCCCACAGGGCGGAGGCGCCGGGGCCGTTGACCTGGACCTTGGCCATGACCGGGAACGTGGCGGCGAACTTGGTCCGGGCGAACTCGCAGACCTCGGCGCTGGTGCCGGGCTCCTGCCCCCCAAACTGATTGCAGGGGAACGCCACCACCGCGAAGGGCTGGGCCCCAAAGCGGTCCTGAAGGGCCTGCAGCCCGCGGTACTGCGGCGTGAACCCGCACTGCGAGGCCACGTTGACGAGGAGCAGTACTTTGCCCTTCCAGTCGGACATGCGCACGTCCGTCCCCTGGGCATCTTTGACGACAAAATCGTGCACGGTCACCATCGCCGATGCCGTGCTCTGTGGGCGGAAGGGCGAGTCACATGTCTCTCGGCCTCGTTCATAATGTGCCAACTTTGTGCGTTTTGCCACATTTTGGGTTTTCTTTTTCGAGTTTTGCTCCGGTGTGTGGAAGCACGGGGGGGCCATCTCCTCGCTTTTGTACGCGACCCCCCCCCCAGTAGAAATGGGCCGAAGGCCCCTTGGGGGGGGGGGGGGGCATTGGAGGGGGGGGGTCATGGGTAGGGTTAGGTGTAGGGTCAGGAGCAGGCTGAGGGTTGGGGTGGGTGTTAGAGTCAAGGTTGGGTTCAAGGATAGCGTTGGGGTGCTCCACCGCTTGGGCGGGGAGGGATGCTACGTTGGCAAGGGGAATGAAAAAAACTTTTGGGCGCCTTTGGCGCCACCATATGTATGGCCGGTAGCTATTGACCCTTGGTAACTAAGTGGGCCCGGAGGGCAGGGAGGGGGGGGGGGGAGGAGTCACGTACCCAAACCGAGGAGACGGCCCACCCGTGTGTGGAAGTAAGGACATTGCCCCCCATTTTGAGGATGGGGAACTCAAAAAAAACACATGTTTTGGAAGGTATTTTGATGGGAGGGGTGGGGTTTAAGGGGTTGGAAAGGCGGCAACTAGGGCATGGCATCATCCCATGCAGATTGCTGCACAGCAACTTAGTTGACTTAGGGACAAAATTGGTGACGTGAGCCATCATTCACCCCTGAAAATGACTGGCAATGATGAAAAGGAGCAAAAGGAAGGGGAATATTTCCAACTCGCATGGTATGGGGGGGCTAAAGGGTAGGGATGGGCTATTGTTAGGCGTAAAATGGCCTCCACTCTGGGTAAGAACCCATCAACAGTGATGCCTAACCCCATTCATTTTTCGTAATTTTGCCCTTGTACAGCTCTCCCACTGTCCCAACCTTCTCCGGAACATGATTGTTTGAATTTCCCACCACGAAAATAGGGGGGGGGGGTACCTGCCCCCCATCCCCCCCAAAAAAGTGCACCCGGCAAAGGGGGCAGGGGTGCAGTGCAGTGTGTCTGAACCCCGACCAGAACAGGCAAAACAAACCAAAACCGTCAACGGGAACGGCCAAATTCGATTGCCTTCGGCAGTGAGAGAGAGGCTGACAGTCAGCCAATCAGTCAGTCAGACAGAAACACACACTTTGGGTTTTTTGTCAGTGGCAGACACGGGTCCAAGCAGTGGGGAGACCTATTGATCTCAGCATAAGCAGTGGCCGAATGGTAATGCAGGCGGCCGCAGACTTTTTGGTCGGCGATCCGAACCCTGGTGCGGCCAATATGGCGGTGCCGCCGCCGCCGCCGTCCACCAACCAGGATTCGGACCGCCGACCTAAAAATTCTGCAGCTGTGGGCATTACCATTCGACCGGAGCTAAGTGTGTCATAAATGTGTCTCCCCATTGCTTGGAGCCTTCTCAGCGAAAGCTTTTGACCCCCCCCCACCCCCCCTCAAAAAAGTGTTATCTAGTTTTAGGGGATAAAGGCCTCAGAATCAAAAAATCCATTGGGGGATGGTCTTAGTGGGCAGAATAATGATTTTACAGGGGGTTGGACATCAAATATCATGGTTTGGGGTATGCTACGCGAATGACCCCCCAAAAAGGGGGGTATACAACGCCCGCGCCTGCGCTTGATCTAACAACCTCTCTTCGAGGTGATTTCAAAAAAAAAAAAAAAGGCTCCGGACCCCCCCAACCCATGCACCTCCGAATGGCCCCTTTCAATGGCTTTCCAAGGACACCCCACATACCCCGACCTCCAGGACGCTCAGTGGAAATGAGGCGACCAGGGCTGCGGCCCCCTGAACTGCACAAAGTCCGCACAAGACCCGCCGATGCCGAGAGATGTGGCCACTCGGTGGAGCATGCCCCCGGGAGGGCACACCCCAACCGCAGGGCACAGGGCACGGCATTCTGTCACAATCCCGGGGCAAACGGTCTGCGGTGCTGGCGGGCCCCTCCCGATGCCGCAGACCGGGCCTGTGCACCTCCTCCGCCGGCAGACTCGGTAGGATACCCCCATCACACGCACGGTGCACACACAATGCGCACTCCCTCGGGGGGCGGGGGTCGCCCGCAAAGTGCGCGCACTGCGCGGGCAGTGGTCTTTGCCCCCCCCCCCTTGGCACAAAAAAGTGCTGGAGGCGTATGGGGTGCCTGTTGTCCGTTTGTGGAGGATCTGGGCCTCTGCTTTGCATGACCGGGGCCTTTGGGAGGGTCGCCGTACCCCGGGGGTGTAGGGCCGTGGAAATGCCTCGACACACGACGCGCCCTGCGAGCCCCCCTCCCCCCTCTGGTCGCCATCCCCGCCAGGCCAACACGGAGAGGGCACAGAACAGTCCCGTGGACGGGGCACCGGCCGTTCGCCAACACACGCACGGTGCGCGTGTACCGCCTGCAGTGCTCCCCCTCAGCGTCTGACAGGCAATGGGTCTCGGTAGGAATGGCCCTCCGTACAATGTGCCACTCAGTAATACCCGCCCTGCGGACAGCGAGTGAACCCCCGCTGCGGCCCTGCACCGGGGGGGGGGGGGAGGTCTTTGACGCCGAAGGTCAGTGTTGGCTCACGCGCTTGACTCCGTCGCTATCCCGGGTCTGGTAGGCCTGGGTGTGTGGGGGGGGGGGGGGCTCTCATGGGGGGCCTGCTTGAGGATTCCCACGGTACTACCCCAGGGGCTACGTCCCACGTGGGCCTACCTTCGCTTATCAATGCGTGGGGCAAGGGATGACGGGACGTGGCTCACCCGCAGTCCTGTCAGTCCCTTACATCGCTGGTCCCCGGCCCTCACACGGGGGGTGGCGGACTGTCGATCGAGGGGGACGCCCTCGGCGATGGCCGGGCACAAGGCTCTGGTCCGCTCACAGACAAGCGGATCCGCCCCCCCCCCCCAAAGTGACACACGGCGTGAGTCACTGCGACGAATTGGCGGATGCCCCGGACTTCGACTTCGAGTTCAGGGGGTCATCGCATCCAAACGGATCCCTCGGGTCGATGGGCCTGCCCCGGGGGAGCACCGGCATGTTCCGGGCCTTGCCGGACCCCCCCACACACACAACGCGCAGCGCGCAGTGCCTGTCAGTGTGGGTGAGCCTCGGGCCTTGCGGGGGGTCGGCTGCATCGGATTGCAGTGCACACCAATGCCTCCTGCCCCACATCGCCACCGGAGGATCGGGACGGGGTCATCCAACGCCCGGGCCCCCAACGCCGTCCGTGCGGTTGAGGGGGCGGGGGCGATGCAGAAACCCGCTGCCGGCGACGGGGAGGGTCTGGGCCCTCCACTGCCCAGCCGTACTGGGGCCCTGAGAGGGGGGGGGGGGGGGATGCGGTCGCCGAGATTGGCAAAAAATGCGGAAAATGCGGCAAAAAATGCGATAGAAAATGCGGTTTTGTTAGAATGGTGTATGCCCCTCGAAACCCCTATGTTTCGTCTCGTCTTGCACCCAGGCGCTCAAAGCATGGACGGTTTGATGGAACAACTTAGTGCAGTAGTTCAACTCAAGAATATCACGGACTAGGCTCACAACCGCTAGGGGCAGAAGTTGCAGCTGCTTGGTCAGGCCAGACCGCTAAACCTCCGCGCCGCGCACGCGCCGTGTCAGGTGCTGCCCCATTGACCCAAACTGCCGGGCTCCCCGGGTGGGGGGGGGGGGGGTTACCCCAACATACATCCCTCAAAATGATCCCCATGACACGCTGATCATTTTGAATATACACAACTGGGGGGGGGGAATTTGCCACAAAATTCTGAGTATTTGGAGTATAGACACATGGGGTCAAACAAAAAAATTTCCCCTTGCCGCCTGCCAAGAAAAAAATCTCCGGCGCCTCCAGTGCCCACAACAAAACCCATTGTTCCTCACAAGTGGCTGACCACAAGACAATGCCACTAAAATGATTTCTCTTGAACATTACACGAAGGGACCCGCCCGTAAAATGCAAAAAAAATGCGGAAAAATGCGGATTGCATCCCCCCTCCCCCTCTGCCCGGGGGGCAGGCCCTTGACTATGTTCCGCAGACACTTCGGTGTCATTGTGCCGGTGGAGTGGCTTTGCGGAACGGCGTACAGTCACCCACAATTCGCAGCGCCAGCCTTGCCTCCATTGCCCACGCGATGGTGCTCTGCCCTTCCGCGCGGGGGTGTCCCGCAGGCCCGGCGTTGTGGGGACCACCACCGCCGCAACGCCCCCCTGCACGTCCAGCCCCCCCCCCCCCCCCCCCCCCCAGTGGACGCGACCCACTGAATGACGCGTGATCTGCGGTGGCGCATCCACAGCACCGAGGCAGCCAGAGGACTGCCGCGCACGCGCGCGCACTTCCGCACAGACCCATATCCCGCCGCAGCACCGGTCGTGGGGATGAAGCGGAACGACAGGCAGACCGGCGGAGCCCCCGGACCAATCGGCCGAAGGAAAGCCGACGCAGTGTCTGGGGGCAGACCTCGCAGAGTACACAGGGCACAGGCACCAAAGCATCGTTGCTCCATCAGCGCCGCAGTGCGATTTGGGACGTACCCGTCGTGGGCCAGTCCTAATCCAGAGCAAACCCCCGGGGGCATTGGGGGCCGAGGCCGCAGGCGCAGTGCTGCGCGGATTCAGCGCATGGGGGGGGGGGGGGGCTGAGGCTGAGAAGAGGGACGCCAAAGGGAATGCTGTACACGAGGTGTTCCATGAAGACAAAGGGCGCAATGCCCGCCGGCCGAATGGATGGGCACAGGGCATTGAGGGGGTGGGGGTTGTGGGGGGGGACCCATTGATCCGGAAACCCCCGCAGAATCACCAACCGCCAAGCGAGGCCATGGTAACGGTTGGCGGTTGACGATGCGAACTGTACCGTCCTCAAGTCCAACAGAGCGATGTGGGACGGACAAAGCGGCGCGCTCCCCTGCAGACACCCGCGCCACGAGGCACGAGGGGGAGCGCGCCGCACCGGGTCTTTACGGTACAGCGTTTGCCGCAACGCTGCTTCAGCGCAAACGTGGCGCAAGCGTTGTGCCTCCGCAAGAGCGGCCGTGGGGGAGTGTGCTCAAGGGAGGTCTGATCGCATGCGGTCCCCGTGCCTCAATGCCCAAATGATGATTCAGATATTGTACACAGAAGTGCGGGACGTTGTATTGCATTAGTTATAGAGGCCACACGGGGGTGGCCTGGATGACGCTATCCTTCACGGGGAAGCGGGATGCCAATGCAGGCGGAGACACGTGTAGCGACCTGCCTCCTAACCACCTCCGGGCGTACATTCATGCGGACGTGAATACATGACGTTACAACGCGTTACATCCGCACGCTCGTACGTACATACGTACATCCGCACACATCCGTACGCACACGCACACACACACACACACACACATGCGGACGCACGCAGACGGTCAGAACGATGGACAGACAGAAACGCACGCCGGCGTGAGTGCCGCGTGCACATCAGAGGCACTCCGGGCGGGGAATGGAGCAGGACCCCCTCCCAAGAGGACGCCTTGCGCATCGGTCATGGCGCGTCCGCGGCGGTGACGCCTGCCCGCCACTTGGCATTGGTGTACCGGGGGGCGTGCCCATTGGGACGGCCTCTGTCCAGTGGACCCGCAGAGGGACGAGGGGTGATACGGCAGTTGGGCGATGCGGATGCCGCAGGACTGACATGCCCCAACGCCAAAGACACAGGGCGACGCCCCACATTATAAAAGCGAACAAACTGACGTGAGACTTGGGGGGCCCCAGGGGCACGCTCTACCGCGTCATGTGCATCGGTAGACCGCCTGCGTCGCAGCAGCACCCGCACCGCGGGCGCTAAGCCCCACCGCCATCCGTGACCCAATGCACCGTCAATGAGCGATGGGCCACGCCCCCGCCCTCTCCCCCTACGCCTCCCCCCCGTCGCTCCACTGCGACGCCTCGAGCACCAGCTGCTTCTGCAGCTCCGCGTCGTCGTAGTCGTCATCGTAATTGATCTGGGCCACGTACGACCCGGCGTTGCCGGGCTCTTGCTCAAAGCTCGTGATCCGCTTCTGAAGAGACGAAAGGGGGGGGGGAGGGGTACGGGGGGTAGCGGTGCGGCACAGGGGGAGGGGGGGGGGGGGACGAGGCCTTGGGGCACTGCGGAGGCGTGCCCACGTCCCAGTCCACACCCCCGGTCACCCCCGGGGCCCTGTGACCGGGACAGTGCAAAGGACAGAGGGCGTGGCCATTCCGGTCCTTTTGGCGACCCTCCCCCACCGTCGGGGGGGGGGGGGTTGTGTGCAGCGGCGGGGGCCCCCAGGGCCTTGGGAGGCACCGGCGGAGGCCCAAAGCCGTGCCTTGGGCCGGGGCACAGAAGATCCGTCGCTGGGGCGGATGGTGACGGATCCGGACGGGCCATCCCCAGCCCCCCCCCCCCGACGGCCCCACAGGCAATGGCCCCGGGGGCCGCACCCCATTTCCGGGGGTCATCTCCGCCCCTACCCCCCCCTCATGCCCCTGCCCGGCCTACCCTCACACCCCCCCCCACAGCCCCCCTCATGCCCCTGCCTGGCCTACCCCCACACACCCCCCCACAGCCCCCCTCATGCCCCTGCCTGGCCTACCCTCACACACCCCCCCCCACAGCCCCCCTCATGCCCCTGCCTGGCCTACCCTCACACACCCCCCCCCACAGCCCCCCTCATGCCCCTGCCTGGCCTACCCTCACACACCCCCCCACAGCCCCCCTCATGCCCCTGCCTGGCCTACCCTCACACACCCCCCCCCCACACACACCCCCTCATGCCCCTGCCTGGCCTACCCTCACACACCCCCACACACACCCCCTCATGCCCCTGCCTGGCCTACCCTCACACCCCCCCCCACAGCCCCCCTCATGCCCCTGCCTGGCCTACCCCCACACACCCCCCCACAGCCCCCCTCATGCCCCTGCCTGGCCTACCCTCACACACCCCCCCCCACACACACCCCCTCATGCCCCTGCCTGGCCTACCCTCACACACCCCCCCACACAGCCCCTCCCCTCGGGAGGCGGTGCCCCCGCAGCCCCCGCACTGGGCCCTGTTCCACTGCTCCGCGTCGGAGGGGGGGCAGTGCCCCAGCGCATCTCTGCGGACACCCCCTCGACCGGCGGTGGGGGGGGGAGGGGCATGAGGTCACGCTTTGGAATCCCCCGCCGGACCCTGACCTCATGCCACACCCCCTCAGCCCCATCCATCGCAACGCCCCCCCCCCCCCAGCCCAATGACTGGGGGGGGGGGCGTAGGGCACCACGCGGCCCCCGGGGGCAGACCCTTCCCTTCCGCCGGTCGGGGGGGGGAGCGTCGCATGCGCTACGCCAAATGGACACGGCCACAACGGCCGCGCACGCACACGGGCCTCACGGACCCGGGGCGACATCCCCAGGCCCCCCACCGGCAGCAGCGCCCCCCCCCCCCCCCCCAAGGGCCGCCGCGGCGCATGGCACGGGGCCCCGGGACCGCGCGGGTCATTGGCCGGGGGATGCGGGTCTGCACTGCGCCGTGACCGGGGGCCGCGCTGCCGGGGCAACACGGCCACGGGGGCGGGGGCTACACAGAGACCGACCCACACTCCACACGCGACCCCCCATCGCCGGCGGAGTCCGTGCGGCACCGGCAAAGCGGCCGCGACGGAGAAGGGGCCACGGCGCAGTCAAAGAAGGCGGAGGAGGGGGGGTCGACTGGGGAGGGAGGGCACAGCGAGGGATGCATTAGAAAGGGAGGGAGGCGGCCCCAGAGGCGGTTAGGCAGGCGGTTGGAGGAGGTTGCCAAAGCGGTTGGGGGCGGTTACTGTCGGTTACAAATGCCATTGAGGCTGGCACTTGGGGTGAGGAGGACAGTGGCTGGGCATAGACTGGGGGCCCTTAAAGGGGGGAGGGGTCTCCCTCTACTCATGCATCCCCGGGCACAGACCTTGTAGAGCATGAACTGCAGCAGCCCCTCCACCTCTTTGCCGATCTTGCTCTGCCCCACGACCCACTTAATGCCACCGTAACTCTGGTCCCGGGCGATGGTGTACGTCTTAAAGAATTGCCTGGCAGCACCGAAGAGGGGGGGCAGCACGACACAGTGCGTGTGGGGGGGGCGGGGGGGCACGGCACACGATGGCGGTCCAAAGGCACGGCCGTACAGCCCCCCCCCCCCTCATGGCCCCCACACCCGGTACCCCCCGGAGCGCGGCCGTGGGAAGCGCAGCGCACGAACGCGTGGAGGACAGACCGCAACGGTCGGAGATGTACTGCGCCGGTGGCGATGTCCGGAGTGCAACGGGTGTTCGCCGCGGACCCGCGGTGCTGTTGTCTTTGTACCCCCCGCCCCCGCCCCCCGCCCCCCGACGCTGGATGCCCCGGGTCAACGGCACAGGGCTACAGCCCCGTCTCCGGGACGGCCGACCCCCGGAGTAGTCAAACAGGACAAGTCATCCGGGGGCTCTGTTGACACAACCAAAACACGTTCGGGCCCACAGAGGGTCAGAATGAGCAGTGGTGAGAGGCCAATGGGCGCTGCCAAAGGCAAAGGAAACCGATACCACAAATTCGTCAGCCCCCCCCCCCCTCCACCCGACGCACAAGACCAACGGTAAAACCGCCGCGTCTGAGGAGGCAAACAACACCCGCCGGCGGGGGTCGCGCGCGCCGCACGAAGACACGTGCGTTGTGAGAGCACCGGTCGTCAGGGGACCCCCCCATCCCCATTTCCAAAGGACAAGAAGGCGTGTGGGGGGGTAGGGCGGCCATCGGCGTCCCCAAAGCGCAGAACAACATCGGTGCCCACGGACAACCCCCAAAAAGGCATCGCCAAACCCCCGGTCCCCTGGCACACAACTGTTCTTCTGACAAGGGCGTTGTTCTTGCAAAGCGCAGGGGGGGGGGGATATGCATCAGAAGGGAAGGGGCCTCAGAGGCGGCCCCACAAGCCGTTAGACAAGCGGTTGGAGGAGGTTGCCAAAGCGGTTGGGGGCGGGTACTGTCGGTTACAAATACCGTTGAGGCTGGCACTTGGCGTCAGGGGGACAGTGGCTGGGCATAGGCTGGGCGCCCTGGAGTGGGGGGGGGGGGGGTACCTCTCCCCCCTTCCAATGCAGAGAAACTACCCCGAGTATCTTTGGAAATGTGATCCTACCCGCGCAGTGGCAGGGATTCTAAACCATGAGTCCCCTTCTCAGCCCCCCTCCACCCCCGGGGGGGGGGGGGACTGCAAAGGGCACTCCATGCGCACGTCCACGTGCCACCGCCCCCCCCCCCCCCCCGCACCAGCGACCCCTGGGCAGTCATTCACACACCACCGGGCCTGATCCACGTTCTGGCCTCGATGAGTGATGTCCACCAACATCGTCCGCTCCCAGTTCTGCTCGTACATCCCGTAGTCGCACTTGGGGCAGTACCCGGTGTGTGGCACGTACTCCATCCGGCAGTTGAAACACACCACCCGCGGCTGGTTCGGGTCCTCCTCGTCCTCCTCCTGCACGCATGAGAGTGGCACAGAGTTCTCCTGAAGGGGGGAGGGATTGGGGGGGGGGGGGGTCCTGGGACCCAAAAGTCCAAAAGTGTGTGTACCAACAACAGCCAAATCCATATTTCCTTTTGTAAACTTTCGTTTTCCCCCGATGGAATGGGGGGAGGGGGGTAGACCCCCCACCCCCAGCCCCCACCCCCCGCAGGAGATGCTGAGGTGTTGAGCAGCGGCACCCTCCTCCACCGACACGGCCGTGCCATGGGGCGTAGCAGAGAGGGAGGGACAGGCATTGGGGTGTGGGGGGTTGGCAGAGGGGCCGGGACCCCTTTTCAGTGATGACCACGACCCTCCTCCTCCGCGGACAAAAACGCGGGGGATGTGCGGCGACCGGCGTGGCCATGGGGGCCGGTTTGTGCGGGGGACACACCGCATCACCGGGGGGCCGTCCCACGCCCCAGCGCAATGGACGGGTGATCGGAGACCCACACAAAACGGTGCCATGCCGCCACACAACACCCCTCCCCCTGTGCACACCGCCCAGTGCTCAATAGGCGCCGTCATTACGGCCGCGCTGCAGACTACACGACACGGGGGCAAAGGGGGAGGGGGAGGGGTCCACAAAGGGCAAAAGACAAGGCAGCCGGTCATGTAACGGCGGACGTATGTATCAGGGTTTGGCCAAGTTGTTGCACTATGTGCACCTGCTGGGGAACCCACCCAAGATCACCTGCTACCTCTCCGATAGCACAGCAAAGCCCACAAGATAACAACAAAACTGTTGTCCAATTGGTACTCCAATGTACCGATGGACCAACCATTGAGTCTTGTAAGGTACAACTATGCAGTGGCATGCAAGATGCACACAAGTGGCAAGCACCACACTCAGATATATCACTAGGACAATGGCCACACAATTGGCATCAAACACCGTCATCATTTTCCTCCTCCTCAATGGTACCCTCCTCCCGTGTCCACACAAGACTCAGGCACATGAGGCCAAGGTCCATAGAGCGGATACCTAGTCTGCCTGCCAACACAAAATTGAGTGAGGTAATTGAGCAAAATACACATGGCAATGCAGCTGCGCTACAAAGCATGTCCACACATTGTGGACAATCCTCCATTGCCACAAGCGCGCAAAGAGGTGCTCCCACAATAGAAGCCATGGACATCGTTGTATTCTTGTTGGGCTTCACTCAAAGTTGCCCGCCCAATATAAGGTACAACATTGTGCAAGCGGCCCTTACAGGCGCCATCATGCACACCTACTTCAAAATTGAAGAGCTGCCCATGTGTCCGCGAAGGACCACGTTGATCCCAAATCACAACATCCGCCCCGGCATAAGGTCACATATCCATAATATATTCCCAAGATTGTCCACGGCCACGGGTATCTGATAAACATGGCGTGCGTACTTGCGATTGAAAAGGAGACGTGACAAATCCCCACCCACCGAGCATATGGGCATGCTGTCCTCCACCACCGCATTCAACAAGTGGAAACTCGAAAGGGGCAGACTGTACCCGGCGGGAGGGCGGGAGGGACCCCCCCCCCCCCCACGGGCAGCGGGAGCCTTTTGAATAGCGCCGTCCGTCGGGGGCGGCAGCGCAGCACTCGGAGGCGCGGCGCTGCGCTGTCTTGCGGGGCCATGTCGCGTCCTGCGCCGTGTCATTAGGGGCCATCCCCCAAGGGCGAGGCACCGGCACAGTCCCACAAACGCACGAACAGACCACACAAATGGGGCAGAGTGCGGGCGTCGCAGGGGATGGGGGGCCACCCAAACCCGCCACAAGTACAAACGCTGCAGGAGCTCCGCAGGAGTCCGTCTGACAGGCACCGCCCCCCCCCCCCACCCCTCAGCCGTGGGGCGCAGGAGTGGCAGGCTCACCCTTAGACCCGAATGGGCAGAGGGCTGCAGGGCACCCCCGAGGGTTTTGTTTGGGGGGGGGGGGGGGTCCGGAACCCAAAAGTCCAAAAGGATGTTTACCGAAAATGCCCCAAATGAATATGTCAATTTCAGTCTTTCCCACAATGAATTCTGGGTCCACGGGCTGTGTTAGCCCCCCCCCCCCCCCCCGCAGGAGGTGGTGAGTTGCAAAGCACCCCCCCCCCCCCCCCCTGCGCTCCGGGATACAGACGCTGGAGGCTGACCGTGACCCTTCAAGGCACAGGCAAAGTAACAGTTGTCAGAACCAAAAGAATGCTCCTCAACCCCCCCACCCCCCCACGCCCCCCCACACACAACACACAGACCAGGTCCCAGTTGTCCTCGTCCTCCATCTCTTCGTAGTCGCACTCAGGGCACTGCAGGTCCTCGTCGAGGATCATACCGCACGCGTTGCACACTTGGACCGCCCCCACCGCCGGCGGCGACTGCCAATTGATCTCGTCGTTCCTCCGCTCGTGATCGGGCGCGGGGACCTGCCAGTCCCGGTGGCCCTTGCGGTTGGGCCCTGAAAGCGACGAACAACGGGTCCCCGGCGGAGGGGGCGTGGACCGCGCGCACGGGGGCGGGGGGCCCCCGCGCCCCCTCGCCACAGCGCAAGCCCCGGGGCACACCTGCAAATCGCACGATGATTGGTCTCCGTCGGCGCGTGTGCGCGTGTGCCCGGCTGCCGAGGGCCAGTGCGGCCCATTTGGTCGGGGGCGGCCGGGTCCACGCGGGCCTCAGGCGGAGGAATGCGGCCACGGCCCCCGACAACAGCAGCACGGCGCTCAGGCTGGGCCATGGGCCAGGTCTTTGGGGGTGGAGGGGCCGGGGGCCTGCACAGAGACAAAGCAGCGCACCATTGCCAGATCCTGCGGTGCAGGGCACCCATGGACAGCCCACAGCCCCAGCACCGGCGCCTGCCCCGTGTGACAGTCCGTCGCGTTGCTCCTTTACGGGGCCCTGGACAGTCACCCGGTCGTCCCTTCGCATGTTGCGTCGGGGCGCTGCGTTCTGTCGGCCGCTGCGGCCGGTGCTCCCGCTGGTGTCGTTTCCGCGTTTGCGGAGCGCAGTGGTTGGTGTGCCGGGGCTGTGCTGAATGTGGCGGGGGTCGACTGACGGTTTTCGCTGCCCACACACCTGCGCTCTGCGGTCATCCACCACCTGCCTCGCCACATTTCCGTGTGCATGCGGCCCAGGTGTCCCACTCCTCCGCGCGTTGTACCGGCCGTCCAACCCCTGCGCTCCACCACTCCGTGGGTCGCGCGTGCGCATGGCGTGCTCCTTGATGGTCGAGGGTGGCGTGGGCGCCTCCGTGGCGTCCCGGCTGATGTAGGCTGCACGGCGGCCACGCCGTCGTCCTCCGTTCTGCCCACCCCCGGTTTTGTCGGGGGCTCCTTCCCTTTCCTGGCCCACCACTCCGCTCCACAGGACTCCTCAGGGGCCCCAGTGGTGGCCCACTGGGTGCCGGATCCGCTGGGCGTTGCCGGCCCCCTTGCGGAGTCACCCAGTCTTGTTGATGTCGGCGGCACCGGGGGGGGGGGGGGGCAACTACAATCGGTCCTGAGGTATTGGCAGCTCGGCCGGGGGGGGGGGCTGCGCGCGACCCACTAGTACCACATGCATACCTCAAGGGGGTGGGGGGTGTCTGGGGACATGGGGGTGTAACGGTAATGTATGCGATAATAGCGATTTCTCGTCTTTGCCAACAAGAAAGTCTTAAGGGTCTTAAGGACCAAAGGCATAGTACCCCCTTCAACTGAGGGACGGACAAAACATTTGGCGCCATGGGCCCCCGCAGCGCTATCTTTCAAAACTCCGTGGGGGGGGGGGGGGGGTGTCGCATACAATGACCGGGCCCGGCCGCCCCCCCCCCCGTGTGGGCGGGTCCTGGTGATGCAGGGGTGCACTGGGTGGGGGTGGGGGGCGGGGGTTGGGGGGACGCTGGGCGCCCCTCATGTTGGCGTTTGGGTGCGGTTTGAGGTGCCCTTGTCCTCCCCTTCCCCCTCACGGCAGGTCTGCCCCTGCTGGGCCCCTCCTCAGGCCGCGCAAACACCCCCCACCCGATGCCCGTTGAGCAGGGGTTGCCCTGGCATCCGGTAGCCACGGGGCTGCCTGACCCCCCCCCCCCCCGCACCCTTGCGCACATTCCACAACGCCGCCGCTCCTGCCCACAGCCTGAGCACGTGGGCACACACAAACACAGCACGTGGACCTCTTGTGGCGTGCCCTGCGGGACGCGGAGCTGCACGGTCTTGCGGCGCCTCCTGCACGCAAACGGGGGAGGCAAGGGACGGCCTCTGTGGCAGACGCCCGCCCATGTCACACCACCAGCCCCCCCCCCCCCCCCCCCGCCCCCGGCAACACCGCGACGCACGTGTGCCCTGCGGTAGGCCCCGGGAGTTGATGGGCTGGGCCAAAGGGCACATGGCGGCGGAGGAAGAGGGTCCGATGGAGGAGGGGGGGCCTCGGTCGCAGGCCCGTGGCCCTACACACGCACAGGCCCTCCGCCACACGGACGGAGAGCCCCAATAAACGCCCACACCCCCAGGCCCCACTTGGGGGACGAAGTGCCACTCGCCTCCGGCCCCGCGGTGCAGGGGCACACGGACGTGCGGTAGGCACCGCCGGGCCCAGGCCTTGGGAGGTCGCCTCTGTACCCCTCGCCCCCCCCCCCCCGTCTCCAGTGAACAATCCATTCCTCAAATTCACGGTCCCGACCGAAGTGTTCGTCGGGGGCGGGGGGGGGTACACCGCGTGGGACTGGCATGTGCATGGCCACGGACTGCGCCCGGGGCCGCGATGGCGTCGTCACGCGCTCAGTGAAGTGCGGCAGCGCGGCTTCTCCCGCCCGGCGCACGCCCCCATTCGCAAGCCCCGCACCCACAGACACACCGACGGACACAGTCCCGCGGCGTCGCACGCGCCACACTGACCACCGCCGAGGGCAATGCCTCTGGCCCAGAGCCCCGCCCCAGCCACGGGGGGGGGGGGGCGACTACAACTGGTCTTGATGCGACACCCCCCCCCCCCCCGCTATCTGTTAAAACTTGTGGGACGGGGGGGGGACCGGGCACCGCTATCTTTCAAAACCCGCGGGGGGGGGGACTGGGGGGGTGTGTCGCATACAAAGGAACGGGCCCGGCCGCCCCCCCCCCCCCCGTGGCCCCAGCGCACACCCGCCGGGCGCATGCCGCGCCGCACGCACTGCGGCCTCGCTGCTGCCGCCCTCCGTGTGGGGGCCGGGGCAGCCGAGGGGGGGGGGGGGGCTGCCGCAGCGGAGGCGCTGCGGAGGGGCAGCGGCCCCGGGGTCCGGGAGGGGGGCGTCGCACCGGCCCAACGTACCACACGCCAGACCCCCCCCCCCAAACAACACACGACGATGTCCCCCGCGTGCGGACCCCCCACGGGCCCCACAGCCCGAGGCCCATGCGACGCCGCGCGGCAGGACCAACCGGATGCCTGGGCCATGCCCCGGGGCTGGGGCGACGGACGGTGTATTCCGCGGGGGACTCAATGGCGGAGCGGAGGGGGGGGGGGGGTACGGGGCTGTACAAATGTTGGGCGGATTGACGTCTTCGTCGGAGTCCCGCGAGAGCGTCTGTTCGGCACATCCCCCGGACCACCGGCGCGGGGGTCGCAATGGCCTCCGCCGGGGCACTGCAGCACCGCCAAAAGGGAAGGGGGGGGACACCCGCATGGGCCCTGTGCAGCCCCCATCCGTCACCCCCCCCCCCGTCCTCCGAAGGCGTGTGAAGGGGACGATCACAGACCTGCACACGGCGGAGCGCTGCGCCGCTGGGGACATGCGGTTGCGATGGGCTCCTGAGGAAAGCGGAGGGGCTGCGCGTAGGAGGCCATGGGGCCGGGGCTCTGCCTCCGCCGTCGTTCGAGGGCTCGAACGCCTTCCCCGCTGCTCATTGCATGCCCCCCCCCCCCCCCCCTCCGGCCCCCCCCGCCCCGTGCGGTTGCACGTGGTTTTGTTGTGAAACAAATGGCTTTGTGGACGCGTGTTTGTGGGTGTTTGCACTTTGTTTGAAGCTCCGCAAGCCGCTGTTTTGGCCACATTGTTTGTGTCTCTCAATGCGGCGGGTCGTGTCGGCCAAAACATTAAGGATCCCTCCCCCGCCCCCCCCGCCCGCCCGGCCGCCCGACTGTCCGCCCGATTGTACGACTGCCTGACTGCCCGACTGCCCGACTGCCCGACTGCCCGACTGCCCGACTGCAGGCATAAGTGGGTGCTTGCGTGCCGCTGCGTGCCTGCCTCGGTTCGAATGTGAGCCCCCTTGCACCCCCTCCCCCGCACACACACTCGAGTCCAAGGCAATGCGACCGTCGGGGGGTGGGGGGGGGGGGGGAAAGGGCCATACTGTGCCAGTTTGTCATCCGGGCTGACACGTGCGCTCACCACTTGCTTGAGCATACCTGAGGCCTTGGGCTGTGATGGCACGCCCGTTGAGGGAGGTCAATGGGGAGGTCAGGGGTTCAGCGAGGGACAAGTTCTGGACGGCGGAGGGTTGGGCCAGCAAGACAATGACAGCGCCGGCGCTGAGCGCCAGGGCCCAGAGACCCGTGCGATGCCATTCTGCAGGGGGATCGGCAACAAAGTACTGGGGCGGCATCTACATTGGCTGTGCAAACGGGTACATGCGCTGCCCTCTGGGGAACTGCGACTGGACACGCAGGCACGGGCACGGGCACGCGTGCGCACATGCACACGTATGTGGACACATGGTGCCCCGATTCCTGCGTGGAAGGCAGATCGATGTGAACCCATGGGCTCAAAGGGGGCACCCGAATGGTGGTGGGCTGTTGGCAGTCCCACAGGCTGTCTTACACGAGTGGTCAGGGAGGCATGGAAGGGTGCCTCAGTCATGGGCTTAGTAGATGCGGCATTTACAGATGTACCACAACCGCGTTACAGGCAACGACGTGGTAGCGTAACGGGTTGGCATGCAACCACGGTCCACTTCACTCCAACGGCGTCGTTGGTAGGGAATGGGTGGTTGGAACCGCCCACGCCCCCAGCCAGGGAGGCTGTAAATTTGGTGATAGAAATGGGGCCCAAAAGGCCCAAAACGAGGGGGCACTTGCAAACGTGGCATGCTGGCAATAAACTGACTGAAAAGTGCCGCAAAAGGGGGAGAATGGACATGCTTGCTGGAAAGCAGAAAACTGATAAACGGGGGCGCGATGCACGTGTAGAACTGCTCTCACATGAATGCTCGCACCGCCTGGCTTCAAGAGGACAGCATTCATTGCCATATGTCCGGCGGAATACAAGAAAAGCAAAACATAGAATACTATTATGATGGGCACACCCATTGTACATCGCACTCCATTGTGTGTAATCCCGAAACATGCATATTGCACTGCAGACCCTCACAATTGTTTTACCATTTGATGTCATTGACATTATGATGTACAATGAATGGACACACTGTTATAAAAGCAATCACCACGTTTGCAAAAGGCGGAGCACAAGAACACTGCACAGAACTTGGGACGGCAGTACAAAGTATCACCAAGGCCGGTACCAATGCCGGCGATAGAAGCTGACCCCGCCCTCCAAAAGAGCCATGGCTGCCCGCCTGCAACGCGGACGCAGTCCCAGCACATAGCGGTCAACAGACGAGACTGACCCAACGCAAGAACCCGGGGATGAATCGGTCTCCCGCTCAGCACGTCAGACTGCCGCCACATGAGGCGCTGATCATGCTGGACCCAACCACACGCAACCATTTAACCCGTGAAGGGCGGGGTGCAGGTGCAACCCCCCCCCCCAACTAAACTAGACTTGGCTGGGGTCCGGTGGGCGGATGGCCGGACCCAGAAGAGGAGCGGCTGCCGTGGGTGGGTGGGCGGGTAAAGACAGAAAAACTGCCTAAGAAAGGAGGTGCAAACAAAAGTTGAAACGAGGTTCAACTAGTGTTTGCAAAAGGCGGAGCACAAGAACACTGCACAGAACTTGGGTATTCATTCTCCGCCGCAACCCTCCCTGCCCCCCCCCCCCCGGCCCCAGCCACGCACTGGTGCCATCAGGAACCCGCTGGCCATAGCAGAGAACCCGAGGGGTGGAAACTGAGTTCTAAACCCCCTCCGAAACACCAACCAACGCAGAAAATTCCCCATGGGCCTTAGGGCCGCCACTGCAGTTTGCACAAGCAGAGCACAAGAAAACTGCAAAGAACCTCCCCCCCCCCCCCCCCACAGCAACCGCAGGTCCCGCCAACGTGCACAGCTGTCCCGCATCTACCCGAGACACGGCGCCGCGCTCATGGGCAGGGACCAACGGCTGAAGGGGAGTGGAAGCAGGGGCCGCGCCGGGCTCTTTGCCCACTTCAGCAGGAGTGCACCCGGCGGCCTCCACTCATGAGCCTATTAGTAATAGTCCACAGGCCTGGCAAGACTGGACCTGGGGCCATATTCAGCTTACGGGCAGGTCCTTGGGACAGGCGGTCTGCCTCCGCCTGGGCACAAAGGCCTTGGCTCACTGGGCAGCGAATAGGGCGACCTCCTCTGCAGTCCTCAGAGCCTTCACCCGTCACGACGGCCTGCACATAGTTGCCGAACATGGAGAACAAGGCCAATCAGCTGCCAGAACTGGTGGTCTGGGGGCCAGTGCTGCTCAATCCGCTGCCGCCAGAACTGTGTCTTGGAGGCCAGTGCTGCTCAAACCGCAGCCGCCAGCACTGGTGGTCTGGAGGCCAGTGCTGCTCAAACCGCTGCCGCCATAACTAGTGGTCTGGAGGTCAGTGCTGGTCAAACCGCTGCTGCCAAAATTGGTGGTCTGGAGGCCAAAGCTGTTCGAACCGCTGCCGCCAGGAATGGTGGCCTGGAGGCCATTGCTGCTCAAACTGCTGCTGCCAAAATTGGTGACCTGGAGGCCAGTGCTGCTCAAACCGCTGCCGCCAGAACTGGTGGTCTGGAGGCCAGTGCTGCTCAAACCGCTTCTGCCAAAATTGGCGGTCTGGAGGCCAGTGCTGCTCGTACCGCTGCCGCCAGAAATGGTGGTCTGGAGGTCAGTGCTGCTCAAACCGCAGCTGCCAAAATTGGTGCCTTGGAGGCCAGCGCTGCTCAAAACGCTGCTGCCAAAATTGGTGGTCTGGAGGTCGATGCTGCTCGAACCGCTGCCATCAGAACTGGTGGTCCGGAGGTCAGTGCCGCTCAAATCGCTGCCTGCCCTAAGGCCCATGGTGGGGAGTCATATGTCCCCCTAAAAAGACAGAAAAACTGCCTAAGAAAGGAGGTGCAAACAAAAGTTGAAACGAGGTTCAACTAGTGTTTTGCATGAAGTATGAATGTTTGAGGATAAGAATACGCTGGTTTTAAACACCAATATGCTTGGATGCACAATGTCCCTTGACCAGAAACCCAAACACACCAATTGGCGCCTGGTGTTCAGTGCCCTATGTCCGCTTTCGTGCAGCATTCATTGCTACCAATGTCCTACGCTAATGAGGCTTTGCACCGCATGTGTGCACTACGCGCACCACACGCGAGGCGTAGGCGGCTTCCTTTGGGGAGAGGCAGCGAGTGGCTTGTGACCAAGAGGGGGGCAGTTTGCGCAGAACAGCGGGACCCTGCTCATCGCCTCTACTCCAGCTGCGTCCATTGTGACTGCCGCAGAGACGTACGAAGGGGCATCAATGTGATCCACCACACATCCCTCCCAAGAGCAGTAGGCGACCAGAGTTCCTTCATCGGTTTGGTATCAGAGGCAGCATGCACCCACGCACGGGAACCAGAGGTACACACATGGACACCTAGGGGACCATAGTGTCCCCTGAAAATACCCTACCATGTGCATCAGGTCACCGGGTGCCCCCCCCCCCCCCGCCCCGCCCAACACCCCAAATCGCCCCACCTGGACCCCCCCCCAACCGACCCTCCCAGAGGCCCCCCCCCCCAGCCTCTCCATTCGCCCCTCCCTGAACCCCCCCTCCAATGCCGCCCCCCCCCCCCCCCCCCCCAATACGCACACCATGAACCAACTCACTCGAGCCATCCAAGTAAACAGCAATCCGTAGTGTGGCAAATGAGCTCGTAGTGTGGAGGCATTCGGCTTCAACCTCGGACGGCCCGGCACAAAGGCCGGAATCACTGGAAGTGCCCCTCGTAAAGGCAGTGTGGCATCCACCAAACGAGGGTGCACCACATGTCCACCCTCGACGCGCGCACGCAATGCTTTCTCGAATAAAACCACTTCCACATCCGGCAAGTACCGCAAGGAAGCACCCGACCAAGAACGTAACGCCTATGGTCATTTACGTAAGAAAGCCTTATCAGGAAGACGCGAAGGCCCACTCAAGGAGGTGGCGCAGCGAAAGGACCAGTTCACTGATACAACAGACCAAAACAACAAACCAGCCGCAGAACTCAAGGAAGTCGGGAGGTGGTTCAACACCAGGTCCGGCGCCGTTCTCGCAATACTCCCACCTCCCGACGAGACAAAAGCATAGTAATGAGGGAAGGCGCTAAGCCCAAGAAAGGGCAGGCAGAAACCGCATGGTCGTGCGTCTCAACCGCCCCACAGAGGGGGCAGTGTCTTGCCTGAGGCACCCACACAGCAATTCGGTCACCCACCGGCAGCTTTCTCCATATAGCTGCCAGCAGAAAGTCGCGCATAGGCCCTTCCAAACGCAGAGAGTTGAAATGACCCCAGGTATCGTCCGGAACACACTCTTCGACCGAAGAGGCCGTCATAAGCATGTGCAGCGTAGGAGTACTACCCCAATGCAAAACCAAATCGCGGCTAAACTCTCCCGCTGTAGAGGCCGGGCTTGGCGGTTGCCGATACCTTGGGTCCCACGTTGGCGGAAGACAACCGGGGAAGTTACCCAGAGCCCTAAGCTGTTGAAGCGTCATTATCCCCTGACGGATCAGGGATGGGGAAAAGTAAGTATGTCCATGATGATCCCGGTACGCTACTGTATGCCATGCCGGCCATGTGGAAGAGAGACAGGCAGACGGTAGCGCTGCTAGAAAGGCCTGCCGGAGCAGGGAAAACGACCTCGCTGACGAACCCAAGAAAGGCAAATTCGCCAAAGGGACTACCGCTAGCTGAAACCAAGCCAGTGTCTCCGGCGTCACCGACATACCATGAACCGACGCCCACCGCCAGAAATGATCCCCCAACGCCCCCGGAAACCATTCCGGCACATGTACAAAAGAAACAAAAGCCGATGCATGTTGCCACAGCAGGTACGTACGGAGTTGGGGTAACCGAATACCCCCCTGTTGCTTTGTGCGTTCCAGATGTGGCAGCATGAGCAACTAGCTATTGAGCCTAAGGGCAGCCAAATATACAGACCGTAACGAGGAACACACAGGCGGTCTAGGAAAATACGCCTTCGCGGGGAAAGCGAGGATGGGGAGGATCCAAGTTTGAAGAAGCTCAGAACGTTCAAACAAATCCAAGCTGAAATGCGCCACAGAACGAGCCCTTGCCATGGCTTTCGCCAATGCCGGCGCATATGCCTCTTCCGAAGAAACGTCACCCAATTGGATCCCCAGATACCGAGTCGAGGCATCGGCCTCACAACTCGGCTCAGCCAATTGCTGGCGAACCGGATCGGGCCAGAAGCCACGAAGAACAAACCTAGTGTTGTCAAAATTAAGGCGCAAACCCGAAAAGTCCCCAAATCTCTCAAGAGCTGCAATGGCCCCTTTCATGACCCGGACCGCCGGCCGAGGCATAGCTTCCAGATGCACAAGCAAATCATCCCAACTCGAGGGGCCACGCAACAAAGCGTGGGAGTCAAAAAAAAAAAAGGAAAGAAAGTGGGAGTCAAAATTGCATTCTTGGGGATCCCCAACAAAGGGGAGGAACATCAGAAGTGTTCCCCAACAAAAGAGGGCGGAAATGCTACATCACCCCTGCATTCTCGCGGATCCCCGACACAGGGGAACAAAATCAGAAGTGGCTGCCTCGCCCCTACCTTCTCGGGGGTCCAAAAAAGGGCGGAAGGGGGACGGAAATAAAAGTGGCCAACAAAAGGGCGGAAGTGCTACGTCACACCTGCATTCGCGGGGATCCCAGAAAAGGGGACAAAGTCAAAGGTGGCCCAAAAGTGGGCGGAAGTGCTACATAACCAACAAGTGGCCCGAAAGTTCTAAAGCCTACTTCTTTTGTTTTTGGGTGTTCTGAAACCTAGTAAAAAAGGGTTTTTTTTTTACCAGGATCTGAAACCTAGTAAAAAAATTTTTTCCCTAGGTTCTCAAACGTAGTAAAAGTTTTTTTAAGTAGGTTCCCAATACCTAGTAAAAACTAGTGAACCTAGTAAATTGTTACCCCCCCCCCCCCCCGTGCCCAGCAACCGGCAATGTTCGGCCGCAGAACCAGGGGTTGGTTCTTGCGCATGACTGCGGGCAGCCCCGTGGAAAAAAAATTTTCCAGCGCGTTGCGCTGTGGCATAGTTGGCATAGTTCAACCATGTCCCATGGAACATCTTGAACATGAAATGAATTGTGTGTCCCAGCTCCACCTGTGGCCCGGACATCTTCAGGCTCGACACTGACCAAAGAGGCCGCTCTTGCCGTCATGTAAAACGGAGGTGTGTCCGCCTGCATTGCTTAATCCCCAATGGTGAGGGCGCCTCTGCGTTGGCAATCACACGCACAGGGATGTACCAGCATGCCCCCTCTCGACACTGCGGTATGTAGCAGGTGGCCGGTAGCAAGAGACAAATAGTCATGAGCCACAGCAACAAAGCAGAACGCAGGCGAGCGAACAGCAAGATAGGAGCCACAAGCCAAACGTAGGGCGTAGGGGGTGTCCGCTGGGCGCCTGGGGGCAGTGGAGGCCTGAAACTCCCTCCTTCCCTGCCCATGCATTGTGCCTCTTACCCCTTCACTGTATGTGGGACCCCTTTGTCTAGTGCCATCACCAGAAACCGCCACACTACATCCACTTAAATCGCCAGCTGCCTCCCCATGAATGTCGACGCTGATTTGTACCCAGGCTTCGCCGTGGTCCTTGCAAACTCTGGTGTCCCATAAGGGTGGACAACACTGTCCCATCATTGTAATACCCCACAATGGCCACACAGCCGCCAGAAGTGGAAAGCAACACACTGTACCCACTCAGATCACGGCATGCACAAGGGTACAGGGGCAGGGGGTGCTCAGGCCCAAGGAGCCACTGGCAGCAAATCAGGCTCGTTCAGATTGTCCGCAGCTGCCTGCAGAGTCACTAGGTGCGGGTTTTCCCAAGTTGGGGACTGCACCCACACCACCTCAAGCACCTCCATTACTGACCACGGGGCAAAGAGATACTCGTCCTCGCCGGGGCATTCTGTCTTCTTCAAATAATTGACGTGCATGCATCGGAACAGTGGGGGCAAGCGAATGATCCACAAGACCGGGGGATGTCCCGCCAATTGCGCCCGGCGGCAGAACCTTTCCTGAGCGACAACGCGGCGAAAGGAAGCGGCCAGAAACATGGGCGCACGGTACTTCTTGCTCAGCAAAGATTCAAAAAAGGGCTGATGCGCCAGTGGCAAACCTCCGCCACGGAAGACCATATTGTTGGGGGGGCTTGGAGGGGCTTGTGCAAAGCGGGTAACCACCAGGAGGCTCAGGGCCCTGACAACGACTGCCGCATGGGGCATGAGATCGGCGTTGTCCTCACGTAGGGCAACATTCAGTATGCCACAGAATTCCGTACCGTCCAGCTGTTCAGGTGCGGTCCAGATCCGCGCCGCCGAAGATTGAATTTCGTCGAGCAGCTCCTCTTTGTGTTCAAATGCTCGTGTTTGGAGCGATCGGAACATATTCTTTGCGCATTGGACAGAAATGCCACGCAACTTCGCGTACTTCAAGATGAGCTCGCTTACTGCGTGCAGGAGACTGTGTGGGAACTCCGGTGCTTCTGTTTCGCAGTAGTGACAGCAAAACAATGTGGAGCTGAAGGAGCGGCAAGGCGGCGAGGCAGCGTTGGGAGAACACTTAGTTGTACCTGTTGGCGGGGCGGGGTTGTGAGCGGGTTCCGGAGAGGCGGGTTCCGGAGAGGCGGGTTCCGGAGAGGCGGGTTCCGGAGAGGCAGGTTCTGGAGAGGCGGGTTCTTGCAACATCTCGGTTTTCATGACTTGCAGAGTGCTGCAGCTATGCGCACTGGATACAGGCAATCATCCACTCGGGAATGGCAGTAATCCCATCAACAATTTTGGGCCTTTCGGAGGGCCCATGGCATAGGCCACATGGATCCCACGGGCACTGCTTGGGTCCCCATGGGGACTTCAGATCCCATTTTGTCACCAAATGATCACCCAAACCCGTCCTAGGGACGACGAAAGGGTTCCGGAAAAATGAAAATTTTGAAATTTTTAACTGCCACTGAACAGCCTAAAGAATGGCAATTTCGAGGCTTTCGGGGCCAATGGCCGTGCGACATGGGCCTAGCGGCCACTTCTTGGGTCCCCATGGGTGCTCGAGTAGTACCTGTATTGTCACCAAATGACCACCGAAACCCTATGTGGCTATGCAGTGGGAGACTGCCACGCCCGTAGGCTTCCCAGTGTGCATGAGGCACAAAGACTGTGGGCTGAAAAAAAGACGAAACACAGTTGAGCGAGCATGAGGAAAACAACACAGCAGACATTCAAAGTCTGACCATCTTGTTCCACCAAAACAGTCAAAAGGACGCCTATCAACCCACATTTGGACTTTTTTTTTTTGGTTCAGACATGGGCAAGCTGGCAAAGCCGTCTTACCAGACGGTACTCGAGAGAGTTCTCGGAATTAGGAATCAGAGCAGTCCAGTGCTACGATTGCCCCACAGCTCAGTGTGGTAGCGGACATGACACGGAGGTGGGGCAGGCTAAATCTGAAACCAGAAGATGCAGCGGGAACTGCCACGCCCGTAGGCATCCCAAGGTGCTACTGGAGCACTATCAACCCACATTTGGACTTTTTTTTTTGAAGTGTCCGGTAGAGCGAGACACGGTGAACCCCGTGACACCAGCATGTCAGACAATAGGTCCAAGGTCATGAAAGGCACTCCCACCTACCCCCTACACCTCCACCTACCCCCCGCGCCCTTTGCAAGAACAACAGTAAAAGCACTGAACATGACGGATACCCCAGCATCAAAGTCACGTACTGAAGGGAGGGGCAAAAGGTGGCAAGACAGTGATTAACATCCCTGGGCTAGCATCCCCAGCCCCAAATCACAAGAAAAACCTTGGAATTCTGACCAAAGACAAGCGCAGTGGTGTGTGCAGCCTCGGCCGTTTTGCTGTTTGTACTGGCGTGCACACCTCAAAGTCCCACAGAAGCGAAGAAAGGGGGGGGGGGGTCTGGTTGTCAGCCCGCTGGGCTGGAAAATTGTAGCACCGAAGTTCCAATTGTAGCACCAATGAGCATCAGCACAACAGCGATCACGGCTCCCTGAGATGATTGTGCAACACCAACAGTCTACCCATTGGGTTGAAAGGTACAATCATCATATCATCATATCATCATATCATAGCATATCATATCATAGTATATCATATCATATCATAACATATCGTATGAGGAGGGGGTCCAGGGAGGGGGGCAGGGATGTATTAGAAGAGTGGGAGCAATGGTCGATCCTGATCGACTGAATGTCCCCGGCCATAGACAATTCCAGCCCTTAGTCCAAAGTGTTTGCCGCACCCAAAATCTCATGTGTCCCGTTCTTGGTTGTGGTGCTCCACTATCTATGTACATCAGAAAAGATGCACCATGACGGGCGCTCAGGGAGTTATGACGCATGTTCCCTCCTGAAAAGGAGCGTGATGTTCATGACCTGAACTTGACTCACCTGTGAAAAAAGACAACCCCTTCTCGGCACAAAGCCGGCGCTCATTCGGCCTTACCAATTGGGGCACTGGTCAGAGAGGAAAAACAATGTAGTGTATGTGTCCATGCAATTTGCCGCTGGGCCAGGCGTTATTGCTCGCAGATGGGCACGAGATCTATGTCGACCACATGACCACGGGGACGAGCCAGGACTCAAACCAGCCTCTCTGGACCGCGCGACGAGGTGTGTGGCCACTCCACTATGATGAGGCTGAGCATAGTATAACAAAATGTACCGAAGTGAAAATCATGCACAATCGAAGATCAGGTGGTAACCGGGAACACTTACCACAATGCAAAACGTGAATGGTGGGGAGTACACGCATACAATGGGGTTCGGTAAATGTGTCCGGTATGCATTGACCACATGGACAAATGCACAAGACCGGAGTTCGAACCCGGATCCCCCAGGCAGGGAACCACGTGTGTTACCCCTCCACTGTGTCATTGCACATCTCCTCTATCCGCTGAAATGCAACAATGCTGCAGGAAAATGCATTGAATAATAAATGAAATCTGCTTGAAATTGGAAGCCTCACCCTCTGACAGGGAAAGGGGGGACCAGTCCCCGTCAATGTTTTCTGGATCCAGTCGAAGCAGGAGTTCAGAAATTGCATCGGATGGATGTGGAGGAAAGCGTGGGTGTAAATGTGATGGGGAAAATTGGAGAATCACGGCCACATCACTGAGACCTGTGACCGACTGTGTTCTGCGTTTTTTGACCGGGGGGGTTGAGCCCCCGAGATTTTTGCATCTCTGTGGCGTGGTTAAAACTGGGCAGCGCAGGTGGGCAAGCCTCCCTTTGTCTGCCAGGCAATCTGCTTCGGTATTGCCTAAAATGTCCGCGTGCGATGGCACCTTAGCAAACCTTAGTGGGAATCCAATCAATCAATCAGCGTTTCGCAAAGCGGGCCTCCTTCCGTATCCGCACAACACATCGTTGACACACTTGCCCACGCATTCACACACATTGCTGCACAGTCGTCCATTCCCAGTCACTCGCGTCTGTGGCATTACCACACCGAGTCGGTGCTGGCACCCCACCCCCCTGTGTGAGAGCAACACTAAAGTCCCAAAATTTAACGGAAACAACACCGACCGTTGCTCTGACAGGGGGGGGGGGGGGTGGAAGTTGTAAAGGGCAAATTAGGACACAGTTTGGCTGGTACCCTGTACCCTCCCTGCCCTCAAGACACGCGCACAGTGTAATTCGGACAACCATCTGACGGGCGGGAGCGCGCGGCCCCACACTGTGGACAAGAGAGGCAGTGGTGCCAAACTGGGGTTTCTGGGGAAACCTGGGTTCCAAAAGTTGTGGAAACAACACCGACCGTTGCTCTGACAGGGGGGGGGGCGGTGGAAGGTGTAAAGGGCAAATTAGGACACAGTTCCAAAAGTTGTGGAAACAACACCGACCGTTGCTCTGACAAGGGCGTTGCTCTCGTAAGGGGGTACCCGGAATGACCGTCCTTGACCCGGTCCTTCAGGCGGTGGTGGATAACGAAGCCCGCTGCCATCCACCCTCAATGAGGCTTTGCAGGAAACGAATTCAAGGCCCCGCAGCGAACAGACGTGAGATGTGGCTCTGGGAGTCTGCGCATGTGTGATCAGTACGTGCACTCGTGTGTTCACAAGTGTGCGAACAGCAGAGAGGAAACCTGGGCATCACCCACCAATCGTCCATTGACGAGACTGCATCTTTGCGGGTTCATCGCTGGCCCATGAACACGATATTGAGTACATTGCAACTAAAGGAAAATGAACGGTTGGCGTCATATTGGTGACTTGAAACAGTGGGAGTGATGGGACAGCAAGCTGAATGGTTCTCACATGATGTTCCATGATGATCCTGAGGAAAACAACGCAGCAGACTTCTTTTTTTTGTCAAGACAAAGATGAGCCGGCGCAGCCTGCTCACCGTATGGTACTCGAGACAACCTCAAGGTTCAGAGCTGTCCAGTTCTATGATGATCCCACAAATGACTGTGGTAGCGGATTTGACACGTAGTGAGGATTGGCTGAGTCTGAAACCTGGTTATGCAGTGGGAGACTGCCACGCCCGTAGGCTTCCCAGTGTGCATGAGGCACAAAGACTGTGGGCTGAAAAAAAGACGAAACACAGTTGAGCGAGCATGAGGAAAACAACACAGCAGACATTCAAAGTCTGACCATCTTGTTCCACCAAAACAATCAAAAGGACGCCTATCAACCCACATTTGGACTTTTTTTTTTGGTTCAGACATGGGCAAGCTGGCAAAGCCGTCTTACCAGACAGTACTCGAGAGAGTTCTCGGAATCAGGAATCAGAGCAGTCCAGTGCTACGATTGCCCCACAGCTCAGTGTGGTAGCGGACATGACACGGAGGTGGGGCAGGCTAAATCTGAAACCAGAAGATGCAGCGGGAACTGCCACGCCCGTAGGCATCCCAAGGTGCTACTGGAGCACTATCAACCCACATTTGGACTTTTTTTTTTGAAGTGTCCGGTAGAGCGAGACACGGTGAACCCCGTGACACCAGCATATCAGACAATAGGTCCAAGGTCATGAAAGGCACTCCCACCTACCCCCTACACCTCCACCTACCCCCCGCGCCCTTTGCAAGAACAACAGTAAAAGCACTGAACATGACGGATACCTCAGCATCAAAGTCACGTACTGAAGGGAGGGGCAAAAGGTGGCAAGGCAGTGATTAACATCCCTGGGCTAGCATCCCCAGCCCCAAATCACAAGAAAAACCTTGGAATTCTGACCAAAGACAAGCGCAGTGGTGTGTGCAGCCTCGGCCGTTTTGCTGTTTGTACTGGCGTGCACACCTCAAAGTCCCACAGAAGCGAAGAAAGGGGGGGGGGGTCTGGTTGTCAGCCCGCTGGGCTGGAAAATTGTAGCACCGAAGTTCCAATTGTAGCACCAATGAGCATCAGCACAACAGCGATCACGGCTCCCTGAGATGATTGTGCAACACCAACAGTCTACCCATTGGGTTGAAAGGTACAATCATCATATCATCATATCATCATATCATAGCATATCATATCATATCATATCATATCATATCATATCATAACATATCGTATGAGGAGGGGGTCCAGGGAGGGGGGCAGGGATGTATTAGAAGAGTGGGACCAATGGTCGATCCTGATCGACTGAATGTCCCCGGCCATAGACAATTCCAGCCCTTAGTCCAAAGTGTTTGCCGCACCCAAAATCTCATGTGTCCCGTTCTTGGTTGTGGTGCTCCACTATCTATGTACATCAGAAAAGATGCACCATGACGGGCGCTCAGGGAGTTATGACGCATGTTCCCTCCTGAAAAGGAGCGTGATGTTCATGACCTGAACTTGACTCACCTGTGAAAAAAGACAACCCCTTCTCGGCACAAAGCCGGCGCTCATTCGGCCTTACCAATTGGGGCACTGGTCAGAGAGGAAAAACAATGTAGTGTATGTGTCCATGCAATTTGCCGCTGGGCCAGGCGTTATTGCTCGCAGATGGGCGCGAGATCTATGTCGACCACATGACCACGGGGACGAGCCAGGACTCAAACCAGCCTCTCTGGACCGCGCGACGAGGTGTGTGGCCACTCCACTATGATGAGGCTGAGCATAGTATAACAAAATGTACCGAAGTGAAAATCATGCACAATCGAAGATCAGGTGGTAACCGGGAACACTTACCACAATGCAAAACGTGAATGGTGGGGAGTACACGCATACAATGGGGTTCGGTAAATGTGTCCGGTATGCATTGACCACATGGACAAATGCACAAGACCGGAGTTCGAACCCGGATCCCCCAGGCAGGGAACCACGTGTGTTACCCCTCCACTGTGTCATTGCACATCTCCTCTATCCGCTGAAATGCAACAATGCTGCAGGAAAATGCATTGAATAATAAATGAAATCTGCTTGAAATTGGAAGCCTCACCCTCTGACAGGGAAAGGGGGGACCAGTCCCCATCAATGTTTTCTGGATCCAGTCGAAGCAGGAGTTCAGAAATTGCATCGGATGGATGTGGAGGAAAGCGTGGGTGTAAATGTGATGGGGAAAATTGGAGAATCACGGCCACATCACTGAGACCTGTGACCGACTGTGTTCTGCGTTTTTTGACCGGGGGGGTTGAGCCCCCGAGATTTTTGCATCTCTGTGGCGTGGTTAAAACTGGGCAGCGCAGGTGGGCAAGCCTCCCTTTGTCTGCCAGGCAATCTGCTTCGGTATTGCCTAAAATGTCCGCGTGCGATGGCACCTTAGCAAACCTTAGTGGGAATCCAATCAATCAATCAGCGTTTCGCAAAGCGGGCCTCCTTCCGTATCCGCACAACACATCGTTGACACACTTGCCCACGCATTCACACACATTGCTGCACAGTCGTCCATTCCCAGTCACTCGCGTCTGTGGCATTACCACACCGAGTCGGTGCTGGCACCCCACCCCCCTGTGTGAGAGCAACACTAAAGTCCCAAAATTTAACGGAAACAACACCGACCGTTGCTCTGACAGGGGGGGGGGGGGGGTGGAAGTTGTAAAGGGCAAATTAGGACACAGTTTGGCTGGTACCCTGTACCCTCCCTGCCCTCAAGACACGCGCACAGTGTAATTCGGACAACCATCTGACGGGCGGGAGCGCGCGGCCCCACACTGTGGACAAGAGAGGCAGTGGTGCCAAACTGGGGTTTCTGGGGAAACCTGGGTTCCAAAAGTTGTGGAAACAACACCGACCGTTGCTCTGACAGGGGGGGGGGGGGTGGTGGAAGGTGTAAAGGGCAAATTAGGACACAGTTCCAAAAGTTGTGGAAACAACACCGACCGTTGCTCTGACAAGGGCGTTGCTCTCGTAAGGGGGTACCCGGAATGACCGTCCTTGACCCGGTCCTTCAGGCGGTGGTGGATAACGAAGCCCGCTGCCATCCACCCTCAATGAGGCTTTGCAGGAAACAAATTCAAGGCCCCGCAGCGAACAGACGTGAGATGTGGCTCTGGGAGTCTGCGCATGTGTGATCAGTACGTGCACTCGTGTGTTCACAAGTGTGCGAACAGCAGAGAGGAAACCTGGGCATCACCCACCAATCGTCCATTGACGAGACTGCATCTTTGCGGGTTCATCGCTGGCCCATGAACACGATATTGAGTACATTGCAACTAAAGGAAAATGAACGGTTGGCGTCATATTGGTGACTTGAAACAGTGGGAGTGATGGGACAGCAAGCTGAATGGTTCTCACATGATGTTCCATGATGATCCTGAGGAAAACAACGCAGCAGACTTCTTTTTTTTGTCAAGACAAAGATGAGCCGGCGCAGCCTGCTCACCGTATGGTACTCGAGACAACCTCAAGGTTCAGAGCTGTCCAGTTCTATGATGATCCCACAAATGACTGTGGTAGCGGATTTGACACGTAGTGAGGATTGGCTGAGTCTGAAACCTGGTTATGCAGTGGGAGACTGCCACGCCCGTAGGCTTCCCAGTGTGCATGAGGCACAAAGACTGTGGGCTGAAAAAAAGACGAAACACAGTTGAGCGAGCATGAGGAAAACAACACAGCAGACATTCAAAGTCTGACCATCTTGTTCCACCAAAACAATCAAAAGGACGCCTATCAACCCACATTTGGACTTTTTTTTTTGGTTCAGACATGGGCAAGCTGGCAAAGCCGTCTTACCAGACAGTACTCGAGAGAGTTCTCGGAATCAGGAATCAGAGCAGTCCAGTGCTACGATTGCCCCACAGCTCAGTGTGGTAGCGGACATGACACGGAGGTGGGGCAGGCTAAATCTGAAACCAGAAGATGCAGCGGGAACTGCCACGCCCGTAGGCATCCCAAGGTGCTACTGGAGCACTATCAACCCACATTTGGACTTTTTTTTTGAAGTGTCCGGTAGAGCGAGACACGGTGAACCCCGTGACACCAGCATATCAGACAATAGGTCCAAGGTCATGAAAGGCACTCCCACCTACCCCCTACACCTCCACCTACCCCCCGCGCCCTTTGCAAGAACAACAGTAAAAGCACTGAACATGACGGATACCCCAGCATCAAAGTCACGTACTGAAGGGAGGGGCAAAAGGTGGCAAGGCAGTGATTAACATCCCTGGGCTAGCATCCCCAGCCCCAAATCACAAGAAAAACCTTGGAATTCTGACCAAAGACAAGCGCAGTGGTGTGTGCAGCCTCGGCCGTTTTGCTGTTTGTACTGGCGTGCACACCTCAAAGTCCCACAGAAGCGAAGAAAGGGGGGGGGGTCTGGTTGTCAGCCCGCTGGGCTGGAAAATTGTAGCACCGAAGTTCCAATTGTAGCACCAATGAGCATCAGCACAACAGCGATCACGGCTCCCTGAGATGATTGTGCAACACCAACAGTCTACCCATTGGGTTGAAAGGTACAATCATCATATCATCATATCATCATATCATAGCATATCATATCATAGTATATCATATCATATCATAACATATCGTATGAGGAGGGGGTCCAGGGAGGGGGGCAGGGATGTATTAGAAGAGTGGGACCAATGGTCGATCCTGATCGACTGAATGTCCCCGGCCATAGACAATTCCAGCCCTTAGTCCAAAGTGTTTGCCGCACCCAAAATCTCATGTGTCCCGTTCTTGGTTGTGGTGCTCCACTATCTATGTACATCAGAAAAGATGCACCATGACGGGCGCTCAGGGAGTTATGACGCATGTTCCCTCCTGAAAAGGAGCGTGATGTTCATGACCTGAACTTGACTCACCTGTGAAAAAAGACAACCCCTTCTCGGCACAAAGCCGGCGCTCATTCGGCCTTACCAATTGGGGCACTGGTCAGAGAGGAAAAACAATGTAGTGTATGTGTCCATGCAATTTGCCGCTGGGCCAGGCGTTATTGCTCGCAGATGGGCGCGAGATCTATGTCGACCACATGACCACGGGGACGAGCCAGGACTCAAACCAGCCTCTCTGGACCGCGCGACGAGGTGTGTGGCCACTCCACTATGATGAGGCTGAGCATAGTATAACAAAATGTACCGAAGTGAAAATCATGCACAATCGAAGATCAGGTGGTAACCGGGAACACTTACCACAATGCAAAACGTGAATGGTGGGGAGTACACGCATACAATGGGGTTCGGTAAATGTGTCCGGTATGCATTGACCACATGGACAAATGCACAAGACCGGAGTTCGAACCCGGATCCCCCAGGCAGGGAACCACGTGTGTTACCCCTCCACTGTGTCATTGCACATCTCCTCTATCCGCTGAAATGCAACAATGCTGCAGGAAAATGCATTGAATAATAAATGAAATCTGCTTGAAATTGGAAGCCTCACCCTCTGACAGGGAAAGGGGGGACCAGTCCCCATCAATGTTTTCTGGATCCAGTCGAAGCAGGAGTTCAGAAATTGCATCGGATGGATGTGGAGGAAAGCGTGGGTGTAAATGTGATGGGGAAAATTGGAGAATCACGGCCACATCACTGAGACCTGTGACCGACTGTGTTCTGCGTTTTTTGACCGGGGGGGTTGAGCCCCCGAGATTTTTGCATCTCTGTGGCGTGGTTAAAACTGGGCAGCGCAGGTGGGCAAGCCTCCCTTTGTCTGCCAGGCAATCTGCTTCGGTATTGCCTAAAATGTCCGCGTGCGATGGCACCTTAGCAAACCTTAGTGGGAATCCAATCAACCAATCAGCGTTTCGCAAAGCGGGCCTCCTTCCGTATCCGCACAACACATCGTTGACACACTTGCCCACGCATTCACACACATTGCTGCACAGTCGTCCATTCCCAGTCACTCGCGTCTGTGGCATTACCACACCGAGTCGGTGCTGGCACCCCACCCCCCTGTGTGAGAGCAACACTAAAGTCCCAAAATTTAACGGAAACAACACCGACCGTTGCTCTGACAGGGGGGGGGGGGGGGGTGGAAGTTGTAAAGGGCAAATTAGGACACAGTTTGGCTGGTACCCTGTACCCTCCCTGCCCTCAAGACACGCGCACAGTGTAATTCGGACAACCATCTGACGGGCGGGAGCGCGCGGCCCCACACTGTGGACAAGAGAGGCAGTGGTGCCAAACTGGGGTTTCTGGGGAAACCTGGGTTCCAAAAGTTGTGGAAACAACACCGACCGTTGCTCTGACAGGGGGGGGGGGGGGGTGGAAGGTGTAAAGGGCAAATTAGGACACAGTTCCAAAAGTTGTGGAAACAACACCGACCGTTGCTCTGACAAGGGCGTTGCTCTCGTAAGGGGGTACCCGGAATGACCGTCCTTGACCCGGTCCTTCAGGCGGTGGTGGATAACGAAGCCCGCTGCCATCCACCCTCAATGAGGCTTTGCAGGAAACAAATTCAAGGCCCCGCAGCGAACAGACGTGAGATGTGGCTCTGGGAGTCTGCGCATGTGTGATCAGTACGTGCACTCGTGTGTTCACAAGTGTGCGAACAGCAGAGAGGAAACCTGGGCATCACCCACCAATCGTCCATTGACGAGACTGCATCTTTGCGGGTTCATCGCTGGCCCATGAACACGATATTGAGTACATTGCAACTAAAGGAAAATGAACGGTTGGCGTCATATTGGTGACTTGAAACAGTGGGAGTGATGGGACAGCAAGCTGAATGGTTCTCACATGATGTTCCATGATGATCCTGAGGAAAACAACGCAGCAGACTTCTTTTTTTTGTCAAGACAAAGATGAGCCGGCGCAGCCTGCTCACCGTATGGTACTCGAGACAACCTCAAGGTTCAGAGCTGTCCAGTTCTATGATGATCCCACAAATGACTGTGGTAGCGGATTTGACACGTAGTGAGGATTGGCTGAGTCTGAAACCTGGTTATGCAGTGGGAGACTGCCACGCCCGTAGGCTTCCCAGTGTGCATGAGGCACAAAGACTGTGGGCTGAAAAAAAGACGAAACACAGTTGAGCGAGCATGAGGAAAACAACACAGCAGACATTCAAAGTCTGACCATCTTGTTCCACCAAAACAATCAAAAGGACGCCTATCAACCCACATTTGGACTTTTTTTTTTGGTTCAGACATGGGCAAGCTGGCAAAGCCGTCTTACCAGACAGTACTCGAGAGAGTTCTCGGAATCAGGAATCAGAGCAGTCCAGTGCTACGATTGCCCCACAGCTCAGTGTGGTAGCGGACATGACACGGAGGTGGGGCAGGCTAAATCTGAAACCAGAAGATGCAGCGGGAACTGCCACGCCCGTAGGCATCCCAAGGTGCTACTGGAGCACTATCAACCCACATTTGGACTTTTTTTTTTGAAGTGTCCGGTAGAGCGAGACACGGTGAACCCCGTGACACCAGCATATCAGACAATAGGTCCAAGGTCATGAAAGGCACTCCCACCTACCCCCTACACCTCCACCTACCCCCCGCGCCCTTTGCAAGAACAACAGTAAAAGCACTGAACATGACGGATACCCCAGCATCAAAGTCACGTACTGAAGGGAGGGGCAAAAGGTGGCAAGGCAGTGATTAACATCCCTGGGCTAGCATCCCCAGCCCCAAATCACAAGAAAAACCTTGGAATTCTGACCAAAGACAAGCGCAGTGGTGTGTGCAGCCTCGGCCGTTTTGCTGTTTGTACTGGCGTGCACACCTCAAAGTCCCACAGAAGCGAAGAAAGGGGGGGGGGTCTGGTTGTCAGCCCGCTGGGCTGGAAAATTGTAGCACCGAAGTTCCAATTGTAGCACCAATGAGCATCAGCACAACAGCGATCACGGCTCCCTGAGATGATTGTGCAACACCAACAGTCTACCCATTGGGTTGAAAGGTACAATCATCATATCATCATATCATCATATCATAGCATATCATATCATAGTATATCATATCATATCATAACATATCGTATGAGGAGGGGGTCCAGGGAGGGGGGCAGGGATGTATTAGAAGAGTGGGACCAATGGTCGATCCTGATCGACTGAATGTCCCCGGCCATAGACAATTCCAGCCCTTAGTCCAAAGTGTTTGCCGCACCCAAAATCTCATGTGTCCCGTTCTTGGTTGTGGTGCTCCACTATCTATGTACATCAGAAAAGATGCACCATGACGGGCGCTCAGGGAGTTATGACGCATGTTCCCTCCTGAAAAGGAGCGTGATGTTCATGACCTGAACTTGACTCACCTGTGAAAAAAGAGAACCCCTTCTCGGCACAAAGCCGGCGCTCATTCGGCCTTACCAATTGGGGCACTGGTCAGAGAGGAAAAACAATGTAGTGTATGTGTCCATGCAATTTGCCGCTGGGCCAGGCGTTATTGCTCGCAGATGGGCACGAGATCTATGTCGACCACATGACCACGGGGACGAGCCAGGACTCAAACCAGCCTCTCTGGACCGCGCGACGAGGTGTGTGGCCACTCCACTATGATGAGGCTGAGCATAGTATAACAAAATGTACCGAAGTGAAAATCATGCACAATCGAAGATCAGGTGGTAACCGGGAACACTTACCACAATGCAAAACGTGAATGGTGGGGAGTACACGCATACAATGGGGTTCGGTAAATGTGTCCGGTATGCATTGACCACATGGACAAATGCACAAGACCGGAGTTCGAACCCGGATCCCCCAGGCAGGGAACCACGTGTGTTACCCCTCCACTGTGTCATTGCACATCTCCTCTATCCGCTGAAATGCAACAATGCTGCAGGAAAATGCATTGAATAATAAATGAAATCTGCTTGAAATTGGAAGCCTCACCCTCTGACAGGGAAAGGGGGGACCAGTCCCCATCAATGTTTTCTGGATCCAGTCGAAGCAGGAGTTCAGAAATTGCATCGGATGGATGTGGAGGAAAGCGTGGGTGTAAATGTGATGGGGAAAATTGGAGAATCACGGCCACATCACTGAGACCTGTGACCGACTGTGTTCTGCGTTTTTTGACCGGGGGGGTTGAGCCCCCGAGATTTTTGCATCTCTGTGGCGTGGTTAAAACTGGGCAGCGCAGGTGGGCAAGCCTCCCTTTGTCTGCCAGGCAATCTGCTTCGGTATTGCCTAAAATGTCCGCGTGCGATGGCACCTTAGCAAACCTTAGTGGGAATCCAATCAATCAATCAGCGTTTCGCAAAGCGGGCCTCCTTCCGTATCCGCACAACACATCGTTGACACACTTGCCCACGCATTCACACACATTGCTGCACAGTCGTCCATTCCCAGTCACTCGCGTCTGTGGCATTACCACACCGAGTCGGTGCTGGCACCCCACCCCCCTGTGTGAGAGCAACACTAAAGTCCCAAAATTTAACGGAAACAACACCGACCGTTGCTCTGACAGGGGGGGGGGGTGGAAGTTGTAAAGGGCAAATTAGGACACAGTTTGGCTGGTACCCTGTACCCTCCCTGCCCTCAAGACACGCGCACAGTGTAATTCGGACAACCATCTGACGGGCGGGAGCGCGCGGCCCCACACTGTGGACAAGAGAGGCAGTGGTGCCAAACTGGGGTTTCTGGGGAAACCTGGGTTCCAAAAGTTGTGGAAACAACACCGACCGTTGCTCTGACAGGGGGGGGGGGGGTGGAAGGTGTAAAGGGCAAATTAGGACACAGTTCCAAAAGTTGTGGAAACAACACCGACCGTTGCTCTGACAAGGGCGTTGCTCTCGTAAGGGGGTACCCGGAATGACCGTCCTTGACCCGGTCCTTCAGGCGGTGGTGGATAACGAAGCCCGCTGCCATCCACCCTCAATGAGGCTTTGCAGGAAACAAATTCAAGGCCCCGCAGCGAACAGACGTGAGATGTGGCTCTGGGAGTCTGCGCATGTGTGATCAGTACGTGCACTCGTGTGTTCACAAGTGTGCGAACAGCAGAGAGGAAACCTGGGCATCACCCACCAATCGTCCATTGACGAGACTGCATCTTTGCGGGTTCATCGCTGGCCCATGAACACGATATTGAGTACATTGCAACTAAAGGAAAATGAACGGTTGGCGTCATATTGGTGACTTGAAACAGTGGGAGTGATGGGACAGCAAGCTGAATGGTTCTCACATGATGTTCCATGATGATCCTGAGGAAAACAACGCAGCAGACTTCTTTTTTTTGTCAAGACAAAGATGAGCCGGCGCAGCCTGCTCACCGTATGGTACTCGAGACAACCTCAAGGTTCAGAGCTGTCCAGTTCTATGATGATCCCACAAATGACTGTGGTAGCGGATTTGACACGTAGTGAGGATTGGCTGAGTCTGAAACCTGGTTATGCAGTGGGAGACTGCCACGCCCGTAGGCTTCCCAGTGTGCATGAGGCACAAAGACTGTGGGCTGAAAAAAAGACGAAACACAGTTGAGCGAGCATGAGGAAAACAACACAGCAGACATTCAAAGTCTGACCATCTTGTTCCACCAAAACAATCAAAAGGACGCCTATCAACCCACATTTGGACTTTTTTTTTTGGTTCAGACATGGGCAAGCTGGCAAAGCCGTCTTACCAGACAGTACTCGAGAGAGTTCTCGGAATCAGGAATCAGAGCAGTCCAGTGCTACGATTGCCCCACAGCTCAGTGTGGTAGCGGACATGACACGGAGGTGGGGCAGGCTAAATCTGAAACCAGAAGATGCAGCGGGAACTGCCACGCCCGTAGGCATCCCAAGGTGCTACTGGAGCACTATCAACCCACATTTGGACTTTTTTTTTTGAAGTGTCCGGTAGAGCGAGACACGGTGAACCCCGTGACACCAGCATATCAGACAATAGGTCCAAGGTCATGAAAGGCACTCCCACCTACCCCCTACACCTCCACCTACCCCCCGCGCCCTTTGCAAGAACAACAGTAAAAGCACTGAACATGACGGATACCCCAGCATCAAAGTCACGTACTGAAGGGAGGGGCAAAAGGTGGCAAGGCAGTGATTAACATCCCTGGGCTAGCATCCCCAGCCCCAAATCACAAGAAAAACCTTGGAATTCTGACCAAAGACAAGCGCAGTGGTGTGTGCAGCCTCGGCCGTTTTGCTGTTTGTACTGGCGTGCACACCTCAAAGTCCCACAGAAGCGAAGAAAGGGGGGGGGCGGGTCTGGTTGTCAGCCCGCTGGGCTGGAAAATTGTAGCACCGAAGTTCCAATTGTAGCACCAATGAGCATCAGCACAACAGCGATCACGGCTCCCTGAGATGATTGTGCAACACCAACAGTCTACCCATTGGGTTGAAAGGTACAATCATCATATCATCATATCATCATATCATAGCATATCATATCATATCATATCATATGATATCATAACATATCGTATGAGGAGGGGGTCCAGGGAGGGGGGCAGGGATGTATTAGAAGAGGGGGAGCAATGGTCGATCCTGATCGACTGAATGTCCCCGGCCATAGACAATTCCAGCCCTTAGTCCAAAGTGTTTGCCGCACCCAAAATCTCATGTGTCCCGTTCTTGGTTGTGGTGCTCCACTATCTATGTACATCAGAAAAGATGCACCATGACGGGCGCTCAGGGAGTTATGACGCATGTTCCCTCCTGAAAAGGAGCGTGATGTTCATGACCTGAACTTGACTCACCTGTGAAAAAAGACAACCCCTTCTCGGCACAAAGCCGGCGCTCATTCGGCCTTACCAATTGGGGCACTGGTCAGAGAGGAAAAACAATGTAGTGTATGTGTCCATGCAATTTGCCGCTGGGCCAGGCGTTATTGCTCGCAGATGGGCGCGAGATCTATGTCGACCACATGACCACGGGGACGAGCCAGGACTCAAACCAGCCTCTCTGGACCGCGCGACGAGGTGTGTGGCCACTCCACTATGATGAGGCTGAGCATAGTATAACAAAATGTACCGAAGTGAAAATCATGCACAATCGAAGATCAGGTGGTAACCGGGAACATTTACCACAATGCAAAACGTGAATGGTGGGGAGTACACGCATACAATGGGGTTCGGTACACACATCGCAATGTGTCCGCCCCATCAATGTTTTCTGGATCCAGTCGAAGCAGGAGTTCAGAAATTGCATCGGATGGATGTGGAGGAAAGCGTGGGTGTAAATGTGATGGGGAAAATTGGAGAATCACGGCCACATCACTGAGACCTGTGACCGACTGTGTTCTGCGTTTTTTGACCGGGGGGGTTGAGCCCCCGAGATTTTTGCATCTCTGTGGCGTGTTTAAAACTGGGCAGCGCAGGTGGGCAAGCCTCCCTTTGTCTGCCAGGCAATCTGCTTCGGTATTGCCTTAAATGTCCGCGTGCGATGGCACCTTAACAAACCTTAGTGGGAATCCAATCAACCAATCAGCGTTTCGCAAAGCGGGACATTGGAGACCGGCTCACTGCTACCGACCCAGCCCCTGTGGTTCCTACGTTTGGCTGCCCCGGGAGCACCCAGGTATTAGAAGAGAGGAGGGGTGGGTGGGTCTGGGACCCAAAAGTTCGTGTACAAAAAATGGCCTGACAAGATTTTCCCTTTTGTAAATTTCGTTTTTTCCCACGATGGTCACTTTGGTCGGGGGGGGAGGGGCCTCCAGGGGGGGTAGCCCCCCTCCTCCTACGGGTGTAGGGCCATTCTAGTACTTCCCTGGAAGCTGGGGATCCCTCCTCCTATGGCGGTCAGCCGTTCTAATCCATCCCTGGCCGTCCCCTGTGTATTAAGGAAAGCCCTGATCTTGGGGCGCTCGTGGCGTTGCCCGCTGTGCCTGCGGCTCCATATCGGATGGCTGCTCGCAGTCGATGGCCCGGATGGTCGACAGGAACTCCAGCTGCTTGGCCAGTTGGTTCCTCCAACTGCCGCCGCGCGCTGGACGTCCGCCGTCGCTGTTGTGGAATGTCGAACCCGATGGCGGCGCGTCGTCCGACCGATGCGACGACAGCGCCAACATTGAAGGCGTGCCCTCGACGGAGACTTTGCGTGCTGCACTTCTTGGCAGGCTCACCACATACGACAGCGCGGGACTGCGGCGGAATCGCGGGATACTTCCCGAAGCGCTCCGCGGCATGTCATCGGATGGACAGAACCGGTACAGCGCCGACATTGACTGCGTGCCCGCGATTTGTCCGCTCGGTGCACCTGCGGAAGTACTGAGCTCCGACGGACGACGGCGAGACGTCCATCCAGGCTGGTGTGCAGGACCGCCTGACAAAGGCCAATAGCCATCTCTGGCGTGGGGCAATGGTCTGGAAGGCGGCGGGAAGGACACACTCGTCGTTGTGAGCCCTGTCTCGTCAACAAGACTTTGCATCTTACAATGTGGGGGGAGGCGGGAGGGTGCGCGGAGGCCTTGGTGCACGCCCAGAACCGCATCTGACATCTGGCAGGGCAGCACGACATGGGACACCGTTCCCCTGTCTACTGGATGTGCTCTCAGGGGCAGACCTGAGACGTTCGACGGCGGCCAAAAGGGCGTCGGTGATGCTGATCTGGAGGTGGGCAACCTCCCTGGCAAGGGCAGATAGGGCGGGACATTCTTCAGGAGGTCATTGGAATTGCCCTGTGAGGGCCCGGCATTCCCTTGCGCCATCGTGGAGCTCTCTTCGGCCTGCAGGCGCGACCACCGCGGGCTCGCCATCGAGTAGGAGGTCCGCGAGTCCGTCCCATCGACATCCAGCGCCAGCCAAGGCGTTGCCAGCAGCTCGTTGCACGTGGGGCGGCGAGATGCCTCCAGCTGGAGGCACTGCCGCACCACGTCATGCATGGGGCCGCAGAGGGTGTCGGGCACTTGTGGGGGCTGCTGGCAGGTGGCGATGTGGTAGAAGGCCGGGATGGTGTGCTCGAATTGCATCTCGCTCCACGGCTCTTGGTTGGTGGCCATCTGTAAGATGGTGCAGCCAAGACTCCAGATGTCACACGACCAGTTGGAGCCCTCCTGCCGACACACCTCCGGAGCCATCCACAGTACAGTGCCCATAACGAGGCAGTTGCGGTCAGCACTGCGGCTGCAGTATGAGCATCCGAAGTCGGTCAGCCTCACTTCCCCCTTATCAGACACCAGAATATTGGCCCCTTTGATATCACCGTGCACAATGCCCTCGGAATGGAGGTATTCCAGCCCCCAAACGGCTTGGCGGACGTACAGCGTGACGAGCTCCTCCTCAAGGGCGCCAAATTGCGACAGCAGCAGCGCAATCGAGCCCCCGGGCACGTACCCCAGGAGGATAGTGAACCGCTCTCCGCGGTCGGTTCCCAGGTACTGCACGATGTTGGGGTGGGCCAAGCGCTTCAAAAGGCTAACCTCTGTCTCCATGTTTGCAATGTCGGACTCGGCGAACCCGGTCTTCAGTTGCTTGACACAGATGAGCTCCCCGGTGTCGTGGCTCAGGCCCAGACACACGTCCGAAAACCCCCCGGAAGCGATCTGCTTTGACACACTGTACCGCAGCGGCTTGTGCACTGACTGACGAATGCGGCGGTCCTTCAGACTCATACTCATACTCATACTCTCCTGCACCGTACTACTCCTTGGCATAAAGCCTTTGTGACGACTACGTGGGGGACTGCCGAGCGGACTGTGACAAACAGAAGAATGCGCCCGCGAGATTTGAGGTGGTGCGCCTGCAGATGCGAGCTGGGCCAGCAAAAGGAGGCTGGGTAGCAGAGCGCAGCCCACCTCCACGAGCCCCCGCAGATCGAGCCACGTGGCAGTGCTCATCGCAGGGCTCATGCTGAGCAGCACAGTACAAACGACAACGCCCACCACTAGCGCAGCTGTAGGTCCCTGTGTGCCGCTGGGGATGTGGCCCAGTGTCGCCACAAACCACAAAGAGCGCACGCCACATAAGGCCCACAGCACATCCACGCCACCAACGATGAGCACAAAGAGCCACGTCCAGCAACCACTGCCCTCCAGCGATGCCAGTGGGAATGAATTGGTGTGGGGAAAGTGCCATTGCTCAGTGAGTGCTTCATCCATGGCGTCAACATCGGCACTATTTTCCAAATACCTTGCGGAGTCGCTGTGGAGCGACCAGGCTGACGTGCGCTTTTTCCTTCCAGCCTTGGCATACTTCATCATGTGCACACCAGCATACACAGTGAGCGCCATGCAGCCCAGGCTCTGGAGTCCGAACAGTGTGCCCATAATCTTGATCTTGGTCTTGTTGCTGTGCAACGCCGTTACACACACGGCTGCATGTGTAACGGCACAAAAGATCAATGATGCCAGCAGACATCCAAATGCCCACTTGAACTTTGCCATGTGATCTAGAGGTAGGAGCACAAACAGCTATGTTCATTTGCAATCATTCATGTGCCTTAGCTGGCACACAGCATGGGGCTGTGTATACTGCTCTTGAAGTATATCATGTCAACCATCAGAAATTCATCTTCGGCGTCACCCACAAGCAGTACCCTCCCCCCGCCTTGTATAAGCTACGCCAAAGTCCCGAATCAATACGGTCCCTACGCCCACTGAAAGGGTCCATGGAACAAGCTCAGTACCCGCACCGCGCGCACACTGCATCTGATACTCTCCCACAGACTACCAAACCCTGTCCGTTGTACAGCTGTTGTTGGTATTCATATTCTTTGCAGTCAAGAACAACTTGCAAAGAATGCAATCTCAGTTTTGTGGATTCTGATAGGATCGGAGGCATCAAAAAGGGTCAAAGGAACTTGGAAGTGGGGGGGTGTTCTGCCTTGGGATGTTCTGGTGCAGGATGGGGGTATTATTATGTGTAGGGTTTGGTTTGGTATATTTTGGGGATGTTTGGTGCTGTTTTTTGGGGCGGGGGATTTGTGAGAGAGAGAGAGAGAGAGAGAGAGAGAGAGAGCAATGGTCGGTTCTGATTGACTGAATGCCCCCGCCGTAGGCACTTCCAGCCCTTAGTCCAATGTGTGTTCTTCACAATAAAGCTGCAGGGGGAGTTGGGGGGGGTCGGGATCTGGCATTTTTGGATGTTCACCCTGTTTCACCCATTTCTACCTTTTTGCACACGTTTTTTACCTATTTCCACCACACCTACTCTGTTTCTCGGTTGATTGATATGATGATACACTTTCAGGGTGCCCGCTACAGGACATCATACTTCCCTCCTCATTTCTCAGGCCCACTTTCTCCATGGATCTCAGTATTGGGGATAGGGTGTTCCATACCCGCTCCAATGGCCTGCAACCTCCTGCCACGGTGGTTGGGACGGCTAAAGACGGACTCGTCCACTTGGGATACTACCAAGATGGGTTGAGAGTGGTGAATCGGCAATGCAAGATGCAGTCCATCTCCTTTGCCATCCAAAGTTCAGATTCGCATCAGGAAAAAAGAAATTTTCTTGGTATGCTAGCAGGGGCCAATAGGTGCAGAAATTGGGACCCTGGGCCCGGCTGCGTGTTCTTATTTTGGACTAAATAATAAGAATTATCATTATCCCCAGATGCAAAAGCAGGAGTTTTGTGAGTTTGTGTCGTGTCTCAGGGTGGGGATCAGGACCAGGGACGGAGCCAGTGACAGAGTCAGGGACAGGTCGAGCAAAGCAAAACAAAGTGTGTCTGTTGCATCCAAGCTATTCATCAATGTATCATGTAGAACACTTATTTCTCCAATTTCAGGCTGTCCCAGAACTGTGTGCATGCTGCATGCACTGCCATGGCTCTGATACACATTGGAAAGGGGGGGAGGTACCCCGCTCCAGGCACCTGGCCCACGCCCAGACTGTCTCCCTGATGGCAAGTGCCAGGCTCAATGGCATGTGTAGCCGGCAGTAACCGCCCCCACCTGCTTTGGCAACCTCCTCCAACCGCCTGCCTAACCGCCTGTGGGGCCGCCTGTGAGTTCGCTTCCTTCTAATGCATCCCTACCCCCCCCCCCCCTCCAGCAGCTACCCTTGTATTTGCAATGAAACCAACCTGAATTGCCTTATGCAGCAAGTAATCATCAGCATGCCCAGGTTTACTGAGCTTTGGACACTGCCCCCCGTGCGGTGTGCACTGCACAGCACGGTGTGACACGTGGGCGCTGCAAGCCACGGTGTGCCTGCGTTTCAAATCCTGGGCTATGTTCTGCAGCATGGCCTAGACTCCAGGATGCTTGAATCCTGCGGGACATGCGGTGTGCGTACTGCACGGGAGGCACCCCCTTTGAATGTTGTACAAACTGCAGCCGTCCTTTGAGGAACGGAATTCAGTGCTGCACTGACAGGGGAATCCAAACCTAAAATTGCAGCAGCTGCTCTGTTGAGGTCCTGGGACCCCCCCCCCCCCGTACGAGCTACGGCCAATTTGTGACAGCCTTGCTGAACAGCTTGGGCACTGTGTGTCCCGACTCTGCCGCATTGAGACCCGTCAAACTGTGGTGGATGCCAGAGTGATTCTGGAGGCTACCGACCATCGCTGATTTATGGCCAAGCTACCGCCAGATCCTGTGGTTGTGCGAGCAGGCCGGGGAGTGGGTACCAATTAAGTGGGTCCCATTCCATTTTGGGGTGGGGGGGAACGAGGGTGCAGATGAGATGGCGCAATCAGGCTGTGTCAAGCACCCGAACAATCCAAGAGAATGAAAGAACCGGATCTCAATTTCACCCATACAAAACCATGCAATGAAGACCATGAGTTTATCACTTTTACACCCCTTTTTCGTACCCCATGGGAAGCAATTGGCTGTGAGCAACTGTTCTCTCACTTCCGGATGGCCAAAGTGACGGTTCCCTCAACACCCCAAAGGAAAGTCAACGTATAGCAGAACGTCGCATCGCATGCACGAATCAGCCATGAAAGCCAATGTTGTTATCTACATTCATGTCTACTCAGGAATAGGCCCCATGTGCCACTCTTTCTGGCAGCAACATGAGACTTGGAAGAGCTGGACATGAGGAGCAGGGGCCAAACAGCAGCCCCCTGCATCAAAACCTACTACCAAACAACCATGATGCCCAGAGTACCACAAAGTACGGGTTTCTACTACGGCTAGACGCCCAAATAGTTGCACTGCACGCGCACTGCACGCACGCTGCGCTTAAGGCGCCCCCTCACACTCAAAGAATCGGTGGCACAAAAGCCGATTCTGAGGGGCCTGATTCGGAGCATATTTGAAGCATAAATTTGCGAGGTCTCCATCGTGTGTGTGGAACATTTGGACTGCTAAACCCGCCCCCCCCCCCCCCCTAGAATAAAATCACACAAAAAAAATCACGCATGCCGGATTTTATTGAAACAGTGGAAATAAAATCATGCACCAATTTTTACGCAACCAATCCTAGAAGACGAAGGCGAAGGAAACACAAAGAGACACTGCATTGCGCGTTCACCAAGTCTTTACCTCCTGCCAAAGAGACTCGCGATGGACATTTGCTTGGGAATGGGCTTTGGGATGGCTGTGGGATTGCGTTTTAGGTGCGGGTAGTGGGGTTGCTGGTGGAACAAAGCTTTTTTTGGGGGGGGGGTTCAAACTAAGATGAGTTGGCGTAGCCTGCTCACTTCGTAGTACTCGAGATAACCTCTCGGAATCAAGGTTCAGAGCTGCCCAGTGCTACAATGACCCCACAATGGCGGTGGTAGCAGATTTGACACGTAGTGAGGATTAGCTGAGTCTGAAAACAGGTTATAAAGTGGGAGTGAATGCCATCCCCCTCCTATTCTGGTGCAGTGGGGCTGCTGGTGGAACAAACTAAATGGAATGTGAAGTTTGGGGGGTGCCCACCGCCTGCGACCGCCTGCGACTGCCTGCAACCGCTTAAGAAAATTTTCGTACACGTCCACAGATGGCATAACCCATACACATACTCCCCCACTCCCTCCAGCCCGCCCGGCCTCCCTCCCTCCGTCCCTCCAAGTGTGCAAGGCATTAACCCATTGAAGGAAAGATATATCACAATTGTCTCTTGCACTAGATAGTAGCATTGGCAATGGCTTGTTGCCTGCCTCATTGTCAACACAAGTGGTTGGACGCAGGGAGCCTTGGCCTTTTGCCATTTGGCACAATGAACACGCACCTTGTTAGCTTCCATTGGATCTGTCGCTTGCCCCTTTTGTTTGGCCGCCTTTTGTAGAGCATTACGCGTGCGCTCATTCCTATCTTTTCGAACATTCAAGATGCCTTGCAACGCCGGCGAACTTGAGACGGCCTAGTGGTCATTGTATCCCTCTTCCTCGGGTGCTAGACGATGGCCATGAAAAGAACGCAAGACGCGGGCAACCACCGGTGGCACATCAAATTGTGAAGCCACTGGAGGATACCCATTTTTGCGACAAGCTTTTACATGAAGGTCACGAAATACTTTTTGGGCCTCACATGCACGACGACGGACATCAAAAATGGGAACAGGAACCGATTTGCCACGGCAGCAAAATTTGCTTTAGACCCCATCGTCACTTTTTTTCATAGTCATGATGTCATCTACCTATGCAATTGTTACTTTCGGGTACAAAGCCGTTTTTTTTCAATTAAAATAAAAATGTGGTGAAAACTACTTTCATGGCAAAGAGCACAAGAAAATATGTGCGTAGAGGGGTCACAAGCCATAGTACAATTGCGTGGAGCCCGCAAAAAGGGGGGTTTTGGCCAAAAAAGGGCATCTCAAGCACTTGCGACCGCGTGCGACCGCCTGCGACCGCTTGCGACGGTGGGCACCCCCATGACGTTAGTTGGATCAATGTACCCTAGGTCTTCAAAGGTGTGAGGCAAGCCGAAATAAAATCACGCATCTGCAAGCATATACATGCTTTTACATGGGGCCGGGGTTTCTACATCCGCTCCACCTGTGTCTGGCGGTGCATGTATATATATAGCTCTCAAAAAAATCTCTTTTATTCCACCACCCTTTATTCCACCACCAAATCAGCGAAGTATGCACAACAAAATTGTTTGGTAGATTTACAAATGTAAGAAACCCTATATTCCTTTGGCTACCATATGCGAATATTTTCACAACCGGTCCACCGGTCTTTGTTAACGCACCGTTTTGGCTAGGCAAAATCACCAACTGTTCAGTTGAGACCGTTTCGCACCACTTTAGCTTTCTGTAACCAACCGGTTAGTTCGGGGAGACCGGTCGGACCGGTCCGACCGGTCTTTGCAAACTGAACGGACCGGACCACTTTAGCACACTTTGGAGCACTTTGTGATGTGTGTGTAGTGTGTGTGTCCGCATGTGTGTGTTGTGTGTGTGCGTGTGTTGTGTTGTGCGTGTTCACACCTTTGCACACACATTGCAATGCATGGGAGTCAATCCTCAATTCATGGTTCATTCATGATGGTCCGCAAAACATTCGACGTGTAGATAGCACCCACATGCTTTGCACTTGTATCGAGTGGTGCCCATCCCACAATGTACACAAGCGCCCCGCTTCCCAACCACTATTGGTACATGCTTGTCCACCACCTCAATTTGCCTTGCCGGAAAAATGTATCTCATCAACCTCCATTGCCAGTCAAACATTGTTTCACCCCCCGGACTAAGGCGCAACGCTTGGCATGACGTAAATGCATTTGTTGCCGCTATCCTTAACACCATCCCCCCAAGTGCCTTCCACCATGATTGAAACCGGTGCTCTTCCCGGTGTTGTAAGCACATTTGGTTAAACGTATCCACCCCCGGGGCAAACCTACGGTAGTTGGCAATTATCCCCGGTAGGTGGTATGGTCCACTTCGGTGTGGGAGCGAACCTCCGGTCAAGCAATTGGTTAGTAGTGGTACCACCTTTGCCGGCTTGCGCCCCACTTTGGGGTTTTTGTATACCGAGAGTGCATACCCATGTTCCTTGTGTACCACCGTGTTCACATCCCCCGGGTCTAAACCAACGTTCCCATCTTGCACCAAAGCACTTGTGGAAGTGAGCATCAAGAACGGACGCTCTTGTGCACTTAGCATCGCCGCCGCATCATGAGACCCAAAGAATGAGTCCGCCACAAGCACCTTTCTGGGTGGAGTCACATCATTCCAAAGTTGCACGATCTCAAAAGCATTGTAGTGGCCTGCAAACTGGCTCCGGGACTCTGGACCCACACGAGGGGCTGCACCACGGTACAAATACACATGCCAAATGTAATGGCTTTGTGCGTCGCACAACGCGTACAGTTTCACACCGGTGCTGTGAGGCTTGCGCGGTATGAACTGGCGGATTACGAACAACCCCTTGTGGGGGACCACGGTCTCATCCTCGCACACCACGTCACCTAGTTCCCATCCGCCTTGCCAGTGCATCGTGCACAACTCAATCAACGCATCCGCATCCGGGTCCGCAAGTCGCTGCAGCACATAAAACTGTCGCCTGCTAGGAAACAGTTCCGCCATGTATGCATTGTAGTGCATACTCTCTTTGTCCCACACATCATCTATTCTGCGCGGCTGCAGCATGCCCAAGCCAACTCGAAACAGCACGTACCGCGGAAGAAGGTCCACTAGGTCTACCCGGTTGGCCTCTTCCAAACACAGCGTCATGGCCTCCAAAATTGGCTGGAACATGAAGTTCCAGACGGCAACGGGGGTCTTGCCATCCTCGGTGCCCTCCAGGAGGCTGCGCCCTTTGCGGAGTTCGTCTCCAAAATCCCATCGGGCCTCTAGGGGGGCCAGGGGTCTTGGTTCCCATGGTGTAGCAGCAGGCATGCCTGAAAAAAAAACAGAATACAAGCTTTTGCTGACCAGTCTTGGCAAACTACCCTAAACCGTTCAGACCGCTTCACTTTAGATCACTTTATCCACAGACCGGTCGGACCGGTCTTTGCAAACTACTCTAAACCGTTCGGACCGCTCCACTTTAGCTCACTTTGTCCAGAGACCGGTCGGACCGGTCTTTGCAAACTACTCTAAACCGTTCGGACCGCTCCACTTTAGTACACTTCAGTACACTTTAGACTTTCTTTGAGTTAGCTACTACTTTTTGCTCCCAAACCAAACACGCAGCAGAAATCATGGAATCATGCAATCCTGGAATCATGTCGCTGGTGTCCCATCAAGCACATGCACAGACACCGTGGGAAACGCCGCAGCGAACTCGCCACTGGCATTTCAACCAACAAGGCGTCTGGCACACCGGCCACACAGGACCGAAACAGTTCGTCGATAAAATCAAAAGGGAATAGCAAAAACCGGGAAAACGAGTTACTCATCCTCGTTATCCTTCTTCTCTTCCCCGGTCTTCTTGTTGCGGGCCTCCAGCTGCAGCGCGAGTCGCGCCTGTTGTGCGGCGAAGGCCGGGGTGATTTTCATCCCCGGAATCCCGGTAGCAGCAGCAGCGGATGCCGCCTGCAGCCGAAGTGCCTGGGTGGAAGGCTCCTGCAGAAACAGGAAGTAAAGTGGTTTCAACCGAACGGACCGGTACACTTCGTGACACTTCGTTCAGGGACCGGTCGGACCGGTCTGTACAAACTGTCGTAAACCGTTCGGACCGGTCCACTTTAGCACACTTCACACGAAGACCGGTCGGACCGGTCGTTGCAAACTGTCGTAAACCGTTCGGACCGGTCCACTTTAGCACACTTTAGCACACTTTAGCACACTTTAAAACGAATTGAAGCACACGCATGCCTGAGTTCCGGATTCTGGCTTGGGGGCATCGGCTTGCTGGGCGATCGGCTCCCTTGCGCCTGCCTCCTCCGCTGGGACCTGTTGCGGGTTTGGTTCCGGTTCCTGCGATTCTTCGGGTTCTTGCGGTTCCGGAGTCGGCTCCTTCTTGCCCTTCCGTGCCTCGTCCAACTCCTGTTGCGACGCCTTCAACTTCGCCTCCAAGGCCGCGGTCTCCGCATCCTTCTTTTTGCGTTCACGCGCGGCCTCCTCACGACGCCGGGCGTTCTGCAGACCACAGACCACATTGCTGACTCCATGCATGCACAAATGTAGGCTAGCGGACCCCTGGACACACACCTCCATTGCACATTCGGCTTGGATTCTTTCCTCCTCTTGTCGTTCAAACTCCTCGCGCGCCTCTTCTTCCTCGACCAACCTCATCCTCTCCGTTTGTTCACGGAACCAAGCGACTGTCCGCATCTCTTCGATCTGCTCCCGCAACGTCTTGGTTTCGGCGTGTGGTTCATGCCAATCACTTGTAGGAAGGGAACCCCCACGGACCTGAAAGTGGCACGGCAAAAGGGGGAGTGAGTTGCACACACAACCCCGAACGGCCATTGGGTGCTCCATACCGTTACGAGCTCGAATTCGGTGCGTTGCAATTCCCGTTTGAGGGCCATGAACTTCTCGCGCAGCTGTGGAGTTGTGAGCTGGTCCATGGTCTGCACGTGCATCGGCATTTCCGGAGGAACGGTCCTTGCGGCGGGTTGGGGGATGGCGAGCTGGCGCGCTGCGGGCCCGGCGGGCAGGGCAGGCATGTCCATGTCGGGCTCATCCTTGATCCCCAAGCACCTCGGACACGTTGCAGCCCCCTGCAAGACCTTCTCTGTGGAGAAATGGAATAAAGTGTGCTAAAGTGAAGCGGTCCGAACGGTTTACGACAGTTTGCAAGGACCGGTCCGACCGGTCTTCGTGTGAAGTGTGCTAAAGTGGACCGGTCCGAACGGTTTACGACAGTTTGTACAGACCGGTCCGACCGGTCTTCGTGTGAAGTGTGCTAAAGTGAAGCGGTCCGAACGGTTTACGACAGTATGCACAAACCTGCGTATTCCTCGTATTGGGGACCACCGGCTTGACGAAGGGGCTCCATACACTTGCGCTGCGCCACGATGTAATCCGACCGAATGCACAGAGGACCACGAAGAATGCTGTTCGGGCACTCGAACATCAACTGCAGCGCTGCCGCCAAAAGTGTCTTGGTGCCGGGTTGGCCACGGAGACATTGCCGGACGTGTTGCCCAAGCCTTGGCAAGGTGGTGCCATACGCCTCCAACGCGTTGCCCATGCGCACCTCTTCCGCCGACCTCTCTTCGTCCTCGGTGGAGGCCTTCCTGCCTTTCTTGCTTGTGCGGGGCGACGAGGCGGACTCACTGCCCTCGGCTTTGATTTCCTTGAAAAATGGGACCGGCAACCGTCTTTTGGTGGTGTGGCCTCCTTCGCCGGCTTCTTCTTCTTCCTCTCTTTCTCTTCCTCCTTTGCCTCTTCTTCCGGGATCTCCATCACGCTTTCTCGCTCCTCCTCCTCCTCGTCTTCTTCGTCCTCTTCTTCCTCGTCCTCGTCTTCGTCTTCGGACTCCTCGTCCACTTTCCTTTTGCGGGACTGCGCTGCTCGGGCCGCAATCCTCTGGCCCGGAGTAGATGTCTTCGCCTCCGCGATCACCCAACATCCGAGCACGTCCTCGGTGACGAAGTCAAGGTCGCCTTTGCTGATGCTGCGCTTCAAGCCCCCGGTCTTCTGGTCCTCCGTGAAGTAGATTGTCCCGGATAGGGACATTTTGCCGGACGCTTGCGACTCGCACTTGCCGGTGTAGCGGCCGCCGTGCGAGCCCTTCAGCAGCAGCACCACCCGGTCTCCGGCCCGTACCTTCTTGAAGGACGTGGGCACGGGCGTCTCAGCATCCTTCACGCCAGGGATCTTGGTGCCGGGGCCTGAAATAGGCATTAAAGAACACTAAGCAACAAAGCAGGGAAGAGCGGTCTGACCGGTCCTGTGAAAAGGCAGCAGGAAGTAGGGGACCAGGAGCAAGGTTCGGAGGACCGGTCTGACCGGTCTGCATGAAACTGTTTGAACCGATCTATTTTCATGCTAATGGTGCATCCCACCCATCATGCATCGTTGAAACACCCAAGAGGACATGGGAAGCAAAGTTTGTGTATGTGTGTGTGGTTTGTGCATGGTGTGTGGTGGCGTGCATGCTGCAACGAGCGCGCAAAGGTAGGTTTGGGAGGCAAGTGTAACAAAGTGCTCCAAAGTGTACCGAAGTGGTCCGGTCCGTTCGGTTTGCAAAGACCGGTCCCATTGACACCGGTCTCTGAAACTGGTCTTACTGCTTTTCTCTAAAATACTATTGAGTCTAAGAAAACCACCAAAACCATCATTTCCGCCACGTCCAAAAACCCTTGACCCAATCCTTTGCCAGAAAGTGATAATTTTCCCCACAAGACCAGACCGGTCCTCCGTCCGGTCTGGTAGCCAAAGGAATATCTTCCCCTTACACATCACCCTCACGCAACACGACCAGTCCGAAAACTTGGACTCCCGAACAAAATTGTGTGTGTCCGTATTGAGGTGCTCTTCCCAATGTTTCACCTTGACGGGGTCTGACCACATCCGTCGGTGACCGGCCTCCTTTTCCCGATCCACATCCGGCACATGGTACACCGACACATATTGCCTTTGGGGGCCTCGGGCACGTTGCATCATGGCAAACAATGCGGTTCACGTCTCTGCGCTTAGTTGCATGATTATCCCCATTGAGGCGGGGCTCAACCAGTGGTACAAGCCCAGAGCAAAATTGCTCAAAACTCCCTTGGTCAAAGCAACTTGACCGGCCAACAGGTTGACCCTCAACAAATATCTCAAGGCTTCACCGTTGTCCTGCTGCAATTTTTGCAGCCGCTCTCTCACCGAGGAAACATCCTCGGGGATACCCGGCAACCCCTTAATCTCGTTCACCGAGAGCGCACACTCCAACACGCGGATACCAGTTCCCACCACATGTTCCACACCCACCACCTTCACATACTTATCAACAACCTCCTTCGTGGGCACGTGGGTAGTGCGGGGAGGAGGGGCGGGCTTAGGCGGATGTGGGTCCCTGGGGGCTCGGACAGCGGCCTTGGCCTTGGACTTCTTGCCAGGCATGTCGCAAGAAAGAGAAGCCCCTAAGAGTGAAGAGGCAATTACACGGATTTTGCGTGCGCAAAAGGCCTAATTTGCGTTCGCAACGAAGTTCACTTGACAAGTAAACACACCCTTTTACGTGCGTAAAAGACCCTTTTTGCGTCCGAGCTAAACTCATAGTAACCACGCAAATACACCCTTTTAGGCGCTCAAAAAGCCAGTAACAGACAATAAATGCATGTAAATGGGAGTGGTGTGGTGCGGGACACGTAAAAGTGGCAAAACACCTCCGTTTGCACCAATATTTCAGCCTATTTACATGCAAATGTGTCTGTTACAGATTCTAAGAAAGGGCAAGGCGAGCAAACGTGTACACAATGCAAAAGCAAAACGAGCAAAAGGCTCAACAGTTTTTGTCAGAAGATAACCTGCAGATCACAGTCAAGCGGTGCAGAGCGTGTAGCTTGTCCACCGTCCATGTATCCTTGTTATCGGTTTTCGCCTAAACTCTTAACAAAGCATATGCATTTCATGTTGTTTCACATGTCATGGTGCCCATTGACACCCTGCCCTGCCCATTGACGTCCCTGCTCATACCACTTCTTTACCGAATGCAACGGGATGATATGCAACATGTGTCGTGCTTTGAACCGTACCCTGATGTGCATCCACCACCATGCCCATTTGTACTCCTTATAGCCACAACCTTGTACAATACAGCGGACATTCGCCTCTAGGGATCCAGGAGACCCATGCAGTTGGAAAGTCTTCTGCGTGAGTGCCGGTATCATGGACTGGAGCACTGATGGGCAGTTTGGTGACCACGGATCCGGCCAGCGCTGCCACAGCCTCATAGCAGGCCCCCCACCATTGCAAATGGGGACACCCTTGATACACATGTCAATGGAGGGAGAGGTTAGCAGGCGGGTGTCGCACCAATCCGCTGTTACTCCTGTGGTTTCCCACTTCATTGGTATGTCATAGATGGCTTGATGCAACAATTCAACAAACAGTGCAAGCTGTGCGTGTGTGTGTGTGTGGGTATGTTACCCAGGGCCATATAAGCATTGTCCATATACCGTGTCTGCATAACCTCAGGCACATGAGTCGTTGAGCTCTGTACGTGTATCTCTGCCATGTGGCACCTCACACTGTCAAACTGTAAAAAATAATTGCGTAAGAACGCATGCTGTGTACGTGGACTGCGCTGAATTATCTGCCCTACACGTCCCTCCGGGTGGGAGTCCCAGAGTCCCAGTGCAGTGAAATCCACCTGTATGTCACCGAACGTGACCTGGAGCAGCAAGCGCTTTTCTGGGTGAAACCACCCACGCATACCTGCTGTGTACAGCACCTGCTTATCGCGCGGCACAAATGCAGGGTTAGGAAATGTCAGTACAGGCCCTGGCTTGATCACTGGGGTGGGCCAGTGCCTTGGCCAGGCCCTCTGTACACGTTTGATCAGCAACTCCTTTTTCGGATCGTCCAGAAAATTCATTTCCTGTGTGAGTGCCCAGATGCACATCAACTGTGCACTCAGGTATCCGCCGATAGGCACACCCTGCTTTGCCTGTCTCATCACCACCCCCCACAGAGCGAACAGGGTATTATCTTTCAGGTCCCAGTCGACAAATTTCAGCACCTGTTCGATGGTAAACACCCGGAAGTTCCTGTCTGCAGCATGTCCTATCCTGTCCAACACTCGCAAACCTCCTTTTGCGATGGAAAAGCAAAACGTATTATGCATTCTGCAATATGCCCTGACAGTTGTCGCCGCCTTGCGCACAGCGTCCGCCACCTTCTTCTTGTTCAGGTTCCAGTACGCATTATCTATGTCCCTCTCCCAGACGTCCAGTGACAGTGGCGGGCTGGCATGGATATGGTTCCACATGTCTTTAACCCCTAACATGGATGGGCTGCCCCAGAACGGGCAGGCAATGTGCAATTCTTTCAGTAACAGGGTAAGGCAGCGACCTATTTGCCTGGAGATGCGCTTTAGAGGGTGTCCAGCATGCGTTATCGCCAGGCGGAAACGCCAGTCGCCTGTTGTTTCGTCAGATTTCCATTTCAGCAAATGGAAGGCCGACGGTGCCGCGCACGACGAGCATAATTTAGGGAGGCTTGCCTGTATGCCCTCCTCCGTCAACAGGCTCCTGGGCCACAAGCCCACATCCTTTGCCATGGAAAGAATTCCCTTTCTGCACGCAGACATCAGGGTTCGCGTATGACAAACGCCTTCGCACCCTGTGCCGCTCTCTGCACCCCTATAATTTCGAAATTCGGGTCTGTGACAGTGAGGAAGGCCAATTGGCGTTGCATGTGCACGCTACATGTCGCCTGAATCTTGCATGGCTCTTTATCCCATGTTCCAGCCTGTAGCCCCAGTGTTCTCAATTGTTTATTTATTCCCATGAACACTTCAGGGGACATCCAGGGGTACTGGTGCGTGTACTGTGCGCTGTGCCTGTCTATCGTGTCCGTAATCGTGTCCGCATCAATGACAGGTTCATCCGCGGCATTAGAAAGAAAAACAGAGGCTGTGTGCAGGCGCTCGACTGTTTCCCGGACAAACTGTCTGGAAGGCAGGGTTACGTTACGTGCATTTTGCGTGGCGCATCGCAATTCCATCGGCGTGAGAATGCGTTCCCACTATTCGGGTGTGCGTAGCACCACGTGGTCCTGCTTGTCCCGAAGCAGGCCGGGGTATCTGCGGTCTGTTGACGCGCATGCACAGGGTATAGAGGACAGCTTCCGTGCAACAGCTTTTTTCACGTGTGTCTGCCTGCCTCTGATCAGGTATAGCTCACCGTCACCTCGTCGTGTGCTATGTGCGTGCAGTGTTTCTGTCACTTGCTTCATCACCACCATGCTGCGTGTCCCGTTGATGGCCTGCCCCACACGTGGGGTCTTTCGTGGCAGTATCGTAACAGACATACACAGCCACTTTTCAAGAGGTAAGGGGAGCTGGTGTGATTTTACCTTCTGGACACATGCTGTACGTACCATATGTTGCAGTCTGGCGTCATAACCAAGTACTTGTAGTGGTATTCGTCTGGGGACGGAAATGCCCCATCGTCTGGAAAGCCAGTGTTGCGCTCTGTGAAAAACTCGTTCAAATACATTTGCTTTGAGAACAGTCTAAGGTCTGCATTCAGTGAGCAGGTGTAGCAGCTGAGGTGCAGTGTATGTACACGTGCTACGCGTTAAAAGTTCGGCAGCCAACTGTTGGATTGGTCTGCGGTCAGGGACAGACAGGTCACCGTATAGCCACCCGATATGCCGCATTCCACAATATGGGGTGACTCCATTTAGTGTGGGGTGCAGTATTTTTTCAATCAAGTGTTCCTTTGCGTCAATGTTCTGCCGTGTGGTTTCCTGCAGTGGCAAGATCGATGCCTTGTGTGTGCCCGATCGCGCCAGCGTGCGTGGCAGAGAAGCCCTGCCAGCAATGCGGCCCATTGTTCTTAAGTTCCGCCTACACTGTCCTGTGAAGTGTCTAGCAAGGTTGCGTGAGCGTGCAGCATGCTCATACAGGCGTCGTAGTGGGGTGCGCGGTCTTCGCGTCTTGCCCCCCAGCTGTCCTACGTATGGGGCAAACCGCCCCACTACAGCGTAAATAAGTATGTACACACACAAAGCAAATTGTTGAATTTTTACCCATTTTACAAATGTGGGCCCTCCGGGGCTGCAAATGTACATGTGGGCCCTCCGGGGCTGCAAATGTACATGTGGGCCCTCCGAGACTGCAAATGTACGTGTGGGCCCTCCGAGACTGCAAATGTACATGTGGAACCTCCGGAGCTGCAAATGTACATGTGGGGACTCCTCGGCTGCAAATGTACATGTGGGCCCTCCGGGGATGCAAATGTACATGTGGGCTCTCCGGGGCTGCAAATGTAGACAGTTTCTACCTGGTTAGCCATAAGATCACCATAGCATCATTCTAATTGCAAATTCCTTTGGGTACTGTTGTGGGATCCAAATTCTCAATCATTCCACCTTGTTTCTCGCCCACAGCGATGTTTTTCCATACATGATGTAACTACGAAGTAAAGGCCCAACGTGCTTCTCAGGTAAAAACCAGGGTGCGCGACCTACGGAACGTCAAAATGTACAACCCCAAAATGCAACCCCCTGTTGCAACCCTGCAACCCCGCACGTTGCGTACGTTGCGTACGTTGCGTGCGCTCTAATCTTAAACCCCCATGCAACCCTGGGGTTGCATGGGGGGGTTGCACGTTGCAAAGTGCAACCCCCCCCCCCCCTAAATTGGTGGAATCGCATGAAACGGCCTTTTTCATTGTGTTCGGCACCCTCAAAATATGGGAAACGTATGTTCAAAACGGAAATTGTTTTTTCGGGGTGTGGGGTTGACCATGGGGTTGCACACTACGTCCGGAAGTCAAAGGTATAATATGGCTGCATGGTGCAGCCATCTAGCTGCACGATGCATCCGTCGCGGCTGCCACATGGCTGCACACTGACAACTAAATGCAGACTGAACTAGGGAAAACAGCACAAAAAACGGTCTAGCTACATATTGGCTGCACTTTTGCAGCCAAACCAAAATCTCAAATCATGCAAAATGAACACTCTCATCGCGTTCGGCACGTTCGAAAACCTACCTATACCCATTTTCATCAATCTCCGTGACTTGGTTTGCTAGTCAACACGCAGGACCCATCAGTGGCAAAGGCACAAGAAGCCATAGCTGCACATTGAGAAGAAAGCATGATTGAATCCTCGGCACCGTTGAACGTAGAAAGAGCTCAAACATTCAAATAGACCAAGTGTCCCAGATGGGGCCCACATCTGTGCAGGCCACAGGCAAAGTTAAGATGGCTGGTGTGACGGTTAGGGTAACAACTCTGTACGTCAACTCATGTGTGCAGGTGTGCTTTCGTCCTATGCGCGTGTCAATGTGTCAATGTGTCTGGGGATACAAAACAAACCGGTGATGAGGGGGTCTCAGGGGACCTCTCCACGATTGTGGAGTGCTGAACCTTCATGGGGTTCGACTACCAAGGGCTGATGGCCAGTAGTCATTGTGTCAAGTGGGAGCAAGAGGGACAGGGTATGCAGCGCATCGTGGGCGGACATTTCACCCTGGTGTGTCATACTACGGAACAAAAATGGTTTCCACCAGCTGAGAGGGTATCGTTTATGCAAGAGCTCTTTAATGACCATGGCGGTGTTTGCACGGATGTCCGCAGGAGAGTGGGCATACCAGGCGATGTTTATACCCTGTTGTGTGGCTATGCTACGAACCGACATTCTGCAACCAATGGAGTGCAAATCTGGATAGCGCAGGACCCGTTTGTGGACAGGGCTGTCCCAAATCACCCTGGGTTTCATTCTGAGATTCACTTGGAAGAAGACAGGATCGACAGAGAGAACTGCACTGAGGGAGGGCAGAATTAAACCTTCGGATTCAAGCTGCAGGTCCAGATTGTACAGAATTTCAAATGTTTTTTGCACACGTTTCATCCTTCTTCAAAGGGCAATTGTGCATGCGATGTTCATGGGAACCGCACATCCAACATTTGAGTTGTTTATCCGAAGCCGGCTTGTCAGACATAGCGATGATAAGGATGGTGATGAACCTTGGGGAAGCTTGGTAGGGTGGAAGGGATGGTTGGGGATTGTGTTAATAAAACCGTATGGGTATGCGGCGGTTGGATAAGTTGATCTCCATGACTTGGTTTGCCAGTCAACACGCAGGACTCATCAGTGGCACAAGAAGAAAGCCATAGCCACATTGAGAAGAAAGTGTGATTGAATCCTCGGCACCGTTGAATGTAGAAAGAGCTCAAACATTCAAATAAGGATGTTGTTTAAAGTAACCCAAAACCACGAGCACTCAACAAGTGGACATTTGTTCCATAAGCTGCAGAGTAGCAAGACGGCGCTTTGCGTGTTCGGGAGACGGTTACATCAACGTGACACACAACAAAAATTCATATGGACACAAGCAAGAGAAACACCTCAAGTGGGCCCAAACACGTGGGCCCATCTGGTGTCCTTGGCCTCATTCATTCAAATAGACCAAATGTCCCAGATCAAAATTCAAGACCGAAAATTTTTTCCGGCTGCATACTTGGCTGCACCCCCCCCCCATATAAAGCAATATATGGGAACCCTATGGCATCCCCCCATGTTTGGGATTTCTATAATAAATTTATGTTCGTGAAGACACTCGTAGGGACTCGTCAGTGGCAGCCCGAGAGATTAATGGGAGTGAATGAAGGCAGACAACATCCCCAAAACCGTAATGCATGGCTAGGTACGAACAAGCTTTTCGAGGCATGCCGACAGCACAGTTATGCAACTATACAGTATGTTCGACCAAACGCCCAAACTGATTGGCATACCTAACTGTGTGGGAAATCCATGATACGACCCCCATTCACGGCAAAACCACTGATTTCACCCTTCCATCTCCACCAATTATGCAAATCGCGACAAGATGTTGCATGGCTCCGGCGGCGATACTTGGGCCGCCTACACTGGCTACAGGCTACAGGATACACGCGCGACCTTGCACAAGCTGAACGAAATGGCGCAGAACACTGGGATGACAGAAGAAGTATGCTTTTCTACTTCACATACTCAAAAGTACCTACTTTTCCTTACCTTGACATTCTTCTTCTCAGCAAAAAGTTGTGCTATCCGCGTATTGCGAGAAAACGGTGCCATGGCTTGAGGTGAGTATTATCCTGTGCCTCACCAATTATCGTTCTCGCCCAAACATCGTTGAGAGAGTCTTGAGTGGAGTTTGGATTTTCTTGCTTTGGTGCGTTGTTGCGCGATGGGGTGAATGGTGCGAACACCTCCCTTTTGTCCAGGATTTATACTACAAGAAATTTGACTCAAACCGTTTGGTGTGTTATTTGTCATCTTTGTTGCCGGACAACAAGCCTTGTTTTTCACTTTACACAAAGATGGTGTTTCGTAGCTAAATTGACAAACGCTTGCATGCATAAGAATTTGCCAATAGATCTGTAAGACGGAGCAAACAGTTTTACCTTTCGTACACTTGATTATGGGTTGCTGGCATTTTTGTTTTGCTTTCATGCCCATTGAAGAGTGTGTGTCACTTGCCTTACTTCAACGAGTAAATTTCACGCGCCAAGTCGCACCTATTTCTTGTTGTTTCTTAGGATGTTTTGAACTTGTACGACGCTGCCACACCAATCATTTGGAATGGCTATCGGATGCAAGGCAAAGACGGAATGGCGAGTGCACTTCAGTATGTTCAATTTCTCAACGCCGGGTGACGAAAAGTTTGCCACTGACCGAAAACTCAAGCACCTCTTCCTCCATGTAGGCAATTGCCAACGACTGCCCACAAGTTGGAGACGATTGATTGCCAGCCCATCATCTCAGGTACAATGTATGATAGCATCTTTGCAATTAGAGTGCACGATGCATGTTGTTAAATTCTTCGTGGCGCGCAACCTACACTCCCAACCAACACAGCCGTCTACGTTGCGCCCGTTTTCGCTCCTCAAGTTTCCGTTACGGTGAATGCAACGATTCAAACTCTCGGCACCATTGCCATCGTGTTGTGGTGTCGTGTGGCAGCCCTTCCTACTTCTGTCATTTGTATGCGTCATGTCGCAGAAAATACGCCAGCACAGCACCTCATCTTGGCCACCGTCAATGGACAAGTAACATATGCTGACGAGATCACAAACACTTTTAATCAAGTGTTTATATTGAAGGCAGAAGGGAAAGATCTCAAGATTGTATACGATTGCTATAGGTGTGGGTGGGTGCCGAATTTTCCCACGTGTGTCTGCCTCGTTGCCCGTGCGCTTTCAAGTTTCGGAGCGAAAAGAAGTGACAAAGAATAGAATTGACGAGGGCAAACAACGACCCATTCAAATGGTAGGGTAAGTTTGAGTCCGCGCGTCGGAGCAATGGAAGATGGCGGTGATGCATGAACTCGACAAACTTCGAGGTGATTTGGTTCAAGGGTAGCGATCTTGCAACGATTGGACAAATAAGCCAAACAAATCACAATGGTTGATTGGTGAAAAGTGGGTTCTTTCGTGCTTTGGTGAAGTTGCCCGGAAAATTTGAGGCCGTTACATACTGACTGACTACTTGCATGGTTGACTGACTAATTGGCTGACAGTCAGCCTCTCTTCGAGGTGCCAAAAGGCAATAGAATTTGAGGCCGTTGCATAGCACGACCCACGATATGTTGATTGGATTCATCGTCTTCTTGGCAAAGAGAATGATTCGTGAAACGTATTCTCGGTTGCACAGGGTGAGATGTGCTTACATCAAGATGCCCTACTTCCTCATGTTCGCTCTCTCCCCCTCGTCAGTTCCCCTCTTCCTCACACACACACACACTCTCTCTCTCCTCTCCCTTTTCCGTTTGGATGAAGACTACTTGAAATGAGCCTTGCCCCTCCAACCGTTAGAGCTTCTCCTTTTTGTTTGTCGAGGTGGCTTAGCACCTTGTGATGGACACCTTCGCCTTGAATCCGACCGCCGGAGAGGTTTGGGGGTGGATGAAAGGATGCATGGCACTGGTTTGAAGAATCCCTCATTGCATCTCGCCCGACACCCGGCATCGCGGCGAACCAACGTAAGAATGAGAATATGGGGGGGGGGGGGAGGGCGGCAAGGAGGGTAGGAGAGGAAAGAGTGATATAGGAGGTGGCAGAGAGGCATTTTGGCTGGGCCTCCATTCTGACTCATGAGGTTTGCGGTTGTGTTGCATTGCAGCTCGATGCGCAAGGTGCCTCTTCCCCGCAACATTTTTCAGTTTGTTCACCCTCAAAAACATGGCGTCTCGGTAGTGAGTTTTGTCGAGTTGGAGGACGTTGCAGACGTCGTGTGCCGAAAGTTATTCACCGCGTGTATTATCTACGTTTTGTTCGTCAAAATCTAACCCCCCAACTTTCACAGCGGAGCAACAGGGGCGAACGAATTTTCTTCTACTAACCATGGACATGTGAAATGTAAATGTAACGCGGCCTACAGACACTTTGAGAAACATACCGTGTTGATTGTTTCGAACATCCTCTGCACCATTTCCATTGCTTCATCACCGATCATGTCAGTGGTGATGCATTCGCCTGATTGTTCCCTGTTAGAAGTTAGACGATTCTGATTCCAGTGGCTACGCCTACGCAGCCCGTTGGCAGCACTTGGCAGGGCCGTTGCAGCATCACAGTGTAGATGCCTGCAGCCCGAGCCCGGTGGATGGCACATCTGATAAAAGCCCACTGAGTCCATTTCAATATCCCAAGCAAAAGGGAGCACTACGATGTAAGAACGGCATACGAACGAGCGAGAGGTGGCTGAGAACAGGGTCATGCGTGACATTATGGGTAGAAGGACATTGCCGATAACAAAAGTACAGAATTTTTGCCTTACAGCAACACAAAAGGACGGTTGGTTTCCACAATCCCTGAGCACCCTCAGTTCCAGGCACAGCACTGTTAAGCGTGCCAGGTGGGCCACTCAACGACTGCTGTACCATACCATACCTAAGGACTATACTAAACTCTGCCAAAAGGTGAGCCCAGTCCCTCTAGTGATGGTGATTGGACAGCCCCAACGTACACAAACGTCCCACATTCATGGTGGATTTCCTGATGGCTTTTGTGCAGTTCTCTCCATTTCAGAGGGGGGGGCAGCAAGTGCAGGAGTGCGATACACTCTCATGCACGCTACATGGCATGCAACCTAACGCTCGAGTCTGCCTGCCACCTCAGATAACACTTGGGACCGTGGCCATGCCAACCCTGGGGCTACTGGATCAGCGACGCTGGGTGCAGGTTAGGGCATTGGCAGTTTGCAGTGTTTTGCTGTGCTCGAGGAACCTTCAGGCTTCTTATAAGGGAAGCTGTTTGGTCTGCCTCACAAACATGTGGCTCAAGGACCCGAGAATCCCACATCCCAGATGCAACAGAATGGGTCAGACCAGACCCAGCACCTGCAAACCATCAGTTTATGAGTCACATACTCGTGACGTAAGCAGTATCTGCAGCGCGATTTGTATCGCGAATCATTCCGCAGAATAACTGAGCTCCAGCACTGTTGCCGTAGAGTGCTTTCCCAATGTTCAATTACTCAACACCCCCAAAGGCAAGCACCAAAATCAGCTTGTTGGTAGCCACTGAAGAATATTGCAGGGCTGTCCCCCGGTGCTGTGCAAGGAGCCGGTATTGTGGGGGGTCACGCTTGGTGGTAGGTCCACACTGCATTTGAGATGTAGTCCATGGCAATTATGCTAATAGCAACAATATCCAATTTGGTGGTGCCCCAGGATGTTCATTGGACTCCATTGCACTGATTCATGTCCCAAAGTGGTAGAGGGTGCCTGGGACGCGGGGGGGGGGCGCGGGGACAGGACGCGGGGAGGGAACGGAACGGGGAGTTTTTTGTAGCCCATTTTGCAGCCTTTTTCGGGGCCCTAAACCCCCACAGCCCCGTGTCTCTTTGAACTACTCGTGAAAAACTACAAGATAGGCCCTTGCACGCACATGAATTGCCCAAGGCACCCCCCGGTGACCGGTGCGGGTTTGCAGTACCACACAAAAGCAACAAGTCTTGCAACATGCTACTGATACTCCATGGTACAAGTGCTTTACATGGAAACATGTAATGGGTTATTGCATCACCCATTGGGTGTCACCGGGTGGGCTTCTCAATCAGCGTCCGTATGAAGAAACTGAATGTGGGTTTTGGGGGCAAAAACCGGTTCAGCGGGACGCGGGAGAGGACGCAGGGTAGGCACCTTCGTACAATTCATTTGAATTCGCACCAACGCCATTATTCAGGGCTGAATTGATGAGAGTAGAAAGCATGTTTGTGAGAACTAGGTTCATACGGTGGTAATTCGGCAAAATGAGGTTCCAAGAAGATGAAGTTGGTTGGATTAGTTGTTGAGCAAGATTTTCATCACGGCCAATTTTCGTCATGGTCATGGAATCTCAATCAATGTAAAGGATGGAGGTTTGTTGGGAGTTAAATGGAGTAGATGGGCAAAGAGGATAGAAGATTCCAAACCATATGATCGTCACCCATTGCTGAAGTCACCCAAGCTTCATCTTGGTGATGAAAAATCCAATTTGAACGATGTTTTGGTGGATTGGAACACATTTCATCATTTTCTTTGTTGTACACAATATATTTTGATCTATTTTGTGCCTTCGGAGCATTTTATTGGTGTTTAGCGGTTTCAATGACAATATTGCTATAGCACCGCTTGTAAAGAGGCGGTTTTTAGCTGTTGAATTTCGAGATGAGCATTGCAAGATCCCGCAACAGCATGCGAAATGACCCACCAACATGGATAGGTGTTTTTTTTTTACCTCTGCCAAAGTTCTCTATGGGTCATTTGGGTTCAATTATGCACACAATGGTATGTACAGGGCGTGTTTCTGGCTTTGCATGGCTCCCTAGGGGTCCATAGGGCACCTATGTAGCCCAGCGCCCACCCAGCGTGTGTATTTGTGGTTTCACCTAAAGCCAAAATGACATGTTCACATTATGTATAGATATTTTTTAAAACAAAAAAATAGTGCTGTCAATCTTTTTAGAGTGTGTTCCTTTTTGAGGTGCTAGTTGGACCGTGATTGTACATTCAAAATTTGTTTTGAAATAAGACAAATGCAACGTGTTTCGGTGCACATGGGTGCACTAAAAGAAAGAAAAGAGAATGATGAAGTAAGTGGGGTGGTTGGATCCACACGGCAAAGCAAGTCACAAATTAGGAAACCAAGTACAAGCAGTTTGAGTGTTTATGTGTGTCGTAGAAAACAAATGGTCGGGTGATGAAAAAAATAGAATGAACATCAAATTGAGAAATTGAGAGGGTTCACACAGTGGTTTGCAAATGAGAAAACTTACTTTAAAATGAAAATGTACAAAACAATAGTGTGGTAAAGTAAATGGTGCGTCTAGTGGATCTATCTGTTGCCTCTAACATTTTGCCATACTGTTCCGACGGACGTATTACGTCTTTTTGAACAAGTCTCGCGTCTTCTAGAACAGTATGAGATGTTCCAGACTTAATAGTTTTACTGTTCCCTTCGACATATTTCGTCTGCCCCTCAAGACCTAGATACTCAAAAGGTTCTTCTACTTAATGTGGCTCTACTGTTCAACTGATTCTGAATTCAGTTGCTTGGCCAAGCTGGCCAAGCCATATCCTGTGTCTGGCCCAACCTACATGCCCGAGATTCCTAACCTACTCCATTGCATTCCAAGCTGTGCAGGTGAAGTGCTTATGATTGTCTATTGGGCCCGACTGATGTCAGTTTTCATATTAAAACCATTTGCTTTGTTTATAAAAGGTTGATGCTTTGTACTTATGTCTACATTGTCCATCTGCAGCCCCTCTTTGCTACTTATGCTTTGGGTTGGAGGGAGACGATCCTAATTTAATTCGATCTGGTGATTTGTTGTTCTTCATTGCTTGACTATTTGGTGGCCATCATTTTGTTTGTGCGAAAAGTACAGAGGTTTTCGTCATCAAAAACAATCCAAACAGCATTGGAGAAAACCAGAAAAACTTGTCTTTACATTGCTCGATTGAACGATGTCTTCACATGTCGATGTTTCTTATTAACATCTGCAAACTCGCGTGTGCCCGATGTGAGATCCGTGCTCGCTGCTCTGTTGCTCGAAACCATAATACGGCTCCCCCTTGAGACCTCGAAGAGGTCTCACCAAGCAGGGAGGGCGGGCAAGTGCACGGGTCGAATGAGATTAAAAAATTATTTTGCCTTTCGAACATGTGCTGCTCAGCATGAAACACAATAGTGATTGAACACAGGAGAGTTATCTCTCGATGTTGTGCCACAACACCACAATACAAACTATGGCCCCACAATTGATTGAGCTAAAGTCGAATCCATGTAGGTCACCGGTCATTGGCGCCAATTGATACGCCATTATTGAACCTGTCACCACGTCTGAACGGAAGCTACCCGACTGTCAGCCTCGCCAGATGGTGCGGCACTACCTACAGCACGGCTGTGGGCACGGCAAAATATCACATAGACACACACCATCAGGGCCAGGTGTCGCGCCAAAGCAGTTAACCTGTCGAGCTATACATTCCTCAGGCTGAGATCACACCAACCTTAGACAAATCGACAGAGTATTTCCAGATCTCCGGAAGTAAGAAAAAGTGCTTTTCCATTGCTTTGGGACATACTCTAGTTGTATTAGAGATGCACTGAGCATCCATGCATTTTTATCTTAGTATTGGTCCAGCCAAAAGTGGTGAGAACACATTTTGACCTATGGAACCAAACACCCAATCAGGATATGGAGTGGACCCCTTAATCCCCTTTCAATCAGAAGTAAAACATCTTTTCCTGAGTTGACTGAGCACTGACATACCTAAGGTAGAGCCTATGAATTTATCTATGTTTTTCCATGAATACTTATGTGCCCTAGTGGTATGCACCATAGGGGGTTAGGCACCTCTTTTTGAGAGGTCCTGGGTTCAATTCCTGGTCAGCCTAACTAAGTAGGAAGATCCCATGTGACATGGCAGTGACCTCATCGCCACATACCATGCCACCTCAGCACATATGGGACCCAAAACAAAGAGTGCACATCTCCTAAGATGGCACTATGGAGAGAGAGTGATCCTGAGGCAGTTTTCTAACTCTTTTCCCAAAACATTTCAGCTATCTCTGTGAATATGCATTCATTTGTATCCTGAGTTGCAGTTTCTGTGAATATCTAATCATCTTTCACTGTTTACACTGCAGCCCTTCATGCTTTGATCCTGAATTACCTTCTCCTTGCATACTATTGGCTTGGGCTATCCTGTATTGAGTTCGCTTTACTGTATTTCAACAAACAAAAGCTTTTCATCATCCAAAACCAGCAGCAGGACACCCTACAGCAACAACAAGCAGCAGGAGAAGCAAAAACACAGTGCTGAAAACACTATAAACTTTTCTGGTAGCAAGAGGCAGCCTGTCTCTGTGCACCGGCAGCGACCCCGCGCCGTACAACCAGTGCTCCGAGCAGGCAAATACAAGCAGAAGGGCGGATTAAGATGGATCCAGGAAGAGTGGACGCCGAGGTGAACACAGCGCCAGCGCCAGAGGCACCGGCAAGGCCGGCGCCTGACGCTGTACCTTCGGTGGAGCCCTTACATGGGCCAATGGATACGGCGGAGGACTCCTTGGATGGCCTCCAGACGGCCTTTGGGGCCATGTCGGTGAAGGAAGTGGTCTCTCAGCCTCAGCCTGTGAAGAGGAAGGGAGAGAACGAGAGCGAGAAGGATGCTGGGGAAGGAGCAGACGAAGGAGAGGAGCAAGGGCAAGACCCGACGGATGTACCTACCTTCGAAGGCGCACCAAGCGCTTCTGGCCTCCAAGCATCACCCTCTCCCATAACCACCACACTCCCAGCCGCCACAACATCCACTTCCACAACCAACCTACCTATGGCAGAGGGCACAGGCTTTACTGGCATGCCTCACTACCCCGCCTATGGCATGGGCCCACCTACCACTGCGCTCCTTGAGGCAACTACTGCCAGTGAGCCGGTGGCTTCCAGCTCTGCGCCGCGTTGGTATGCGGCTGACCATCCCCATCCACTCCACGCCACTGGAACCTACATGGAAGTTCCTGGGTATGCTCCTGGGTGTGCACCTGGGTATGCACCCCTGAGTGGGTTGAGGAGAGGACCAGAGTCTCTGGGAGGCAGGAGTAGAGGATCGGGAAGATCCTCCAACAGGTCCCTGACGCGGTCGGAGATCAATGAGGTGCTCCGAGGAGCCACTTCGCAAATCGTGAGCGACCTCACGCAAGAGATCAGGGAGAAACTGCAGCCCCTGATGATCCCGTCCCATGCGTCACCTACGACAGTGGGAATGTCACCCCACCGAGTACAGGCTAACCACCTGGCGGCAGGGTTGACGAATACCCTGGGGAGCCTGAGGAGCCGACCGATGCCGACTCCTGCAGCAGTACCGAGAAGTGCATTCGTCCCGAGGACAGCCCAGCCGCCCTACAGTCACGTGACGAACTCGACGAGGGCCGAGCTGGACCAGCTGGGGCTGACAGCCCTAAGGGCTATGGTGGACGTGGAGCCTTATGGCTCCAGTGATCTAGGCGGAGACCCCTCCGATGATGGGCCGCCTTCGATGACTTCTTCTTCGCCATCGGATGACGAAGACCCTGAGGACCCCGAGGACCCCAAGGGTAAGAAGAAGAAGAAGAAGAAGAAGAAGACCCGACGCCCTGAAGGACGCCGAGCTCAGGAGGCGAAGGCTATTGCCACCTCCAAGATAGTGGTGAACCTGCCTGAATTCACAGGCAAGGACCTCAGCGAGTTCGCTGAGAACTTTGGCCGGTTCCTACGACTGACCGGCCAAACCCACGCGAGTGGGCGAGTGAAGTGCGACCTGCTCCTGCAGTGCTGCAAGACGAAGTACCTGGAGAAGCAGGTCAGGCAGATCGTCACCAACTCCGCCACCTTTGCCGACGTGTTGGTTGCCCTGGAGAGGCAGTACCCAACCTACGAGACCGACCTCTCCATCAGGGCCGAGATCCAGAACCTGCCCGTCCTGCCCAACAACCCCAAACCCGGCAGGGTCTCCGAGCTGTTGGCGGACCTGGACCACTGGGCTGGACGACTGACGCCCGGTTCCTACAGCAGCGACGACCTGCTGTTTTGGTTGTGCTCCAAGCTCCCCCGTGAGCTATGGGACGAGTGCCGTCTAACGGCTGAGCGCAAGGCTAGATCCCTCCGCTACGAGGATCTATGCGTGCTGCTCCTGGAGATGGCGCTGGAGAAGGAGAGCGACCAACACCTGAACCACTACCGTCCTGGTGGTGGAGGTTCTGGAGGCAAAGGGTACCAAGGGTCCCGACCTGGGCAGGGGACTACCCCCAAACACGCCCACGCCCGCCTAATGGAGAACGTGAAGGAGCTATTCTGGTGTGATGCCAGAGATGAACAGGGCCACCTGCAGCATGCCTCCGACTGCGAGCAGCGAGACTGCTTTGTAGTCCAGGGGAAGCAGCAGGAAAAGATCACCGGCGCCAAGGTGAAGATGCCGGATCATTACCGCTGCACCATCACGTGTGCATTCTGCGGTAAGCGGAAGCACTATGAGGACGAGTGCTACCATAAGCAACGCCTATCGGCGAAGCTTAAGGGGGAAGATCCTGGCAAAAGCTCAGGCAAAGGTGGAGGCAAGGCCAAAGGCAACGACTCCGGCAAGGGCAAGTCGAAAGGACGTGGTCAAGGTGGTCAAGACAAGGGTCAAGGCGGACGAGGAGGAGGCGCTAATCGCCAGAACGACAACAAGAACAAGGACAAGAACGGAGGTAACCCCAACCCTAATCCAGGGGGGAACTCCGAGCCCTCTGGAGGGCAGTCTGGACCTACCACACGCTCACAGACGCAGGCCCAGCAAGAACAAGGAGCCAAGCGTGAGCATGAAGGTGGTGACGACGGCAACGCCAAGAAGAGAAGCCGTTTCATGAGGATGGCCCGCAAATTGCGGAACAAGGGGTTCGAGGTGACCTGTCCCGCGGAATTCTGACGGGGACGCTCTGGTGGCACCCAAGACCTGGTGTTTTGGGTACGTATCCGACTAGGAGGACGTGAATACCTGGGGGTACTGGATACTGGAGCCACAATATCGATAGTGGCCAAGAAAATTTTACCTTGTGGGAGCCTGAAGAACACCATGACCACCGCCGCTATACCGATGGGGGATGGACATGTGGTGCACAGCTGCGGGGACTGCGAAGTGGAGGTACCTATGGGCTCCAGGACTATCGCCCATCGGTTCTATGTGATGGACACTGATGCCTTCGACTTTGTACTGGGTACTGACTTCTTCGTGCAGCACTCCCAGATACAATCCCTGACGCTGCAAGCGCCCTACCTCCTGTACGTGGACCACGGCAGTGGCAGAGAGTCTGTGCCACTGGAGCAGTCGGAACATACCTCGAGTTACCTGAGACTATCGAAGGAGGAGCCCTCGAACATGATGGTGGCCTCCAAAACTGAGGACTATCAACTATTGGGGGAAGTCCTAGACCAAGGTCTGAAGGAGTTGGGTTACTCTCGAGAAGACCTAAGTGTGGAGCTGTTCGCCAGCGACAAGCAGCATGTACTGGACCTATACTGCAGCAAGGGGAAGAACTGCAGCTACAAATTTTACTGGCCCTCTTTCGGGATGGCCTACGGGAACCCCAGATTCAGTGAACTGGGGAAGGTGCTGACCAAGGTGTCCTTGGAACGTTCCCGTATGGTCCTGTGTTCCCCCGATTGGGGAGCCCATGGGGGCAACGAGTACTGGCGAACCCTCCTTGACAAGCTGACTATCAGCTCTGTGCGGTTACCTGATGAGGCCATCTACGTGCCTCTGGGACGCAAGACGCCCATTGGGAAGCCCGGATGGGGGAGTATGCTCAGCGTGGTGGACGGAAGTCTTACCACCATCCCCTGGGAAGACCTGGACCCTACTCTGGTCCAGGCTATACAACGAGAAAGCGATGGACTCGCCTTGGGTGACTTGAAGGATCGCCTACGACCTCAAGATGCTGTTGAAACTATACCCGGAGGAGATGAGTACGTCGTGACTGACACCAACGCCCCCAACTCTCCCTGTCATGTACCTGTTCCTGATGGAGTCTCTGAGTGTGGACTATCTGAGCTACCTAGCTCTATCCACTCAGACGACGAAACTGAGCACGACGCCTTCTTCGTGCAGACTGCGGTGGAAGAAGTGGAGAACGCCGAGTACGTCGCCCCACTAAAACCCCTACTCTCCATGAGGGTGGAAGACCCCGTGGATGAAGAGCTGGACCCTCGATCCAGGCTCAGGGAGTATGTGGATTCCAAGAGGAAGTTGGTGGCGAAAAAGCTATGCTACGCGAAGCCTACCCGCAGCTCATGGCCACTGAAGCAAGGACGGATGGGAGACCTATCCCAACTGAAGGAGGACCTCGAACAGAAGATCACCACCTGGCAAAGGGAGGTAGATCTCAAGCTCATGAAGAGCGTATGGGGTGCCCATGTGAGGACCCCAGAGGAGGACGACCTCTCGGAGGAATGTGTATGTGAACCCCCTAAAGCGTGCCTATGTTGCCATCGTCCACCGGAGATGGTTGAGCAAGACCTTCTGTATGCCTACCAAGGGCTGAAGGATGCTACCGCGGGCGAAGAGTCGGTGGAGGACCACCTCCCGACGTCTATTCAAGGGGCAAGCAACTTACACTCCGACGAGGACATGGAGGACAAGATCAAGGTACTGGACCCGCGGGTACAAAAGCTGATAAGGACCTATCTGGAGGTGTTCGGGGAACTACCCCCTCCAGCCTCATGCGACAAGCTGGTACAGATGGACCTCAAGCTGAAACCCGAGTTCGTGGGTCACAAGATCCGGAGGAGACCCTATCCAGCTCCTAAAGAGCAGGCCGACGAGATTGAGCGACAGATACAAGAATGTATCGACGCTGGCCTAGTCCTGGAGTACAAGGATGGGGACTACCCCCTACACTGCAGCCCCTGTTTCCTGGTGGCTAAACCTGGGTCTACAGCCAAACGGCTGGTAGTGGACTATGGAGAGCTGAACAAGAAGACGCTGAACCACTCAGGGTCCATTCCCAATATGGAGTCTACCCTGGAGAAGATAGCCTCCTGTCGCTACAAGACCAAGATGGACAAGCGAAGTGGATTCTGGCAAGTGCACCTGACGCCCAACGCGCAGGAACTACTGGCCTTCATCACCCCTCAGGGGAGGGTATTCAAGTGGAAGGTCATGCCATTCGGCGTGGCTAACGCCCCCGCTCTGTTCCAAGAGCTGATGAACAAGATCTTGTCCATCCTACGAAGGAGACCTAAGGTGCAGGAGCTCATATCCCGTGGGGCCCAGATGGAGGCTCACATCGACGATGTATGCCTCGGGACCAATACCCAGGAGGATCACCTAATCCTCTTGGGTGAGTTCTTTGCGGTCTGCCAGGAGAACCACACACGACTCAAGCTGGAGAAGTGTGAGTTCATGCAGGAGACCATGCAGTACTTGGGGTTTGACGTTGGCTATGGGTGGTGGACCCCAGCGGCCTCTAAGGCCAAACCCCTGATGGATGCCAAGGTACGACACGAAGACCCCAAGAAAGGACTTCATGATGTACGCAGTTTCATTGGGGCGTGCAACTTCTATCGCCGCCACATCAAGAACTTCACCTATACCAGCGCCGTTCTGACGGACTTGATCAAGAAGAGTACTACTTGGCGCTGGGGCCCACAAGAGCAACAAGCGTTTGACGAGCTCAAAGACAAGGTAGCCAACGCTAAGTGCTTGGGCGTGCCTAGGGCACAAGGGGAGATTATCCTGGTGACCGACGCCAGCAGTGTGGGCGGTGGTGGAACGTTGTTCCAATGGCAAGCACTAGAGAAGGAGGAGTTCGACTCGGCCATTTCCCAATGGGGGACGGAAGGTCTCAACCGAGATGGAACCCTCAAGCACAGCTACCCTGACGACAAGTGGGTCCTAGTACCCCTGGGCCACTGGAACTGGAAGTGGAACCAGGCCAGGGGGAACTACTCCACCTATGAGCAGGAATTGCTCGCGGGTATGCTGGTGCTATCCTCGCGAGCACGACTATTGGGGAGTAACCCTGTGGTCTGGCTGTGCGACCAAGAACCGGTCCGCAGTTTCCAGAAGGGCCCCCCACCTGAGAAGGCCAAGCTACGTCGCTGGTGGACCTACCTCAGTCAACTACGGCTGACGGTACACCATATCCAGGGAGTGAAGAACGAGTGCGCCGACTACATCAGCCGCAACAACTTCGACGCCCTGATTGGTGCCCGGTCTGAAGCGCTGGCTAAGGAGGCGTTCAGCCGTATGGACGTACACCTGGACCTGAACATGACCATGATACGCCCCCTGGATGGACTCCAACAATCGGAGTACCTACAGGAGTTTGGGGATATCTACCGGCGCCTGGAGAAACGCCTTGAACCCCTCCTGGTCAACCAAGACCAGTGGAAGCGGGACAAGAGCTACCTCTGGCACGAGGACCGCATCGTGGTGCCTAGTGACCGAGTCCCAGCGCTGCTGAAGTGGACCCATGAGTCCAGTGGCCATGTGGGTGCTGACCGTACCCTGAGGCTGTTCAAGCAGTGGTTCCACACTACGTGGACTGACGACCAGCTGCGGAAGACGCTCCTGCCTATCGTGGACAAGTGCCCGTGCAGGTCCTGTAAACCAGGGGATATCAGGGACAGAGGTCTCTACTCGACCCTGCCCATCCCTCACTGTGCTAACAGTGTTCTATACGTGGACTACACGGAGATGCCGAAGTTCGGGGGCTATGACTTCGCCCTCGTGGTAACCTGTGGGTTGACCAGGTTTACCAGGGTGTTCCCATGTACCAAGCACATCACCGGAGAGGAGACTATCAAGATACTCCTGGAGGAGTGGTTTTGTGTCTATGGGGCGCCCAAGGAGATCAACTCCGATGAGGACGTACGAGTACGCTCAGATACTGGCTGGTCCAAGAGGGTCCTGAGGTCCCTCAATGTCCAGGTGACTACGGGGATTCCCTACTCTCACACGAGCAACCCCCTATGTGAGCGACAGATTCGTGTCCTGAAGGAGAACGTCAGGATATGGTGCAAAACTGAACGCACCAGAGACTGGGTGAGACTACTCCCCGTCATATCCTTGATGATGAACTCCCAAGAGAGTTCAGCTACTGGCTACTCGCCACATGAGCTATTCATGGGGCGCCCGGCATGGTTCCTACATGCCCCCTATCCAGAGGACACCCATTCTTCTGTGGGTGAATGGGTCCAAGAGCAACAAGCGAAGGTGGACAAGGCCAAGGCTATGCTCCAGAGAGTGAGGGAGCGTCAGTGGAACAAGAAGAACAAGCACCGTGTACCGGCCACCTACCAAGAAGGGGACTGGGTGCTGGTGCACCACAGTCGACTACCCGCCTGGCCACGCTCTACCAGCGATGACCCATACTTCGGGCCGTACAAGATCCTATCTGTGGATGGACACCGTATCACCGTGCGGTGTTCTCCCCGTCTAGGCGGGACCCTGGTGTGCGCCGCTCAACACCTGAAGCGCTACCATGATCCTGAAGACCTCTGTGGGGAGGAGTGGGAGCTGAACGACGAGGAAATCGCCGCTCTGGACCTACAAGGGGCTGCCAGCCCCATGGAAGTTGAAGGTGAACTCCCCGACATGAACGCCGAGGAGATGGCTAAGGAGGGCTTCTACCTGGTGAAGTCTGTCCTACGCCACCGCTATCGCCAGGGTTGGCGCTTCCTCACCCTCTGGGAAGGGTTTGGAGTCGGAGAGGCCACCTGGGAGCCCTTCTCTGCATTTGTCCTACCTGAGGGACGCCTAAACTCAGTTCTGGTTAACTACTTGTCCCAGAACAACCTTGGTGAGTTGTTGAGGCTCGCTGAGACGCTTGCCTCCAAGGGTAAAGCTAGGGACTGAACCTTACCCTTACCTGCCAAAGCGTATGTGTGAGTGTGCTAGTCCTAAGGTCCTGAGAGCAAGCCGCAGAAGTGGTGTCCTAATTATACCCAAGTCTGCGCCCTTGCTGAACCTGGAGGGTTGGCTTATTGATGCCACGGGGTACGCCCCGGGTCTCCCCTCCCCTATGCGCCCAAATTCTGTGCTGGCGCAAAACCTTCGGGGAATACCCAGAGTGTTAATCCAGGTATTGTTTTCCCTACCTACCTGTCTACTACAGGGCGGGGTGGCCAAAAGCTATGAAGGCATGCAAAACGCCTGTTTGCTATGTGGCCAAAACACTAACCTAACCCACTGTCACAGCCCACCAACCCAGCTAAAATTGCAGGAAAAGGGTGGGACAGTGACACGCCCCCTGCAGGTCCTACACACCCTACAGTGGCACCATCCTGGTGGGCGAGCACTGGGCAACTGGCTCTAGCCCCCACTCAGGACTACCACTCCTACACGCACACTCTACTTGGCGTTGCGAAGAGGAAGGTCTCGAGGGTCCTAGCGACCCACCTGTGAAATGACAAGAGAACACAGCGCTGCTAAGCAACTGTGGCCCCACAGGGGACGCCACAACGCGTTTCCCCTGCAAGGGCTTGGAGGGAGGGAGTGCTCTCGTGTGCAAAGCGCAGATGTCGATGAAGTCGGACTCCCTGCTCTGCCACAGGCGGAGCGGAGTTACTTGTTTGTGTGATCTGCGCCCCTGTTTAGCAGGGCATAAAAAAAATGCTGCTGCACCACTCACCCTACCTGCCCACCTGTAAAACAAAGGCAAATGAAAGGGCGTTTGCGGCGGAGGAACCAAGGCACACTCCAGGTATTATACCCTTCTCAGTGTGCCCTATAATACGCTGTCCGCAAACACGCTGCATGGAGCAGCTACCCTTGTCAAGCAAGCAAGCGTTAAGGGACTCCTCAGGTTCTCTTAAAGAACGTACCGAGGAGCCCCTGGGTAGCCTAAACAAGGTTTACCGTGCGCACTTCGCGTGGCCTACCCTTTAATGCGTGTGTGCATGCACGACTATGCACAATCACGTTGGGCAAACCTGCCCATCTCCGCAACAATCTTGACTCCACCAGGGGGTGGCCCCGCCTGGGCGTACCTACCTTACCTACCGCTGGGAAGTGAAGATAGGGGAGAGAACAAAAGGGGCGCACGCGAAGAACGTTGCTATGCACTTGTGTGTATGACTAATCACCCTGATCTGACCGCTAATCATCTGCAATCTTTCTAATCAATCCCTCTACCGCGTCCTATCGTGGTTATCGTTGTTAGCGCTGCTACACGACTCGCTCACGGAGACACGAGACGAGCAATGTGTATGCGGCATGCGAGACAAGCATACCTGTAGTTTATACCTGATTCATTGAAGTCTTTTCAATTGATTTTCGAATTCTTGAATTTTTGAAGCTTCTATTAGTGTGGGTGGAATCTGTATGTTTGTTTATTAATGTGTGTCTCGTCATTTTCAAGACTACGTGATACATACGTTTATAATTCCATTATTTTTCCATTTTCCGGCGCTTCGCTAGGAGCCGCTCCTGCGCGCCGCCATTTTGTGCGTATGAATTTCTGGATTTAAAAAATCCAAAGATGACTATAATTTCTATAAAAATGTGCTTTTGATGCACAATTGGATTCTACTCAGGTGTGTCGTTTCAGAAAAATTCTACGCCGTCATTTGACGGATTTTGGTGTCGTCGCTTCGTTGTTGCGTGGATTCGTCCATAATTCTCCCATTCCTGCCTCTGCAGATACCCACGCGCAGCCTCGCTGAGTAGGCCGTGTTCGGGCCGAAACGCAGGTGCCTGGAGAGACTGAGCAGAACCAAGACCCCACCAAGGGGCAAATTAATTTCTTTTTCGACTCCCTACGCCCTAAGACAGGTCACAGGTCGCCAGCAGGTTTACGAGAACCCATGCGAGTGTGTATAATGTGTCTTGCGTTTGGGTTGTGTCGACGCTGCGTCTTGGAGGGAGGGATGCATATGCACATGTTTGGCATGCTCCCAATCTAACCCAACCAAGCCACAGGAGCCCCGGCAGCGCCAAGAGCGCTGAGTCTTCTGTAGGAAACTGTGCAATCAGAGCAGCAAAAGGACGCCAGCCATGGTGAGCGCCCATTTTTCAGTGTGAGGGAGACTGTAGGTATTTTAAAGTAGATGTGGAAACCAAGGAAAGGCCAAGAAAAATTCCCTTTTTCCTAAAATGCGACAGTGGTGGCCACCACAGCACAAGGGGGGAGTAAGAAAAAGTGCTTTTCCATTGCTTTGGGACATACTCTAGTTGTATTAGAGATGCACTGAGCATCCATGCATTTTTATCTTAGTATTGGTCCAGCCAAAAGTGGTGAGAACACATTTTGACCTATGGAACCAAACACCCAATCAGGATATGGAGTGGACCCCTTAATCCCCTTTCAATCAGAAGTAAAACATCTTTTCCTGAGTTGACTGGGCACTGACATACCTAAGGTAGAGCCTATGAATTTATCTATGTTTTTCCATGAATACTTATCTGCCCTAGTGGTATGCACCATAGGGGGTTAGGCACCTCTTTTTGAGAGGTCCTGGGTTCAATTCCTGGTCAGCCTAACTAAGTAGGAAGATCCCATGTGACATGGCAGTGACCTCATCGCCACATACCATGCCACCTCAGCACATATGGGACCCAAAACAAAGAGTGCACACCTCCTAAGATGGCACTATGGAGAGAGAGTGATCCTGAGGCAGTTTTCTAACTCTTTTCCCAAAACATTTCAGCTATCTCTGTGAATATGCATTCATTTGTATCCTGAGTTGCAGTTTCTGTGAATATCTAATCATCTTTCACTGTTTACACTGCAGCCCTTCATGCTTTGATCCTGAATTACCTTCTCCTTGCATACTATTGGCTTGGGCTATCCTGTATTGAGTTGGCTTTACTGTATTTCAACAAACAAAAGCTTTTCATCATCCAAAACCAGCAGCAGGACACCCTACAGCAACAACAAGCAGCAGGAGAAGCAAAAACACAGTGCTGAAAACACTATAAACTTTTCTCCGGATGTTCCTCGGATCAATTGAGCTACCAGTCGCGGTCGGATGTGAATTCAATGTCGTCCGGGACTGACAGCCTGCAAGTCGGGTTACCTTCTTTCATCACCCGTGCGGTCCATCGAAAGACGTCGTGTCCAACATGGTGTCAATTGACATTCTGGTTGTTGAAGACGGTCTTGTGGACGAAGAGACAAGCTCGATGAACCACCAATCGAAGGTTAGGGCTGCCAGGCTTGCCATCGACAGAGGTGCTGAACTCGGAAATGAATACATGCTCTCGAACAAAGCGTTGATATTGTTCGATTCTGGTTTGCTTCTGGAATGGATTAGCGTAGAATCCCTACAGACTCGACTTTGGCCACGAATTGTCACTCCATTTGTCAGCGTGTGTCGAAGACTGAAAGGCGTGCTCCCGCCAATCTTGGCCAATGGTCCGTCGATACCATGAGTGGAAACGCCCGCGGCATCATCGAAGTAGTATTGCCCGTTTCTGGTGTCAACACGCCAACAGCGAGTATCGGCAACCGAAACACGACGAGCACTGATAACAGCGTTCAAGTTGCCACGGTAAACATAACTGTATCGATCAACGACTTGCAACATTTTTGTTCGAGAGTCATTCTGGACTTGACCAAGGTTGTCATGAAATTACTGTCCTTCGGAGAGCCCGCTTTGCAAAGTGCATCGAGCTGCTTCCGCCGTTACGAAGCTCGCTGCAGTATCGACAACGACGTTTTTGAGTCGTGGCTCATTGCGACTATGCACGTTTCGCTGGTGCGCATCTTCAACGGCACGTTGAAGTCGAGTAAGATACTTGAACATTGGGGTCTCAAAATGATGCAGGTATTCACTCGAGCTCGAAGGCAGCCGTCGAAGATCCAGGGAGTTGGGACGAAATAGGTCTTTCGGTCGAAGATTCCATTTACTAGGCGCTTGCGGCACGTCAATATACTCGTCCAATCAATGCATGACATCTTTGGTCCATAGTTGTCGTCTTTGGATACCACTCTCGGTTCGAGCCAAGAGATACTTTCAAGTTGCAGAACTGCTCCCAAGCGGACGACTTTTGTTCATTTCGTATTTGAGTCATGTACCAATAACTGGCAAAACCTAATTTGTTTAGTTTCAACTCACATGTACCAACGACTGATAAATCTTTGGTTGTACGTTGTTGCTGAAGTCTGCTATGATTCCGATTGCATGCAACAATGCTGATACCCATGTCTGGCAACAAGCCCCACTATCGCAATCACAAACATGAGTGAGAGCGTGCTAGATAACTTGCACATCATTGTGGAGGGCATCATTACACACTTGATCGAGCTCGGCGATGTTGGCAATCGAAAAAAAAGACACGCACAAAAGAAGCATCTGAAGCCATCTGAAACTCGACTTGTAAAACAACTTGGTTCACATGTGGACCAAAAAAAGCAATCGTTCTGGTGCGCGGGTTTGTTTCACGGATGTGATTGTACATACCAGCTTGGCTCCACAACACAATGCAATAAATCAAACAAGTTTTATTGAATGGCCATCCCCTTTGCTTCCTTGCACCACCTCAACCAACAAAATGTCCCCAAACTAAATTGACCTGGTGCATGCGCACATACAAACCAATCAGCGACAGTAGCGCTATACTCGTTGGCCATCAACAATATCCAACAAGTATATATGGTTCTTGATAGAGTTGTTCCTACTTCAACAACATACACGTGGACATCGATTCAGAATATGCTGACGCAGGGTACAATCTTTTCTATTCGATGCGAAATCTTTTTTGTCGACTTGCGGAAATTCAAAAGAAAAAATAAAATTGTATTCAAACTATCCGAAAAAAAGAGGAAAAATGTCTAACAAATGAACACAATTATCTAAAATAAATTGATTTCGCATGCAAAAAAAACGATTCTCATTTCAAAAAATAAGATTCCAGCAAAACCAAAAATGTAACAAAGAGTCATTTGCATGGCAAAAGTGTGATAAACTCACAACCATTTTTTTTTCAAATTTTGGTAAAACCAAAAAAAAACGCAAAGCAAAAAAAGAATGCCAACTTGGATGCAGCTCCCAATAGAGACGCGCGGCACACTACCAAAATATTCATCCACATCCTTGAGCAAATACTGAAAAACAAAACACAAAGGCAAAGAGGACCAAAGAAGACGACCTATTTTTTTTTTGCATGGGGGTTGCCCCCCGGCGAGCATAACACATAAGCGGCCTGACCACGGGCAAGTGAGCGTTCATGGCGAGCCGAAGTTCATCGAAGGACAGCAGCCATATGTACAATAACTCAGGGGGTGTGACCCTGCTCCAAAATGCACCAAAAGCCTGGTTACTGTGGGCTGTGGCTTCGCCATTGGCCCTATGGTCGGTGTTATGGCGCAATACGAATCGAAGATGGAACTGTGCAACTCTGTCCCTCAATCTATATATATAGAAGGCAACCGAAGTCAGAAAAAAGCAAAAAAGTAGCAATTAACACCAGATGTCTGGGGAAAAATCAGGTAGCCTCCACTGATCTCCATACATACAAAAGAAAGTCGTCACCATAAAGGACTTCCAGTCAAGTGATAAACATGGAATCCACTGATTTCGCTCCACTAGACTCCAGAGACCTCCAGTCGTCTGGGGAAAATTCAGATACTTCGGAAAATCAAACAAGGAATCGCCAAACATGCGGAAGAGGATAGTCGCCTCTGTGATTGGGCATCAATGACCTCCAGTCAACTGAGGAAAGATGATGAAGGATAGATGGAAACCACTGATCTCCATTTGCAAGACTCCAGTGACCTCAAATCGTCTGTGGAAAAATCGGATATAAAACTGAACCTCAAGGGATAACCTCGGACATCACTGATCTCCATACATCTGGGGAAAGTCCACATTGGACTTCAATGACCTCCAGTCGTCTGGGCAAAGATCAGATAGGTTTCCGAGAATCAAGGATGATATCCATGGAATCCACTGACAAAAAAAAACACCAAGGAAATGACTACAGGATAGTCGTACCGCAGAGTAATAAAATAGGAGCCCACCGATCTCCGAAATCCTGAGGAATGTACGCAGAGAGCAAAAAGATCAGAAGGAAAGAATCAAACGACGAAAAGATAAATCGATGACATGAAAACGAGGTCCCATCTCAAGCGATCTGTCAGATGGCATCAAGAGACTAGGGGGGGGGGTGCAGCCGAAGATGAGAAAGACAGTGAAAAAAGAGAAAAAAATAAGAGGGGGAGAAGACGACCTATTGACATGCCTATGTTTTTTCCGCCTTGTTGATTGGTTTTGGTTCATGTCGTAAATTGCAAGCGGGCCTTTACAAAGCGACCGTGCCCATGTCACACGTCTCTCTTTGCACCGGCTCCGTGACTGGGCCATTCATCATCGCCACCCCTCCGCTAAGGGACCGTGCACATCCTATGATTTTGTGTACGAACCAGGGCGGGGGGGTCGGTGGGACTGATGGTCGAACACATCATGGAATGCTGTTTTTCCCTGTGATGAATGGTTTAACCCGTGTGATCGACCCGAGGCCCAGTGGCACACTGGACTTGCTTGAGTGTATTTCAAGAGTTGAGAGTATTTACGTCTAGTGGAACTGCATCTTGCATCTAGCTTCCCAACTACTGTGTCGCTAGATGTCTCACGCACAGCAGATTAAGGGCACGTCCAATGGAACACTATGTAGTGTTCCAGAATTAGCGTTATTACTGCTTGGCTAACTGTATTTAGCATACCACTCGGCCATTGGACTATTGTTGCGGAATTGGAATGGTATGTTTTCCTTGGGTATACACTGCTACTGACGCGTTCCCGTGGGGGGCCGGCCACGGGACGCTGCGGTGGACACGCGCAAGTGAGCAGGCAGGCAAAGCACTACGCTCACAGGGGCATCAATGCGCTCATGTCATGTGACAAAGCGTTTCAGGATCCTTGCCACTCTGCAACAAGGGAACGAAAGTATGTACAGCAACACATCAGGATATGTACACATGGGGTTAAGACTGGACTGGGGTAAGGGCATCACAGGACAATAGACACTCAGTCCTAACTCATATCCCAATCCCAGGTCCGACCCTCTCAGTGGCTGGTAGGGGCGGGGGCTCAAACACAACCCATGCCCTGCTCAGTCCGGACCCTGAAACCCTGCCAATGGGGGAGGTGTCCCGCCAAGCCACAGGCGAGTTCCCGGTAACCAAGGAGCTAGAAGGCCAACCGACAGTGGCTCCCTCTGCTCCCTTAACGGCAGGTCTCAACTCCCCTCTGAGCCAGAGATATGGCCCCGCCATTATCACCCAGGAGTTGGTAGCTGAAAATGGGCCGTTTCAGCCCAAACTGAAATTAACTCAAAAATCTCCAAAATTGACCCCTTGTCCGGACCCGCCAGAGGTAGGGACGAGGCAACTGACCCTATGCCCTTCGAGTACGAACTCCCTGGAGCCCTCACCCAACCTGGTTTCCTCTGAGGTCCCGGCATCAGGGCACCACGTGTTCGTCAAGTGGGGTCATGATGCCAAAATCACCAAAATTGGCCTCATTCCCACGCGTGGCTCCCCCGGCCAGGGCAAGGCCAATGGCTCACAGGGTAGGAGGCAGGACCTAGGCCTTCTATCTGAGTGTACAACCTGGAGTTAGGTCCGGGCTCCCTATTGGCTTAGAGAAATGGGGCCCCCAATTGACCACACGGAAGGGGGAAATTGGGGTCGCAAAATGGGGTCATTTTGGCTGCCTGAAATGAGCCAAAATTCGGGGTGCTCCCAATAGTATATCTCCACGCCGGCTCGGAGATCGGATCCGCCATTCCATACGCGATCCACCGGGAGTCCAACGGAGACTCCCATGCCCTTGGCTCTCAAAGATCTCCATGCCACTCGGCATGGTGACAATCCCAATTGGGTCCACAAATGCCAAAATGGCAAAATTGCCCACACTCACTTTGGGCTAGCGCCTTCACGAAGGTTGCTCCGCTTCGCCCACGTGGTGTGTGAACCATGGGGACCATTACCCATAACACCCATGTCATATATGGTCCATTGGTCCATGCGTCCGGCGTGCACGAGGGTTAGAACATAGTGCACGGCGGGCAGCAAAAGTGGAAAATTGCTCAAAATGGCCAAAAATGCGCACACTCATGGTTGGGGCAAATAGGGCACATACCCGACTTGGACCGGAGTGTGCCATAGGATTGGTATCAAGTCATGTGTGTCCAACATATCTTTTGGGCGTCGCCCAACTCCTCCGGTTTTGGGAATGGCAGGGTCGCCAAGTGAGCCCATGATTTGGGATGGTCCCCAATCGCCAACATGGCGGCCACGGTACGCCAAGCCCACGAGGAGTTATTCGCCAGGTCCAAGATATGTTGGGCACCGAAGTATGTACCTTCATATCATACTTGGGTCATGATGTCAATTGAGCGCAACGTTGAAATACACGGTCGCCACTTGACATCGTGACGGGCCAAAAACGGCAAAATTGGCACAAAGATACACGAAAGTGCCTTGAAAGGCGCACATTTATATTATAATATCTTCGGCATGGATCGTGCAATTAACTAATCCTTCTAAACGAAATGACTTGACACCAATGACCTTCGATCCCACATATGTGCTCCACTTGGGGCGCTTTGAAAGGTTACGAGCGCTGCCTTCCAAGTGGGCACATGAAAATATGGAAAATTGCAAAACACACACCTTGCTCCCAACGCATCGCTTTGGGATCGCCACACAAGCTTCCCTTCACGAAGGTTAGGCTTGCAATTGATCGTGGGGAGTATGGAGAAGGGGCTTACACAATATGAGGTCCATTGGCGGGTTCGGCTTGGAGCGATGTACCCGCCAAATGGGCACGCAACACAACACATGCCACATACCACATATTGCCCAAAAAGGTAGCCCCCCCCACGATATGTCATGCCCCTCCAAGGGCATAACTTTGTGTCAATCGCTCATAGGAACTCAAGGAGAGTTCCTATGCAACACCAACACTTGCGCGCTACACTCGAAAGTTATCTTAACGCACGCAATGTCATGGCCAAAGAGTTATAACGCAAACTCTACCCTCTTGACCATGATCCATTACACTAGCGCGCACGTGTGGAAACGCAAGGCATATAAAGCTTCCTAAATTACGTCGGGAGTATCGTGAATACATCCCACCTTTCCCTATTGTCATTCCTCGCAAGCAACACGAGATATGACCTTCACAAGTGGCCTCACGAATCAACTTTGTTTTGCCCATATCTTTAAGACAAATGGAGGGCAGGATAAAAGGAAAGTTGATTCGTGCATAGGGATGCACGTAGGGCCACTCGAAAGAGGTCAAATCAAGTGCGGGGATGTCGAAGTCGAAAATCCGATTTCGACATCCTGAAAAATTCGGATTAAGGTTGCGAGTGTAGAATGTGAAAATTGCGGATGCATCAACGCAATTCCTGAAGTCTTTAGAGCCTTCGTCACGGATAGCGTTCAAATTTCCATTATAAACAGTTAAACTGGCGGTTACGGTAAAGTCGCGATCCAACCGCCAGCAGTCAAAACAGTGAATATCAGAACGGAAGCGTAAAAATTGACGGAAACAATATGAAAATAAAACCCTGTTGATTCCTGATATTCTGATATACAAATCTCCGCTGGCGGTGCATCAGTTGCCGATGCGGGACTTTACGGCACGGAACACGCTCCCGCCGGGCTCGCACCGGGCGTCAACGGGCGCCTTCCGTACATGGGGTTAGTGGACCGGAGATCGGTCTTCCCTTCCGTACATGGGGTTAGTGGACCGGAGACCGGTTGTGTGCCCTAACCTAGCCATGGGGTTCTGGGTACCGCTTCACCCCCCTCCTTAGAGCAAACCCTGGGGGGGGCTCGATAACACCCACGCATGGCAGCGGGTACCCAGGACCATTTCTGGAAGGGGGGGGGTGTACATCCTCACTTCAGGCTGGCTCAGGTTAGGCTGTCAAATCCCACAGTAAAATAGGTATGATGCTGTATAAGCTCGTAGCACATGTATAGTATCAAGTATCAAGTCCCGTGTCCTGGCGGCGATTGTTCGGCATCCAAAGGACCCGTTAACCCATACCAGGCGCACCGGGTGCCGGCTGCTACGGTCACCACCACAGTGGCAGTGGCATACACAGCCAACATAGGCGTCACGCGACGACCGAGGTGGTCCCACAGGTCGAGAGCGACCACAAAGATCCATCAGGCTACCCCAAGCTTTCCAAGGCCCGCCGACTGGGGAGAGTCCCCACGGGTCCTTCCTCGGGCGCACCATGTCCATATCCATACGACGCGAGTCCAGAGTGATACAGCCGAACTCCTTAAGGGATCTTAACGGAGCTCCTCCTTAAGGGATCGGGCATCAAGGCCGTCTTTTCCCTCGCCCTCTTACCACGAAGGCCATACATGAGGGAGTCCTCATGCAGTGTGGGCGGAGGCGTCGACTCCTCAAACCACCAGTTTCCCAGGCAGACTGACCGAGGTCAGGAGCACCGGAGGCCGCCATCCGACTGCAAGTGCGTCTGCGAATCGGTAGGCTCACACTGGGACTGACAGTGGCGGACCGCTGGGAGTGTAGTCAGGCAACTGGGCTTCCCGCCTGGCGCCATCAGGATCTCCACATCACAGCGAATAGGGCAACACGGTATCACAGGCACTCAAACAGAAGAAACTGTATGCAGGTACTGGCCCAGACTGGACCTCAAGTAATAGCATGTACACGGCGAGTCAGGGCGCCTTCGTATCCGATTCCGTGAAAAACAGTCCACACTCAGTGACGGGCTAACATACAGATGCACTTATCCTGGAGGGGCAGAAAAACAAGCAATAAATGGGGTAACAGGCGTGTAAACACACTCTGGACAGAGTGCCAAACCACGCCCCGGCTAGGATAAGGCATATGCAGGAGGGTGGACAGGAAAACGCCTGAGTTCAGGCCATATATAGTCTGCAGACACACGTCGACTGGTCTGGATTCGGCAAGTGCCATGGAACCAGACCACACACTAAAAATTGCAATGCCGATGACAGCGGCATCCGTTGCGCAACGTCGTATGGGCTTCAAGGCCCCAAGAGCTCAGAAATATGAAGGTCAGTCGCCCTACCTGGTTTCCCAAGGATTCAGCAGGGGGGGAGTGACGAATAGAAGAAGAGAGGGGCCATCCTCCTCTGGATTCAGCAGGGGGGGGTATATGGCCACTCTGATGGCAGGTCACCGAAAGATGGAAGAGAGCAAGCAAGTAAGGGACGATCCGTCGACCTCACAGGCGCTCAAAATGCATCAGGGGAGAGCTCAGGGCGCTGATCAGGCACCCCTGGCTGCAATCGCCCGGGTGAGTGCCGCCAAGTCCGAAACGTGGATCTTGGTCTTGTGCTTGCGGATGTACTCCATGAAGGGAGTATTGACCCGCGGCACGAACGAGGAGACGGGTTCCCAGGTGTCGTGGGACGGCCCATAGCCTCGCCAACGAACCTTGAACTCCAGACCTCCGGGTGCCGAAGCTTTCGGACGCTGAGCCAGGATCTTCTCGACAGTATAGTCGTCCTGCTGAGCATAGTCATCATCCGAGTCAGCCTCATGTGCGGCATAGCTCAGGGACACATGTTGGCCACGGAGGTCGGGTTCCCGCACACGGAGTTGACTCTCGTGGCGCTCCCGGAACTGTCCGTGACCCACCTTGATGCGGTAGGTGTCCTCACCAATCCTGCGGACCACCTCGCCGGGTGTGAACCAGGTCTTGGTGCGGTGGGTGCCCATGGGGCGGGGTCTGATCACCCACACCGGGTCTCCCACCCTGAACTTCTGCGCTGTCGAGCTCGGGGCGGACTTCTGACGCTCAGCGTGCTCCTTCTCGAGCTGCTGGCGGATGTCCCGCGCCGTTTGCTCTTGCCGCGCGAAGAATTCCTTGGCATCCATAGCCATGCCATCACCAGACAAGGGAAGTCCCCTACCCAGGGGGTCCCTGCCAAACAGAATCTGGTGAGGGGACAAACCACCCGGAGTGGGGGTGTCATGATGGGCCTTCAGAGCAGGCCACATCTCCTCTAACCAGTTCCGACGTGGATTGGTGATGTGGATCTTGCGCAGCTTCTCGAACAGCTGCCGTCCAGCCACTTCAGCACGGCCGTTAGACCGGCTGAGATAGGCGACGCTCTTGGCGTGACGTATTCCCATGAGGGAACACATAGCCTTGAACCAGCCACCAGTAAACTGGGGCCCTCGGTCACTGCAAATGGTGCGGGGGATGTCAAAGACGGTCAGCCAACCCCTTTTTGCGTGCCGGAACGGCTACAACGTAGCCGCTGTGGCGGTCCACACAGAGAACCACACAGTCAAAGGTCTCCTTGCCAATGTGCACTTCGGGCATGGAGAAGACGTCCATGGCCACGCTTTCCATGGGCTGGTCAGGAACCGGGGTCCATTGGGGTTCCCCCTTGACGTTCCGGTTGTCGGGATTGCAGGCCTGGCAGACCGAACAACCCTTCCTGACCTTCTTGATGGCGGTGTAGAGAACGATATGGTCGATCTCGAACCGGCGCTGCATGTCAAGGGCCTGCTTCTTGACCCCTGGGTGCAGCATGTGGTGGTGCCAAGCTTCACAAAGCTCGAGCACCCGGGACTCCGGCACTAGCAGCTTACCATTCCGGTAGAGCTTGCCATCTTCCTCGGTCAGCCCCTTTGGCCACTTCTGCCCGTCGTCAGGGTCGGTCACAGCCCTATACTGGGCCGCAAAGGCCTCAGACTTAGCGTAATCGTCGGTCCAGTCGTCCTGGAGGCAAGACTCCGGGAAGAGGTGCTTGTCGGACTCAGCTCCCGCAGGGGCGAGTACTCTGACCGCTCTGCTCACCCTCCTTGCGAGGGGGGCATCTGCAGCCATGACGACGAAGCATTTAGCACCCTCCTCCTCCATCAGGCGCTCCATTTCGATGATCCTCTTGGCTTCAGCGGTCTCAGCCTCATCGCCATGGGCAGAGATATCCGTCATGCCCTTGCTGGCGGGATAGGCCCACCTACTGAGACAGTCCGCCACGGTGTTATCCTTTCCAGGAATATACACAACCGTGAGGTCGAACTTGGCCAAGGTCTCATGCCATCTTGCCCGTCGGGAGGCGGGACCTGAGGGGGTGTCCACGTGATCCTTGTGCCACGACTGCAGACTCTGATGGTCGGTGCAGACGGTGACGGGATGGAGGGCTATGTACCCAGCCCATTTCCTGAGAGCCATGACGATGGCATACGCCTCCTTTTCACGGGGCGTCCACGTCCGTCTCTGGCCTTCCGCCAGGACTCGGCTCCAGAAGGCCACGGGCACGTGCCTCCCGTCGTCAAGCACTTGCTCCAACACAGCGCCAATGGCGTAGTCGGAAGCGTCGGTGCGCAGGACGAACCCTCGGTCAGGATCCACGAGGTGCAGACCCACTGCGGATAGCAGCGCCTGCTTCATCCCCTCAAAGGCACGGTCGGACTCAGCTGTCCAGACCAGAGCCTTCTTGGACCCCTTCTTGGTCTCCTCTCGGTTGCCCTTGAGCATGGTCGTCATGGGGGCTGCATACTCGGCATACATTTTGATATACCCCGAGTAGTAGTTGCAGAACCCCAGATACGCCCGTAGCTCAGAGACCATCTTGGGCTTTTCCCAGTGCTCAATCGCAGCCACCTTGCCAGGTATGGGCTTTCGCTGCCCGTTTCCGACTACGTGGCCAGCGAAGACCACCTCGCTTACCGCAATGGTGGCCTTGTCACTGCTGCCCGTGAGCTTGTGCCGAACCAGAAGGTCCAGCACTCGAGTGACGTCCCTCTCGTGTGCCTCCAGGAGCTCCTCGTAGCTCATACTGGGGTCCCCGGACGCGATGATCACGTCGTCCACGAAGGGGTCCGCACAGTCACGCACCGGCTCAAGCAGGTTCTCCAGCATCCGCTGAAAAGCCGCATTGCCGTTGGTGACGCCCATGGGCATCACCTTCCACTGGAGAGGTCCAAGTGGGGTGCTCATGGCTGTGCAGGCACGGGACTCCTCGGCGAGAGGCATCTGATGATAACCATGTTTCAGGTCAATCACCGTGAAGATCCTCCGCCGGTGTTGTTTTTGCAGCATGTCCTCAATGAGGGGCAGCGTATAGCTGTCGTGCTGCGTTTCGGCGTTCAGGCCGCAGTAGTCGACCACAAGCCGCCATTCACCGGCCACCTTCTTGGGGACGACGAAGCACGGAGAGGCCCATTCGGAGTGGCACGGCTCGAGCCAGCCTCTCTGGATGAAGTCACGGAGGATCTTCTCCATGGCCTCTTTCCTCTCGCCCCTCAGGGCAAACTCCCGGTGCCGATACACACGGGGGTCCTGCTTCAGTCGTATCTTGGCCTCGCCATACGGTCCACGCACCGGTGGGGGAAACACAGGCTTACCGCTGAAGAAGGAATCACCATACTTCTGCTTCAGCCTGGCCCTCAATGCCTGAATCTTGGGGCAATGATCGGACTCCGCCTTGGCTTTTCCGGGCACCTGGACCACGGAGCTTACTTGAGGGGTAGCTACTCCGCTCGCTTTCGGCTCAGGCGGTCTTCCCAGGTGGCCCAAAGGGCCATCTCTGGTCTTGCCTCGGAATAGATCGCCGTAGGTGGGTGGGTTACCCCCGATTGGCTCGTCCTGGCTGGATAGGTTGTCCAGCACCCTCTGCACGAAGGTGTTCCCGTCATAGGAACCAGAGACGATCGAGTCCACTTCCCACCAGGCTCTGTCCTGGCCCTTGCCCTCACGCTGGTTTCCCCAGTCGTGAAAGGGCTGATCCATATACCCCTGAACCAGATCCCACTCCTCTTCAGTGAGGGGGTCTTCCGAATCCGATTCTTCGATGTGAACAGGGGGAACCGCAAAGCATTGCCTCCAAGGCTCCGCTACGATGCGGTTGACACACACGAAGTCCCCGGTGTCGGCCTGATCAAGGCCCCCATCCACATAGTGGAATTCCGTTGGCCATCTCTGGGGTGGCATGGGCTGTCCCTTAGCGTCCTGATAGACACTCTCTCCAGCCGGTAGGACGACCTTGTTTAAGGTCATGTTGGTCAATGAGGCTACCCAATGTCGGGTACTTTCCTCCTCGGTGCATCCCATAGGAACAACCAGCACTGCCTTGGAGCGGTCCTTGCGACTCTTCGCTATCGCTCTTGGAATGTCCCAACGGGGGCAATGGATCCACATCAATCCCTGATGCGGACCCCAGTGCTTCTTCCACGCGGAGTCCTGTGCGCTCCATTACTTCTCACACACCCGAAGATGGGCGGAGGTTCCTGAAGAGAACGCATCCAGGGCCAGATCCGAAGCTCCCAAGTCCGCGACAACTCGGCTCGCCACTTCCGGCCTTACGCCGTACTCCTGGTTTGCAGGACCAGTTGGCTCAGTGTCCAGCGCGGCCACTTCGAGCTGATTGCGTTCGGGGTGGATCCATTGGCATTCCACATGGTGCTCAGGTGACGAGAGCCACGAGAGCTGGTCGTCCTGGTACAGGGTCATGGAGGCCTGGGCCGGGAGGACGCCGGAGTCCGTGTCCATCATGAAGTCGTACCCGACGATCATGTCCCAGTCCACCTCGGCCTCGTAGAAGCGACCGTGCAGGAGGATTTCCTTGCCGAGGTCTGGGCGGCTCAGCTCACGATGGTTCATGAACTGCAGCCCAATGGCCGCTTCCTTCGTGCCTCCCACCATGTACTGGCCGTTCGCCACCTTCAGCCTGACAGGTTTCCGACTGTCGGTCAGACACTCTGGTGGAAGTAGGCCAGCCTTGACCAAGCTGACTTGAGCTCCCGTGTCGACCAACACGTCGAAAACCTTTTCCACTTCCCCGCATAAGGCACGGACCTTAAGATGCAACTGCCGCTCGCGACCGACACGGCGCACGGCGTGCAAACTCAGGATCTCCGGCCGTTCCAGAAGCTCAACAAGCGACTGGTGCAGGTCGTGGACAATGGGCTCAGGCTGCCCATCTGCAGCATCCAGCTGCGGTCCGGGTGATCCTCCGATACTCTCGGATAGATCCTGTAGTACATCAAACACATTCTTGGTCGCGAAGGACGGACGGGTGCAAGGGTTCGTGCCTTCACTTGCCCTCACCCCGCCTCCGCGACTGGGTGCCAGACCGGGCCTTCCGCCCGCGGCAGTCCCCTTGTGCTTATCGACTCCCGACTGGGATGGTTCGGCGCTTCCCACGTCACCATCCTGCGACCGCCCTAGCTGGGGCCCTTGGCTGCAGGGGCTCCGCTAGGGGGCGTCGGTTGTGGAAGAAGGGGTGTTCTCCTCCGCATCAACCTCGTTGACGCCCTTCTTCTTTCCCCCTTTCTTACCCTTCTTGTCCTTGTCCTTGTTCTGGTCATTCTGGTTGTTCTCCTTGTTCTTGTTGTCCGACCTGGGGACCCAGTTCCGCTTGATCTCCTGGATCTCCTTGGCCAACTCGGTCCCCACCGACGACATCAGCTTGGCCAGCTCGTCCTTGTCGACCTCCACTTTGGCTTCCCGGATACCCGCGGGCGCACGCTTCTTCGACCCGTGCGCCTTCTTGTAAGCCTCCGTGTCGGCCTTGTGGACGGGGCATGTTCAGTGGTCATGGTTGAAGCCTCGCTTCCTCCCATAACACACGAAACAGCCCTGAGGGTGAGCTCTTATGAACTCCCCAAAGGACAGCGGAGGGTCGCCAATGCGGCGAGGGTCCCTCTTCTCCTGCTTCCTCCAACCCTGCTGCAGGGGCTTCCAGTTTCCCGGTTTGCTCCCCGCGCTCAGGTTCTTGGCCACGAAGGCACAAACGGCCACTTCGGCGGGCTCATCGTCGTCGTCATTGTCGACGAGAGTCTCATCGCCGCCGGCTCCCGCTGGGTCCATGGCAGCTTCCCCGCCAGGTCCCTCGCCAACGTAATTGACGTCGCGGTCGCCGGGCCTCAACCCGCGGGTGTGGTGGAGGTTTCGGTACTCCTTGAGTACTTCCTCGCCAACCCACTCCAGGATCTCGTTGCAGCTCATCCGCGCCGGGATGGGCTGCAGACGGATGGTCTGGCCGCTCAACTCACACTCGTCAAGGCGCCACATCGCGGTCTTCTCGCGATCGCCCGAGACGGTGATGAGGAGAGCGTTCCGCAGGGAGTGCCGTTTGACATCCCGGGCCACGTTCTTCTTCGTCCAAGCCACCACGTTCGTATGATACTCTTTGGGGAGCATCATCTTGACCGTGTGGTTGGACTTGGCCCGCTTGGATTCCTCCTTGGTGACCCTCTTGATCCATGCTTCCGGCAGCATGGAGAGCAGGCGAGCCTGCTCGTCACCCTCGTTCCAGTCCTCCACGTTGCGGCGGAAGAGGGTGTATTTCCCTCGGAAGTCTCGCCAATCTCGTAGGCGGATCTCCCGTCCATCATGCTCAAGCTTGATGGACTTCCAGCGCTTGGCAGCCACCTGCAGAGCGTCCACCCGCTCCTGCTCGTTGAGCCACTTCTTGGCTTCCTTGAGGGTCTTGATTCTCCCCTCCTTGGTCGCCACGAAGTATAGCTCGCCGAGCACTTCCGGCAGGCGGTACCTGAACCGTCTGAAGACATATCTCTCCGCATCCGCGGGAGGCAGGTCTTCAGTGACGGTCAGCCCCCAATCGTCCAGCTTCTCCAAGAAGCGGTCGAGGTTGAGGGGGTTGCCATCGTACATGGGGGGCTTGATGTCCTTCAACTCTTCCCACACGGCGGCATCCGCGGCCTTAGAGACCATGAACGCCGGCCGCGAGGTCGACCGAGGTTCCCATCGGCCTCGCCCACGGACTCCCACGGCCGCCACGTCCATCTCCTCCATGGAATCCCTGTGGCTACGCCGCGGTTCCTCCATGTACGCTGAACCTAGATATTCACACCGTACTCCTTCCATGTACGCATCCTCATCACGGCGCCGGCGGCTGCGTTCAGCGGCCTCCCGTCGAACACCACGCGGCGGGCTGATGTCGAACTCCTCCAGGTCCAGGTCCAGATCCTCACCTTCACCGACATCCCACTCCACGTCTCCTCTGGGGACCTCATCCCTGAGTCCACCATAACGTCCACCAGCCATTGGGATTGGCTCCAGGGCTGGTGCGGGGCGCCGGGGGCGTACCGGTGTCCGCGGTGGAGCACGGCGGTTGCGGTACTCCGCGCTGAGCCACTCATCACGCCAATCCTCACTGCCACTGCCGGGCGGCACGCGCTCGTTGCGGCGGCCCGCGCTGTGGTGAGAGGGGGCGGTGAGAGAGGGGGCACTGGCGCTGGGGCGACTCCTGGGGGCTCCGCCAGGGGCGTGGGGTCTGCCTGGACCTGGTCCGGGTCCCCAGCCGTCGTCCGACGAGCCAGACTCCAGGGGTGGGCGGTCGCTGCCGACGCTCCCACGGGCTTCCAGCGCGTCCAGCCTCTGCTGCAGGCCGCTGATGACCGTGTTCAGCTGTCTGATCTCGGCCCTGGCGATGTCCAGCTCTGTCTGCGCGCGCGCGGCGACCTTGGAGATGCGAGTCATCTCGCCCTTGCCCGTGTCTACCTCGCACTCGAGGGAAAAGACCCTCCTGCGGAGGTAGACAATCCACCGCCAGGTGGTATCCGGGTCGCCGTTCCCTGGTGGGTCGTCGGGGTCCCCAGGGGGTCCTCCAGGAGGGCCTCCGCCGGGTCCGCCCGGTCCAGGGGGTCCTCCCCCGCCCGGTGGTCCGCCTCCAGGGGGTCCACTTGGTGGGCGTCCTCCAGGGGGTCCTGATGGTCCTCCGCCAGGAGGTCCCGGTGGGTCTCCGCCGGGTCGCCTCGGTGGGTCCGAGGATGGGCGCTTCTTCGTGATGCCGAAGTCCATGTCGTCATCCTCGTCCATGTCGCCCCACCTGGGCTTCTCGGTCTCGGAAGACTCCGAGCTCCGGTAGGGAGGAGGGAGATCCTCATCCTCACCTTCCGATTCCATGGGGACGTCTCCGCCTCCTCCGCCCGTCCAAGCCACCACTTGGCGATGTCGGCGGCCTCGTTCATCCCCGTCGCTGGCGGTGAAGAAGGGGTCACTGTCGTGGGGGTGTCCACCGGCTGGGCTCCGCGGCCTCTCGGGGGTCTTCCCCTTGCCCTTCCTCCGTCGATGGGCAGCGGGGCCACTGCTCCCACTGCTGCCCGTGTCGGCCTCGTCCAGCGTCATCTTGGAGGAGGCGTCCCCTTCGAAAAGCTTTCGAAGGGTCTCCACTCGTGATCCTCCCGGGGGAGTCTCGCGGCGGAGTTTGGCCTCTGCCTCCTCCATTGCGGCGGACGTGGCTGCGGCAGCTCGCGCTTCAGCTTCCTCCCGGGCACGAGCCGCTTCGGCTTCCCGGGCCCGCTGCAGCCGAGCCTTCTCCGCTTCCAACGTCGCCAGCTCCGCCTCCGTCTTGGCCTTCTCCTCAGCGACCTTCCGTCGCGCGGCCTCGATGGCGTCCTTCTTGGCGGCGTCCGCCTGGGCCTTTGCCGTCGCATCGGCGTGGGCCCTTTCCTCCGCCTCCTTCTTTGCCCTCTCTTGGGCAAGTACCTCTTCCAGCGCCCTCACCTCGGCCTCCCTGCAGGCAATGGCCTCCCGCGTCAGGCGGGCTTCCTCGTCGGCTGCCCTGATCCGGGCAGCCACTGCCTCATGGGCGGCCGCAGCCGTGAGACCGGTTGCGATGGCTGCCACTTTCGAGGCGTGGTAGTCCATGCCTCTGCCCCACTCGGTGGCCTCCTCATGGGCGATGCCGACGGCGCCCTCCACGGCAGCGTTCCGCTGCGTGGCCCGTTGCCGGGCAACCCGAAGGTTGCAGGGCACCCCACAGACGCGCTCACAGGCGCGCGCCACGTCCCTTTGGGCGGGAGCGGCGCTGCTGCTGGAGCTGGCCTGGTCGGCCGGCATCCTCCCGCGGTGGGCCGACTCCACGTCGCTGCTGGGGCCTGCTGGGGCCTGATGGGGCCTCAGGAGCAGCGGACGGGGCTTGGCCCTGGTCTGCCTGGCGACTTGGATGAAGTCGCCGAGGGTGGCGTGGCCGGGGTGATGACCACCATTGGCCCGTTGGGGACTGGGGGCTGGGGTTCCGCCCTTGGCGCCTTGGACGGCTTCGGCGGCCAGGGACTCCTGGTACTCCCGCCACTTCCGGTCCCTCTTCCTGTCCCCGACGGACCGCTTCTCCTTCCCCGGAGACGCGCTGCTGCTGCCCTGCAGCCTGCGCTCGCTCCCCGGTTCCGGGAAGTTCTTCTCGATCATGTCCCACATGGAGACGTTGATCGAGGCGCCCGACGGGTACTCGTTGGGCATCTCGTCCTCCCCAATCCCGTCGGGACGCAGGCCTTCGCCGGGCCTGTCTGGCCCTGTCCACGTCCTCCAGCGCTTGCGGCGGAAGCGGTACTCGTACCCTTCCGCCCGCAGCCACTCCTCCACTGCCCGCAGGCGGTCCTCCCCCATGTCCTCGCGGAGCTCGAAGCTCCCGGGCATGCCGCCTTCGCACTGGGGGTGGCTGTGGCGGTAATGCTGGTCCCAAACCAACCCACGCAGCAGGCGTGCCGCATGGGGGTGGGGCCGCGGCCACATCCTGCCCGCTTCCTGCCAGTTTACCATGGCAGCGGGGGGCGTAGTTGGTCTTGAGGTCCTTGGTGTGCACTCGTTCTACTCAACGAACTGGTGGTGGTTGTTGAGGCGGGTGCTGCAGCACTGGAATGGGCGTGCGGCTGGTGCTGGTCAGCCGGTGGTTGTGGAAGTGGTTGACGCGGCCTTGCTGGTCGGTCGACGGGTCTGGTCTGTCCACTTCCTTCACGGTCGCGGCGCGGTCAGGGCGATGCTCTGGACGGCGCTGCTGGCTCCTTGACGAACTCGGCGCTGTCGCTGGGTGGCGCTGCGAGCTGCTGCGCTGCGCTGCGAGCCGCTGCGCTGCGCTGCGAGCTGCGAGCTGCGCCGCGCTGCTCGGGGTGGGTGGCCCCGAGTGGCACGCGAGGGCTGGGTAACCCCGCGGCGCTGAAACGCTTTTGACGCGTTCCCGTGGGGGGCCGGCCACGGGACGCTGCGGTGGACACGCGCAAGTGAGCAGGCAGGCAAAGCACTACGCTCACAGGGGCATCAATGCGCTCATGTCATGTGACAAAGCGTTTCAGGATCCTTGCCACTCTGCAACAAGGGAACGAAAGTATGTACAGCAACACATCAGGATATGTACAGATGGGGTTAAGACTGGACTGGGGTAAGGGCATCACAGGACAATAGACACTCAGTCCTAACTCATATCCCAATCCCAGGTCCGACCCTCTCAGTGGCTGGTAGGGGCGGGGGCTCAAACACAACCCATGCCCTGCTCAGTCCGGACCCTGAAACCCTGCCAATGGGGGAGGTGTCCCGCCCAGCCACAGGCGAGTTCCTGGTAACCAAAGGCCCCAAGGCCAACCGACAGTGGCTCCCCCTGCTCCCTTAACGGCAGGTCTCAACTCCTCTCTGAGCCAGAGATATGGCCCCGCCATTATCACCCAGGAGTTGGTAGCTGAAAATGGGCCGTTTCAGCCCAAACTGAAATTACCTCAAAAATCCCCAAAATTGACCCCTCGTCCGGACCCGCCAGAGGTAGGGACGAGGCAACTGACCCTATGCCCTTCGAGTACGAACTCTCTGGAGCCCTCACCCAACCTGGTTCCCTCTGAGATTCCGGCATCAGGGCACCACGTGTTCGTCAAGTGGGGTCATGATGCCAAAATCACCAAAATTGGCCTCATTCCCACGCGTGGCTCGCCCGGCCAGGGCAAGGCCAATAACTCACAGGGTAGGAGGCAGGACCTAGGACTTCTATCTGAGTGTACAACCTAGAGTTAGGTCCGGGCTCCCTATGGGCTTAGAGAAATGGGGCCCCCAATTGACGACACGGAAGGGGGAAATTGGGGTCCCAAAATGGGGTCATTTTGGCTGCCTGAAATGAGCCAAAATTCGGGGTGCTCCCAATAGTATATCTCCACGCCGGCTCGGAGATCGGATCCGCCATTCCATACGCGATCCACCGGGAGTCCAACAGAGACTCCCATGCCCTTGGCTCTCAAAGATCTCCATGCCACTCGGCATGGTGACAATCCCAATTGGGTCCACAAATGCCAAAATGGCAAAATTGCCCACACTCACTTTGGGCTAGCGCCTTAACAAAGGTTGCTCCGCTTCGCCCACGTGGTGTGTGAATCATGGGGACCATTACCGTTAACACCCATGTCATATATGGTCCATTGGTCCATGCGTCCGGCGTGCACGAGGGTTAGAACATAGTGCACGGCGGGCAGCAAAAGTGGAAAATTGCGCAAAATGGCCAAAAATGCGCACACTCATGGTTGGGGCAAATAAGGCACATGCCTGACTTGGACCAGAGTGTGCCATAGGATTGGTATCAAGTCATGTGTGTCCAACATATCTTTTGGGCGTCGCCCAACTCCTCCGGTTTTGGGAATGGCAGGGTCGCCAAGTGAGCCCATGATTTGGGATGGTCCCAAATCGCCAACATGGCGGCCACGGTACGCCAAGCCCACGAGGAGTTATTCGCCGGGTTCAAGATATGTTGGGCACCGAAGTATGTACCCTCAAATCATACTTGGGTCATGATGTCAATTGAGCGCAATGTTGAAATACACGGTCGCCACTTGACATCGTGACGGGCCAAAAACGGCAAAATTGGCACAAAGATACACAAAAGTGCCTTGAAAGGCGCACATTTATATTATAATATCTTCGGCATGGATCGTGCAATTAACTAATCCTTCTAAACGTAATGACTTGACACCAATGACCTTCGATCCCACATATGTGCTCCACTTGGGGCGCTTTGAAACATTACGAGCGCTGCCTTCCAAGTGGGCACATGAAAATATGGAAAATTGCAAAACACACACCTTGCTCCCAACGCATCGCTTTGGGATCGCCACACAAGCTTCCCTTCACGAAGGTTAGGCTTGCAATTGATCGTAGGGAGTATGGAGAAGGGGCTTACACAATATGAGGTCCATTGGCGGGTTCGGCTTGGAGCGATGTACCCGCCAAATGGGCACGCAACACAACACATGCCACATACCACATATTGCCCAAAAAGGTAGCTCCCCCCACGATATGTCATGCCCCTCCAAGGGCATAACTTTGTGTCAATCGCTCATAGGAACTCAAGGAGAGTTCCTATGCAACACCAACACTTGCGCGCTACACTCGAAAGTTATCTTAACGCACGCAATGTCATGGCCAAAGAGTTACAACGCAAACTCTACCCTCAGAAAAGTTTATAGTGTTTTCAGCACTGTGTTTTTGCTTCTCCTGCTGCTTGTTGTTGCTGTAGGGTGTCCTGCTGCTGGTTTTGGATGATGAAAAGCTTTTGTTTGTTGAAATACAATAAAGCCAACTCAATCCAGGATAGCCCAAGCCAATAGTATGCAAGGAGAAGGTGATTCAGGATCAAAGCATGAAGGGCTGCAGTGTAAACAGTGAAAGATGATTAGGTATTCACAGAAACTGCAACTCAGGATACAAATGAATGCATATTCACAGAGATAGCTGAAATGTTTTGGGAAAAGAGTTAGAAAACTGCCTCAGGATCACTCTCTCTCCATAGTGCCATCTTAGGAGATGTGCACTCTTTGTTTTGGGTCCCATATGTGCTGAGGTGGCATGGTATGTGGCGATGAGGTCACTGCCATGTCACATGGGATCTTCCTACTCAGTTGGGATCTTCCTACTTAGTTAGGCTGACCAGGAATTGAACCCAGGACCTCTCAAAAAGAGGTGCCTAACCCCCTATGGTGCATACCACTAGGGCAGATAAGTATTCATGGAAAAACATAGATAAATTCATAGGCTCTACCTTAGGTATGTCAGTGCCCAGTCAACTCAGGAAAAGATGTTTTACTTCTGATTGAAAGGGGATTAAGGGGTCCACTCCATATCCTGATTGGGTGTTTGGTTCCATAGGTCAAAATGTGTTCTCACCACTTTTGGCTGGACCAATACTAAGATAAAAATGCATGGATGCTCAGTGCATCTCTAATACAACTAGAGTATGTCCCAAAGCAATGGAAAAGCACTTTTTCTTACTCCCCCCTTGTGCTGTGGTGGCCACCACTGTCGCATTTTAGGAAAAAGGGAATTTTTCTTGGCCTTTCCTTGGTTTCCACATCTACTTTAAAATACCTACAGTCTCCCTCACACTGAAAAATGGGCGCTCACCATGGCTGGCGTCCTTTTGCTGCTCTGATTGTACAGTTTCCTACAGAAGACTCAGCGCTCTTGGCGCTGCCGGGGCTCCTGTGGCTTGGTTGGGTTAGATTGGGAGCATGCCAAACATGTGCATATGCATCCCTCCCTCCAAGACGCAGCGTCGACACAACCCAAACGCAAGACACATTATACACACTCGCATGGGTTCTCGTAAACCTGCTGGCGACCTGTGACCTGTCTTAGGGCGTAGGGAGTCGAAAAAGAAATTAATTTGCCCCTTGGTGGGGTCTTGGTTCTGCTCAGTCTCTCCAGGCACCTGCGTTTCGGCCCGAACACGGCCTACTCAGCGAGGCTGCGCGTGGGTATCTGCAGAGGCAGGAATGGGAGAATTATGGACGAATCCACGCAAAAACGAAGCGACGACACCAAAATCCGTCAAATGACGGCGTAGAATTTTTCTGAAACGACACACCTGAGTAGAATCCAATTGTGCATCAAAGGCACATTTTTATAGAAATTATAGTCATCTCTGGATTTTTTTAAGTCCAGAAATTCATACGCATAAAATGGCGGCGCGCAGGAGCGGCTCCTAGCGAAGCGCCGGAAAATGGAAAAATAATGGAATTATAAACGTATGTATCACGTAGTCTTGAAAATGACGAGACACACATTAATAAACAAACATACAGATTCCACCCACACTAATAGAAGCTTCAAAAATTCAAGAATTCGAAAATCAATTGAAAAGACTTCAATGAATCAGGTATAAACTACAGGTATGCTCGTCTTGCATGCTCCATACACATTGCTCGTCTCGTGTCTCCGTGAGCGAGTCGTGTAGCAGCGTTAACAACGATAACCACGATAGAACGCGGTAGAGGGATTGATTAGAAAGATTGCAGATGATTAGCGGTCAGATCAGGGTGATTAGTCATACACACAAGTGCATAGCAACGTTCTTCGCGTGCGCCCCTTTTGTTTTCTCTCCTTGCTTCACTTCCCAGCGGTAGGTAAGGTAGGTACGCCCAGGCGGGGCCACCCCCTGGTGGAGTCAAGCTTGTTGTGGAGATGGGCAGGTTTGCCCACGTGATCGTGCATAGTCGTGCATGCACACACGCATTAAAGGGTAGGCCACGCGAAGTGCGCACGGTAAACCTTGTTTAGGCTACCCAGGGGCTCCTCGGTACGTTCTTTAAGAGAACCTGAGGAGTCCTCTAACGCTTGCTTGCTTGATAAGGGTAGCTGCTCCATGCAGCGTGTTTGCGGACAGCGTATTATAGGGCACACTGAGAAGGGTATAATACCTGGAGTGTGCCTTGGTTCCTCCGCCGCAAACGCCCTTTCATTTGCCTTTGTTTTACAGGGGGGCAGGTAGGGTGAGTGGTGCAGCAGCATTTTTTTATGCCCTGCTAAACAGGGGCGCAGATCACACAAACAAGTAACTCCGCTCCGCCTGTGGCAGAGCAGGGAGTCCGACTTCATCGACATCTGCGCCTTGCACACGAGAGCACTCCTTCCCTCCAAGCCCTTGCAGGGGAAACGCGTTGTGGCGTCCCCTGTGAGGCCACAGTTGCTTAGCAGCGCTGTGTTCTCTTGTCATTTCACAGGTGGGTCGCTAGGACCCTCGAGAACTTTCTCTTCGCAACGCCAAGTAGAGTGTGCGTGTAGGAGTGGTAGTCCTGCGTGGGGGCTAGAGCCAGTTGCCCAGCGCTCGCCCACCAGGATGGTGCCACTGTAGGGTGTGTAGGACCTGTAGGGGGCGTGTCACTGTCCCACCCTTTTCCTGCAATTTTAGCTGGGTTGGTGGGCTGTGACAGTGGGTTAGGTTAGTGTTTTTGGCCACATAGCAAACAGGCGTTTTGCATGCCTTCATAGCTTTTGGCCACCCCTCCCTGTAGTAGACAGGTAGGTAGGGAAAACAATACCTGGATTAACACTCTGGGTATTCCCCCAAGGTTTTGCGCCAGCACAGAAATTGGGCGCATAGGGGAGGGGAGACCCGGGGCGTACCCCGTGGCATCAATAAGCCAACCCTCCAGGTTCAGCAAGGGCGCAGACTTGGGTATAATTAGGACACCACTTCTGCGGCTTGCTCTCAGGACCTTAGGACTAGCACACTCACACATACGCTTTGGCAGGTAAGGGTAAGGTTCAGTCCCTAGCTTTATTCTTGGAGGCAAGCATCTCAGCGAGCCTCAGCAACTCACCAAGGTTGTTCTGGGACAAGTAGTCAACCAGAACTGAGTTTAGGCGCCCCTCAGGTAGAACAAATGCAGAGAAGGGCTCCCAGGTGGCCTCTTCGACTCCAAACCCTTCCCAGAGGGTGAGGAAGCGCCAACCCTGGCGATAGCGGTGGCGTAGGACAGACTTCACCAGGTAGAAGCCCTCCTTAGCCATCTCCTCGGCGTTCATGTCGGGGAGTTCACCTTCAACTTCCATAGGGCTGGCAGCCCCTTGTAGGTCCAGAGCGGCGATTTCCTCGTCGTTCAGCTCCCACTCCTCCCCACAGAGGTCTTCAGGATCATGGTAGCGCTTCAGGTGTTGAGCGGCGCACACCAGGGTCCCCCCTAGACGGGGAGAACACCGCACGGTGATACGGTGTCCATCCACAGATAGGATCTTGTACGGCCCGAAGTATGGGTCATCGCTGGTAGAGCGTGGCCAGGCGGGTAGTCGACTGTGGTGCACCAGCACCCAGTCCCCTTCTTGGTAGGTGGCCGGTACACGGTGCTTGTTCTTCTTGTTCCACTGACGCTCCCTCACTCTCTGGAGCATAGCCTTGGCCTTGTCCACCTTCGCTTGTTGCTCTTGGACCCATTCACCCACAGAAGAATGGGTGTCCTCTGGATAGGGGGCATGTAGGAACCATGCCGGGCGCCCCATGAATAGCTCATGTGGCGAGTAGCCAGTAGCTGAACTCTCTTGGGAGTTCATCATCAAGGATATGACGGGGAGTAGTCTCACCCAGTCTCTGGTGCGTTCAGTTTTGCACCATATCCTGACGTTCTCCTTCAGGACACGAATCTGTCGCTCACATAGGGGGTTGCTCGTGTGAGAGTAGGGAATCCCCGTAGATACCTGGACATTGAGGGACCTCAGGACCCTCTTGTACCAGCCAGTATCTGAGCGTACTCGTACGTCCTCATCGGAGTTGATCTCCTTGGGCGCCCCATAGACACAAAACCACTCGTCCAGGAGTATCTTGATAGTCTCCTCTCCGGTAATGTGCTTGGTACATGGGAACACCCTGGTAAACCTGGTCAACCCACAGGTTACCACGAGGGCGAAGTCATAGCCCCCGAACTTCGGCATCTCCGTGTAGTCCACGTATAGAACACTGTTAGCACAGTGAGGGATGGGCAGGGTCGAGTAGAGACCTCTGTCCCTGATATCCCCTGGTTTACAGGACCTGCACGGGCACTTGTCCACGATAGGCAGGAGCGTCTTCCGCAGCTGATCGTCAGTCCACGTAGTGTGGAACCACTGCTTGAACAGCCTCAGGGTACGGTCAGCACCCACATGACCACTGGACTCATGGGTCCACTTCAGCAGCGCTGGGACTCGGTCACTAGGCACCACGATGCGGTCCTCGTGCCAGAGGTAGCTCTTGTCCCGCTTCCACTGGTCTTGGTTGACCAGGAGGGGTTCAAGGCGTTTCTCCAGGCGCCGGTAGATATCCCCAAACTCCTGTAGGTACTCCGATTGTTGGAGTCCATCCAGGGGGCGTATCATGGTCATGTTCAGGTCCAGGTGTACGTCCATACGGCTGAACGCTTCCTTAGCCAGCGCTTCAGACCGGGCACCAATCAGGGCGTCGAAGTTGTTGCGGCTGATGTAGTCGGCACACTCGTTCTTCACTCCCTGGATATGGTGTACCGTCAGCCGTAGTTGACTGAGGTAGGTCCACCAGCGACGTAGCTTGGCCTTCTCAGGTGGGGGGCCCTTCTGGAAACTGCGGACCGGTTCTTGGTCGCATAGCCAGACCACAGGGTTACTCCCCAACAGTCGTGCTTGTGAGGATAGCACCAGCATACCCGCGAGCAGTTCCTGCTCATAGGTAGAGTAGTTCCCCCTGGCCTGGTTCCACTTCCAGTTCCAGTGGCCCAGAGGTACTAGGACCCACTTGTCGTCAGGGTAGCTGTGCTTGAGGGTTCCATCTCGGTTGAGACCTTCCGTCCCCCATTGGGAAATGGCCGAGTCGAACTCCTCCTTCTCTAGTGCTTGCCACTGGAACAACTTTCCACCACCGCCCACATTGCTGGCGTCGGTCACCAGGATAATCTCCCCTTGTGCCCTAGGCACGCCCAAGCACTTAGCGTTGGCTACCTTGTCTTTGAGCTCGTCAAACGCTTGTTGCTCTTGTGGGCCCCAGCGCCAAGTAGTACTCTTCTTGATCAAGTCAGTCAGTACCGCGCTGGTGTAGGTGAAGTTTTTGATGTGGCGGCGATAGAAGTTGCACGCCCCAATGAAACTGCGTACATCATGAAGTCCTTTCTTGGGGTCTTCGTGTCGTACCTTGGCATCCATCAGGGGTTTGGCCTTAGAGGCCGCTGGGGTCCACCACCCATAGCCAACGTCAAACCCCAGGTACTGCATGGTCTCCTGCATGAACTCACACTTCTCCAGCTTGAGTCGTGTGTGGTTCTCCTGGCAGACCGCAAAGAACTCACCCAAGAGGATTAGGTGATCCTCCTGGGTATTGGTCCCGAGGCATACATCGTCGATGTGAGCCTCCATCTGGGCCCCACGGGATATGAGCTCCTGCACCTTAGGTCTCCTTCGTAGGATGGACAAGATCTTGTTCATCAGCTCTTGGAACAGAGCGGGGGCGTTAGCCACGCCGAATGGCATGACTTTCCACTTGAATACCCTCCCCTGAGGGGTGATGAAGGCCAGTAGTTCCTGCGCGTTGGGCGTCAGGTCCACTTGCCAGAATCCACTTCGCTTGTCCATCTTGGTCTTGTAGCGACAGGAGGCTATCTTCTCCAGGGTAGACTCCATATTGGGAATGGACCCTGAGTGGTTCAGCGTCTTCTTGTGCAGCTCTCCATAGTCCACTACCAGCCGTTTGGCTGTAGACCCAGGTTTAGCCACCAGGAAACAGGGGCTGCAGTGTAGGGGGTAGTCCCCATCCTTGTACTCCAGGACTAGGCCAGCGTCGATACATTCTTGTATCTGTCGCTCAATCTCGTCGGCCTGCTCTTTAGGAGCTGGATAGGGTCTCCTCCGGATCTTGTGACCCACGAACTCGGGTTTCAGCTTAAGGTCCATCTGTACCAGCTTGTCGCATGAGGCTGGAGGGGGTAGTTCTCCGAACACCTCCAGATAGGTCCTTATCAGCTTTTGTACCCGCGGGTCCAGTACCTTGATCTTATCCTCCATATCCTCGTGGGAGTTTAAGTTGCTTGCCCCTTGAATAGAAGTCGGGAGGTGGTCCTCCACCGACTCTTCGCCCGCGGTAGCATCCTTCAGCCCTTGGTAGGCATACAGAAGGTCTTGCTCAACCATCTCCGGTGGACGATGGCAACATAGGCACGCTTTAGGGGGTTCACATACACATTCCTCCGAGAGGTCGTCCTCATCTGGGGTCCTCACATGGGCACCCCATACGCTCTTCATGAGCTTGAGATCTACCTCCCTTTGCCAGGTGGTGATCTTCTGTTCGAGGTCCTCCTTCAGTTGGGATAGGTCTCCCATACGTCCTTGCTTCAGTGGCCACGAGCTGCGGGTAGGCTTCGCGTAGCATAGCTTTTTCGCCACCAACTTCCTCTTGGAATCCACATACTCCCTGAGCCTGGATCGAGGGTCGAGCTCTTCATCCACGGGGTCTTCCACCCTCATGGAGAGTAGGGGTTTTAGTGGGGCGACGTACTCGGCGTTCTCCACTTCTTCCACCGCAGTCTGCACGAAGAAGGCGTCGTGCTCAGTTTCGTCGTCTGAGTGGATAGAGCTAGGTAGCTCAGATAGTCCACACTCAGAGACTCCATCAGGAACAGGTACATGACAGGGAGAGTTGGGGGCGTTGGTGTCAGTCACGACGTACTCATCTCCTCCGGGTGTAGTTTCAACAGCATCTTGAGGTCGTAGACGATCCTTCAAGTCACCCAAGGCGAGTCCATCGCTTTATCGTTGTATAGCCTGGACCAGAGTAGGGTCCAGGTCTTCCCAGGGGATGGTGGTAAGACTTCCGTCCACCACGCTGAGCATACTCCCCCATCCGGGCTTCCCAATGGGCGTCTTGCGTCCCAGAGGCACGTAGATGGCCTCATCAGGTAACCGCACAGAGCTGATAGTCAGCTTGTCAAGGAGGGTTCGCCAGTACTCGTTGCCCCCATGGGCTCCCCAATCGGGGGAACACAGGACCATACGGGAACGTTCCAAGGCCACCTTGGTCAGCACCTTCCCCAGTTCACTGAATCTGGGGTTCCCGTAGGCCATCCCGAAAGAGGGCCAGTAAAATTTGTAGCTGCAGTTCTTCCCCTTGCTGCAGTATAGGTCCAGTACATGCTGCTTGTCGCTGGCGAACAGTTCCACACTTAGGTCTTCTCGAGAGTAACCCAACTCCTTCAGACCTTGGTCTAGGACTTCCCCCAATAGTTGATAGTCCTCAGTTTTGGAGGCCGCCATCATGTTCGAGGGCTCCTCCTTCGATAGTCTCAGGTAACTCGAGGTATGTTGCGACTGCTCCAGTAGCACAGACTCTCTGCCACTGCCGTGGTCCACGTACAGGAGGTAGGGCGCTTGCAGCGTCAGGGATTGTATCTGGGAGTGCTGCACGAAGAAGTCAGTACCCAGTACAAAGTCGAAGGCATCAGTGTCCATCACATAGAACCGATGGGCGATAGTCCTGGAGCCCATAGGTACCTCCACTTCGCAGTCCCCGCAGCTGTGCACCACATGTCCATCCCCCATCCGTATAGCGGCGGTGGTCATGGTGTTCTTCAGGCTCCCACAACCTAAAATTTTCTTGGCCACTATCGATATTGTGGCTCCAGTATCCAGTACCCCCAGGTATTCACGTCCCCCTAGTCGGATACGTACCCAAAACACCAGGTCTTGGGTGCCACCAGAGCGTCCCCGTCAGAACTCCGCGGGACAGGTCACCTCGAACCCCTTGTTCCGCAATTTGCGGGCCATCCTCATGAAACGGCTTCTCTTCTTGGCGTTGCCGTCGTCACCACCTTCATGCTCACGCTTGGCTCCTTGTTCTTGCTGGGCCTGCGTCTGTGAGCGTGTGGTAGGTCCAGACTGCCCTCCAGAGGGCTCGGAGTTCCCCCCTGGATTAGGGTTGGGGTTACCTCCGTTCTTGTCCTTGTTCTTGTTGTCGTTCTGGCGATTAGCGCCTCCTCCTCGTCCGCCTTGACCCTTGTCTTGACCACCTTGACCACGTCCTTTCGACTTGCCCTTGCCGGAGTCGTTGCCTTTGGCCTTGCCTCCACCTTTGCCTGTGCTTTTGCCAGGATCTTCCCCCTTAAGCTTCGCCGATAGGCGTTGCTTATGGTAGCACTCGTCCTCATAGTGCTTCCGCTTACCGCAGAATGCACACGTGATGGTGCAGCGGTAATGATCCGGCATCTTCACCTTGGCGCCGGTGATCTTTTCCTGCTGCTTCCCCTGGACAACAAAGCAGTCTCGCTGCTCGCAGTCGGAGGCATGCTGCAGGTGGCCCTGTTCATCTCTGGCATCACACCAGAATAGCTCCTTCACGTTCTCCATTAGGCGGGCGTGGGCGTGTTTGGGGGTAGTCCCCTGCCCAGGTCGGGACCCTTGGTACCCTTTGCCTCCAGAACCTCCACCACCAGGACGGTAGTGGTTCAGGTGTTGGTCGCTCTCCTTCTCCAGCGCCATCTCCAGGAGCAGCACGCATAGATCCTCGTAGCGGAGGGATCTAGCCTTGCGCTCAGCCGTCAGACGGCACTCGTCTCATAGCTCACGGGGGAGCTTGGAGCACAACCAAAACAGCAGGTCGTCGCTGCTGTAGGAACCGGGCGTCAGCCGTCCAGCCCAGTGGTCCAGGTCCGCCAACAGCTCGGAGACCCTGCCGGGTTTGGGGTTGTTGGGCAGGACGGGCAGGTTCTGGATCTCGGCCCTGATGGAGAGGTCGGTCTCGTAGGTTGGGTACTGCCTCTCCAGGGCAACCAACACGTCGGCAAAGGTGGCGGAGTTGGTGACGATCTGCCTGACCTGCTTCTCCAGGTACTTCGTCTTGCAGCACTGCAGGAGCAGGTCGCACTTCACTCGCCCACTCGCGTGGGTTTGGCCGGTCAGTCGTAGGAACCGGCCAAAGTTCTCAGCGAACTCGCTGAGGTCCTTGCCTGTGAATTCAGGCAGGTTCACCACTATCTTGGAGGTGGCAATAGCCTTCGCCTCCTGAGCTCGGCGTCCTTCAGGGCGTCGGGTCTTCTTCTTCTTCTTCTTCTTCTTCTTACCCTTGGAGTCCTCGGGGTCCTCAGGGTCTTCGTCATCCGATGGCGAAGAAGAAGTCATCGAAGGCGGCCCATCATCGGAGGGGTCTCCGCCTAGATCACTGGAGCCATAAGGCTCCACGTCCACCATAGCCCTTAGGGCTGTCAGCCCCAGCTGGTCCAGCTCGGCCCTCGTCGAGTTCGTCACGTGACTGTAGGGCGGCTGGGCTGTCCTCGGGACGAATGGGCTTCTTGGTACTGCTGCAGGAGTCGGCATCGGTCGGCTCCTCAGGCTCCCCAGGGTATTCGTCAACCCTGCCGCCAGGTGGTTAGCCTGTACTCGGTGGGGTGACATCCCCACTGTCGTAGGTGACGCATGGGACGGGATCATCAGGGGCTGCAGTTTCTCCCTGATCTCTTGCGTGAGGTCGCTCACGATTTTCGAAGTGGCTCCTTGGAGCACCTCGTTGATCTCCGACCGCGTCAGGGACCTGTTGGAGGATCTTCCCGATCCTCTACTCCTGCCTCCCAGAGACTCTGGTCCTCTCCTCAATCCACTCAGGGGTGCATACCCAGGTGCACACCCAGGAGCATACCCAGGAACTTCCATGTAGGTTCCAGTGGAGTGAAGTGGATGGGGATGGTCAGCCGCATACCAACGCGGCGCAGAGCTGGAAGCCACCGGCTCACTGGCAGTAGTTGCCTCAAGGAGCGCAGTGGTAGGTGGGCCCATGCCATAGGCGGGGTAGTGAGGCATGCCAGTAAAGCCTGTGCCCTCTGCCATAGGCTGGTTGGTTGTGGAAGTTGATGTAGCGGCGGCTGGGTGTGTGGTGGTTATGGGAGAGGGTGATGCTTGGAGTCCAGAAGCGCTTGGTGCGCCTTCGAAGGTAGGGATATCCGTCGGGTCTTGCCCTTGCTCCTCTCCTTCGTCTGTTCCTTCTCCAGCATCCTTCTCGCTCTCGTTTCCTCTCTTCCTCTTCACAGGCTGAGGCTGAGAGACCATTTCCTTCACCGACAGGGCCCCAAAGGCCGTCTGGAGGCCATCCAAGGAGTCCTCCGCCGTATCCATTGGCCCATGTAAGGGCTCCACCGAAGGTACAGCGTCAGGCGCCGGCCTTGCCGGTGTCTCTGGCGCTGGCGCTGTGTTCACCTCGGCGTCCACTCTTCCTGGATCCATCTTAATCCACCCTTCTGCTTATGTTTGCCTGCTCGGAGCACTGGTTGTACGGCGCGGGGTCGCTGCCGGTGCACAGAGACAGGCTGCCTCTTGCTACCAGAAAAGTTTATAGTGTTTTCAGCACTGTGTTTTTGCTTCTCCTGCTGCTTGTTGTTGCTGTAGGGTGTCCTGCTGCTGGTTTTGGATGATGAAAAGCTTTTGTTTGTTGAAATACAATAAAGCCAACTCCATCCAGGATAGCCCAAGCCAATAGTATGCAAGGAGAAGGTGATTCAGGATCAAAGCATGAAGGGCTGCAGTGTAAACAGTGAAAGATGATTAGGTATTCACAGAAACTGCAACTCAGGATACAAATGAATGCATATTCACAGAGATAGCTGAAATGTTTTGGGAAAAGAGTTAGAAAACTGCCTCAGGATCACTCTCTCTCCATAGTGCCATCTTAGGAGATGTGCACTCTTTGTTTTGGGTCCCATATGTGCTGAGGTGGCATGGTATGTGGCGATGAGGTCACTGCCATGTCACATGGGATCTTCCTACTCAGTTGGGATCTTCCTACTTAGTTAGGCTGACCAGGAATTGAACCCAGGACCTCTCAAAAAGAGGTGCCTAACCCCCTATGGTGCATACCACTAGGGCAGATAAGTATTCATGGAAAAACATAGATAAATTCATAGGCTCTACCTTAGGTATGTCAGTGCCCAGTCAACTCAGGAAAAGATGTTTTACTTCTGATTGAAAGGGGATTAAGGGGTCCACTCCATATCCTGATTGGGTGTTTGGTTCCATAGGTCAAAATGTGTTCTCACCACTTTTGGCTGGACCAATACTAAGATAAAAATGCATGGATGCTCAGTGCATCTCTAATACAACTAGAGTATGTCCCAAAGCAATGGAAAAGCACTTTTTCTTACTCCCCCCTTGTGCTGTGGTGGCCACCACTGTCGCATTTTAGGAAAAAGGGAATTTTTCTTGGCCTTTCCTTGGTTTCCACATCTACTTTAAAATACCTACAGTCTCCCTCACACTGAAAAATGGGCGCTCACCATGGCTGGCGTCCTTTTGCTGCTCTAGAGTATGTCCCAAAGCAATGGAAAAGCACTTTTTCTTACTCCCTCTTGACCATGATCCATTACACTAGCGCGCACGTGTGGAAACGCAAGGCATATAAAGCTTCCTAAAATACGTCGGGAGTATCGTGAATACATCCCACGTTTCCCTATTGTCATTCCTCGCAAGCAACACGAGATATGACCTTCACAAGTGGCCTCACGAATCAACTTTGTTTTGCCCATATCTTTAAGACAAATGGAGGGCAGGATAAAAGGAAAGTTGATTCGTGCATAGGGATGCACGTAGGGCCACTCGAAAGAGGTCAAATCAAGTGCGGGGATGTCGAAGTCGAAAATCCGATTTCGACATCCTGAAAAATTTGGATTAAGGTTGCGAGTGTAGAATGTGAAAATTGCGGATGCATCAACGCAATTCCTGAAGTCTTTAGAGTCTTCGTCACGGATAGCGTTAAAATTTCCATTATAAACAGTTAAACTGGCGGTTACGGTAAAGTCGCGATCCAACCGCCAGCAGTCAAAACAGTGAATATCAGAACGGAAGCGTAAAAATTGACGGAAACAATATGAAAATAAAACCCTGTTGATTCCTGATATTCTGATATACAAATCTCCGCTGGCGGTGCATCGGTTGCCGATGCGGGACTTTACGGCACGGAACACGCTCCCGCCGGGCTCGCACCGGGCGTCAACGGGCGCCTTCCGTACATGGGGTTAGTGGACCGGAGATCGGTCTTCCCTTCCGTACATGGGGTTAGTGGACCGGAGACCGGTTGTGTGCCCTAACCTAGCCATGGGGTTCTGGGTACCGCTTCACTACCATCCAGTCCGGCTACGCCAGCCGCCTGCACAAATGCAGCCACCAAGTCATCCGTGATATTGGGAGCACAATGCTTGCATCATTTTCTGCGTATCAGCTTGCTGCTGTTGTGCAAAAGAAAAATTCGGGGTGTTCCTGTAGATAATGCACCTGTCCCATGTTGTTCTGCGACCCCGGCACAGTGGTTGCTGCCAGCTGCAGAAATTACCACCCTGCGATTGAATGAATAGCGCAAAAAGCTGACGGACATACCATTGACAGACCAAACAACAAACAAAACACTGCACTGAGATTCGGAAATACTCGGAAATATTCGGAATATTTGGAATTAGCAGCCCTGGCTGTGATTTGGAAATATTCAGAAATATTCATTTCTGAAGCAGTGGGAAACCCTGATACAAATCAAACGGCACAATCAAGCATCACACACACAAACAGATCGCATTCACATCAGCAAGGCATCATCTGTCAATAGCATTGTATCTGCATTGCAACTCATCATTCACTGTCAGATGTTGTGGTTTGTTTCTTGGGAACTCGACTGTGCCTCTTGTTTCTTGAAAATCCCAAAATACGACAAACCTCTTCTGCGCAGGATCTTTAGACGGGGCAACAATAATAATACAATCTCGAAGACATAAACCCTGTTCAAAGATCGAAGTATCTTACAGCGCTCATTCACAGTTGGCATTCGATGCTTCTTTATTATTCACAGACTGTCAGCGCGGTTGCGACTGCGACTTGCGACTTGCGCGCTGCTGCGCTGCTGCTGTTCGAAGCCATAACACTACCCCCCCGTTGAGACCTCGAAGAGGTTTCACTAACCTGGGCGGGCGTCACAATGTCGAATGCAGAGCAGGCCCAGAAAAAATGTTTTTTGGACCTCGACATGTGTTGGCTACAGAAGCATAACAATGGACCAATCCTGGTCGAAACTCACACACTGAGGTGCAGTTATGGTACACCCGTCGTCAGCGCCTCATTCATACGCCGTGTTCGACTCTGCCACGGCTGTGGCTCTTGGCGGAAGCTGCAGAAGACAACCTCGCCAGGCACACTGCACGGGCGCTGTACCCGCAGCAAGGCTGTGGGCACGTCGAACCATAACATACCATAACATTGGGCGCAGCCATCGAAGCTGGATGCTCAGCAGACCAACAGGCCTACACATCTGTCAGCTCGACAGGACATATGAAGGCAGTCGATACCATTAATGGCATCCAGACTGTCCAATAAGCCAATACTTGGCATCCAGACTGTCGAATAAGCCATTAGTTGGCATCCAGACATGTCGAATCAGCAGTCCGTGCCCCACATAAACGTGAATGAACGATCCACCGGGAGTCGACATACTTCATGCACTTCCTTCAGTGTCTCGACGCCAGCCATGAACTTGAAGGTGTCATGACCCGTGTAGTGTCGACGGATATCACTGTCGAGGGCACGCTTCTGAATCAGGATACCAGATCGATGGTTCAGCAGTCGAAGATTGGGATCACCAGGTCGGTTGTCGACGGGGCACTTGTACTGGAATACGAAGACATGTTCACGGGCAAGCGCTCGAAATTGTCCAGGTCCCAGTGTTTGTGCCCTGGTCGAATAGAAGTCCCAGAGGCTCGACGGTTTCCAAACGTCCTCACGCCACAGATCGGTCCGATTGGTGGCCTCGAAGGAGCATCCGTCATGTCGACCAGTAGACCATCGATAGGTTTCCTTCGATCCAGTGCCAGCGGCCATGCTGTGGTAGAACTGACCAGTTCGCGTATCCACTCGCCACCACAGCGTGTCGGCAATCGAAAGTCGTCGTACGACAATGACGGCGCTGATGTCGTCCACTTCAGGGCCGAGGGCATATCGGTCGACGATCTCAAGCATGTCGGTTCGAGAACCTTCTTCTTGGAGTCGACCGAGGTGTTGATGTACATACTGACCATCAGCGAGGGAACTCTGCAGAGCGAATCGAACCGCTTCTGCAGTCACAAGGCTCGAAGCCGTGTCAACAATGACCGCTTCGAGGACTTGGTCTCGGCAGCTGACCTTGCGTCGATGTGCAGCCTTAAAGTCATCGTGGATCGGTGTGAGGTACTTGAAGAACGGGATGTCGAAGTGGTGCTGATAGGCGTTCGACTCCATCGACAAAAACCGGTGATCGAGGGGGTCCGGGTGGAACGGGTCGCTCGCAGGCGAGTCGGTTTTCTCGATCTCCTCCCGTTCATCGGTATAGACATCCCTTCGAAACTGGACCGCTCGACGCCAACGTTGTCCATCTTCGTATCCGGCCTCGAAGGGGGACATGAGGTATTTCGAGGTACCCAGGCGTCGAACCAATTCGCGAGCATCGGCGAAAGGGAAAAGGTTGGCATAATCTTCATTCGATGAGTGAAGGGCAGCAACTCGTCGGATCGCCTTATCAAAGTCGTGGTACCCGAGCCGTCCGGGTCCAGTCTGGTAGATCGTCGCCAACTGGACAAGGTCGATGGGGGCGTGTGGTGCGACGGCGTTGTACGCATAGGGTTCGATCTGTTCTCCGAGTCGAAAGTACTCCTGGAGCTGGACCGCAAGGTCCTATGTTCGATGTGGAGTGCACCCATACCGCTTATACCCAAGTCGAGAGGTGCCTCGAAGGCCGCGCAGTTGGTGTCGGCGAAGAAGCAAATCGACTTTGTACGCAAGAAAGGGGGCTCGATCTTCGAAGAGCCAGTCGTTCGCCTGGCAAACCTTCTGAAGATCACGGATAACTCCCATGATCGAAACGGCAACGGGTGCTTCTCGTCTCATCCTTTCGTGGGTCCAGAAGCGTCGATATTTGAAGATCAGGTGGATTCCATCAGTAACGTTTATCAGGTCGTCGATTCCCGAGATCTCTCGATGCATGCGGTTGAGTCGAGCAATTTGACTCGGCAGGGTATATTCGGTGAGGCCTTGTCGGAATCCCCAATCGAGCTCTTCATCATAACGTCGCCATGCGACGAGGGCCGCTCGAAAGTTCTGACAAGCCACTTCGATTCTTGTATACCACTGGTATCCCGGCTTACCACCAAGATTTCCATGCTCATCGAAAGATGTGTCAGGGGCGCTTCGAGCCAGTTCGTAAGGGAATGGCGCGGTTCGTCCCCAACTGTCGATGCAGATGGTCTTGCCTAACTCGGAAATGGTGGCATTTGCCTTCGACACGGCTGCAGCATGTTTCTCGTTCAGGAACGTGTGCGGTCCTCGAAAACCAGCCATGGTACTCGACGCAATAGTGAGTACCGATGGTTTGAGCTTAGTGTGTTCCGTCTTCATCGGATCATCCTCATGTGTCCCAAATCGATAGGGTGGCTTCAATCCGAACGTGCCTAAGTGTCGGAGTTCGTCGATGGTCTCGATTTCATGATTGTGCTGCGGCATGTTATAGGGCTGCCACTTCGACTCTGGCACCGGCACAGAATCGTAGCTGGGTGGTGCTGTCGACCATACGGGCTCGTAAGGATATTCTTCTTCGTCGTCGGACTCGAGTCGCCAGGGTTCAGCGTCATCGTTGTAGTCGTCGTCGTGGTAATAGGAGTCGGATTGGTTCGTTCGAGTAGAAGCTTGTGTTTTCGGGGCATTCGAATGCCAGGATTGGTCGACCCAGTCGTCTTCGACTTTCAGCTCTGCGGTACCCGGGTCGTCCCTGGATGACCTTGATGTCAAGGTGTTCGGCCTCAATGTCCAAGAACTGTCGACCCATCCGGGCGGTGAACAGAGGAAGGAAGATCAGTTGTCGTACCCCGTGTAGCAAGCAAGATCTTCATTAGAATTGAACCAGTCAGGGCTTGAGCACCGCTCTCGAAAGTATTCTGCATCGACCGGGGGAGGGGGCCCGTACAGCTTACAGAGTTCTGGCTGCATGTCGGTTGGGGTCCCTCCCTTCGTCGGTTCCAGAACAGGCCCGTTGGCCAGGGCTATCTCGAGCACTTCCAATACTGTGGCGCCTCCTGATACGACGGGCCGTCCACTCAGCGCTATTCCTGCAAATTCCCCGCGAGGGAACACACCTCCCTTGCCTCCTTTGGACGGGCCTCCTTTTCCTTTCAAGCTCCCAGCATATGCCGACTGGCTGTATTTCGGCGGTTCGAATGGATCGAGAGGTCGACTCGGACGAGTTGGCGCTGATGCTACCGACAAACAGCGGCCAGTTGAAGTCGTCCTCGCTGGGGGTTCGATCGCGTCAACATCGATGACGTTCGACGGTGTTGCTCGAGAAGGCGGAGGTCGAGAGGAAGTTCGGGGCGTCCGGGATGTAGTACCATAGGCGGAGGCTCCGGTGATCGACCCGGAACCTCGCATGAGTTTTCCGAAAAACCACGCTGCAGAGAAGAGTAAGGGTGTTACTCAGTTACTCAGGGTGGAGTCGAAGGAACTCAAGGTACACAGGATCCTCCTCTAGAGCCTTGCTCGACTCCCAAGACCATGTGTCGTCATCCCATTCACAACGGTACAGGAATGTGCGGCGCTTTTTAGATCCCACTCGACGTCTAGCCACAATCTTGACAAGTCGAGGAGATTCTCCAGTTTTGACAGGGGGCATCGGAAACTCCCACACCGGCTGTCCCTCTCGATGGACGTAGGGTTTTATGCTGTCTCGATTGAAAACTCGCAACCCATCGAAGGGGGCAGGGATGTCCAGTTTGACATTCTCGCCCTTGTTCAGTACCTGGAGTATTTTGTAAGGGCCGCACCAGACAACATCGAGTTTCCCTTTATGTCGTTATTCCGGCACCAACACCCACCATCGCTCACCGACTTCAGGCACTCGAACGTGTCGGTCCATTTGCAGGACCACATGCATCTGGCGTCGACGTTCCTCGGCAAGCATTGCACGCACAAAATCGAAGGTACGTTCCGCTCGTTGCATATAATCATTCACGGTCGATGGTTCATGTGCATGAGAAGTCATTCGGGGAAAATCCAATGGAAAATGGGATGTTCGTCCTTCATCTATCTCGAACGGGGATAGTCGAAGACTATTAGATGTCAGGTTGTTGAACTGGATTTCGGCGAACAGGAGGTCGACATCTCACTCGTTGTTGCCGAAGATGCCGTGTGTACGCAGGCGCTGGAGGATGGACTGATTGCTGCGCTCCGCCAGGCCATTGCCTAGAGGGCGGTTGGCCACTGTTTGATGCATCTCAATCTTGAAGCGCTGGGCCAACTCCTTCCACGCCTGAGACTCGAACAGCTTGTCTCGGTCAGAAACAATTTGTCGAGGGCATCCTTTCAATCGAATCACCTCACGTAGGAACACATAGATAAGGTCGTCGGCTGTCATATCCTTGCGACAAGGGATGAACATTCCGCGCTTGGAGAATCGGTCGACTACAGTCATGATGGCGTCATGGCCCCTTGTGGTCGGTGGCAATCCCGAAACCCAATCGATGGACACACTGTGCCATTTGGTGTCGGGCACCGGCAATGGTCTTGGCACTCTGGCGGTGTCGACTCGTCTTGATTTCGCCGCTTGACAGACATCGCAACTTAGTATGTATCGCTCGACGTAGTGTCGAAGGTGTGAACATACATAGTTGCGTTTAATCAGGGCCATGGCTCGAAGGACTCCTGAGTGGCCATAGAACTCCGACTCGTGATACATAGCCGCAATCGACGTAACCAGCGTTCGGGGGACAAGCACACGTTTGCCCATCGTGGACAAATGGAGGAATTTGCCATCATCGAAGGACAACTTGGCATCTCGAAGCTGGTGTCGTGCCGCAGGGCTTCGAATCGCGACTTCGTAGATGTGTTTCGTCCGGGGGTCCTCCCGATAGGCTGCCGCCCACACAGCTGTCGAAGTCAAGTCTTTGCACTGATAATGTCGATGTACTCGGCGGTGTGTACCCTTAAGACTCGAAGGGTACGGCGTGTTCGACCCAACCTTCGGCAAGGGGACTGATTGCAACCTGCCGTCACGGTGACGTCGACAGCAAATCAGTTCCGCCATGGTCGGAGCGTATCGAAGTTCATTGCCAAAGGTGACTCGAAGGGGGCGATCAATGCTTAAATCGGGGTGGTCATCGGTGTCGGTAGACGTGTCTGGTTCATTGCCAGCCTCATCGAGATGCATGTCTGGTTGGTGTGAATTCTCAGCCATGATCTCGTCCGATGGTGCTGGTTCCAGTCCCAGGTCCTCCGGCTCAGCAGTTGTCGCGCTCGACGGTAGCGGCTCCAGGTCCTCCGGTCCGACAGCGGTTTCGTCGGATTGGGGGGCTGGTTCCGCAAGCTCATCTGCGTCAGGATCCTTCCCCACGGAGCGTCCGCTTCGTAGTGAAACGTACAGGTGGTCCTACGGCTGGGGCCACACCTCGTCATGAGAGAATGAGTCTTCGAGTATATGTAGGAACTCATCGACGGGTTCTCCTTCTGGTGAAGCCCAATCTTCGACCAGGGGAATTGCGAAAGCCCGTGTACGTGTGGCATTTTGGATATCCATCAACTGCCGCGAAGTTAGACGGGAGCAGGCGTCTGCCGCAGGGTTTTTGAGGCCCGGCACGTACCACAACGTCAGGTTGTATTCCTGGAGGAATTGGGACCATCGTGCTTGCCGTGGTGTCAGCGGTCGAGGACAGGTCTTGAGATATCGAAGACTTTCCTGGTCAGTGTGCATGTGCACCTGCTGCGGTCCTCGAAGTAGGTGAAACCATTGTTTCAAGGCCAATACGATGGCCAACAACTCCTGTTCTCGAATCGGGTATCGAGTTTCTGCAGGCTGCATTTTCCGCGACATGAAGGCAATAGGTCGAAGATGTCCCTTGTACTTCCCATGTGCACATCGTTGCGCCAGCGTAGCACCCACGCAGTCTTTCGAAGCGTCTGTGTACAGGTGATACGGCTGTCGGGGGTCGATAGCACTGAGATGTGTCGCACTGATCATCGCCTGCTTCAGCTTGTCGAAGGAAGCCTGGTGGACGGCTGTCCATTCCCACTCGAAATCTGCCTTAAACATTGCAGTCAGAGGGGCTGCGACAGCTTGGAACCCTTCGACAAACTGCTGGTAAAGTCCACACAATCCAATGAACTGTCGAACTTCATGAACCGTAGTTGGAGGAGGCCAACCTCGAATGACCTTGATCTTTTCTGGGTCCATGTGTACTCCATCTTGGTCGATGATGTATCCACAGAAGGGTTCTCGACTCTGAAAGAATGTGGATCTATCGATGCAGGGAAAGAGCTGGTGCTTACGGAGTAGTTCATGTACCAGGTCGAGGTGTCGTTGGTGTCCGTCCACATCCTTCGAGAAGACGAGGATGTCGTCAATGTACACCCATACAAAGATCCCCAAGTGGTCTCGAAGGACATGGTTCACGACGCGTTGGAACGTCGATGGCGCATTACAGAGGCCAAAGGGCATAACAACCCACTCGAAGGTGCCAAATTGTGTGTTGAAGGCGGTTTTCTCGATATCTTCGTCTTGAATTCGGATCTGGTGGAACCCACTAACAAGGTCAATCTTTGAGAATACGGTGGAACCCCCCAGTGTACTCAAGATGGATTGGATCGATGGCAAGGGATACCGATCTCGTACAGTTCGTGTATTCAACGCTCGGTAGTCGACGCACATACGCCATTTACCATTCGCTTTCTTCACCAGTAGGCAACCCGCTCCGTATGGACTCGAGGATGGTCTGATGCGACCAGATCGATGCAGCTTGTCCAATTGTCGTCGAAGTTCATCTAGTTGGCTCGGATCCATTTTGTAAGGGTGTACCCACGGTGGATTGTCTTCCGAATCGAGGCGTATTCGATGATCTCTTCCAGGTCGATGCGGACGTAGGTCTCCATACTCCGCTTTCTCCCGGTCGTAGAGGTCCGCCCACTTGTGTAATCGATTTGGCAGTTTGCGTCGAACGGGGTCAAGCCCGTCGTCATTGCCATCACTGGCTTGCATCTTATACATTTGATCGACCGGCACTGCTGGTCGAGGCATGCAACACAGAAATACATGATCTCCCGTGAGATCAGATCGACGGATCTCTCTTTTGAGTTTCGGCAACGAAATGTAATCAATCTCCATATCGCTGCACTCCTCGTCGGTGATACAATCGTCCGTTTCGGACTCATCGTACATGTCAGTACCGCGCTGAACGTGTGTCGACGAGTGTAGGTCAGGTTGTTCGTTGGCATGTGGGGTAGGATTCCCAACCGGACTCGCTTTCGAGGAACTGGATGAAAGTATCGAAAGAAGGTCCAGCTTCGAAGTTGCTTGAAACTGCAGCTGGGTGGAATGTCTTGATTCGCCAAAAGACAACCGGTACGAAATCGAACCATGTTGGATGTCGGCGTATCGCTCCTTCCAGTTGACAGAGTTAGATTTGGCACCCTCCTCAACAACAGCAAAGTAATGGGCTCATAGTATTTGGTCTTCCAGCTTAGTCCATAGCAAAAACAGGGACTATGAAACACAATCATTATTTACACTCATGTTCACTCCTTACCTCTCTTCCACTCTCACCATACAAATATGCCTCTTGTAGTAAAATACACCTAGTTAGGACTTACCTAGGAAGCACCACGTGCTCCCTGGTGTCGCCGCCAGGCGCCTCTCCTCTATCTATCTCTCTTCTCTCCTCTTGTGTTTGGGGCTTGGCTTAGGCCTAGGTATATTCTTGGGATCCCCCAATACATGAAACATGCTTGGGACCCACCAAATAGGCATTAAAATACATGTAGAAGTAGGGACAACCATGGAAAAGGGTTGTAGAGTATATAGACGTCCCTTAGGGGCCTTAGACTCCTTCGAAGGTAGTATGTGTGGTATCACTCACAAAATGAGTCGATCATGCATGACATGCATGACAATCCATGATGTCAAAAATGTGATCATCCAAATTCAAAGAGTTATGAAAAATGAATAGTATAACCTTCTTAGGAACCCATAAGAGTGGGGTTGTGGTTGTGTTAGTTCTGAGCGAAAGTGAAGTTTTGGGTTGGAATGTGAAAAACACATGCTAGGGCGCCAGCATGTCATGACACATGATGCATGACACATGACACATGATGCATGATGAATGATGATGATGATGAATGATGATGATTGATCTGAATCTGCTGTGAGTTCAAATAAAGTACACTCTGAGTTCAAATAAAGTACACTCTGAGTTCAAAATATATACTCCATGGGGCTCAATCTCACTCCCCCCCCGACTGAAGCCCTGGAATTCAGGAGTAAATACTCAGAAAAATAGGCTGAAAAATGATATTGTGGCCATAAACATATGCAGCCCTGTGAAATCTCTTAGCATTTACTATTCAGTCCAGAACTGGACCACCTTCAATACCAAGTATGATCACTGCACCTCAGTACCACAGTAAAGAATGAGTGGAATGACTTCGAAAGCATACATGTGAGTTACCTTTCTTACTATACCACTCTTACCACAGCACAATAGGTGATTAGTTTGGAGCTAAAAATGCAAATACCAGATGTTCCAGAAAGATTGTGCTCAAAGTGATATATTAAGCATTGACAAGGCGTAGGAATCCTTAGGGAAGCCTTACATAACAAATGCAGATACCGATTTTTTGAAAATCAATTTGAAATCGGCAATGAATAGCGCTTGGAATCAACATTAAAATGAACCGTAGCTGAGCTTCTAACTCGCCAGGAACCAAAACTTGAAAAAGTATTTGGACACCTGAACAGCGCAAAGTGTAGCGCTGGGAGTTCTGGCGACTCCCGTAACTGCGCGCGTCCGCCGTGCGGGACTGGGGGCGAAGCCTCCAAAGTCCAAAAACTTTTGAACTTTTGTAAAAACGCGCTTCTGAAGCTGCAAAAAGCGCAGTTTTGTAAAACAAAGAATTTGGAAAACAACGAGCAGCAAAAAACGCGATTTTCTAAAGTGAGGCTTACAGACAGGCAAAAATTTTTGCGCGGGGAGGGTGCACAGTACAGCCATAGGGTAACTGTACGTTTTGCGCGCATCAATTCACCACTGTGCGTGTAATAGGCGAGTTTGAACATCAGCCACACATAGCACAACAGAAATGAAACATACGTGTTGGTTAGAGCTTGCACAACACGCGTAGCGTGTTTTTACCTTGCTTTGCCGTCTTTTGCACGCTCTTGGTGCCTCGCAAGGTTTGGCTTGGGCTGGCATTCGGGCAGGATTCAGGAGGGAAACAGGCCGTCACACATGCAAAATAGCAGCGTACGCCGCGTCGTGCACACGTAAAAACTCCGAATCCAAGTAGGATAGAGGGTAAAACCGTCACAAGGGACACATTCAAGGTTTGGGAGGTAGGGAGAACCTTCCTTGCTCGCTCTGTAGGACAGCTTGCATGCACAGCGGAGGCGCCGCTATATGCGTCACTGTCCTCTGTCTGGTTTTGTGGCGGAATGCCTGGTGAATCGTTCAGTGCATGCATATGCTCACGTGCAGGCACCTAAAACACTCATATGTTTCACCGTGCCGCTCACACATGCAGCGTGTGTTAGAGAGTGTAGGACCGTGGGAACTCAAAAAGCCCAATGAAACTCTGGGGTGAGATTCCCGACTTGCAAGTTGCGCGGTTTGAGTTCTCCGAGTGTGGGAGGAGTGTGGACTGGAGAGTGGGATGTGGGTTGGAGGCGTTAGCAAGGGGCGCTCCTGCAAAGGGCTACTCCTTTGTAGAGCGTTAAGTTCAGCGAGTGGGAGACTGGGAAGGCAGGGGATTGGAATGGGCAAGGGCTTTCGCGTTGGTCAGCGTACGCTGGCCCTTGTTCCCACTCCCATTCTGATCCCTGACGGTTTTTTCCTGGTCTCCCCGTGTGTGACCCTCTCTCTTTTTCTTTTGGGTAGCCCCCAGGTAGAGACCCTGAGGTAGATTCACACACATGCTCGCCCTGCACCGCACCTCCACGCACAGCACTGCACACACATACTCGACACAACACACTTTTGCGCACCATTCACTCACTCTGCACGGATCACGTTGAGCTTCGGTTCCGTGTCCACACTTGCACGGGTGTCATCGGACCGGAGGCGAGATGCACCCAAAGCGTTCACTGTTTGTTCAGGGATGCTTGGTGTTAGCTACAACTTGACTTGCCTTGGCGTGGGCGTGTGTGTGGGAAGTTGTAGGATCAGGGTGTCTTGCGGTGTAGGATCAGGCGTTAGCATCTTTGACGGTGGGTGCCCAAGGCGGGGAGGTTTGCAGCCAAGGGGGTAGCCCTGGTCGTGGTTGGGCAGCCCTTGCAAACTCTGCTCGTCCTGCAGCCCACCCAGTTCCTGGGGGAGGTCCCATCCCTGGGGAACACCAACCCTGCCCCTCCGGTGGTGGATGCTTGACTGTTCCAAAATGGAACCAGGTGTTCACCACCCGTAAGAATCGGCTTGCTTAGCAGTAGTGTTTCACTTCTCTCCTAGGCAACACACTTCAGTTGGGGCTGTTGACACTCACACGCGCGCCAGTTACACACCGCTCATCTCTCTCCCTCCCTAGATTGGTGAAACCTGTCCCCCAGCCTCGGAGTTCCCTTGGAAATCCACGACAACTCCCAGGCTAGTGAGTGTGAACTCACTGCTCAGTGAAACAGGGCCTTAGGACCATAGATGCACCGTTTTCACAGGTGCTATGAAACAGGAGGGAGTAGTCTCACCTCCCAGCACGCTTGCGGGCCTGATTTTGGGCTGACTGCAGAATGTCACGCAAATCCTGAGATTTGCAGTAATCAGCAAAAACCTCGTTGACGTTACCGTCATCGAGTATGAAAGCCGTCACTGGCTCCCAGGTACAGTCAGAGATAGAATAGCCAGACCACTTTGTATAGAATCTCCAACCACGTTTGTAGGTGTGGCGGAGGATTCTTTCAACAAAGTAGTAGTCTTGCTTTTTCATCTCTGATTCAGTAAACGTAATGGGTTCACTAGCGCTTATTCTTTTGGGTCTAGCCTCTACGGCCGTAGGTGTAGGTACAGTAGGTCTAGAGAGAGAGATGTCCCTTTCGGGCATCCGTAGTGAACCGTCATCCACCATAGGCGGCAGTTCTTCATCTTCATCCATAGGATCCGCGGCCAAATCTTCGGCTGCAGCTTCCAGGCTTTCTTGTAGTGAAGCGGTACCCAGAACCCCATGGCCAGGTTACGGCATACAACCGGTCTCCGGTCCACTAACCCCATGCACGGCGTGTTCCGTGCCGTGAAGCCCCGCATCGGCATCCGATGCACCGCCAGCGGAGATTTGTGTATCAGAATATCAGGAATCAACAGGGTTTTATTTTCATATTGTTTCCGTCAATTTTTATGCTTCCGTTCTGATACTCACTGTTTTGACTGCTGGCGGTTGGTTCGCGACTTTACCGTAACCGCCAGTTTAACTGTTTATAATGGAAATTTTAACGCTATCCGCGACGAAGGCTCCAAAGTCGCCGGGAACTGCATGGATGCTTCCGCAATTTTCATAATTAATACTCGCAACCTTAATCCAAATTTTTCAGGATGTCGAAATCGGATTTTCGACTTCGACATCCCCGCACTTGATTTGACCTCTTTCGAGTGGACCTACGTGCTTCCGTATGCACGAATCAACTTCCCTTTTATCCTGCCCTCCATTTGTCTTAAAGATATGGGCAAAACAAAGTTGATTCGTGAGGCCACTTGTGAAGGTCATATCTCGTGTTGCTTGCGAGTATTGACGGTAAGGAAACGTGGGATGTATTCACAATACTCCCGACGTAATTTAGGAAGCATTATATGCCTTGCGTCTCCACACGTGCGCGCTAGTGTAATGGATCATGGTCAAGAGGGTAGAGTTTGCGTTACAACTCATTGGCCATGATATTGCGTGCGTTAAGATAACTTTCGAGTGTAGCGCGCAAGTGTTGGTGTTGCATAGGAACTCTCCTTGAGTTCCTATGAGCGATTGACACAAAGATATGCCCTTGGAGGGGCATGACTTATCGTGGTGGGAGCTACATTTTTGGGCAATATGTGGTATGTGCCATGTGTTGTGTTGTGTGCCCATTTCGCGGGTCCATTGCTCCAAGACAAGCCCGCCAATGGACCTCATATTGTGCAAGCCCCTTCTCCATACTCCCTACGGTCAATCGCAAGCCTAACCTTCGTGAAGGGAAGCTTGTGTGGTGATCCCGAAGCGATGCGTTGGGAGCAAGGTGTGTGTTTTACAATTTTCCATATTTTCATGTGCCCACTTGGGAAGCAGCGCTCGTAACCTTTCAAGGCGCCCCAAGTGGAGCACATATGTGGGATCCAAGGTCATTGGTGTCAAGTCATTGTGTTTAGAAGGATTGGTTGATTGCACGAACCAAGCCAAAGATATTATAATATAATTGTGCACCTTTCAATGCACTTTTGTGTGTCTTTGTGCCAATTTTGCCATTTTTGGCTCGTCATGATGTCAAGTGGCGAACGTATATCTCAACGTTGCGCTCAATTGACATCATGACCCAAGTATGTTATGAGGGTACATACTTCGGTCGCCAACATATCTTGGAGCCGGCGAATAACTCCTCTTGAGCTTGGCATACCGTGGCCGCCATGTTGGCGATTTGGGACTATCCCAAATCATGGGCTCAATTGGCGACCCTGCCATTCCCAATACCGGAGGAGTTGGGCGACGCCCCAAAGATATGTTGGACATATATGACTTGATACCAATCCTATGGCACACCCCGGTCCGAGTCGGGCATGTGCCTCATTTGCCCCAACCATGAGTGTGCGCATTTTTGGCCATTTTTAGCAATTTTCCACTTTTGCTGCCCGCCGTGCACTATGTTCTAACCCTCGTGCACGCCGGACGCATGGACCAATGGACCATATATGACATGGGTGTTGTGCATGTTGGTCCCCATGGTCGACACACCACGTGGGCGGAGCGGAGCAACCTTCGTTAAGGCGCTAGCCCAAAGTGAGTGTGGGCAATTTTACCATTTTGGCATTTGTGGACCAAATTGGGATCGTCACCACGCCGAGTGGCATGGAGATCTTTGAGAGCCAAGGGCATGGGAGTCTCCGTTGGACTCCCGGTGGATCACGTATGGAATGTCGAATCCAATCTCCAAGCCGGCGTGGAGATATTCTATTGGGAGCACCCCGAATTTTGGCTCATTTCAAGCAGCCAAAGTTGCCTCGTCCCTACCTCTGGCGGGTCCGGACGAGGGGTCAATTTTGGGGATTTTTGAGTTAATGAAAGTGCTGCCCTGGGTCGTTGTGGGTGCCGGAGGGCTCGGGGCCGGCAAGACCAGTGGGGCAGGCACGCGAGGAGTCTCCCTGGATGTTGTTATTGGGGGTAGAACCGGACACTCGGACACCAACGGAGGCGAGAGCAGCGACAACAGAAGCAAGATCCATGCTGATTGTGGTCCGGCAGAAAATCCCAGTCTATGAAGAAAATTGAGGGGAATTATTCTAAATACATCTGAGTGTCCAAAACTGTCCGAATGAATTTAAATAATCCATTTATGTAAAATTGTCGGCCGATCTGGCCCGCGAGCGCGCGTCAGCGGCAAATGGCGATTCCAGCTAAAATAGCGGAATGCGGCGGATTTACGGGAAATGGACCGCGGAATCAAATCCGGCATATCAGAAATATATAGGAAATATCCTGTGACTGAGCTGCGAGGCGGCAATTCCGCCGAAGCAAAGAAAATGACCAAAATGTAGCCAATCTGGGCAGAATGTCTGAAAATCTGAGCAGATGGGGCTAGCCGCACTTACACTCCCCCTCCAAAAACACACTGGGGTGTGTCGCTACGTCAACGAAGAACGTAGTGCGGGTAAGTCCCAGAAAAACATAGAAATGTAGCCTCGATGGGGCGAAATCTGCTTGATCTGACCTGATTTGGGCTGAATTGGCACTGAATCAGGCTGGATGAACCTGAAATGAGACAGAATGAGAAGTGACGAACAGTCCTCCGTGCAGTAAAACATTAGGTCAAGGGCTAAAAAGCATGTAAACGTATCGAGAATCGATACCAAACCATGCATTGGTTGAGAATGAGGTAGATTATTGATGGATTGAGTGGGGGAATCAAGAATTGGAGTGACATCTCAGCGCTCTGGCACAGTTTCGCTGTCGCGGGCACGCTACGGTGTCCTCGCCGAACTCTACATCGTGTTATCCCGCTTTTCTCGTTCTGAAAAGTACAGCATGTGGCTCAGATTTGGCGCATCTGGTGGATGATCACAAGATTCAGCAAAAATGAGAATGAATTTGAGCAGAGATTGAGGGGATTAAGCAATCACAGAGAGGTTAAACAAATACACATGTAGTCTACAGTCCCTAAGTGAACCACCGAAGGTAGAGATGTTCTTCTGTTCACTTAGATCTAAACAGATCTTCGAGGAATGATGGGAGATGACAAGACAATCAACCTAAATTGTCCTAATGTGAGTAAATTCCCTGAGATGAAGGTGAAATGAAGCGGAATGTGTACAACTGAAACTACCAACACCTTCGTTTAGACTAAAGTTAATATATATTGTCGTTTATTCAGCTCAATTGTGCTTTCCGGCATGTTGGTTCGCGAGCATCTAACAGATTCTATCAAAATGTGGACCATGTGATGATGCATCATGATGGGACATGCTGGCCCTGGATCCTTGGCATGTAACGCGCCGAAGGTTCACTGAAGGCACTTTACTGACAGTATATAACTGAGAGACACCGAATTTACAGTGGCGGTGGTGTCAATCGACTTGGACAAGGCCAATCCTTCGATGGAGTCCCACAAGACACTTGGATTCACCATTCTCGACAGTTTCTGGTCGCATTGAGCTCACATTGGCGTGTGCCAAAAATACAACGAAGCTTACGGACTTCAGAGGTTGCTGTTAGAAGTCCCTAGAGCTCCTAGATGAAGATTGTCTGAACAATTGAGGTCTGGGTTTCGTACAACAGTGGCAGAATGATGGACAAACCTGAGAAATTCAAGGTAAATTTGAGGATCCTGGATCTGAATCTGGACTTTGGCGTCAGCATCACAGCAAATGAAGGTGAGATCTGAGTTCCTGGCGTCGCCTCTGGTGCAGCCAGTACTACAGGGGATACCTGTAGGGGTGAATGTCGCTGGCCAGCGTTTTGATTATGTACATTTGCTTCCATCTGCACGAGTAGCCAAATTCCAAAGATGCACAGACCAACAGAGACAAGATTACCCCGAATCTGCCTGAATTAAGCCTGAGTTTGGTTTTTTCTGAACACGGCAGCACACTCCGTCAGCGTATCTACGCCTTGTCTGCCTAACGGAGACCAAAGAAAAAGTTGATTGACGTCAAATTATCAAACATTCGCAGTTCTCCACATCATGACATAAACAGAAAGAATGAACAGTGGATTGAACAGAATGTGGTAGGATGGCTTCCTTAATTCGGCCAAGCACGAATACATGTGACCACCAACCTGTCTGGCCTGGCCCTCGTACGGCTTGGGCGCTGCAGATCAGCGGCCGAACTTGAAACTTGGTCCTCATTTGGCTCCTGGGCTGGCCTGACCGCAGGAGGGGGGATTGACGGATCAGCCCTGGAATGTGGCTGCTGAGGGCCGTAAAAGGCTGGATCTCGATTCACCACAGGTCGTTTTCCGTCGCTCTCCACTTGTCTGTCTGGTTTCGACAAACAATCTGTCAGGAGTACGCCAATTTCGGGGTGCTTCTTCAGGAAGTCAATGAACCCCTTGGTGTATCCATGGACAAAAGATTGGGCTGGTTCCCAGTTGTTGTGACTGGCATCAAAGCCCCTCCACTCACACAGAAATTCCCATTCGCCCTTGGCGTCACGTCTTGCTTCAACAATCCTCTTGAGTTCATACTTTCCCCCTTCGATTACCCGATCGGACAAGTGTTTTGCAGTCCAAAAAAGGGGTTTAACTCGATCCTTGGGGGAGGGGATCTCTCTCTTGAGGCGATCGCCCGAAACGTCAATTTCCCTGCTGACATCCACACGAATCCTCCACCTGTTCTCACCAAGACGCGCTGTAACAGCGAATGGCCCCTCCCACAAGGGAAGAAGCTTGTCATCTCCGTCCAGGGTGGTTTCGGATTTTCGAAGCCAAACTCGATCATCGACTTCAAAATTGTGGGGGTTTTTTCGACCTTGATTTTGAACCCAAAGCCAGTCAGCTTGATGCTTCTCGATTAATTTCGACACAGATTTATCTGCTCGTTGGACTTCGTCCAAAAACAGCGAAGCATCTTTACAGGGGCGAGGATTATTCAACGGCATGTTCCACCAACACTTCTTTCGTCCAAAGACAATTTCATTTGGAGAAAGGCCATGATACAAAGGCGTGTTGTGGTAACGGCGAAGCAATGCGAAGAGAACTTCCATCCAATGGAAATCCTTTTCACTCGCGAGCTCCTTACGAAGCATATTAATTATTGAGCGGCCGGCTCTTTCGCCAGGCAGCGCTCGATGCGAGTGGATTTCACATCGGAGGTGGTGGATTCCAAGGCGAGCACACAATTCTCTCCACCATTCGGAGGTGTACTCTTTGCCTGAATCCGTGACCACCTCGGATGGGACGTCCCAGCCTCCCATCCAGGTCTGCGCGCACCATTTGGCGGCAGCCTTGCCAGTCATCGACTCAATGTTGCAAGGCAACACTTGAATGTAGCCGGAATGACGGCACTGAATAAGGAGCACACCATTGACCTTTTTGTTAGTCCAATGGCACTCTTCGTCATCGAGCTCACCGAGATAGAAGAAATCACTGGTGACTCTGTTAAAGAGGCGCTCCGGAATAGGATGAGGCCTCAGATGGCCGTGCTTCTTCGCGCTGGGAGGCGTCGAGACAGCACATTGGGCACATCCGGCAGCTACTTTCATGCAATGAGTGTAGAGCCTCGATCCAAACAACCTATGCTTAATCATCGACCACAGTCGACGGCCATGTGCGTGGGGGGACTCCCATTTGTGCCACCAGTTTAACACTCGGGGGGCTAGGGCGTCTGGCACACACAATTTACCCTCCATCCACAGCTTCCCCCCATCCAACGAGTACTCTGCAAAAATCCCATCCCTGTGAGCATCTTTGGATTTGAGATTTCCAAAGACCTCTTTAAACATGGGATCCTGCAGGTAATTGGACGTCCAGTCACGGATGATCAGGGAATCCTTAGGCAGGGGTGGAGTTTTGGCCGGATCTCGACGGTTAATGCCTTCGATCAACCGAGATCGACTTACTCGTCGGGTGTAGTCAAACCGTTTCACACTCCCTGAGGAGGGATCGGTGACTTTTTCCACGACTTTCAGCGTTTTGGTGCAGATCTCGTGAGCATGCGCCGGATCTGTGATGGCCGTGATGTCGTGACACGGCAATGCGTGCTGTTTAACAGCGCACTGCATGCATGCACGTCGAATGAGTTTCTTTTCTTCCTGATCCCATTCGATGATGACATGGCGGTCCTGCTCCGTACCATGGATGTTGGTACTTTGCAGCCCCTCTGAGGCGGGGTAAGCCCATCGGCTCAGAGCATCCGCTACCGTGTTATGTTTTCCAGGCAAATACGACACATGGAGGTCAAACAGAAAGAGAAATTCGTGCCATCTGGCCCGTCGACCAGCTGGGCTCGCGACAGTATCAATGTGTTCGGTGGCCCAATACTCCAGAGATCGATGATCCGTCAGGACCTCGACTCGATTGGTGCCAACCCACGATTGGTACTTTTTTAAAGCACAGATGATGGCGTAAGTCTCTTGCTCACGCGGCGACCATTGCATTTGGCGTGGGGCTAGCTTCCGTGACCAAAATGCAAGAGGGTAATGATCGCCGGTGGCTTCATCAACCTGTTCAAGGACAGCTCCGATCGCGTACCTAGAAGCGTCGGTTCTAATGTAGAAGGGTCGGTCAAATTGGGGCACATGCAACGTGGCGACTTCGCAGAGGGCTGCCTTCAAGTGATGGAAGGCCTCCTCGCACTCGTCAGTCCACTTGACACGAACCTTTGAACCTGCCTTGCCTGCATCTCTCCCTACCTTCAATAATTCAGTGAGGGGGGCAGCAAATTTGGCATAATTCGGCACAAAAGTGTGGTAAAAATTGCAACAACCCAGGAATCCTCTCAACTCCGTAATCGTCTCAGGGCGCTTCCACTTCTGAATAGCGACGACCTTCCCTGGACTGGCTCGTCGAGTGCCATTCTCTAGGAGAGAACCACAAAATTCGACTGATTTTAAAAACAATTTTCCCTTCTTTAGCCCACAAATCAGCTGATTAGCGTCAAGAATGTCCCAAACTTGGTTCAGCTGCTTCTCATGTAGGGCCACCAGCTCGGCTTCGGTCAGTCCCTCCCCCTCCGTCGCGATGATTATGTCATCTATGTACACACTCACGAAGGCACGAAGCTCAGGATGGGTTTTGAACAGCACATCCTCCATCATTCTTTGAAAAAATGAGGGGGCGTTCTTCAATCCCATGGGCATGACAGTCCATTGGACTGGGCCACATGGCGTGCACATACAGGTAAGAGGTCTGCTGTCCTTCCTCAACGGCATTTGGTGAAAGCCGTGACGGAGATCCAGCACAGAGAACAAACGACCTCTTGCCCTCTTGGCGATTTCCTCCTCAATGAGGGGCAGGGGGTGTGAATCCGCCTTTGTTTCGGCGTTGAGATTTCGAAAATCAACCACCATTCGCCAACCATCAATGGTGTTCTGGTCTGCAGGCGGTGGCTTCGGGACTGTGAAGGGTGAACAGCACCATTCGCTGGTCATACAACCCTCAAGCCAACCAAATTCCCTGAGATTTCTCTCGATGATTTTTCTGAGAATCTCATGTTTGTGTCCATGATTTTCATAAGGGCGCTGTTTTTTTGCCTTGTACCCTTCACGAAGCTCGATGAAGGCTTCACCGAACTGTCCACGGACAGGAGGGTCCTTGATCAACTTTCCTGAAAGGGTTGTGTCCTTCCGTTCCTCAAAAATCTTTTCTCTTGACTTGGAACACAATTCAGTGTCCACCTGACCGCCAGGAATTACTGTCGAAAAAACTTTGGCGACTTCTTCGGCTTTGGCAGGAAGAATCTTCTTACGGATGTCCCTAAACAGGTCCGTATCAACTGCCTCTTGAAGATAGGTGGGTCTTGTGTCGAAATCCCAGAGATTTTCTTCGCGATCCAGCTCCTCGAAAGGATCCATGAAAGCTTCCACAGGGGGTTTTTCATAAAAAAACTCTGAATTTGCGGCGCGATTGGAGATTTTTCCTCGCCCGTGCACTGAAGATTCTTTTCGATGTCGACCGGATTGGGGAAGAGGGAGACGAGGCGGATCCATTGGACGTTGAATCACCTTGGGTATCTGACGGACAAAAATCAGAAAAAATAGATTCATCATCAGTACCACGCTCAACCTCAGATTCAGACCCAACACAGGAATCTGTACTAGAATCGGCAGAATTAGAGTCAGAAAGCTTTCCATCCACCAGGAATGCAAGCGAACTCCAGGACCGCTGTGGCAGGGGACCTGTGTCGTCCCTGGCATACAGCTTAATCTTCCTGGGAAGTTCGATGTAATCAACACAAATGTCCTGTAATTCCTGAAACCAAGGCTTGTCGTCCCACAAGGGCACAACCAAAATTGCCTGGGTTTTATCTTGCTTGATTTTATGGATGACCTGCTGGATTAAGTGAAACGGAGGATTAATCCACAACTTCTTGTCCCATTCACCTATGATTTTGTGGGGCATTCTGCGGCCAAAACCGCATTTACGCTACCGCACTGGATCTGAAACGGCCCAACGGATCTGAAACGGCCGCGGTGCCAAAAATTTGTCTTTCAAACATGAATTTTTGCAAAATCCATTGCTTGAATACATTTGATTCTTTGGAACAAAAGTGTGGTTGTGTCAGAACATTACAATGGTGTGGTTGAATCTAAAGATGCCTGCCAAAAGTCGTTTTAATATTGTTGTTCTGCTTTTTTTGTGCTGCTCAGCTGTAGTGCAGATCGATCCGGACATTTCCGGCTATTGACTGCTAAATTTTGACACAACATTTCTGACTTATGCTGTGCAATTGCCTTCGTTTTGCTTTGCTTGCAAACACAACGTTGAACTGGTGAGAACTGTTGAGAACTGAGGTCCCTGGGACTTGATTTGTGTTGCTGGTAAAGGTTTCGGAACAGTTGACAGTTGACGTGCTGTGCACTTGCTTGTGTTGTGCCTTCTTTGCCCGGTCTTGGCTCTGTGAGTTTACTATTTGCCTGATTTGTTGCAAAGCCTGTTCTGCAACCCTTGACTCTCCCTGAAAAGGGATCTCCTGTGGTGCAGAAGTACCCATTCCAACGGTCAGGCTTTGTAGCTCATCTTTGGCAAATAGTCTCAAACTTGCAGGCACGGGCCCTTTGCACCGCACAATGCTCAAAAGAACTAGGCTTCACAAAGGTTGGCAGGTGTTTGAAATGACAATGAGAACTGAGGTGTGTGGTTAACTGAGAAGTCAGTTTGAACTGGTCCCACCCTACGATGCTCAAAAGAACTTTGCTTCACAAAGGTTGGCACAGGTTTTTGAACTGACTTTGAGAACTGAGGTGTGCAGGTAACTCAGAACTCGGCTTGAACTGGTTGCAGCGTACGAGGCTCCAAAGAACTTCGCTTCACAAAGGTTGCCACAGGCTTTTGAAATGACGATGAGAACTGAGGTGTGTGGTTAACTGAGAACTCGTTTTGAACTGGTCGCACCGTACGAGGCGCTAAAGAACTTCGCGTCACAAAGGTTGGCCCAGGTTTTTGAAATGACGATGAGAACTAAGGTGTGTGGTTAACTGAGAACTCGGTTTGAACTGGTCGCAGCGTACAAGGCGCTAAAGAACTTCGTGTCACAAAGGTTGGCCCAGGTTTTTGAAATAAAGTTGAGAATTGAGGTGAGTGGGTAACTGAAAACTCGGTTTGTGGTGCAGTGGTGGTTCAAGCTGTCTTGAATGGTTGAGAACTGCTGTAAGGAACTGGATGTGTACTGCCGGTGAACGGCATGCTGCTGCTGCTGCTGCTTGCTGCTGCCTGTTTTGTGTCACTCCTGGTTTTCCACTTCCGTGCACAGTATACTTCGAGTTGACTTTGGGCATGGGCCTGATTTCGAGGACCTTCCTTCCACCTACGGGCATTCTTCACCTGCTTCGCGTTGCCCTCCACTTCTGCACCGTGGTGCTCTGCAATGGGCTGCTGCACTCTGGCGCTGGGCAACAGGCTTCACTGAAGGTCCTTTTGGGCCTGCTTTTTGGATTTCACTCTGGGTTTCGTGACCTCCGAGGACAAAGCAGACACTACAATCCAAGCACGGGATGACGTTTCCTCCAAGCTCGAGTCCATTCTGGAGTTGCTGCGAAATCAAGGGCAGGGTCAGGAGGCAGGTAATCAGGGCTCAGTTTCACAGCAGACACAGTTGCCGACACAGATGCCGCAGATGCCGACACAGTTGGTAACACAGGTATTGCAAAGTTTGATGCCACCACCAACACAGCAACCAGTGCACCCATTGCAGAGTGTCCTGACAGCGTTGCCTCCACAAGGGTTGCCATTGCTGCCAGCACAAGCACAGAACCATAACACGCTGCAGCAACTTCTGCAAGGGCAGCAACTTCTGCAAGGGCAGCAATTTCTGCAAGGGCAGCATCTCCAGGGGCAGCAGCATTTTCTGCAGGGGCAGCAGCAGCATTTTCTGCAGGGGCAGCTGTTGCAGCAACTTCTGCAGGGGCAGCAGCAGCAGCAGCTTCTGCAAGGCCAGCAGGGACAGTCACAATGTTTGATTGCTTAACTTGAGCTACTTCTCTGTTTCTTGATCAGTGATTATTTCTCAGCAAACCATTGCTGCACAACAACCCACTGCACATTGTGCCAAGGTAGTCAGAGTTACAGTTCAGCCAGTGGCCTCTTCTGAATTTGTAAGTTAATTGATTACAGCTGTTTTTGAACCATCTGCTGAAGGTACAACACACAGCGATGACAATTTTTCTGTTGCTTCACCAGTTAATATTTATCAGCAACCCGCTGAAGTGCAACAACCCACTGCATGCTTGGCAAGGATTGATGGCAGCACAGGCATTTCCTGCATCCATTAGTTGTTGTTGCCATGCTGACATACAGCGAGCGATTTTGCATGTGCGAGACTCGTTTTGCATATTACGATTACGCAACCCTGTGAAGTGCAACAACCCATTGCATGCTTGGCAAGGATTGATTTTGCAACATTTGAAGTAATAAAACGCATGCGAGGCAGAGACTGCAAGAAGATCAGTTTTGGTCAGAGTTTAGGGCGGCGTACAAGTTTGACGACAGTTGGTAGGTGCAGTGATCGGTTGCTAGACATTGGGTGAAGCAAATGATTGGGCATTTGTATGATTTTTTTAGTGAAATGTTTGTTATGAAAAGTTGGGGTATTGACGAGCATATCACATTATAACTGCATGGTGCAAGACAAAAAGCACAAGGACAATGTGAATCGTGTGTAGATCAGGGTCAATCTATGTTGTCTACATACATTGCAATGGTTTCCATTTTGTATTGTGTTGGACAAGTAAGTAATTCATTTCTCCACACAAATTGAGTTTTTGTTTTGCCCGAAATATTGGATGTGCATGACATCTTGGCACTCAAAATGAGCCATGCGTCAACTGTTATCATGAATGATAGGCGAAAACCACAAAAGTTTCAAAACAAGCTTAATACACAACAAAGATGTGTCAATTTTGTCAACCATTTGGATAGAATCCGGGTTTTGGCCATTTTGTGCCCGGTAAAATCAAAGGTGTTGTGGGTCCAAGCGTCGCTGAAGTGCTTGTCAAAGCGCTTGTTCATACGGTTAGCAAAGGCATCATACTGGGGCCAAAAGGAATGATGTTCATGGAAGTATTCACAAATTGCATCGCGCCATTTGTCGACAACTCTGTAGGATGAAGAGTGCCAGCGCGAAGGGCGTCGTGGCTGGGAGTCCCTACAAAGACATTCTAACTCCTGGGAGTAATCGGCACTCCCATTCACCTCTGCAATGGTGACATCTTCACCAAATTTTGGTGTCACTTTTTGCTTCAAAAATTCTTCTGCACTTTTAAACCCTGCGTGCAAAAAACGAAATTCAGGACGCTCCAAGGGACCTGACTCCAGCAAAAAACAACGACGATGACCTACGGGCGCTACCCTGTTCTTGCGAAGCAAAGGATGGCCCAAATAAAGGTCATATTTTATGTCAGCACGGTAGAAGTAGTCATCCTTAAGGACAACTTCTTCCACATTTTGCTCTTCCCAAAGGTCTTGAGCGACCAAATGGGTGGATATATAACATCCGCGTTGCCCCCCTGCGAGAGAATGTCCAGAAACTCCCTCGAGGGTAACAGGATGAGGCGACTCGAACACGCAGTCGTCAGGTAAGAATGCATTGGATTGGAGATTTACCTCTGATCCATTATCACACAAACAAGTGGCGAGGTGGAAATTTCCCTTGCAATCAGAGACCCACAGCTTTGTGACAAACTGTCGAGCCCTGTGCTTGGACTGTACACCAACCTCGTCCACTACAGCAGAAGGATCCGCTGCCGGATCCAGGGGAGAGGAGACAAGCGACCCTACATCAAGTAATGGTCGATCAGGAATTTGGGGATCATGCCTGAAATCGCCTGGGGAGGGGCGATTTTCGTGGCTCCCCTAGGCGTTCTGACCTCCAGCGGCTGCGTTAACATTGTGAACACAGCCTGTTTCGTCGATCCATTCATCTTGGAACGGATCATCCGCTGGATTCAGAGCATTTTCGACGTAATCTCGATCCGCATCAGACACCTGGTCTGCACCTGAGACCTGATCCACACGATGGTTGCCCTTTCCTCGTCCACGGCCACGGCCGCCGGATGATGGACCACCACCGTCACCACGCCCTCTGCCCTCACCAGAGAAGGGGGTTCCCGAAGGATTTCCCTTACCTTTACCCTGTGATCCTGGAGCATTTCCTTTGTTTGTACCGGATTGAGGGGTTTGGCCTGGATTTCGATTTCCGCCTCCGGCGTTGACATTGGGACTTGTCTGGCCGTTTGGCTGTCCACCGGAGCCGGATGGAGTCCGATTCCCTTTGCCTTGGGACCCGCCAGGTCCTCCAGTATTTTTGTTCCCACCGGAGGGAGTCGAATTACCCTTTCCCCCCTTGGCACCATGCACCTGTCTGTCATTCCTGTCTGAATTCTGAGGATTACTGACATTTTCACCAATCACCTTGTGATCGTAAGCAGACCATCGGTGATTAGCAGTGGAATGCGTCTTAGCTCGGTTCGTAGAACCTAGAAGAAGGCAGATGCTACAATGATCCTGAACATTCCGGGTGTCATTCACCTTTTTGTTGCCCTTTTGGGCCCCATTTTGGGTGTTTTGCTGGGTATTCTTGTTTCCCCCAAGACCCTCATGGAAATTTTGATTGGCGGCGTCAGCGAGCCGCTCAACCTCTTCCCACAGCCTTTCCTGCGGAGTAAACGAAAACACCCAGTTCCTGGCCTTCAGACGATTGCCATGGAAGCTTACTCCCCTGTTGAGGACTTGGACAAACAAGTCCCGATCCTCGTGTTCATTAAACTTGATTTTCCACGTGTTTTCAGTGAATTTCACCTTGGTAAACGACGTGGGGGAGCACTTTTGAAGTGCCTCCCTGACGGTAAACCGGTTGGCCGAGGCGTCAAAGCCATCGATCTCCGCCCACCAGGTCTTGACCTTTTCTTCGGACTGTCGATTCCGAAGGGTGGCGGCGGTTTCTGAGGGGATCTTGTCAAAAATCAGATTTTTCAGCTCGGCACTAGAAAATTTTTCGCCTGAATGTTCAGATTCTTCTACGAGATTCCAGAAGCGCTGTCTCTTGTCCTGCACCTCATGCAAGATTAATCGAGAGAACGAAGGAAAATTCTTCAACATCTGATGGTAATGGTCCTCTGGCAGTCGAGATCCACGTACCTCCAACTGTTCCCACACCTCATCAAAGGTAAGGGGGGAACTTGAATCTTCACGATCACTCCAGGTTCTGAGCCAAGTATTGGCCGGCGCTCCCTCAAGGCAGTCCAGGAGCGCCATCAGGAACTGATCATCCTGGAGTTTTTGAGTCTTAACCCACAGTTTAAATTCCCGTTGGAACTGAGGCCAACGTCTGGGGTTCCCATTATATTTCGGTTGCTTGGCAACCTGACGAAGTCGCAATGAAGTGGGATTTAGGAGTGAATCCAGCCCAACACCGGCCGTAATGGCAGACACCTTGGCGGCATCATTAGCCACACCAGCTCCGGCGAGGGTCTGGGCGAGCAACATCTGGGCAATTGCATTGGAATCAACAGCAGGAAGGGTAGTACGGGAGGCAGTTCTTTTGGCATTCTGAACCTCAGTCCTAGCCTTCGCCGATCTACTCTGTGATCGAGAGATTGTAACCCTTTCCTTTAGCTTAGTCCTGCTGATCCGTGCATCGGTGGTCTTAGAGTCCACCGAAGGAGCAATCGAAAAAATTTCTGTCGCCTCCTCCGACGGTTCTGTTGTCTGATCCACCGATGATGCGCCCTCAGACCTCATGTGGGTCTTGAAAAGATCTTTAATTCCCAGCGTCTGAATGATGAGTTGCATTTGATCTTTGAGCAATTGGAGCTCAGAGTTTCGCTGAGATCTGCAAGAGCAGTCGGCAGGACAGTACATACCGTGTCCTGAAGGGCCTGAGCAGGCTGTCGGACCGCTAATCTCAGTGGTTCGCAGCCAGGAGTCCACTTGTGGAGCTCCTTCAGTCCTAATTTCCAGGCTTGCCTGCCTAGCTGCCTCTAAAATTCCTTCCTCAACCGCGGCGGCTAGATCGTCGCGAATGGAAACAGAGGGATGAGGGGCGGAGGGCCCGGCAACCGGTGCCTTGGTCTTCTCCTTCGGGAAGGGGCTTGCCTCCCAGATCTGCAAGAAAATGGAAAAAGATTCATCTTCTTGAGAACACCACCACATCCTGGTCTTAATTTCTTCTTGAAGGAGGAAAAAATATTCAAATAAAAAATCGGAGGCGATTCTTTCTTGTCCTATCAGCTTAGACGTGGCTAATAGACAAAGGGCCTCAAGCGCCTCAAGGTTACGGGCCACTTCCGAAGACAAATGGTTGTCCCATTGTGCCCATGAGGCTGGTCGATTATAGGTAGGTACCTCACCTGGACCACCCATCTCAATGTCGTCAATGTCGGCTTCGATGGTCTCGAATGAGGGACATTGGTAAGGGATGTGGGTACCTGCCAGCTCCGTAAGGTCCACCGGAGCGTTGCCATTAGCGTAAGCTGGGAGATTCCAGCTGCTTGATGGCCAATTTCGACTGGGATCTTGATTGTAATCTGGGCCTCCACAGCTACTGATTTGTGTCCTTCTTGGGCAATTTGGGCTTGCGCAAGGCATTCCTCTCAAGGCCTCGTTCGCACAGCACCACGGCAGCGTAATCGTTACGTCTCCGGAGGTGGCGGAGTCTACGGGGCCGTACTGAGGGGCTAGCTGTGGTTGGGACACCAAAGGAACAACATTCAGGTAGCCTCTGCTACCATGAAAGTGCTGCCCTGGGTCGTTGTGGGTGCCGGAGGGCTCGGGGCCGGCAAGACCAGTGGGGCAGGCACGCGAGGAGTCTCCCTGGATGTTGTTATTGGGGGTAGAACCGGACACTCGGACACCAACGGAGGCGAGAGCAGCGACAACAGAAGCAAGATCCATGCTGATTGTGGTCCGGCAGAAAATCCCAGTCTATGAAGAAAATTGAGGGGAATTATTCTAAATACATCTGAGTGTCCAAAACTGTCCGAATGAATTTAAATAATCCATTTATGTAAAATTGTCGGCCGATCTGGCCCGCGAGCGCGCGCCAGCGGCAAATGGCGATTCCAGCTAAAATAGCGGAATGCGGCGGATTTACGGGAAATGGACCGCGGAATCAAATCCGGCATATCAGAAATATATAGGAAATATCCTGTGACTGAGCTGCGAGGCGGCAATTCCGCCGAAGCAAAGAAAATGACCAAAATGTAGCCAATCTGGGCAGAATGTCTGAAAATCTGAGCAGATGGGGCTAGCCGCACTTACAGTTAATTTCAGTTTGGGCTGAAACAGCCCATTTTCAGCTACCAACTCCTGGGTGATAATGGCGGGGCCATATCTCTGGCTCAGAGAGGAGTTGGGACCTGCCGTTAAGGGAGCATAGGGAGCCACTGTCGGTTTGCCTTGAAGCCCTTTGGTTCCCAGGAACTCGCCTGTGGCTGTGCGGGACACCTCTCCCATTGGCAGGGTTTCAGGGTCCGGACTGAGCAGGGCATGGGTTGTGTTTGAGCCCCCGCCCCTACCAGCCACTGAGAGGGTCGGACCTGGGATTGGGATATGAGTTGGGACTGAGTGTCTATTGTCCCTTGATGCCCTTACCTCAGTCCAGTCTTAACCCCATGTGTACATATCCTGATGTGTTGCTGTACATACTTTCGTTCCCTCTTTGCAGAGTGGCAAGGATTCTGAAACGCTTTGTCACATGACAACGCATTGATGCCCTTGTGAGCGTAGTGCTTTGCCTGCCTGCTCACTTGCGTGTGTCCACCGCAGCGTCCCGTGGCCGGCCCCCCACGGGAACGCGTCAAAAGCGTTTCACCGCCGCGGGGTTACCCAACCCTCGCGTGCCACTCGGGGCCACCAACCCCGAGCAGCGCGTCGCAGCAGCGCGGCGCAGCTCGCAGCTCGCAGCGCAGCGCAGCGTCTCGCAGCGCAGCGCAGCAGCTCGCAGCGCCACTCAGCGACAGCGCCGAGTTCGTCACGGAGCCCGCAGCGCCGTCCAGAGCATCGCCCTGATCGCGCAGCGCCCGTAGAAGAGGTGCACAGACCAGGACTCCTGCATCAGCCCCATCGGCCGACCCGGAGTCCCAACGGCCGACCAGCAAGGCCGCGTCAACCACCTCCACAACCAACGGCTGACCAGCACCAGCCGCACTTCCAATCCAGTGCTGCAGCACCCTCCTCAACAACCACAACCAGTTCGTTGAGTTGAACGAGTGCGCATCAAGGACTTCAAGATCATCTACGCCCCCGCTGCCATGGTGAATTGGCAGGAAGCGGGCAGGACGTGGCCGCGGCCCCACCCCCATGCAGCACACCTGCTGCGTGGGTTGGTTTGGGACCAGCATTACCGCCACAGCCACCCCCAGTGCGAAGGCGGCATGCCCAGGAGCTTCGAGCTCCGCACGGACATCGCCCCCGACCGCCTGCAGGCCGTGGAGGACTGGCTGCGGGCGGAAGGGTACGAGTACCGCCACCAGCAGAGGCGCTGGAGGGCGTGGACCCGGCCGGACAGGCCCGGGGAAGGGCTGCGCCCCGACGGGATTGAGGAGGACGAGGACCCCAACGCCTACCCGTCGGGCGCCTCGATCAACGTCTCCCTGTGGGACGTGATCGAGAAGAAGTTCCCGGAACCGGGGAGCGAGCGCAGGCTGCAGGGCAGCAGCAGCGCGTCTCCGGCGACGGAGAAACGGTCCGCCGGGGACAGGAAGCGGGACCGGAAGTGGCGGGAGTACCAGGAGTCCCTGGCCGCCGAAGCCGCCCAAGGCGCCAAGGGCGGAACCCCAGCCCCCAGTCCCCAACGGCCCAATGGTGGTCACCACCCCGGCTCCACCACCCTTAGCGACTACATCCAGGTCGCCAAGCAGACCCAGGGCAAGTCCCGTCCGCTGCTCCTGAGGGCCCGGCAGGCCCCAGCAGGCCCCAGCAGCGACGTGGAGTCGGCCCACCGCGGGAGGATGCCGGCCGACCAGGCCAGCTCCAGCAGCAGCGTCGCTCCCGAAAGGGACGTGGCGCGCGCATGTGAGCGCGCCTGTGGGGTGCCCTGCAACCGTCGGGTTGCCCGGCAACGGGCCCGGCAGTACAGCGCTGCCGTGGAGGGCGCCACCGGCATCGCCCAGGAGGAGGCTGCGCAGTGGGCGCATGGCATGGCCATCCACGCCCAGACCGTGGCGGCCATTGCGGCCGGACTCACGGCCGCAGCCGCCCATGGGGCAGCGACCGCCTGGGTCAACGGTGAGTTGGCGGCAGCCGACGAGGAAGCCCGCCTGACGCAGGAGGCCATTGCCTGCAAGGAGGCCGAGGTGAAGGCGCTGGAAGAGGCGCTTGCCCAAGGGAGGGCAAAGAAGGAGGCGGAGGAAAGGGCCCACGCCGAAGCGACGGCTAAGGCCCAGGAGGACGCCGCCAAGAAGGAAGCCATCGAGGCCGCGCGACGGAAGGTCGCTGAGGAGAAGGCCAAGACGGAGGCGGAGCTGGCGGGGTTGGAGGCGCAGAAGGCGCAGCTGCTGCAGGCCCGGGAAGCCGAGGCGGCTCGTGCTCGGGAAGAGGCCGAAGCGCGAGCTGCCGCAGCCACCACCGCCGCAATGGAGGAGGCAGAGGCCAAACTCCGCCACGAGACTCCCCCGGGAGGATCGCGAGTGGAGACCCTTCGAAGGCTTTTCGAAGGGGACGCCTCCTCCAGGATGAAGCTGGATGAGGCGGACACGGGCAGCAGTGGGAGCGGCAGCACCACCGCCCGTCGACGGAGGAAGGGCAAGGGGAAGACCCCCGAGAGGCCGCGGAGGCCAGCGGGTGGGCACCCCCACGACAGTGACCCCTTCTTCACCGCCAGTGACGGGGATGAACGAGGCCGTCGACATCGCCAAGTGGTGGCTTGGACGGGCGGAGGTGGCGGAGACGTCCCCATGGAAGGTGAGGATGAGGATCCCCCTCCTCCCTACCGGAGCTCCGAGTCCTCCGTGACCGAGACGCCCAGGTGGGGCGACATGGACGAGGATGACGACATGGAGTTCGGCATCACGAGGAAGCGCCCATCCTCGGACCCACCGAGGCGACCCGGCGGAGACCCACCGGGACCCCCTGGCGGAGGACCTTCAGGACCCCCTGGAGGACGCCCACCAAGTGGACCCCCTGGAGGCGGACCACCGGGCGGGGGAGGACCCCCTGGACCGGGCGGACCCGGCGGAGGCCCTCCTGGAGGACCCCCTGGGGACCCCGACGACCCACCAGGGAACGGCGACCCGGACACCACCTGGCGGTGGATTGTCTACCTCCGCAGGAGGGTCTTTGCCCTCGAGTGCGAGGTAGACACGGGCAAGGTCGAGATGGCTCGCATCTCCGGGGTCGCCGCGCGCGCGCAGAAGGACCTGGACATCGCCAGGGCCGAGACCAAGTCCCCGACCAACGTCGTCAGCGGCCTGCAGGAGAGGCTGGATGCGCTGGAAGCCCGTGGGAGAGTCGGCAGCGACCACCCACCCCTGGAGTCTGGCTCGTCGGACGACGGCTGGGGACCCGGACCAGGTCCAGGCAGACCCCACGCCCCCGGCGGAGCCCCCAGGAGTCGCCCCAGCGCCAGTGCCCCCTCTCTCACCGCCCCCTCTCACCACAGCGCGGGCCGCCGCAACGAGCGCGTGCCGCCCGGCAGTGGCAATGAGGAATGGCGCGATGAGTGGCTCAGCGCGGACTACCACAACCGTCGTGCCCCACCGCGGACGCCGGTACGCCCCCGACGCCCGGCACCAGCCCCGGCACCAATCCCCAGGGCTGGAGGACGTTATGGTGGACTCAGGGATGAGGTCCCCAGAGGAGACGTGGAGTGGGATGTCGGCGAAGGTGAGGACCTGGACCTGGACCTGGACCTGGAGGAGTTCGACATCAGCCCGCCGCGTGGTGTACGACGGGAGGCCGCGGAACGCAGCCGCCGGCGCCGTGATGAGGATGCGTACATGGATGCAGTACGGCGTGAACACTTCGGTTCAGCGTACGTGGAGGAACCGCGGCGTAGCCACAGGGATTCCATGGAGGAGATGGACGTGGCGGCCGTGGGAGTCCGTGGGCGAGGCCGATGGGAACCTCGGTCGACCTCGCGGCCGGCGTTCATGGTCTCTAAGGCCGCGGACGCCGCCGTGTGGGAAGACTTGAAGGACATCAAGCCCCCCATGTACGACGGCAACCCCCTCAACCTCGACCGCTTCTTGGAGAAGCTGGACGATTGGGGGCTGACCGTCACTGAAGACCTACCTCCCGCGGATGCGGAGAGATATGTCTTCAAACGGTTCAGGTACCGCCTGCCGGAAGTGCTCGGCGAGCTATACTTCGTGGCGACCAGGGAGGGGAAAATCAAGACCCTCAAGGACGCCAAGAAGTGGCTCAACGAGCAGGAGCGGGTGGACGCTCCGCAGGTGGCTGCCAAGCGCTGGAAGTCCATCAAGCTTGAGCATGATGGACGGGAGATCCGCCTACGGGACTGGCGTGACTTCCGAGGGAAATACACCCTCTTCCGCCGCAATGTGGAGGATTGGAACGAGGGTGACGAGCAGGCTCGCCTGCTCTCCATGCTGCCGGAAGCATGGATCAAGAGGGTCACCAAGGAGGAATCCAAGAGGGCCAAGTCCAACCACACGGTCAAGATGATGCTCCCCAAGGAGTATCATACGAACGTTGTGTCTTGGGCGAAGAAGAACGTGGCCCGGGATGTCAAACGGCACTCCCTGCGGAACGCTCTTCTCATCACCGTCTCGGGCGATCGCGAGAAGACCGCGATGTGGCGCCTTGACGATTGTGAGTGGAGCGGCCAGACCATCCGTCTGCAGCCCATCCCGGCGCGGATGAGCTGCGACGAGATCCTGGAGTGGGTTGGCGAGGAAGTACTCAAGGAGTACCGAAACCTCCACCACACCCGCGGGTTGAGGCCCGGCGACCGCGACGTCAACTACGTTGGCGAGGGACCTGGCGGGGAATCTGCCATGGACCCAGCGGGAGCCGGCGGCGATGAGACTCTCGTCGACGATGACGACGACGATGAGCCCGCCGAGGTGGCCGTCTGTGCCTTCGTGGCCAGGAACCTGAGCGCGGGGAGCAAGCCGGGAAACTGGAAGCCCCTGCAGCAGGGTTGGAGGAAGCAGGAGAAGAGGGACCCTCGCCGCATTGGCGACCCTCCGCTGTCCTTTGGGGAAGGCCCGGTCTGGCACCCAGTCGCGGAGGCGGGGTGAGGGCAAGTGAAGGCACGAACCCTTGCACCCGTCCGTCCTTCGCGACCAAGAACGTGTTTGATGTACTACAGGATCTATCCGAGAGTATCGGAGGATCACCCGGACCGCAGCTGGATGCTGCAGATGGGCAGCCTGAGCCCATTGTCCACGACCTGCACCAGTCGCTTGTTGAGCTTCTGGAACGGCCGGAGATCCTGAGTTTGCACGCCGTGCGCCGTGTCGGTCGCGAGCGGCAGTTGCATCTTAAGGTCCGTGCCCTATGCGGGGAAGTGGAAAAGGTTTTCGACGTGTTGGTCGACACGGGAGCTCAAGTCAGCTTGGTCAAGGCTGGCCTACTTCCACCAGAGTGTCTGACCGACAGTCGGAAGCCTGTCAGGCTGAAGGTGGCGAACGGCCAGTACATGGTGGGAGGCACGAAGGAAGCGGCCATTGGGCTGCAGTTCGTGAACCATCGTGAGCTGAGCCGCCCAGACCTCGGCAAGGAAATCCTCCTGCACGGTAGCTTCTACGAGGCCGAGATGGACTGGGACATGATCGTCGGGTACGACTTCATGATGGAGACGGACTCCGGCGTCCTCCCGGCCCAGGCCTCCATGACCCTGTACCAGGACGACCAACTCTCGTGGCTCTCGTCACCTGAGCACCATGTGGAATGCCAATGGATCCACCCCGAACGCAATCAGCTCGAAGTGGCCGCGCTGGACACTGAGCCCACTGGGCCAGCAAACCAGGAGTACGGCGTAAGGCCGGAAGTGGCGAACCGAGTGGTCGCGGACCTGGGAGCATCGGATCTGGCCCTGGATGCGTTCTCTTCAGGAACCTCCGCCCATCTGCGGGGGTGTGAGAAGTACTGGAGCGCACAGGACTCCGCGTGGAAGAAGCACTGGGGTCCGCATCAGGGATTGATGTGGATCCATTGCCCCCGTTGGGACATTCCAAGAGCGATAGCGAAGATTCGCAAGGACCGCTCCAAGGCAGTGCTGGTTGTTCCTATGGGATGCACCGAGGAGGAAAGTACCCGACATTGGGTAGCCTCATTGACCAACATGACCTTAAACAAGGTCGTCCTACCGGCTGGAGAGAGTGTCTATCAGGACGCTAAGGGACAGCCCATGCCACCCCAGAGATGGCCAACAGAATTCCACTATGTGGATGGGGGCCTTGATCAGGCCGACACCACGGACTTCGTGTGTGTCAACCGTATCATAGCAGAGCCCTGGAGGCAATGCTTTGCGGTTCCCCCTGTTGACATCGAAGAATCGGACTCCGAAGACCCCCTCACTGAAGAGGAGTGGGATCTGGTTCAGGGGAATATGGATCAGCCCTTTCACGACTGGGGAAACCAGCGTGAGGGCAAAGGCCAGGACAAAGCCTGGTGGGAAGTGGACTCAATCGTCTCCGGTTCCTATGACGGGAATACCTTCGTGCAGAGGGTGCTGGATCACATGTCCAGCCAAGACGAGCCGCCTGGCGGTAACCCACCCACCTACGGCGATCTGTTCCGAGGCAAGACCAGAGATGGCCCTTTGGGCCACCTGGGAAGACCACCTGAGCCGAAAGCGAGCGGGGTCGCTACCCCTCAAGTAAGCTCCGTGGTTCAAGTGCCCGGGAAAGCCAAGGCGGAGTCCGATGACTGCCCCAAGATCCAGGCGTTGAGGGCCAGGCTGAAGCAGAAGTATGGCGAGACCTTCTTCAGCGGAAAGCCTGTGTTCCCCCCACCGGTGCGTGGACCGTATGGCGAGGCCAAGATACGACTGAAGCAGGACCCCCGTGTGTATCGACACCGGGAGTTTGCCCTGAGGGGCGAGAGGAAAGAGGCCATGGAGAAGATCCTCCGTGACTTCATCCAGAGAGGCTGGCTTGAGCCGTGCCACTCCGAGTGGGCCTCTCCCTGCTTCGTCGTCCCCAAGAAGGTTGCCGGTGAGTGGCGGCTCGTGGTCGACTACCGCGGCCTGAACGCCCAAACGCAGCACGACAGCTATACGCTGCCCCTCATTGAGGACATGCTGCAAAAGCAACACCGGCGGAGGATCTTCACGGTGATTGACCTGAAACATGGTTATCATCAGATGCCTCTCGCCGAAGAGTCCCGTGCCTGCACAGCCATGAGCACTCCACTTGGACCTCTCCAGTGGAAGGTGATGCCCATGGGCGTCACCAACGGCAATGCGGCTTTTCAGCGGATGCTGGAGAACCTGCTTGAGCCGGTGCGCGACTGTGCGGACCCCTTCGTGGACGACGTGATCATCGCGTCCGGGGACCCCAGCATGAGCTACGAGGAGCTCCTGGAGGCACACGAGAGGGACGTCACTCGAGTGCTGGACCTTCTGGTTCGGCACAAGCTCACGGGCAGCAGTGACAAGGCCACCATTGCGGTAAGCGAGGTGGTCTTCGCTGGCCACGTAGTTGGGAACGGGCAGCGAAAGCCCATACCTGGCAAGGTGGCTGCGATTGAGCACTGGGAAAAGCCCAAGACGGTCTCTGAGCTACGGGCGTACTTGGGGTTCTGCAATTACTACTCGGGGTATATCAAAATGTATGCCGAGTATGCAGCCCCCATGACGACCATGCTCAAGGGCAACCGAGAGGAGACCAAGAAGGGGTCCAAGAAAGCTCTGGTCTGGACTGAAGAGTCTGACCGGGCCTTTGAGGGGATGAAGCAGGCGCTGCTATCCGCAGTGGGTCTGCACCTCGTGGATCCCGACCGAGGGTTCGTCCTGCGCACCGACGCTTCCGACTACGCCATTGGCGCTGTGTTGGAGCAAGTGCTTGACGACGGGAGGCACGTGCCCGTGGCCTTCTGGAGCCGAGTCCTGGCGGAAGGCCAGAGACGGACGTGGACGCCCCGTGAAAAGGAGGCGTATGCCATTGTCATGGCTCTCAGGAAATGGGCTGGGTACATAGCCCTCCATCCCGTCACCGTCTGCACCGACCATCAGAGTCTGCAGTCGTGGCACAAGGAGCACGTGGACACCCCCTCGGGTCCCGCCTCCCGACGGGCAAGATGGCACGAGACCTTGGCCAAGTTCGACCTTACGGTTGTTTATATTCCTGGAAAGGATAACACCGTGGCGGACTGTCTCAGTAGGTGGGCCTATCCCGCCAGCAAGGGCATGCAGGATATCTCTGCCCATGGCGATGAGGCTGAGACCGCTGAAGCCAAGAGGATCATCGAAATGGAGCGCCAGATGGAGGAGGAGGGTGCTAAATGCTTCGTCGTCATGGCTGCAGATGCCCCCCTCGCTTCGAGGGTGAGCAGAGCGGTCAGTGCACTCGCCCCTGTGGGTGCCGCGGGCGGAAGGCCCGGTCCGGCACCCCCTGTGGGGGTGGAGTCCGACAAGCACCTCTTCCCGGAGTCTTGCCTCCAGGACGACTGGACCGACGATTACGCCAAGTCTGAGGCCTTTGCGGCCGAGTATAGGGCTGTGACCGACCCTGACGACGGGCAGAAGTGGCCAAAGGGGCTGACCGAGGAAGATGGCAAGCTCTACCGGAATGGTAAGCTGCTAGTCCCGGAGTCCCGGGTGCTCGAGCTGTGTGAAGCTTGGCACCACCACATGCTGCACCCAGGGGTCAAGAAGCAAGCTCTTGACATGCAGCGTCGGTTCGAGATCGACCATATCGTTCTCTACACCGCCATCAAGAAGGTCAGGAAGGGTTGCTCGGTCTGTCAGGCCTGCAATCCCGATAACCGGAACGTCAAGGGGGAACCCCAATGGACCCCGGTTCCTGACCAGCCCATGGAGAGCGTGGCCATGGACGTCTTCTCCATGCCCGAAGTGCACATTGGCAAGGAGACCTTTGACTGTGTGGTTCTCTGTGTGGACCGCGACAGCGGCTACGTTGTAGCCGTTCCGGCACGCAAAAAGGGGTTGCTTGCCAAGGAGGTGGCAGTCATGATGATTCGTCATTGGCTGACCGTCTTTGACATCCCCCGCACCATTTGCAGTGACCGAGGGCCCCAGTTTACTGGTGGCTGGTTCAAGGCTATGTGTTCCCTCATGGGGATACGTCATGCCAAGAGCGTCGCCTATCTCAGCCGGTCTAACGGCCGTGCTGAAGTCGCTGGACGGCAGCTGTTCGAGAAGCTGCGCAAGATCCACATCACCAATCCGCGGCGGAACTGGTTCGAGGAGATGTGGCCCGCTCTGAAGGCCCATCATGACACCCCCACTCCGGGCGGTTTGTCCCCTCACCAGATTCTGTTTGGCAGGGACCCCCTGGGTAGGGGACTTCCCTTGTCTGGTGATGGCATGGCTATGGATGCCAAGGAGTTCTTCGCGCGGCAAGAGCAAACGGCGCGGGACATCCGCCAGCAGCTTGAGAAGGAGCATGCTGAGCGTCAGAAGTCCGCCCCGAGCTCGACAGCGCAGAAGTTCAGGGTGGGAGACCCGGTGTGGGTGATCAGACCCCGCCCCATGGGCACCCACCGCACCAAAACCTGGTTCACACCCGGCGAGGTGGTCCGCAGGATTGGTGAGGACACCTACCGTATCAAGGTGGGTCACGGACAGTTCCGGGAGCGCCACGAGAGTCAACTCCGTGTGCGGGAACCCGACCTCCGTGGCCGACATGTGTCCCTGGACTACGCCAAACATGAGGCCGATTCGGACGACGACTATGCTGAGCAGGACGACTATACTGTCGAGAAGATCCTGGCTCAGCGTCCGAAGGCCTCGGCACCCGGAGGTCTGGAGTTCAAGGTTCGTTGGCGAGGCTATGGGCCGTCCCACGACACCTGGGAACCCGTCTCCTCGTTCGTGCCGCGGGTCAATACTCCCTTCATGGAGTACATCCGCAGGAACAAGACCAAGATCCACGTTTCGGACTTGGCAGCACTCACCCGGGCGATTGCAGCCAGGGGTGCCTGATCAGCGCCCTGGGCTCTCCCCTGATGTGTTGTGAGCGCTTGTGAGGCCGACGAATCGTCCCTTACTTGCTTGCTCTCTTCCATCTTTTGGTGACAGAGTGGCCATATACCCCCCCCTGCTGTATCCAGAGGAGAATGGCCCCTCTCTTCTTCTACTCGTCACTCACCCCCCTGCTGAATCCTTGGGAAACCAGGTAGGGCGACTGACCTTCATTTTTCTGAGCTCTTGGGGCCTTGAAGCCCATACGACGTTGCGCAACGGATGCCGCTGTCATCGGCATTGCGATTTTTTGGTGTGTGGTCTGGTTCCATGGCATTTGCGGAATCCAGACCAGTCGGCGTGTGTCTCGAGACTATATATGCCTGAACTCAGGCGTTATCCTGTCCATCCTCCTGCATTTGCCTTATCCTGACCGTGGCGTGGTTTGGCACTCTGTTCTGAGTGTGTTTACACGCCTATTTACCCAAATTGGTGCTTGTGTTTCTGCCCTCCAGGATATGTGCATCTGTATGTTAAGTGTCATCAGCCCATCGCTGAGGGATGGACTGTTTTTCACCACGAATCGGGATACAGAGGCGCCTTGAGTCGCCGTGTACTGACGCGTTCCCGTGGGGGGCCGGCCACGGGACGCTGCGGTGACACGCACAAGTGAGCAGGCAGGCAAGGCACTACGCTCACAAGGGCATCAATACGCCTGTGTCATGTGACAAAGCGTTTCAGAATCCTTGCCACTCTGCAAAGAGGGAACGAAAGTATGTACAGCAACACATCAGGATATGTACACATGGGGTTAAGACTGGACTGGGGTAAGGGCATCAAGGGACAATAGACACTCAGTCCCAACTCATATCCCAATCCCAGGTCCGACGCTCTCAGTGGCTGATGGGGGCGGGGGCTCAAACACAACCCATGCCCTGCTCAGTCCGGACCCTGAAACCCTGCCAATGGGAGAGGTGTCCCGCACAGCCACAGGCGAGTTCCTGGAAACCAATGGGTTCCAAGGCCGACCGACAGTGGCTCCCTATGCTCCCTTAACGGCAGGTCCCAACTCCACTCTGAGCCAGAGATATGGCCCCGCCATTATCACCCAGGAGTTGGTAGCTGAAAATGGGCTGTTTCAGCCCAAACTGAAATTAGCTTGAAAAACTCCAAAATTGACCCCTCGTCCGGACCCGCCAGAGGTAGGGACGAGGCAACTGACCCTATGCCCTTCGAGTACGAACTCCCTGGAGCCCTCACCCAACCTGGTTCCCTCTGAGGTCCCGGCATCAGGGCAACACGGATGAGTCATGTGGGGTCATGATGCCAAAATCACCAAAATTGGCGTCATTCCCACGCGCGGCTCTCTCGGCCAAGGTGAGGCCAATGGCTCACAGGGTAGGAGGCAGGACCTAGGACTTATATCTGAGTGTACAACTTGGATTTGAGTCCGGGCTCCCTATGGGCTTAGAGAAATGGGGCCGCCAATTGACCACACGGAAGGGGGAAATTGGGGTCCCAAAATTGGGTCATTTTGGCTGCTTGAAATGAGCCAAAATTCGGTGTGCTCCCAATAGTATATCTCCACGCCGGCTTGGAGATCGGATCCGCCATTCCATACGTGATCCACCGGGAGTCCAACGGAGACTCCCATGCCCTTGGCTCTCAAAGATCTCCATGCCACTCGGCGTGGTGACGATCCCAATTGGGTCCACAAATGCAAAAATGGTAAAATTGCCCATACTCAATTTGGCCTAGCGCCTTGACGAAGGCGGCTCCGCTTCGCCCACGTGGTGTGTGGACCATGGGGACCATTACCCATAACACCCATGTCATATATGGTCCATTGGTCCATGCGTCCGGCGTGCACGAAGGTTAGAACATGGGGCACGGCGGGCAGCAAAAGTGGAAAAATGCTCAAAATGGCCAAAATTGCGCACGCTCATGGTTAGGGCAAATGAAGCACGTGCCCGGCTTGGACCGGAGTGTGCCATAGGATTGATGTCAAGTCATATGTGTCCAACATATCTTTGGGGCGTCGCCCAACTCCTCCGGTATTGGGAATGGCAGGGTCGCCAAGTGAGCCCATGATTTGGGATAGTCCCAAATCGCCAACATGGCGGCCACGGTATGCCAAGCCTAAGAGGAGTTGTTCGCCGGGTCCAAGATATGTTGGCTACCGAAGTATGTACCCTCATAACATACTTGGGTCATGATGTCAATTGAGCGCATCGTTGAGATACATGGTCGCCATTTGACCTCATGACGAGCCAAAAATGGCAAAATTGACACAATGACACACAAAAGTGCCTTGAAAGGCGCACAATTATATTATAATATCTTCGGCTTGGATCGTGCAATCAACTAACCCTTCTAAACACAATGCCTTGACACCAATGACCTTCGATCCCGCATATGTGCTCCACTTGGGGCGCTTTGAAAGGTTGCGAGCGCTGCCTTCCAAGTGGGCACATGAAAATATGGAAAATTGTAAAACACACACCTTGCTCCCAACGCATCGCTTCGGGATCACCACACAAGCTTCCCTTCACGAAGGTTAGGCATGCAATTGACCGTAGGGAGTACGGAGAAGGGGCTTGCACAATATGAGGTCCATTGGCGGGCTTGTCTTGGAGCAATGGGCCCGCCAAATGGGCACGCAACACAACACATGGCACATACCATATATTGCCCAAAAATGTAGCTCCCACCACGATATGTCATGCCCCTCCAAGGGCATAACTTTGGGTCAATCGCTCATAGGAACTCAAGGAGAGTTCCTATGCAACACCAACACTTGCGCGCTACACTCGAAAGTTATCTTAACGCACGCAACATCATGGCCAAAGAGTTATAACGCAAACTCTACCCTCTTGACCATGATCCATTACACTAGCGCGCATGTGTGGAAACGCAAGGCATATAAAGCTTCCTAAATTACGTCGGGAGTATTGTGAATACATCCCACGTTTCCTTATCGTCAATACTCGCAAGCAACACGAGATATGACCTTCACAAGTGGCCTCACGAATCAACTTTGTTTTGCCCATATCTTTAAGACAAATGGAGGGCAGGATAAAAGGGAAGTTGATTCGTGCATACGGAAGCACGTAGGTCCACTCGAAAGAGGTCAAATCAAGTGCGGGGATGTCGAAGTCGAAAATCCGATTTCGACATCCTGAAAAATTCGGATTAAGGTTGCGAGTATTAATTATGAAAATGGCGGAAGCATCCATGCAGTTCCTGGCGACTTTGGAGCCTTCGTGACGGATAACGTTAAAATTTCCATTATAAACAGTTAAACTGGCGGTTACGGTAAAGTCGCGAACCAACCGCCAGCAGTCAAAACAGTGAGTATCGGAACGAAAGCATAAAAATTGACGGAAACAATATGAAAATAAAACCCTGTTGATTCCTGATGTTCTGATACACAAATCTCCGCTGGCGGTGCATCGGATGCCGATGCGGGGCTTCACGGCACGGAACACGCCGTGCATGGGGTTAGTGGACCGGAGACCGGTTGTATGCCGTAACCTGGCCATGGGGTTCTGGGTGCCGCTTCACCCCCCTCCTTAGAGCAAACCCTGGGGGGGCTCGATAACACCCACGCATGGCAGCGGGTACCCAGGACCATCCCTGCAAGGGGGGGGGGTTGTCACATCATACCTCAGTAAGTCACAGTAAGATAGGTATCCCACAGTGGGATAGGTATGCTGCTGTAACAGCTCGTAGCACACGTATAGTATCAAGTATCAAGTCCCGGGTCCTGGCGGCGATTGTTCGGCATCCAAAGGACCCGTTAACCCATACCAGGCGCACCGGGTGCCGGCTGCTACGGTCACCACCACAGTGGCAGTGGCATACACGGCCAACATAGGCGTCACACGACGGCCGAGGTGGCCCCACAAGTCGAGAGCGACCACAAAGATCCATCAGGCTACCCCAAGCTTCCCAAGGCCCGCCGACTGGGGAGAGTCCCCACGGGTCCTTCCTCGGGCGCACCATGTCCATATCCATACGACGCGAGTCCAGAGTGCCATAGTCGAACTCCTTACGAACCCCAAATCGTAAGGGAACTCCTCCTGAAGGGATCGGGCATCAAGGCCGTCTTTTCCCTCGCCCTATTACCACGAAGCGTGGCCATACATGAGGGAGTCCTCATGCAGTGTGGGCGGAGGCGTCGACTCCTCAAACCACCAGTTTCCCAGGCAGACTGACCGAGGTCAGGAGCACCGGAGGCCGCCATCCGAATGCAAGTGCGTCTGCAAATCGGTAGGCTCACACTGGGACTGACAGTGGCGGACCGCTGGGAGTGTAGTCAGGCAACTGGGCTTCCCGCCTGGCGCCATCAGGATCTCCACACACACAGCGAATAGGGCAACACGGTATCACGGGCACTCAAACAGTAGAATCTGTATTCAAGTACTGGTCCAGGCTGGACCAGGCTGTAAGGATATGTACACGGCGACTCAAGGCGCCTCTGTACCCCGATTCGTGGTGAGAAACAGTCCATCCCTCAGCGATGGGCTGATGACACTTAACATACAGATGCACATATCCTGGAAGGCAGAAAAACAAGCAACAATTTGAGTAAATAGGCGTGTAAACACACTCAGAACAGAGTGCCAAACCACGCCACGGTCAGGATAAGGCAAATGCAGGAGGATGGACAGGATAACGCCTGAGTTCAGGCATATATAGTCTCGAGACACACGTCGACTGGTCTGGATTCCGCAAATGCCATGGAACCAGACCACACACCAAAAATCGCAATGCCGATGACAGCGGCATCCGTTGCGCAACGTCGTATGGGCTTCAAGGCCCCAAGAGCTCAAAAATATGAAGGTCAGTCGCCCTACCTGGTTTCCCAAGGATTCAGCAGGGGGGGGAGTGACGAATAGAAGAAAAGAGGGGCCATCCTCCTCTGGATTCAGCAGGGGGGGGGTATATGGCCACTCTGTCACCGAAAGATGGAAGAGAGCAAGCAAGTAAGGGACGGTTCGTCGGCCTCACAAGCGCCTCAAGGTACATCAGGGGAGAGCTCAGGGCGCTGATCAGGCACCCCTGGCTGCAATCGCCCGGGTGAGTGCTGCCAAGTCCGAAACGTGGATCTTGGTCTTGTTCCTGCGGATGTACTCCATGAAGGGAGTATTGACCCGCGGCACGAATGAGGAGACGGGTTCCCAGGTGTCGTGGGACGGCCCATAGCCTCGCCAACGAACCTTGAACTCCAGACCTCCGGGTGCCGAGGCCTTCGGACGCTGAGCCAGGATCTTCTCGACAGTGTAGTCGTCCTGCTCAGCATAGTCGTCGTCCGAGTCGGCCTCATGTTTGGCGTAGTCCAGGGACACATGTCGGCCACGGAGGTCGGGTTCCCGCACACGGAGTTGACTCTCGTGGCGCTCCCGGAACTGTCCGTGACCCACCTTGATGCGGTAGGTGTCCTCACCAATCCTGCGGACCACCTCGCCGGGTGTGAACCAGGTCTTGGTGCGGTGGGTGCCCATGGGGCGGGGTCTGATCACCCACACCGGGTCTCCCACCCTGAACTTCTGCGCTGTCGAGCTCGGGGCGGACTTCTGACGCTCAGCATGCTCCTTCTCAAGCTGCTGGCGGATGTCCCGCGCCGTTTGCTCTTGCCGCGCGAAGAACTCCTTGGCATCCATAGCCATGCCATCACCAGACAAGGGAAGTCCCCTACCCAGGGGGTCCCTGCCAAACAGAATCTGGTGCGGGGACAAACCGCCCGGAGTGGGGGTGTCATGATGGGCCTTCAGAGCAGGCCACATCTCCTCGAACCAGTTCCGCCGTGGATTGGTGATGTGGATCTTGCGCAGCTTCTCGAACAGCTGCCGTCCAGCCACTTCAGCACGGCCGTTAGACCGGCTGAGATAGGCAACGCTCTTGGCATGTCGTATTCCCATGAGGGAACACATAGCCTTGAACCAGCCACCAGTAAACTGGGGCCCTCGGTCACTGCAAATGGTGCGGGGGATGTCAAAGACGGTCAGCCAATGACGAATCATCATGACTGCCACTTCCTTGGCAAGCAACCCCTTTTTGCGTGCCGGAACGGCTACAACGTAGCCGCTGTGGCGGTCCACACAGAGAACCACACAGTCGAAGGTCTCCTTGCCAATGTGCACTTCGGGCATGGAGAAGACGTCCATGGCCACGCTCTCCATGGGCTGGTCAGGAACCGGGGTCCATTGGGGTTCCCCCTTGACGTTCCGGTTATCGGGATTGCAGGCCTGACAGACCGAGCAACCCTTCCTGACCTTCTTGATGGCGGTGTAGAGAACGATATGGTCGATCTCGAACCGACGCTGCATGTCAAGAGCTTGCTTCTTGACCCCTGGGTGCAGCATGTGGTGGTGCCAAGCTTCACACAGCTCGAGCACTCGGGACTCTGGGACTAGCAGCTTACCATTCCGGTAGAGCTTGCCATCTTCCTCAGTCAGCCCCTTTGGCCACTTCTGCCCGTCGTCAGGGTCGGTCACAGCCCTATACTCGGCCGCAAAGGCCTCAGACTTGGCGTAATCGTCGGTCCAGTCGTCCTGGAGGCAAGACTCTGGGAAGAGGTGCTTGTCGGACTCCACTCCCACAGGGGGTGCCGGACCGGGCCTTCCGCCCGCGGCACCCACAGGGGCGAGTACACTGACCGCTCTGCTCACCCTCGAAGCGAGGGGGGCATCTGCGGCCATGACGACGAAGCATTTGGCACCCTCCTCCTCCATCAGGCGCTCCATTTCAATGATCTTCTTGGCTTCAGCGGTCTCAGCCTCATCGCCATGGGCAGAGATGTCCTGCATGCCCTTGCTGGCGGGATAGGCCCACCTACTGAGACAGTCCGCCACGGTGTTATCCTTTCCAGGAATATAAACAACCGTAAGGTCGAACTTGGCCAAGGTCTCGTGCCATCTTGCCCGTCGGGAGGCGGGACCTGAGGGGGTGTCCACGTGCTCCTTGTGCCATGACTGCAGACTCTGATGGTCGGTGCAGACGGTGACGGGATGGAGGGCTATGTACCCAGCCCATTTCCTGAGAGCCATGACGATGGCATACGCCTCCTTTTCACGGGGCGTCCACGTCCGTCTCTGGCCTTCCGCCAGGACTCGGCTCCAGAAGGCCACGGGCACGTGCCTCCCATCGTCAAGCACTTGCTCCAACACAGCCCCAATGGCGTAGTCGGAAGCGTCGGTGCGCAGGACGAACCCTCGGTCGGGATCCACGAGGTGCAGACCCACTGCGGATAGCAGCGCCTGCTTCATCCCCTCAAAGGCACGGTCGGACTCTTCAGTCCAGACCAGAGCCTTCTTGGACCCCTTCTTGGTCTCCTCTCGGTTGCCCTTGAGCATGGTCGTCATGGGGGCTGCATACTCGGCATACATCTTGATATACCCCGAGTAGTAGTTGCAGAACCCCAAGTACGCCCGTAGCTCAGAGACCGTCTTGGGCTTTTCCCAGTGCTCAATCGCAGCCACCTTGCCAGGTATGGGCTTTCGCTGCCCGTTCCCGACTACGTGGCCAGCGAAGACCACCTCGCTTACCGCAATGGTGGCCTTGTCACTGCTGCCCGTGAGTTTGTGCCGAACCAGAAGGTCCAGCACTCGAGTGACGTCCCTCTCGTGTGCCTCCAGGAGCTCCTCGTAGCTCATGCTGGGGTCCCCGGACGCGATGATCACGTCGTCCACGAAGGGGTCCGCACAGTCGCGCACCGGCTCAAGTAGGTTCTCCAGCATCCGCTGAAAAGCCGCATTGCCGTTGGTAACGCCCATGGGCATCACCTTCCACTGGAGAGGTCCGAGTGGGGTGCTCATGGCTGTGCAGGCACGGGACTCCTCGGCGAGAGGCATCTGATGATAACCATGTTTCAGGTCAATCACCGTGAAGATCCTCCGCCGGTGTTGCTTTTGCAGCATGTCCTCAATGAGGGGCAGCGTATAGCTGTCGTGCTGCGTTTGGGCGTTCAGGCCGCGGTAGTCGACCACGAGCCGCCACTCACCGGCAACCTTCTTGGGGACAACGAAGCAGGGAGAGGCCCACTCGGAGTGGCACGGCTCAAGCCAGCCTCTCTGGATGAAGTCACGGAGGATCTTCTCCATGGCCTCTTTCCTCTCGCCCCTCAGGGCAAACTCCCGGTGACGATACACACGGGGGTCCTGCTTCAGTCGTATCTTGGCCTCGCCATACGGTCCACGCACCGGTGGGGGAAACACAGGCTTACCGCTGAAGAAGGTCTCGCCATACTTCTGCTTCAGCCTGGCCCTTAACGCCTGGATCTTGGGGCAGTCATCGGACTCCGCCTTGGCTTTTCCGGGCACTTGAACCACGGAGCTTACTTGAGGGGTAGCGACCCCGCTCGCTTTCGGCTCAGGTGGTCTTCCCAGGTGGCCCAAAGGGCCATCTCTGGTCTTGCCCCGGAACAGATCGCCGTAGGTGGGTGGGTTACCGCCAGGCGGCTCGTCTTGGCCGGACATGTGATCCAGCACCCTCTGCACGAAGGTATTCCCGTCATAGGAACCGGAGACGATTGAGTCCACTTCCCACCAGGCTTTGTCCTGGCCTTTGCCCTCACGCTGGTTTCCCCAGTCGTGAAAGGGCTGATCCATATACCCCTGAACCAGATCCCACTCCTCTTCAGTGAGGGGGTCTTCGGAGTCCGATTCTTCGATGTCAACAGGGGGAACCGCAAAGCATTGCCGCCAGGGCTCTGCTATGATGCGGTTGACACACACGAAGTCCGTGGTGTCGGCCTGATCAAGGCCCCCATCCACATAGTGGAATTCCGTTGGCCATCTCTGGGGTGGCATGGGCTGTCCTTTAGCGTCCTGATAGACACTCTCTCCAGCCGGTAGGACGACCTTGTTTAAGGTCATGTTGGTCAATGAGGCTACCCAATGTCGGGTACTTTCCTCCTCGGTGCATCCCATAGGAACAACCAGCACTGCCTTGGAGCGGTCCTTGCGAATCTTCGCTATCGCTCTGGGAATGTCCCAACGGGGGCAATGGATCCACATCAATCCCTGATGCGGACCCCAGTGCTTCTTCCACGCGGAGTCCTGGGCGCTCCAGTACTTCTCACAAACCCGAAGATGGGCGGAGGTTCCTGAAGAGAACGCATCCAGGGCCAGACCCGAAGCTCCCAAGTCCGCGACAACTCGGCTCGCCACTTCCGGCCTTACGCCGTACTCCTGGTTCGCAGAACCAGTTGGCTCAGTGTCCAGCGCGGCCACTTCGAGCTGATTGCGTTCGGGGTGGATCCATTGGCATTCCACATGGTGCTCAGGTGACGAAAGCCACGAGAGTTGGTCGTCCTGGTACAGGGTCATGGAAGCCTGGGCCGGGAGGACGCCGGAGTCCGTCTCCATCATGAAGTCGTACCCGACGATCATGTCCCAGTCCATCTCGGCCTCGTAGAAGCTACCGTGCAGGAGGATTTCCTTGCCGAGGTCTGGGCGGCTCAGCTCACGATGGTTCACGAACTGCAGCCCAATGGCCGCTTCCTTCGTGCCTCCCACCATGTACTGGCCGTTCGCCACCTTCAGCCTGACAGGTTTCCGACTGTTGGTAAGACACTCTGGCGGAAGCAGGCCAGCCTTGACCAAGCTGACTTGAGCTCCCGTGTCGACCAACACGTCGAAAACCTTTTCCACTTCCCCGCATAAGGCACGGACCTTAAGATGCAACTGCCGCTCGCGACCGACACGGCGCACGGCGTGCAAACTCAGGATCTCCGGCCGTTCCAGAAGCTCCACAAGCGACTGGTGCAGGTCGTGGACAATGGGCTCAGGCTGCCCATCTGCAGCATCCAGCTGCGGTCCGGGTGATCCTCCGATACTCTCGGATAGATCCTGTAGTACATCAAACACGTTCTTGGTCGCGAAGGACGGACGGGTGCAAGGGTTTGTGCCTTCACTTGCCCTCACCCCGCCTCCGCGACTGGGCGCCAGACCGGGCCTTCCGCCCGCGGCAGTCCCCTTGTGCTTACCGACTCCCGACAGAGATGGATCGGCGCTTCCCACGTCACCATCTTGCGACCGCCCTAGCTGGGGCCCTTGGCTGCAGGGGCTCCGCTAGGGGGCGTCGGTTGTGGAGGAGGGGGTGTGCTCCTCGGCCTCAACGTCGTTGACGCCCTTCCTTCTTCCCCCTTTACCTCCTCCTTTACCCTTGTTCTTGTCCTTGTCCTTGTTCTGGTCATTCTGGTTGTTCTCCTTGTTCTTGTTGTCCGACCTGGGGACCCAGTTCCGCTTGATCTCCTGGATCTCCTTGGCCAACTCGGTCCCCACCGACGACATCAGCTTGGCCAGCTCGTCCTTGTCGACCTCCATTTTGGCTTCCCGGATACCCGCGGGCGCACGCTTCTTCGACCCGTGCGCCTTCTTGTAAGCCTCCGTGTCGGCCTTGTGGACGGGGCATGTTCGGTGGTCATGGTTGAAGCCTTTCTTCCTCCCATAACACACGAAACAGCCCTGCGGGTGAGCCCGTACGAACTCCCCAAAGGACAGCGGAGGGTCGCCAATACGGCGAGGGTCCCTCTTCTCCTGCTTCTTCCAACCTGGCTGCAGGGGCTTCCAGTTTGCTGGCTTGGTCCCCGCGCTCATGTTCTTGGCCACGAAGGCACACACGGCCATTTCGGCGGGCTCATCGTCGTCGTCATCGTCGACGAGAGTCTCATCGCCGCCGGCCCCCGCTGGGTCCATGGCAGATTCCCCGCCAGGCCCCTCGCCAACGTAGTTGACGTCGCGGTCGCCGGGCCTCAACCCGCGGGTGTGGTGGAGGTTGCGGTACTCCTTGAGTACTTCCTCGCCAACCCACTCCAGGATCTCGTCGCAGCTCATCCGCGCCGGGATGGGCTGCAGACGGATGGTCTGGCCGCTCAACTCACAGTCGTCAAGGCGCCAAATCGCGGTCTTCTCGCGATCGCCCGAGACGGTGATGAGAAGAGCGTTCCGCAGGGAGTGCCGTTTGACATCCCGGGCCACGTTCTTCTTCGCCCAACTCACCACGTTCGTATGATACTCCTTGGGGAGCATCATCTTGACCGTGTGGTTGGACTTGGCCCTCTTGGACTCCTCCTTGGTGACCCTCTTGATCCATGCTTCCGGTAGCATGGAGAGCAGGCGAGCCTGCTCGTCACCCTCGTTCCAATCCTCCACGTTGCGGCGGAAGAGGGTGTATTTCCCTCGGAAGTCCCGCCACTCTCGTAGGCGGATCTCCCGTCCATCATGCTCAAGCTTGATGGACTTCCAGCGCTTGGCAGCCACCTGCGGAGCGTCCACCCGCTCCTGCTCGTTGAGCCACTTCTTGGCGTCCTTGAGGGTCTTGATTTTCCCCTCCTTGGTCGCCACGAAGTATAGCTCGCCGAGCACTTCCGGCAGGCGGTACCTGAACCGTTTGAAGACATATCTCTCCGCATCCGCGGGAGGTTGGTCTTCAGTGACGGCCAGCCCCCAATCGTCCAGCTTCTCCAAGAAGCGGTCGAGGTTGAGGGGATTGCCGTCGTACATGGGGGGCTTGATGTCCTTCAAGTCTTCCCACACGGCGGCGTCCGCGGCCTTAGAGACCATGAACGCCGGCCGCGAGGTCGACCGAGGTTCCCATCGGCCTCGCCCACGGACTCCCACGGCCGCCACGTCCATCTCCTCCATGGAATCCCTGTGGCTACGCCGCGGTTCCTCCACGTACGCTGAACCGAAGTGTTCACGCCGTACTGCATCCATGTACGCATCCTCATCACGGCGCCAGCGGCTGCGTTCAGCGGCCTCCCGTCGTACACCACGCGGCGGGCTGATGTCGAACTCCTCCAGGTCCAGGTCCAGGTCCAGGTCCTCACCTTCGCCGACATCCCAGTCCACGTCTCCTCTGGGGACCTCATCCCTGAGTCCACCATAACGTCCTCCAGCCCTGGGGATTGGCGCCGGGGCTGGTGCCGGGCGTCGGGGGCGTACAGGCGTACGCGGTGGGGCACGGCGGTTGTGGTAGTCCGCGCTGAGCCACTCATCGCGCCATTCCTCACTGCCACTGCCGGGCGGCACGCGCTCGTTGCGGCGGCCCGCGCTGTGGTGAGAGGGGGCGGTGAGAGAGGGGGCACTGGCGCTGGGGCGACTCCTGGGGGCTCCGCCGGGGGCGTGGGGTCTGCCTGGACCTGGTCCGGGTCCCCAGCCGTCGTCCGACGAGCCAGACTCCAGGGGTGGGTGGTCGCTGCCGACCCTCCCACGGGCTTCCAGCGCATCCAGCCTATCCTGCAGGCCGCTGACGACGTTGGTCAGCGACTTGGTCTCGGCCCTGGCGATGTCCAGGTTCTTCTGCGCACGCGCGGCGACCGTGGAGATGCGAGCCATCTCGCTCTTGCCCGTGTCTACCTCCAGCTCGAGCAGCTGGACCCTCCTGCGGAGGTAGACAATCCACCACCAGGTGGCATCCGGGTCGCCGTTCCCTGGTGGGTTGTCGGGGTCCCCAGGGGGTCCTCCAGGAGGGCCTCCGCCGGGTCCGCCCGGTCCAGGGGGTCCTCCCCCGCCAGGTGGTCCGCCTCCAGGGGGTCCACTCGGTGGGCGTCCTCCAGGGGGTCCTGAAGGTCCTCCGCCAGGGGGTCCCGGTGGGTCTCCGCCGGGTCGCCTCGGTGGGTCCGAGGATGGGCGCTTCTTCGTGATGCCGAAGTCCATGTCGTCATCCTCGTCCATGTCGCCCCACCTGGGCGTCTCCGTCACGGAGGACTCGGAGCTCCTGTAGGGAGGAGGGGGATCCCCATCCTCACCTTCCATGGGGACGTCTCCGCCACCTCCGCCCGTCCAGGCCACCACTTGGCGATGTCGACGGCCTCGTTCATCCCCGTCACTGGCGGTGAAGAAGGGGTCACTGTCGTGGGGGTGCCCACCCGCTGGCCTCCGCGGCCTCTCGGGGGTCTTCCCCTTGCCCTTCCTCCGTCGACGGGCGGTGGTGCTACCGCTCCCACTGCTGCCCGTGTCCGCCTCATCCAGCTTCATCCTGGAGGAGGCGTCCCCTTCGAAAAGCCTTCGAAGGGTCTCCACTCGCGATCCTCCCGGGGGAGTCTCGTGGCGGAGTTTGGCCTCTGCCTCCTCCATTGCGGCGGCGGTGGCTGCGGCAGCTCGCGCCTCGGCCTCTTCCCGAGCACGAGCCGCCTCGGCTTCCCGGGCCTGCAGCAGCTGCGCCTTCTGCGCCTCCAACGCCGCCAGCTCCGCCTCCGTCTTGGCCTTCTCCTCAGCGACCTTCCGTCGCGCGGCCTCGATGGCTTCCTTCTTGGCGGCATCCTCATGGGCCTTAGCCGTCGCTTCGGCGTGGGCCCTTTCCTCCGCCTCCTTCTTTGCCCTCTCTTGGGCAAGCGCCTCCCCCAGCGCCTTCACCTCGGCCTCCTTGCGGGCAATGGCCTCCTGCGTCAGGCGGGCTTCTTCGTCGACTGCCGCCAACTCACCGTTGACCTGGGCAGTTGCTGCACTGTGGGCGGCCACGGCCGTGAGTCCAGCCGCGATGGCCGCCACGGTCTGGGTGTGGATGGCCATGCCATGCGCCCACTGCGCAGCCTCCTCCTGGGCGATGCCGGCGGCGCCCTCCACAGCAGCGCGGTACTGCTTGGCCCGTTGCCGGGCAACCCGACGGTTGCAGGGCACCCCACAGGCGCGCTCACAGGCGAGCGCCACGTCCCTTTCGGGAGCGACGCTGCTGCTGGAGCTGGCCTGGTCGGCCGGCGTCCTCCCGCGGTGGGCCGACTCGATGTCGCTGCTGGGGCCTGCTGAGGCCTGCCGGGCCTTCACGAGCAGCGGACGGGGATTGGCCTGGGTCTGCTTGGCGACTTGGATGTAGTCGCCAAGGGTGGTGGAGGGGGGGTGTTGTCCACCATTGGGCCGTTGGGGACTGGGGGCTGGGGTTCCGCCCTTGGCGCCTTGGGCGGCTTCGGCAGCCAGGGACTCCTGGTACTCCCGCCACCTCCGGTCCCTCTTCTTGTCCCCGGCGGACCTCTTCTCCGTCGCCGGAGACGCGCTGCTGCTGCCCCGCAGCCTGCGCTCGTTCCCCGGTTCCGGGAACTTCTTCTCGATCACGTCCCACAGGGAGACGTTGATCGAGGCGCCCGACGGGTAGGCGTTGGGCTCCTCGTCCTCCTCAATCCCGTCGGGACGCAGCCCTTCCCCGGGCCTGTCCGGCCGGGTCCACGCCCTCCAGCGCCTCTGCTGGTGGCGGTACTCGTACCCCTCCGCCCGCAGCCAGTCCTCCACGGCCTGCAGGCGGTCGGGGGCGATGTCCGTGCGGAGCTCGAAGCTCCTGGGCATGCCCCCTTCGCACTGGGGGTTGCTGTGGCGGTAATGCTGGTCCCAAACCAACCCACGCAGCAGGCGTGCTGCATGGGGGTGGGGCCGCGGCCACGTCCTACCCGCCTCCTGCCAATTCACCATGGCAGCGGGGGCGTAGATGATCTTGAAGTCCTTGATGTGCACTCGATCACCTCAACGAACTGGTTGTGGTTGTTGGGGAGGGTGCTGCAGCACTGGATTGGAAGTGCGGCTGGTGCTGGTCAGCCGGTGGTTGTGGAGGTGGTTGACGCGGCCTTACTGGTCGGCCGTTGGGACTCCGGGCCGGCCGATGGGGCTGATGCAGGAGTCCTGGTCTGTGCACCTCTTCCACGGGCGCTGCGCGGTCAGGACGGTGTTCTGGACGGCGCTGCGGGCTCCGTGACGAACTCGGCGCTGTCGCTGAGTGGCGCTGCGAGCTGCTGCGCTGCGCTGCGAGACGCTGCGCTGCGCTGCGAGCTGCGAGCTGCGCCGCGCTGCTGCGACGCGCTGCTCGGGGTCTGTGGCCCCGAGTGGCACGCGAGGGTTGGGTAACCCTGCGGCGGTGAAACGCTTTTGACGCGTTCCCGTGGGGGGCCGGCCACGGGACGCTGCGGTGACACGCACAAGTGAGCAGGCAGGCAAGGCACTACGCTCACAAGGGCATCAATACGCCTGTGTCATGTGACAAAGCGTTTCAGAATCCTTGCCACTCTGCAAAGAGGGAACGAAAGTATGTACAGCAACACATCAGGATATGTACACATGGGGTTAAGACTGGACTGGGGTAAGGGCATCAAGGGACAATAGACACTCAGTCCCAACTCATATCCCAATCCCAGGTCCGACCCTCTCAGTGGCTGATGGGGGCGGGGGCTCAAACACAACCCATGCCCTGCTCAGTCCGGACCCTGAAACCCTGCCAATGGGAGAGGTGTCCCGCACAGCCACAGGCGAGTTCCTGGGAACCAATGGGTTCCAAGGCCGACCGACAGTGACTCCCTATGCTCCCTTAACGGCAGGTCCCAACTCCACTCTGAGCCAGAGATATGGCCCCGCCATTATCACCCAGGAGTTGGTAGCTGAAAATGGGCTGTTTCAGCCCAAACTGAAATTAGCTTGAAAAACTCCAAAATTGACCCCTCGTCCGGACCCGCCAGAGGTAGGGACGAGGCAACTGACCCTATGCCCTTCGAGTACGAACTCCCTGGAGCCCTCACCCAACCTGGTTCCCCCTGAGGTCCCGGCATCAGGGCAACACGGATGAGTCATGTGGGGTCATGATGCCAAAATCACCAAAATTGGCGTCATTCCCACGCGCGGCTCTCTCGGCCAAGGTGAGGCCAATGGCTCACAGGGTAGGAGGCAGGACCTAGGACTTATATCTGAGTGTACAACTTGGATTTAGGTCCGGGCTCCCTATGGGCTTAGAGAAATGGGGCCGCCAATTGACCACACGGAAGGGGGAAATTGGGGTCCCAAAATTGGGTCATTTTGGCTGCTTGAAATGAGCCAAAATTCGGTGTGCTCCCAATAGTATATCTCCACGCCGGCTTGGAGATCGGATCCGCCATTCCATACGTGATCCACCGGGAGTCCAACGGAGACTCCCATGCCCTTGGCTCTCAAAGATCTCCATGCCACTCGGCGTGGTGACGATCCCAATTGGGTCCACAAATGCAAAAATGGTAAAATTGCCCATACTCAATTTGGCCTAGCGCCTTGACGAAGGCGGCTCCGCTTCGCCCACGTGGTGTGTGGACCATGGGGACCATTACCCATAACACCCATGTCATATATGGTCCATTGGTCCATGCGTCCGGCGTGCACGAAGGTTAGAACATGGGGCACGGCGGGCAGCAAAAGTGGAAAAATGCTCAAAATGGCCAAAATTGCGCACGCTCATGGTTAGGGCAAATGAAGCACGTGCCCGGCTTGGACCGGAGTGTGCCATAGGATTGATGTCAAGTCATATGTGTCCAACATATCTTTGGGGCGTCGCCCAACTCCTCCGGTATTGGGAATGGCAGGGTCGCCAAGTGAGCCCATGATTTGGGATAGTCCCAAATCGCCAACATGGCGGCCACGGTATGCCAAGCCTAAGAGGAGTTGTTCGCCGGGTCCAAGATATGTTGGCTACCGAAGTATGTACCCTCATAACATACTTGGGTCATGATGTCAATTGAGCGCATCGTTGAGATACATGGTCGCCATTTGACCTCATGACGAGCCAAAAATGGCAAAATTGACACAATGACACACAAAAGTGCCTTGAAAGGCGCACAATTATATTATAATATCTTCGGCTTGGATCGTGCAATCAACTAACCCTTCTAAACACAATGCCTTGACACCAATGACCTTCGATCCCGCATATGTGCTCCACTTGGGGCGCTTTGAAAGGTTGCGAGCGCTGCCTTCCAAGTGGGCACATGAAAATATGGAAAATTGTAAAACACACACCTTGCTCCCAACGCATCGCTTCGGGATCACCACACAAGCTTCCCTTCACGAAGGTTAGGCATGCAATTGACCGTAGGGAGTACGGAGAAGGGGCTTGCACAATATGAGGTCCATTGGCGGGCTTGTCTTGGAGCAATGGGCCCGCCAAATGGGCACGCAACACAACACATGGCACATACCATATATTGCCCAAAAATGTAGCTCCCACCACGATATGTCATGCCCCTCCAAGGGCATAACTTTGGGTCAATCGCTCATAGGAACTCAAGGAGAGTTCCTATGCACCACCAACACTTGCGCGCTACACTCGAAAGTTATCTTAACGCACGCAACATCATGGCCAAAGAGTTATAACGCAAACTCTACCCTCTTGACCATGATCCATTACACTAGCGCGCATGTGTGGAAACGCAAGGCATATAAAGCTTCCTAAATTACGTCGGGAGTATTGTGAATACATCCCACGTTTCCTTATCGTCAATACTCGCAAGCAACACGAGATATGACCTTCACAAGTGGCCTCACGAATCAACTTTGTTTTGCCCATATCTTTAAGACAAATGGAGGGCAGGATAAAAGGGAAGTTGATTCGTGCATACGGAAGCACGTAGGTCCACTCGAAAGAGGTCAAATCAAGTGCGGGGATGTCGAAGTCGAAAATCCGATTTCGACATCCTGAAAAATTCGGATTAAGGTTGCGAGTATTAATTATGAAAATGGCGGAAGCATCCATGCAGTTCCTGGCGACTTTGGAGCCTTCGTGACGGATAACGTTAAAATTTCCATTATAAACAGTTAAACTGGCGGTTACGGTAAAGTCGCGAACCAACCGCCAGCAGTCAAAACAGTGAGTATCGGAACGAAAGCATAAAAATTGACGGAAACAATATGAAAATAAAACCCTGTTGATTCCTGATGTTCTGATACACAAATCTCCGCTGGCGGTGCATCGGATGCCGATGCGGGGCTTCACGGCACGGAACACGCCGTGCATGGGGTTAGTGGACCGGAGACCGGTTGTATGCCGTAACCTGGCCATGGGGTTCTGGGTGCCGCTTCAGTACATATCCTTACAGCCTGGTCCGGCCTGGACCAGTACTTGATTACAGATTCTACTGTTTGAGTGCCCGTGATACCGTGTTGCCCTATTCGCTGTGATGTGTGGAGATCCTGATGGCGCCAGGCGGGAAGCCCAGTTGCCTGACTACACTCCCAGCGGTCCGCCACTGTCAGTCCCAGTGTGAGCCTACCGATTTGCAGACGCACTTGCATTCGGATGGCGGCCTCCGGTGCTCCTGACCTCGGTCAGTCTGCCTGGGAAACTGGTGGTTTGAGGAGTCGACGCCTCCGCCCACACTGCATGAGGACTCCCTCATGTATGGCCACGCTTCGTGGTAGTAGGGCGAGGGAAAAGACGGCCTTGATGCCCGATCCCTTCAGGACGAGTTCCCTTACGATTTGGGGTTCGTAAGGAGTTCGACTATGGCACTCTGGACTCGCGTCGTATGGATATGGACATGGTGCGCCCGAGGAAGGACCCGTGGGGACTCTCCCCAGTCGGCGGGCCTTGGGAAGCTTGGGGTAGCCTGATGGATCTTTGTGGTCGCTCTCGACTTGTGGGGCCACCTCGGCCGTCGTGTGACGCCTATGTTGGCCGTGTATGCCACTGCCACTGTGGTGGTGACCGTAGCAGCCGGCACCCGGTGCGCCTGGTATGGGTTAACGGGTCCTTTGGATGCCCAACAATCGCCGCCAGGACCCGGGACTTGATACTTGATACTATACATGTGCTACAAGCTGTTACAGCAGCATACCTATCCCACTGTGGGATACCTATCTTACTGTGACTTACTGGATGAGGATGTGACACCCCCCCCCCCCTTTCAGGGAGTGGTCCTGGGTACCCGCTGCCATGCGTGGGTGTTATCCAGCCCCCCCAGGGTTTGCTCTAAGGAGGGGGGTGAAGCGGTACCCAGAACCCCATGGCCAGGTTACGGCATACAACCGGTCTCCGGTCCACTAACCCCATGCACGGCGTGTTCCGTGCCGTGAAGCCCCGCATCGGCAACCGATGCACCGCCAGCGGAGATTTGTGTATCAGAATATCAGGAATCAACAGGGTTTTATTTTCATATTGTTTCCGTCAATTTTTATGCTTCCGTTCTGATACTCACTGTTTTGACTGCTGGCGGTTGGTTCGCGACTTTACCGTAACCGCCAGTTTAACTGTTTATAATGGAAATTTTAACGCTATCCGCGACGAAGGCTCCAAAGTCGCCAGGAACTGCATGGATGCTTCCGCAATTTTCATAATTAATACTCGCAACCTTAATCCGAATTTTTCAGGATGTCGAAATCGGATTTTCGACTTCGACATCCCCGCACTTGATTTGACCTCTTTCGAGTGAAACTACGTGCTTCCGTATGCACGAATCAACTTCCCTTTTATCCTGCCCTCCATTTGTCTTAAAGATATGGGCAAAACAAAGTTGATTCGTGAGGCCACTTGTGAAGGTCATATCTCGTGTTGCTTGCGAGTATTGACGATAAGGAAACGTGGGATGTATTCACAATACTCCCGACGTAATTTAGGAAGCATTATATGCCTTGCGTCTCCACACGTGCGCGCTAGTGTAATGGATCATGGTCAAGAGGGTAGAGTTTGCGTTACAACTCATTGGCCATGATATTGCGTGCGTTAAGATAACTTTCGAGTGTAGCGCGCAAGTGTTGGTGTTGCATAGGAACTCTCCTTGAGTTCCTATGAGCGATTGACACAAAGATATGCCCTTGGAGGGGCATGACTTATCGTGGTGGGAGCTACATTTTTGGGCAATATGTGGTATGTGCCATGTGTTGTGTTGTGTGCCCATTTGGCGGGTCCATTGCTCCAAGACAAGCCCGCCAATGGACCTCATATTGTGCAAGCCCCTTCTCCATACTCCCTACGGTCAATCGCAAGCCTAACCTTCGTGAAGGGAAGCTTGTGTGGTGATCCCGAAGCGATGCGTTGGGAGCAAGGTGTGTGTTTTACAATTTTCCATATTTTCATGTGCCCACTTGGGAAGCAGCGCTCGTAACCTTTCAAGGCGCCCCAAGTGGAGCACATATGTGGGATCAAAGGTCATTGGTGTCAAGTCATTGTGTTTAGAAGGATTGGTTGATTGCACGAACCAAGCCAAAGATATTATAATATAATTGTGCACCTTTCAATGCACTTTTGTGTGTCTTTGTGCCAATTTTGCCATTTTTGGCTCGTCATGATGTCAAGTGGCGAACGTATATCTCAACGTTGCGCTCAATTGACATCATGACCCAAGTATGTTATGAGGGTACATACTTCGGTCGCCAACATATCTTGGACCCGGCGAATAACTCCTCTTGAGCTTGGCATACCGTGGCCGCCATGTTGGCGATTTGGGACTATCCCAAATCATGGGCTCAATTGGCGACCCTGCCATTCCCAATACCGGAGGAGTTGGGCGACGCCCCAAAGATATGTTGGACATATATGACTTGATACCAATCCTATGGCACACCCCGGTCCGAGTCGGGCATGTGCCTCATTTGCCCCAACCATGAGTGTGCGCATTTTTGGCCATTTTTCCACTTTTGCTGCCCGCCGTGCACTATGTTCTAACCCTCGTGCACGCCGGACGCATGGACCAATGGACCATATATGACATGGGTGTTGTGCATGTTGGTCCCCATGGTCCACACACCACGTGGGCGGAGCGGAGCAACCTTCGTTAAGGCGCTAGCCCAAAGTGAGTCTGGGCAATTTTACCATTTTGGCATTTGTGGACCCAATTGGGATCGTCACCACGCCGGATGGCATGGAGATCTCTGAGAGCCAAGGGCATGGGAGTCTCCGTTGGACTCCCGGTGGATCACGTATGGAATGTCGAATCCAATCTCCAAGCCGGCGTGGAGATATTCTATTGGGAGCACCCCGAATTTTGGCTCATTTCAAGCAGCCAAAGTTGCCTCGTCCCTACCTCTGGCGGGTCCGGACGAGGGGTCAATTTTGGGGATTTTTGAGTTAATTTCAGTTTGGGCTGAAACAGCCCATTTTCAGCTACCAACTCCTGGGTGATAATGGCGGGGCCATATCTCTGGCTCAGAGAGGAGTTGGGACCTGCCGTTAAGGGAGCATAGGGAGCCACTGTCGGTTTGCCTTGAAGCCCTTTGGTTCCCAGGAACTCGCCTGTGGCTGTGCGGGACACCTCTCCCATTGGCAGGGTTTCAGGGTCCGGACTGAGCAGGGCATGGGTTGTGTTTGAGCCCCCGCCCCTACCAGCCACTGAGAGGGTCGGACCTGGGATTGGGATATGAGTTGGGACTGAGTGTCTATTGTCCCTTGATGCCCTTACCCCAGTCCAGTCTTAACCCCATGTGTACATATCCTGATGTGTTGCTGTACATACTTTCGTTCCCTCTTTGCAGAGTGGCAAGGATTCTGAAACGCTTTGTCACATGACAACGCATTGATGCCCTTGTGAGCGTAGTGCTTTGCCTGCCTGCTCACTTGCGTGTGTCCACCGCAGCGTCCCGTGGCCGGCCCCCCACGGGAACGCGTCAGTAGATCTTCTTCCCAGTCGTAGAGGTCGTCTAGCACGTCATAGTGCTTAAGCTGTGGGTAACCCACTTCAACCAGACCTCCGTACTTAGGATGAGTTTTGATCCACACGGATCCTTCAGCTACATCCGTGACCAGAAATGGTCCGAAGTAAGGGCTGTCCAGCGTGTTACGAGGCCATGCCTTGAATCTTGTGTGATGTACCAGAACCCAGTCACCAATTTGGTAGATAGCTTCTTTTCTTTTGCGATTCTTGGTACGATTCTCCTTACTTCTTTTCTTTTCCAGTAGTGATCGGCATAGATCGGCTATCCGTTTTTGCTCGGTGAGCCATTCATCAACTTTAGGATTTCCTTCGCTCGCGCAGGGGAATTCGAAGTTGAAACCTGGCCTCCCTAGGAACAATTTTGTAGGGGTGAAACCAGTCCTGCTACTCACTTGATTATTCATCAAGTAGATAGCATAAGGGACTAGTTTTAGCCAGTTTCGGCTCTTCTTGGCCAGCATCAGAATCCTCATGACTGTTTTGAAACAGCCAATTTGGCGTTCGCACAGAGGATTCTTTGTTCGTAGGTAAGGAGTTCCGAACTGGACTTCCGTACCCATAGCTCTCATGACGCTTCGGTACCAACCAATAGGGCTGGTAAACCGGATGTCTTGATCGCTATGGATAATCTTGGGTAATCCGTAGACTTGTACCCATCCTTCGAAAATCTCTTTCAATACTCCTTCACCATCCACCTTCTTAGTAAGGGGAAACACTCGGCTGTAGCGACTGAGTCCATCCGTCACCAGGAGGGCGAAGTCATGGCCAGCGAATTTAGGTAACTCCATAAAATCCACGTAGAGGATGGAGTTCATTTGGTTCGGAATCGGGAGATTCCTTACCTCACCACGATCCGCTGCAGTGTTAGCTTTAGCCTTAGTGCAGGGACACTCAGCGATGATCTTAGATAACATCTTCTTGAGAGATGCATCGCTACTCTTAGCGAAGAAATACTTCTGGAAGAACCAAAGAGTTCTCTCCACCCCAGGGTGACCATCCGTTTTGTGTGCCCATTCCAACATAGTTTCTTCGTAGTCTTTGGGGACACAAATGAGGTCTTCCCTGTATACGTGAGTTGACGTGCGGGACCATTGTACTTCATCCAGGATCTTTGAGCTCCCAATCGTCAACTGGTCCAAGATGTCCGAGTAATCGGCCGTCAGGTCTTTCATACTCCAGGACATGAGTTTTTCTTTCCTCGTAAAGAGATCGAGATGTTGATCCATCTTGGCGAAAGCTTCTTGGGCCATCATCTCCGTGTCTGCCCCCACCAGGGAATCAAAACAATTCCGTGATAGATAATCACGGAGTTCGTTTTTAATTCCCCGGATGTGGAATGTAGCGAGTCGTAGTTGGCTCAGGTAGACCCACCATCGTCGTAGACGTTTTCGATCTGGCGGTGGTCTTTCCATAAAGTACTTCACGGAATCCTGATCACATAGCCACGTGATGGGATTGGTACCCAGGGTCCTGTGTTGACTAGCCAACACTAGAACTCCAGCTAACAGCTCCTGCTCGTAGGTGTCATAGTGTGAGCGGGATGCATTCCACTTCCAATTCCAGTGGCCAAGTGGAACTAGGCGCCATTCTTGGGAGTCATAGTCAGATTTCATGAATCCTTCTCTTGTGACACCTTGAACTCTTAGGCGATAATCAATGTCTTTACATTGATCCGTAGTTAGCTTTTGCCACTGTAGTAATGTCCCTCCTCCTCCAACGTTACTGGCAACCGTGATTAGAATCATCTCGCCGTAGCGTTGGGGTACCCCAAGTAATAGGCATTCTCGAAATTTCTTCTTGACATCTTCGATTGCTTGCTTTTCAATAGGTCCCCAGCGCCACGGAGTCTCCTTCTTGATGAGATCCGTTAGTGGTGCGCTGGCTTCCGTGAAATTTCGGAGATGCCGCCTGTAAAAATTACAGGATCCGATGAATTGTCGGATTTTCTGAACTCCTTCAGCTTTAGACATAGAATCCGTTAGGTCGAAGTCCATCAGGGGCTTCATCTTTTGATCCTGCGGTTTCCACCATCCATCTCCGATGTGGAATCCGAGGTAGTCTGTTTCCGTCTTGAGAAATTCGCATTTCTCCAGCTTGATGCGGAGGTGATTTTCTTGACAGACGGTGTAGAATTCTCGGAGTAGTAGGAGATGGTCATCGATGGTGTTCGTCCCTAGGATGACATCGTCGATGTGAGCTTCCAGGACAGCACCACGCCGTAGGAGCTCTTGGACGGCCGGTCGTCGTTTACACAGGGCGATGATTTGATTCATCAGCTCCTGGAACAACGCCGGGGCGTTAGCAATACCAAATGGCATTACCCGCCATTTGTAGACCCGTCCATCCGGAGCAATGAATGCCGTTAGATCTTGGGCACGCTCCGTTAGGTCAATTTGCCAGAAACCGGACCGCTTGTCCGTTTTAGTTTTGTATCTGCACCCAGCAGCGGTCTCCACGGTGTTCTCCATCAGGGGCAACGAACCGCTGTGCAGTTTTTTTTTCTGGTTGACCTTTTTGTAGTCGACCACCAATCTTTTTGCAGTGCTCCCTGGTTTAGCTACCAGGAAGCATGGACTGCAATGCTTAGGATAGACCGTCTTTTTGTACTCGTAAACCAAACCGGCCTCCACGCATTCTTTGATTTGGCGAGTAATCTCAGCCATGTCATCTTTTGATGCTGGGTACGATCGACATCGAACTCGATCTTTGAGAAATTCTTCTCTTAGTTCTAGGTCCATGGTCACGAGTTTCTTCACCCATCCGGGTGGAGGTAACGGACCAAAAATGTCAGAGAAATTTAGGATGATTTTCTTGATCCTCTCTTCAACATCCATTTTGTCGAGCGAAATCTTGAGGTCTTCAGATGCGTGTAGATTGGACGCACCTAATTCTTGTTTCTTAGATTTTTCATCTTGCTCCGTCAATTTCTTGAGGGCTAGGACTTGTTCGGGGTCCAAAATCATCTGATTCTCTTGGTGATCAATTTTCTTCTTTTCTTTGACTTTCTTTCTTAGCCTCTTGATGTCTTTACGGCGTAATCGGTCTTTTCTTTCTTCTTTCTTTTCTTCTTCTCCTTCAACTTCTTGTTCCAATGCTTCGTGTAGTTCGTGAAGCATGACCAATTCTTCGCCGACATCAAAATACGTCCCATCTTCTCCGTCGTACTCTTCTAGGTAGACCACGCTTTTCCATTTTTCTTTTAGCTCCAGTTTTTGGAGTCTGTCAATTTGATTTAGTAGAAGGAGACGAGTTTCTTCCAAATCTTCTTTTGAAGAAGGGAACGAATTTTTACTCGGGCGTGCGTGTAGGAGACGGAGTTCACGTTCGTCTCCTTCGCTCGTCATCGTTTCAAGTGGGACGGAAACGTGTGAAAGAAGTTTTTCGGGGTTAGGAGTTTCGGAAGGGGTCGAAGGAGCCTCTAGAGGTTCTACTTCTTCCAAGAACAGGTTGGCGACCAAGTTGTCGTAGTCCATAGTGGTGTAGGAGTCGTTCGAAAAGGGTATAGTCGACTCGGAAGGAGCTTCGGATATACTTCCGCCTTCGTCGGAGGTTTCTTCGCTCTCTTCTTGAGTTTCTCTTGCCTCTTTCGGACTTTCTTGAACCACTTCTTCGACTTGAAACTTAGGCGTCTCGAACTTGTACTCTTCCTTGCTCTCGTCCACGTCCGGAAACTTTTTCATCATCTCTTCTTTTCCGTACCCACGGTGGTGCTTTAGCACGAACTTCTTTATCTCCTCAGACACGTTTTCCATGGGGTTAGAGGACACGTTCTTCCCCGAGACTAGGTACATAGCGGTTCGCCAACGGGGCTTTGGCAAAACCTCTTCTTTTGGGTTAAGTCGGTAAAGAGGAACGTCAGGTAAGAGCAACTTTGTCACCGTCAACTTTTCGAGTATAGGCCCCCATAGCTTTTCTTTTTCTTCCCACTTCTTCCCTTCGGGAATAACCAACGCGACCGTAGCTTGGTCCACATAAACTTTTACCAACGTGTGGAGTATTTTTGAGAAAGGGGGGTTGGCGTAGAGCATCTTCCAAGCTCCCAACGTTCCCCAGTGATACCACCACGTGTTGTTGGTTTTGGGAGTACAAAAGTACTCCGCGTCGGCGTTCTCTTTGGACGCAAAGAGTTCGACAAAGTCGCCGTTACACGTGTTCGGGTTAAGGCCAAGTTCTCGAAACGCGTCACGCTTGGCGGCGGAGTCGAGAGTGTAGTTCTCCGTTCGGTGTAGGCCCAAGGTAGCGAGGATACTCTCTTGCTTCACCTCGCTATCGAGTGCCAACGGAAAACTCTTGAGAGTCTTGAGCGTAGGTCTTGGACACTTTGTCTCCTTGAGGGGTATTTCTTCCCATTCTTGCTCTTCGTTCACCACCAACAAGTGAGTGGGCTCTTGTAGCGATAAATATTTTATCCACTCGTTTTGCCCAAAGAAGTCCGTCCCCAATACGGCTTCAAAGGCGTCGGTGTCGAACGCTTGAAACTTTTGAAGTACCTTTCGGTCCCCCACTTGTACTTCTCCTTTTATCTCGCCTTCGGTGAGAGTGACTCCCCCTTCTCCCGTTTTTACCCCACAAATATTTTTGAGAACTAGGTCCTCGTAGTTGACGAACCTAGAGGAGACTAGGGAGATTGTAGCGCCGGTATCAAGGTATGCGTCCACCCATACACCATTGATAGCGACCCTCAATAGGTAGCAATACCTCGGTGCGTCGTCTCGGTGTCCACCTAGGCTTCCCCCGGCGTTTGACGCGCAAGAAAGTCCTTGAGGTTCTTAGCTTGCCTTTCCAGCTTGAAAACTCTTTTTCGCTTCTTTTCTCGCTCTCCTTCCGTCAACTCTTCCAAGCGTTTCTTCTCTTCAGGCTTTCCTTTGTCGTCGTCTTTTCCTTTGCCTCCTTTTCCTTCGTTCGCCTTTCCTCCGTTCGCTTTTCCTCCACTTCCTTTTTCTCCTCCTTTCGCTTGGTCCTTTTCCCCTTTGCCTTGACCTTTCTTCGTTTGCTTTTGCTCTTCTTTCCTCGCGTCAAGGCTGTCTTGCCACGCCTTGTCTCTTACGTTGTGTTTTGTCCCACAATTGGGGCAAAACACGGTGGCGAAGAACTTGGGCGCGGTGGAGTTGTCCTCCTCGACTTCCCTTCGCCAATACCACTGCCCTTGGCCTTGTCCTTTGCCTCGTCCACCTTTTCCACGGCCACGACCACCACCACCACGGTTGCCGTTGCCTTGTCCTCGTGCTTGTTGAAACGACACAAAGCACTCCTCACATAGCGAGTGGGCAAAGGCCTCTTCTTGGTTCATAGGGGCGTTGGAGTCGGCGTTGGTGTTGCCGTCTAGCCACTTGAGTTGCGCCATCGAGTGCAAGTTTTTCAAAGTAGCGTCAGACTTCCTTTGGAGGGCCAACTCGTAGAGGAGGTCAACGAGAGAGTTGAAAGTGTGTATTCTAGACAACCTCTCGGGAGTAGCACGTATTTCGTCCATGGTTTTGGGCGGAACACGAGGTAGGAGGTGTAGGAGGGCTTTGGAGTCGTCGTAGTAGGACGTAGCCAATTGGTCCGTAAGCGTAGTAAACCTTTGGACATATTGGGCTATGTCTGCGGTTGTAGGGTATTCCTTCAACCGAGGGATACGCTCTATCTCTTGAATAAGCTCTAGGTCGGTAACATAAGTAGGGTAGAGCTTTTGGAGCGTAATAAGGAACCTTACCCAAGAGACACTTTTCTTGAGTGCCCCCGAAACCACTTCTTTTACGTCCTTGTTATCACAACCGTTGATAACAAGGTCCGCCTTGGCTCTTTCGTTGAGGTCTTCTTGTCCCGTCGACCTCAAGAACCTCAAAAAATCTTCGGCGTAAACGTCGAGGTCTCTACCCGAAAACTTGGGTAGTTTGGTTTCGGTTTGGGGTTTGAAAAAGGCTTTGGTTCCTCTACCGGTATGTGGCACCGGTTGTGTGGGGTCGGGGAGTAGCGCCATAGGCGCTAGTGGACCGAGTCCTAGGGCGAGGGCTTGGTCGAGGGTGTATACTTCGTAGGTAGTGGTAAAGCACGCCACGGGTTTGGGTGCTTTGGTACGGGGTACAAAGGGCGACTTGACTCCAGGAGGCACACGGGCAAGCCCGGTGCACACTCGGGTTAGAGGCGAGGGGTGGTAAGGTACACAAGGGTTAGTGGTTAAGTTAGCACTAGTCCTATTTTCTAAGTTTTCAAGACGACCCTTGAGTTGTTGCAAGGTCGACAAAAGGAAAGTACTCTCTTCCGAAGAAGGAGAGGCTTCGAAAACATGAGTCCCTTTGGGAGCTTGAGGCTTAGAGAAAAACTTAGGCTCAGGAACTCCGGTAGGCACTCCATGAACAATAGGTTCTCCACGGATAGGGGGTTGAGGCATAGTGGCGTAAGTCACATTAGAACGCCATGGCACAGAATGGAAAGGATTAGTCGAAGACGATGTGGTCCCCGACTCATGAGTCTGTGGGGCATTAGTGAATGAACCTTCATGGTGTTCGACTTGTTGAACCATTTGTTGCAACCGACCACTCTGGTTGAGCAACGATAGGACCTCCATAGCATTCGCTAGCTCAGCTGTCGTCATGTTATTCGCTGAAGGCACTGGGCGTGGAGCTACAGCTTCAGCATACTCAGGACATGTAGGCGCAGGAAAACGATAGGCTTCGAATCGAGATCCGTCTAGAGGTACTTCTGGGGTTCCAAACCCGGCCATAGTAGGCGCGACTAGTTCCTCATCGGAGACAGGTATCATGACTTGCACTTCGTTTTCAGAAGCGCCCGTAGCTTCTAGGCTGCTTGGAGTTCTCACAGGGTCCATCCCAATTTTTCAGACTCAATTTTCTGAGTTCAGGAATTCTTCTCCGTCCCTTACTAAATTTCCAGGCTGGAATTGAATTGAAATTAAATCCAAGGGAAACTGGATTTAGGCAGAGCAGGTTTTCTCTGCTACCAGTTAGATTTGGCACCCTCCTCAACAACAGCAAAGTAATGGGCTCATAGTATTTGGTCTTCCAGCTTAGTCCATAGCAAAAAAAGGGACTATGAAACACAATCATTATTTACACTCATGTTCACTCCTTACCTCTCTTCCACTCTCACCATACAAATATGCCTCTTGTAGTAAAATATACCTAGTTAGGACTTACCTAGGAAGCACCACATGCTCCCTGGTGTCGCCGCCAGGCGCCTCCCCTCTATCTATCTCTCTTCTCTCCTCTTGTGTTTGGGGCTTGGCTTAGGCCTAGGTATATTCTTGGGATCCCCCAATACATGAAACATGCTTGGGACCCACCAAATAGTCATTAAAATACATGTAGAAGTAGGGACAACCATGGAAAAGGGTTGTAGAGTATATAGAGGTCCCTTAGGGGCCTTAGACTCCTTCGAAGGTAGTATGTGTGGTATCACTCACAAAATGAGTCGATCATGCATGACATGCATGACAATCCATGATGTCAAAAATGTGATCATCCAAATTCAAAGAGTTATGAAAAATGAATAGTATAACCTTCTTAGGAACCCATAAGAGTGGGGTTGTGGTTGTGTTAGTTCTGAGCGAAAGTGAAGTTTTGGGTTGGAATGTGAAAAACACCTGCTAGGGCGCCAGCATGTCATGACACATGATGCATGACACATGACACATGATGCATGATGAATGATGATGATGATGAATGATGATGATTGATCTGAATCTGCTGTGAGTTCAAATAAAGTACACTCTGAGTTCAAATAAAGTACACTCTGAGTTCAAAATATATACTCCATGGGGCTCAATCTCACTGACAGTTGGATTGTAGCTTCGAAGCCATGGTAGTCCAAGCACTACATCCGGCAAAATCTCCAAGACCTTGAAGTGATGACGAAATACAAGCTCTCCAACTCAAACATAAGCTCGCGTGTAGTACCGTACTTCGACTTGGACACCTCCGGCTGTCAAGACATGTCCTGGGTTTCTCAGTTTATAGAGGGGAAGTCGCGCCCTCTTTGCTGTTTGCATCGACATAAAGTCGCTGGTCGCTCCACAGTCGACCAACAGTTCCACGCTGGAGTCAAAGGAGTCTTCACGACATGCGCAAATGCGCCCTCGAACCGTGAACAGAGACGCATGCTCAGGTTCGGTTCCTTCGACAGTGACACCTCCAAGCGTCGAATTCTTTTCGGGTTTATTGGTGCTGGTGGTGGTGTTCAGCTCTTCTCGAGGACGTCCGCCACCAGGTCTTCGGAATTGTTTTCTAGGCCGTTGTAGGCCTTCCTCTGCTCTTGGAGCGGGATCGAAACCGTCCCCTGCTGTCTCGACTTTGATCTCGTTTCTGTGTGTTCGACCGTGATTCCCGACGTTCTCGTCCTCGGGATGGCGGTCGACCTTTTGGACAGTCACGGGCCAAGTGTCCTTGTTCGCCACAATTGTAGCAACGTCTGCTTTCTCGACCATCTTGGCGTCCGCCATGTTGACGTCCGAACCGTTCACCAATGTAGGCATGTAACTCTTCTCGGAGCTTGGCAATTGCATCGAGATTCTAATCGGCTCTGCCACGGTCGAAGCCGTGGGCGCCGGAGCTGGGGTCGGCATTGGGGTGACGTGTGGCGTTGGCATAGGGTTGGATGGAAACGTGGAAGTCGAAGTAGGTGGGACCATCATAGGCAGGGGTCTGGACACTGCAGGACCCGGGGTTTGATCTGATGTCGTTCTCGATGCGTTCTGTACCTCTTCCAGTTGATACCCAGCCGCAATGTAGGCTTCCGCGATGGTCTCTACCAAGGTATCGAATCCAAATGGATTATTAGAACGCCATCTGGAACGGACTTCAACGATGTACTGCCGACGCACAGCGTCATTCGACAAACCTTCAACAAATCGAGAGCTGACGAGGAAACCCATCTGGAGTTCACTGGTGTTTACCTTCGACTTGATAACGCATGTACGAAATTCTCGAACGTAATCTGCATGTCGGGGGAACTCGCTCTCTTTCAAGCTCAACATTCTCGACAAATACACTGGCTCATGGGATATGCAGTCGAAACGCTGCCCTAACACACGCATGAGCTCGAACCAGTCATCCTGTACAACTTTCGTCAGGCTATGATAGTACTCAGCGGCATCACCATCGAGGAGGAATGGCATCGTTGCTGCCTGATCGACGGGTGAGGTGATGTCCGACAAAGTGAAGGCTCGTAGTAAATCTTCTTTCCATGTTCGAAATTCTCCACATCCAGGTTTACCCGTGAACCTCTTGACCAGTTTGTTCAGGCGCTCGACGCGGCGTCCCAAAATCTCCTGCGAAGGAGCACGTTGAACTACGAACTGGGGTAGTGGTTCGAAGGTAGGCCGCTGTGGGAGTGGTTGTTGTGGAGGGTGAGGTTGGTTCGAATTCGAAGAAGACGGTGGTTGTGGTTGTGGAAACTGGATGTTGTTCGGAGGTGGTGGACTCCAAGTTCGTATAAATTCGTTGAGAAGAGCGTAACATTGTGACAATTCATGTTCTACGCGTCGAAGTTCATTTGCAGCAGCTTGAGTTGCATTTTCCGTCGAGGACTGCAAGGTATCGATGTGCTGGCCAGTTGCTGCTGTAGCACTTGCTGCTGTTGCCTGCAATACATCGATGCGTTGTTCCAATTCGATAACTTTGGCTTGAGTATCTGCAAGCTTCTGCGAACAGCTGTGAAGATCACGAGAGAGACATGGAAACCACTCGCTTTCTCGACTAGCGATGCGCTCTGCGATGAACTTCTCTAACGAGGTCGAAAATTCGTGATGCAAGGGTGAATCACTTCGAAACAAACTGTCTGTGATGAAATGCAGCATAGCTGCGTCGTCGAAGGGCCGCTCCATTGTAGATGGAAGTCCAAATCAAGTTGACGGCGTTGCGGCGTCCAAGATTGATCTCGAAGATTGATCCTCCCCGCCACCTAGCTGGCTACCACTTGTTGTGGTTTGTTTCTTGGGAACTCGACTGTGCCTCTTGTTTCTCGAAAATCCCAAAATACGACAAACCTCTTCTGCGCAGGATCTTTAGACGGGGCACCAATAATAATACAATCTCGAAGACATGAACCCTGTTCAAAGATCGAAGTATCTTACAGCGCTCATTCACAGTTGGCATTCGATGCTTCTTTATTATTCACAGACTGTCAGCGCGATTGCGACTGCGACTTGCGACTTGCGCGCTGCTGCGCTGCTGCTGTTCGAAGCCATAACACAGACCCAACATGGCACACCAACTTTGCAAATCAGTGCGACTGACATCACATCACCACCAACCCAATCAAACAAACAACAGCCATAACGTTCACTCATTCAACACTTCAAGCTTCAAACAACACGTATAGAATTAACTCAAAACCAGACACTCATCCCAGGGATAAACATGGTTGTGGCACCAGGTTCCATTTCACAGGTAGTATTTCAGAGGGATATGTCCAGGAATAATGGAAACAAGTGGCAGTGCTTCACAACTCACTGTCCCATAAGACAACACACTTACCCACAGCGAAATTTTGAGGCTGACAAAGTGACCCCGCCCCTGAAGGACAAGGGGTGGGGAAGGACACAGGGACGTGACGCCGTTCAGAGGGCCAAACTATAGACTGAGTGTACATTTGCCATTGAACTCACATTCCAAGGGTCCAAGAACCGCAATCTGCCTGCTCTCAGAATACTAAACATGAGGCTGCTGTCTGCAGATGCAGCAGAGCAAGGAATTCTCGTCGAAAAAATGGGATACAGACACTGCACCTTTGCCAAATAATGCATAAAGTGGAGTGTCTTCCCGTTGATGTAGAAGCATACCGCTGTGAGTATGCAAACAAACGTGATGTACAGTGCTATCTCACTTTTAAGAATACCGTTTTCCCAAGGCTGGCCTAGCAAATATTCTTATTTTTACAATAGGCCAAGCTGAGAGGAGCCCAGAATTCCAGCCTGCAGTATTCTTATAGAAATATTCTTAACACTGCAACAGCACTGTACGACAAAAGATGCGCAGATCGGTTGCCAGACTAAAGTCAGCTCTCGTCGATTGATAAAACAAGCAGCCGGTGAGCGTACGAGGCAATCGGGAGCCAACGCCATGGCATACACAGCAAATTCTGTGCGTGCACATTTGCCATGCCATCGGAAACCACATTCCCCAGCCATCAAAACCATGACCTCCCTGCTCTCGGAAGATTTACCCGAAATACTGCAGACCCGAAAAATGTAGCCTCAAAAGAATTTCTGTGATGCAATGTGCCCACTTGAAACAGTTTGGCTGCATACACCTTCTTAGTGTCTATTTTTTTTCGATGGACCCTCAGAATTCTTTTGATGGATCCACCAATAGTCCAGGCTATTCGGTGATTTGCAAAAATCCTGAGCTGTTCAAGTTCTGGGCCGATTCTCAATTCCCTTCGAATTTACCGTCATTTCCTTTGGAATTACCGTCATTTCTGCTATCCCTATATTGGACAAACTACGTGTCTACCGTCATCTCCTACGCTTTGACATCCCATTCCCGAACTTTGAGCATTCACCGTTCACCGCACAAAATGTCGTTCTTTGGTCTTAGTAAGAAAAAGTCACTGCCATGTCTTTCTTGGAGGGCTTGATCCAGGCTAAGCCCCCCTTAAAAGCCTTTGTTGATGCTAAGACAAACTTAAGTGTTTTTATCTCTCTTTTGTTGCCTAAAGTACACTTTCTCAAAGTAACTAGGGTTGTGACCCTAGCCCCCCCATGAAGTTCAACCCTACCACTCAACTGAGCGGAGGTACCTTCCTTCATGGAGGACATACCAAAGTAAATCAGGCATTTCATGCTTGTTGCCCTTGGAGGTTAAGCCTAGTGGTCTCCCACCCCAAGACCCCTATACTCAATGGTTTCTACCACTTATTGTGGTCCTACTTTGTAACTGTTTCTGAATTCAGTTGCTTGGCCAAGTCATTTTCTGTGTGGTCCTGACATCCATGCCCCTCAGTCCTAACCAGCACCATTTCACTCAAAAGAGTGCACATGAAGTGCCTATTGCAACCTCTGAGGCAAGAGTCGAACCAATTCTCATATAAAACGTTTTGTATTATCCATTTGTGATTGAATCTATGTGCATAAACCTGCTTTGTTTATCTGCAGCCCTTCTGTGTTACACTGGATTCCAAAACCAATCATTGATTCGATCCAAATCCTCTTATTGCTCTACTTGCTGCTTTGGTTTGGGTTTTCAACTACAAAACCTGCAGGACATCATCAAAATATCTAGGGCATAAAGCAAGGACATCTTTCCGGTAGCAGAGACAGTCCCTTGTGACCTTTTGAATCGACCCTGAGAAGAAGTGCAGAACAAAAGCTCAACAACAAGTTCATCATGTCCACGCCAAGCGTCAGGACCTGGCCTATCCGAACTGTCCAAGTACAAATGGGCAGCATGGCCCACCCAATGAGTGAACCACCTTACCGAGCTCCACATCATCTCAGTGGCGCATCTGGGTCCCAAGGAGATCCAGAACGCAGAAGGGCGGAAGAGAATAAAGGCCTTACCACCGAGGCCTTAGCAGCACACGGTGGAGACAGCTACAGTCACCTCCACAGACGTGTAGCTGCCTCAATATCAAGATCAAATTGTCCAGCTTCATCCTCAACTGCCATTGAAGGACCCCAGGAGTATGAGGAGCTGAAAAAGAAGATGGATGAGTACATCATGCATGAGGAGTACTATAAATCCATCCGTGGGGAAGATGGAGAGGAGCCATTGGCTGTACATGAATCCAGACCACGTACAGACCTAGGGTCCTACGCACACTCTGGTCCTCCGTCCACTGCATCCCTGCCAAGACGACTAAGACCTGAGTATCCAACCCCAAGGGCTCCCGAAGTGGGCCCAACACGAGTCGAAGAACAACATCATCCAAGGCCATCCTACGGAGCCCTGGATCACACGGCCGAGCTGTTGGCCAAACTCCTGTCTGGATCAGAAGATCCAGATGTGACGGCCCTATCGGAGGCCATTAAGGCAAAGCTGGGTATTGCAGAACCCTTACCCAAGCCAGAGTTGCCCTCTCTCTCTCCAGGACTGAGTACCCTGGCCGAGGATCTCAAGAGATCAAGGGTCTCAAGGCTGTTGCCTAAGGTCACCTGCCCCAGCCCCTTTCACCCCCGTGCCAGGACTGTGCCTATGGCTGATCTACAGGACGTGCCTGTCACAGAGAGTGAGAGAACAGGGCTGTCAGCCCTGGCCCCTCTTGCCGGCGTGTCGCCTTCAGGCCTAACTCCGGGGGGTGGGAAGACGGGCAGACCAATTGCCCAGGCGAACATCCAGCTGGAACTGCCGGAGTTCGACCCCAAAAATCTGCCTGAATGGGCAGAAGAATTTGCAGAGTTCCTTTTGTTGACTGGCCAATCCCATGTGGATGTGGCCACCAAATGTTCACTGCTAAAACGCTCATGCAAAAAGAAATTTTTGCAAAAACAGGTCAAACAGATTGTGAAAACCTGTTCTACCTGGGCAGAGGTACTCCTGAGGTTAGAGAAAACATTCCCAGTCTATGAGACTGACCTCAGCGTACGCACACAGATCGAGGAGCTACCTATGCTCCCGGAGTTTCCATCCGCTGCGCGAATTTCTGAGTATGTGTGCGACTTGGAGTACTTATTTTCGAGGATGAACGTGGGCTCCTACGGAGCCACTGAGCCCCACCTGTGGCTCATGAGTAAGATCCCCCAGCGTACGTGGGATGATTGCCGCTCCACCTCTGAGAGGAAGAGCAGGACCCACTCGTACGATGCACTGGTGGATCTCTTGATTGAGCTAGCTCTTGAGAGAGAGAATGACTCCCACATGGAGAAATTCCTCAAGAAGCATTTGGGACGAGGTGGTACCCCTACCCCCGAACGTGGCGAAGGGAAGGGGCATAAAAATCCCACTAACACCAACCAGGGAGGTGGTAAAGGGAGGGGCAACCTACGTGCCATGAACGAGGTTCAACCTGATGCAGGCACACCCCCCCTGTTTTACTGCGACCTGTCAATGACAAGGGGGGACCTTGCCATGCCTCTGACTGCGATCTCCGCAGTGGCTGTATGCTGCAGATGAAACGTCAGCAGCACACCAAAGATGGGAAACAGGTGACCCATCAGGACCATTTCAGGTGTACTATCACCTGTGGCTACTGTGGCAAACGTCGTCTCTACGAGGACGAATGCCACATCAAGAAACGCGAGAGTGACAAACTCAAGCGTCAGGAGGCGGAGCGCCAGAAGACTCAGACGCCCGCCACAAATCCCCCGAATGGGGATAAAGGTAAAGGAGGTGGCAAGGGGGGTGGCAAAACTGGACCCCCTAACCCCCAGAGGCGCTCATCAGCGCCCGTTGCTACACCCACTCCTGCTGCTACACCCGCTCCTGCCGCAGGTGTCCCCCAGAAGCGCCCCCAAGGGGATAAAGCTACCCCTGAGGGGAATAATTCCAAGAAGAGGCGCTTGGCCTGGATGGCCAAGTCCCTCATGGCTGCAGGGGTGGATGTGAAATTCCCTGATGAGGAATAGGGGGGCGGCTCCGAAGAGGAGGACTTGGTTTTCTGGATCCTCGTGAAAATCGGGGATCAGGTTTTTCGAGCGGTGCTTGATACCGGTGCAACACTTTCCATAGTGGCCCGGCGCCTGCTTAAAACTGTCAGGAAAACTAAGACCGTGGCCATAAGAGTAGGGGATGGGCGTACCATCCATTCCTTGGGGGGGGTCGATGTGACCATATGTCTGGGCGACGAAACCGTGACCCAACACTGCAGAGTGTTGGACACTGACGCTTTTGACATCGTCATTGGCACCGACTTTCTAAGAAGAAACCCCCAGGTTAAAATGCTGTCCCTACAGCGTCCTTACTCTTTGCACTGCGACTTTGGCAGTGGGCTATTCTCCGTTCCTTTGGAGCTGTCAGGACGAAAAGAGTCTGGGCTGCGCTACGCAGCCAAGACGAACTATCGTACTGAAAACTACCAACTGGCCCGTCACGTTCTTGAAAATGGACTGGCGGCCTTTCAGGTAAACCTGGATGAGATCCAGGTGGAATTGTTTGCGAGCCAACAACAGCACATCATGCAGTTGTACTGCTCGAAACAAATGAACAATGCTTTCCGTTTCTTCTGGAAAGCAATGGGCCTAGCGTATGCTAACCCTCCCTTCTCCCTGCTCGCGAAGGTTCTAACCAAGATCGCTTATGAGGGAGGAAGGGTTGTTATGTGCACCCCTGACTGGGGTTGCTCTGGTGAACACGCTTACTGGCGCCGTATGCTAGACCGAATGACCGTGGGAAGAGTGCAACTCCCCGACGGCCCCATCTATGTGCCTGAGGACTCAGACACAGCTTTGCAGGCCCCTGAGTGGGCCAGTTTCCTGTCCATCATCGATGGATCTCTCAATCCTGTACCCCTGTGTGACCTGGACCAGGTGCTACTAAAAGAGGTCATGGCCGAAAATTGAGGCCTGACCCTTTATGATCTCAAAAATCGATCTCCTGAGCACCTATCTGCAACACTTACAGGGTGTGAGTCTCCTGATGACTATCTGGAACCTGCAGCTGTAAAAGAGGATGCTGACGACCAACTGTCTGAGATCGCCAGCACTATTCCCTCTGTTGATCCCAGCTGTGTTGACCTAAAACATAGTGCTTTCCTGGACCAGCTGTTGCTAGAGGAGGTAGATCTACAGTCAACCTCCGAACCCGCTTCCTCTGTTGGGAAACCAGTGCTACACATGCAGCCTGTGCACACAGGTGAACCCGTGGCCCGGAGTGCTGATGCTCTGGCACGGCCTGCTGCTAATAACATGCCATTGTCTGAGCATGACACCCAAGAACTCCGACGGCTGTTGTACCTGAAGGCCGAAGGTATTGAGCGCCAAGAGCGGCTGCAATACCTCAGACAGACCTGGAAATACTCCATCTGGTCTGAGGAGGACGATGAGTCCTATACGCTGCCTGATCCTGAGATACCTCTAGTGTATTCTCTACACTATGGGCAGCAAAGTCCCCCTGAGTGGGACGATGGTACTGTACCTGCCGAAACTGCTGATCGGCAGAAAAAGAAAGAACATGGAAAAAGCAACCTCCATGCTGAGGAGGAATTCCTTCAGAAACTCGAGAGTCTCAACCTTGACCCCCGCCTGAAGAAACTGCTGATAACCTATGAGGAGGTGTTCGGCGCCTTGCCGCCTCCCTTTTCTTGTAAAAAACTGGTCCAGATGGACCTGAAATTGAAACCAGAATTTGAAAAGACGCGAGTGAGGCGTCGTCTGTAATAGGGTTGCCACAGCTAGGGCAATGCTCTGTGCTAAGGCGCAGGAGGTCGCCCGCATCGCGCATAATCGCGCATCCTGGCATACACGCTGTCATGTAAATATGAATTGGGACAGAAGTTTTCTTTTTCGCATTTTCTGTTTATTATTGCCTAAATTTTATTATAAAATTCATTCATTGTATTTAGGCATGTTTGTTCGTAATTACTAAACCACAATCAGTTTCATGCCAGATGAGTCAACTTGGTCTTGTTGATGCCGTACACGGGATCGGAGTGGAGATAGACTGCCAGAGGACTGATCCACCAAGGGCAAGCCTATAACAGTTTAGTAATTAAGACAAGTTCAAGATCAAGAAGACTATGAAAGGTGTGGAGCGTACAGTGCATTTAGTAGAGCAAGCCGCCGGAGACGAAGAAGACTCTGAGGAGTGGGAGACCTGCAGCGGCGACAGCTGCAGCGAGGATTGGCGTCCAACGACGCCACACAAAGGGAGCCTGTCAGCGCCGCACAGAGGACGCAGTGTGCAGCGTAGTACAGCGCTGCACGAGAACAGGACCCACGAGCCGTGGACGGCAGTGTCAAGCGCTAGAATGGAGGAAGCGCTGACAGACGCCGTCAACGAAGGCTTGGTCAACCTGATGGACTATGACACGCCGTCAGGAAGCTCAGCCGCCAGTTCAGATGAAGGAGTGGCGGTTTACCTGATTGAGGACACACGAGCGTCGTGTCCAACCAGGTTACGAGCACAAGAACACAGCCAAGAGGAGCGCCGCATGCCAGAAATGCGGCCACCAACGCCAATGAAGACCAGGGACGGCAGCATCGTGGAGGCCACCAGTAGTGGAAGGCGGGAAACAAGAGATAACCAGACCGCCGACGGGAATAATGATTACCACGAGTGGCTGGTCAGCAGGATCAGCAGGCTGGAGCGGCTGATGTACGGGCAAGAGAGGGTCATCCAAGAGAGCAAGACGACCAGTATGGTTGAGCGAGCCCAACGCAAACTCATGGAGCTGCAAATGGAGCAGGCGGAACTGGGAGAAAGGTTGGCGCTTTTGCTACACTTGGAGCCGCAAGCGTGTGGGCGCGTGGAGAATGATCACAATCAAGGAGTGCGACAACCAGCACAAGCAAAAACACGACAACACCAATTACTACACGAAGAGAAGCAGCCAAAACCGGAGACGGCACCGGAAAGCAAGTCCTGTGCGTGGGACGGGAAAACAAGGCGCAAGAGAGGAGCGGGTGGACGACGAAGGCCACGGTGAGCGGTGTATAGGGCTGCGATGCTCGCAAGTGGGCTGCGGTATGGATTGCCTGAGCAAGCTGGAGTCACAGCAGCGTTCCGACGAAGTGATGCATGGTCCTTGAGTTGAAGGTTTGCGTGGATTCGTTCCTCCTCGGACAGGCAAACATGGTCACGGAGTCGATGAGGACGAGGAACCCAAACGTTGGACGCCCATGGAGTTGGGGTGCCACGGACAGCGTGATGGACCCGTACCGCTAGCGGAGACTGCCCGCTCAATTGAAGTGGCGAAGGTGGGTGAGAAGTACCATACGTCGGTGAAGATGGCGTCCTGGTGAGTAACCTGCGTCCAAAGCCGTGTTGACGCCGATGGAGGCCTTGCAGGTCTGCCCTGATGAGCGTGCAGGAGCACGCGGATGAGAAATAAAGAAAATATAAAATCAAGAGCACGTGCACGCCTTGGTCCGTGAAGTTTTGATCGTCTCCCTGTTATTTTTGTTGTACCCTGCGTAGGTGCAAGAGCATGGGCCCTCTGGACTTGGTGTCTGTGGAGTGGCCCTGCCATGCGCTTGGGACGACAAGTATGGAAGTGAGACCCACAACAGCGCCAGCAGGAGACTGGTATGCTTGCGTTGTTGGGCGGGTAGAGTATTCGCTTCCGTTTTGTTTTGTGCCTCGACGTTCGTTGGAATCAGCCACGACGTACGAGTGCAACATATATAGTCTCCTTGCTCAGGGCGCAACTCAGGTATGCGTCGACGCACGCCATGTCCCACGTGTGTGAGCCTCGTCGAACGAGTCTGACGTTCGTGGGTGACTCGTGGTACGAGCATGGAGGGTTGAGGGCCTTGCAACCCTTCGCCAGTTCCTTTTACCTTGCAGGATGCACTCAGCCGTGAGCAGAGCGAAGGCAGAGCATAATAAGAGAGAGCCAAGCAGAAGACTTCACAGAAGGGGACACTCTGTACATACTTTTAAGTACCTGGGACCCGAGGGTCCAAGACTGGACAGAAGAACACACACAAAACAACAGTTCATTGCGTTTTGGTTGTGTTTAGGGTTATGGCAGTGTCCGTGAAGGTCAAGGCTTTTTCAAATTTTTATGTTGTTTTTGCGTGGGTGGTGCACCAAAGCACCCCCACAGGCCATTAAATGGTAAAACATTTTCTGGCTTTGTTTTTTTTTGTGTCCATTTTTGCGTGGGTGGTGCACTGACGCACCCTCACAGGCCACCACGCCCCTTGGTTGGGTCAGGGGTGCATTGGGGTTATATATAGGACCACATAGGTTGTGGTCCTAGGTATAAAACAAATGTACCTTAGAACTAACCCCCCTGTAGACCTAAAAGAGCACCTTAGCCCTTAATATAAACTGCAAGGCCAACTCTTTACCCCACCCCACATTTTTTCACATGTGGGACAGACAGAGTCACTGACCCTGGGGTCAGAAATATGTTTTGATAGAGGAGATGAAAACCTCAAGGGGCACCCCCCACATAGGACAGTGGTTCGGGGATAGAGTCTGCAAGGTTGGTGGGAGGGTAGCCATAGACTTTAGGTCAACAACCCCAGGTGGTTGGGCCAGTGTAGGAAGGGGGTACCCCAGCAGAGCTGACATTGTCAGGTTGCAAACCCCCTACCCTAAGCTGTAGCAAACCTATTTTTTTCAAAATCAGCGACACAAACCACTTCCGCCAGTCCCTTGTGGGCGTGGCTTGTAGCTTAGGAAGGGGGTGTAATAGGGTTGCCACAGCTAGGGCAATGCTCTGTGCTAAGGCGCAGGAGGTCGCCCGCATCGCGCATAATCGCGCATCCTGGCATACACGCTGTCATGTAAATATGAATTGGGACAGAAGTTTTCTTTTTCGCATTTTCTGTTTATTATTGCCTAAATTTTATTATAAAATTCATTCATTGTATTTAGGCATGTTTGTTCGTAATTACTAAACCACAATCAGTTTCATGCCAGATGAGTCAACTTGGTCTTGTTGATGCCGTACACGGGATCGGAGTGGAGATAGACTGCCAGAGGACTGATCCACCAAGGGCAAGCCTATAACATCGTCCCTACCCCGCTCCACAGGCACAGGTCGAAGAAATCGAGCGCCAGATCCAAGAATGCATTGATGCTGGCCTCGTTGAAGAGTATAAACACGGGGACTATCCCCATCACTGCAGTCCCTGTTTCCTTGTTGCTAAACCAGGGTCGACTGCCCTACGTCTTGTTGTAGACTATGGTGAGGTCAACAAGAAAACCCAGAACCACTCAGGGGGTATTCCTAACATGGAAAACACCCTGGAGCGTATTGCCAAATGCAGGTATAAGACCAAAATGGACAAACGCTCGGGTTTCTGGCAGGTGGACCTAACCGCCGCAGCTCAGGAGCTGTTGGCCTTTATAACCCCTAAGGGTCGTGTTTCCAAGTGGAAGGTTATGCCTTTCGGGGTGGCTAATGCCCCAGCGCTCTTCCAGGAGCTTATGAACAAAATTTTGTACATACTGAGGCACCGACCTCTAGTACAAGAGTTGATTTCTCGGGGTGCAGAAATGGAGGCTCACATCGACGACGTGTGTTTGGGTACTAATACCAAAGAGGACCACGTCCTTCTCCTCCGTGAATTTTTCATTGTCTGCCAAGAAAACCATCTCCGAATTAAACTCGAAAAATGTGAGTTTATGAAAGAGGAGATGGAGTATTTGGGTTTCGACGTGGGGTATGGCTGGTGGAAACCAGCCTCTATTAAGATGCAGCCCCTACAGGACATGCAGATTCGCGATGACCCTAAGAAGGGTCTACACGATGTGAGGAGTTTTGTGGGCGCCTGTAATTTCTATCGGCGTCACATCCACAATTTTACTTACTCCTCTGCACCCCTCACTGACCTGATCAAGAAAACTACTCCCTGGAGGTGGACCTCCAGAGAGGAAGAGTGTTTCCAGGAGTTGAAGAAGAAGATTGCCTCCTCCAACTGCCTGGGAGTGCCTCGCCCTGAGGGCGAGATAGTCCTGATCACTGATGCCAGTGATGTAGGGGGGGGAGGTACGATCTATCAATGGCAGGAGCTTAACCCCGCTGAACTAACCCACTGCCATTATCGTACTACTGGACTGAACCGTGATGGTTCGTTGAAACATGACTATCCTACCAGTGAGTGGCGACTGGTGCCGCTGGGACACTGGAATTGGAAATGGAACCAAGCGCGTTCCAACTACAGCACCTATGACCAGGAACTCCTGGCCGGTATGTTGGTGCTATCGTCACAATCCCGACTCCTGGGATCTAACCCTATTGTCTGGCTGTGTGACCAGGAGCCTGTGAAGTCTTTTCAGAAGGGCCCACCACCAGAAAAAGCAAAGCTAAAACGGTGGTGGACTTACCTGAGCCAGTTCAGGCTGACAGTGCATCATACCCCCGGGATTAAGAATGAACTGTCTGACTATATATCGCGCAACAACTTCGATGCGCTTATTGGTGAGAGCTCTGAGGCGCTCGCCAAAGAGGCTTTCCAGCGTATGGATGTCCAGCTTGACCTGTCCATGCGCACTGCTGGAATCCTGGAGGGTTGGAGTCTAACCGACTATCAGTCAGAGTATGAAGAAATTGTCCAAACCCTCAGCACTGGTCCCGAACCCCGTGTCATTGACGGGCACCAGTGGTATAAAAACAATCAGTACCTCTTCTACGAGGACCGAATTGTGGTGCCTGAGGCACGACTGGATGGGTGCCTACAGTGGCCCCATCTCAGTTCTGGTCACACTGGCGCTAATCGCTCAGTGGACTTCTTCCGTGAGTGTTTCTACTCTAGTCTAACCCTGACTGAACTGAGGTCGCGTATGCAGACCATTGTGGATGCTTGTGGCTGTCATGCCAGCAAGCAGAGCGACAGTAGGGATAGGGGCTTGATCTCCAGCTTACCCATACCCTATTGTGCTAACTCTCTTCTCTACGTGGATTACATCCACGGCCTACCACGCTTTGGCGGCTATGATAGTTGCCTCGTGGTCACCTGTGGTCTATCTCGCTTCACCCGTGTGTTCCCTTGCAATAAGAAAATCACAGGTGAGCAGACTGTGAAAATGTTGGTCGAACAATGGTTTGAACCCTATGGAGCACCTAAGCAGGTGGACTCTAATGAGGATGTACGCATCCGCAGTGACACTGGGTGGTACAAACGAGTGCTAAATGCCCTCAACGTGGAGGTAACCACAGGTGTGCCCTATACCCACACGTCTAACCCTCTCTGTGAGAGACAGAACCGTGTGGTGGAGCAAAACTTAAGAATCCTGATGAAACAGGAGCGCACCAAGGACTGGGTACGCCTAGTGCCCTGGGCAGTGCTGTCCATGAACTCACAGCGGAGCTCTTCTACGGGTTTCACCCCCCACGAACTGTTCCATGGAGGACGACCTGCTTGGTTCTTCAAAACCCCCTTTCCTGAGGACTTCAAGAGCCCTGTGGGAGATTGGCTGGAACACAAGCAGTCTCTGGCTAACCAGGCTGGTACTAACCTGAGGCACATTCGTGACCGTGAACAGAGCCGACGGAACCGCCTACGGCGACCTGCCAGCTTCAAGGTTGGTGACCTTGTTTTGGTACACCATTCACGCCTACCCTCCTGCCCACGTAACTGCCTGCAGGACCCTTACTTTGGACCCTATCGTATCATCAGGATAGATGGATCCAGGATCCATGTCAGGTGCAGTCCACGTCTAGGTGGTGAACTGCTGTGTGCACCTAAGCAGTTAAGGCACTATCACTCCCCTGACGACTTGTCTTGGGATGAGTGGCGCCTCAGCGACAGTGAGATTGAACGTATAGACCTAGAGAACGCTGCCAGTCCAGAGGAGGCAGACGAACTCGAAGAGATGACTGCCGATGAGATGGCAGTCGATGGTTACTACGTGGTTGCAGGTATTGCTCGCCACGAGTATAAACAGGGCTGGAAATTCCTTACCCTGTGGGATGGCTATGGGTTGTCTGAGGCGACCTGGGAACCTATGTCAGCCTTCATACAACCAGATGGGAGTATCAACCCCATCTTCCGCACTTACCTCGTTGAGAACAACGAGGGGCAGCTCCTAACCCGTGCTGAGACTATGTCCCAGCGTAAGAAGCGCAACTAATCTCCCTGTGTCAGTCTACTGACAGGTGCAGTGAGCACTGTTCTGCAGACGTGCCTGTGTATGGGTGTAAGAGCAGTTGTCACAGTTGCCCCGCATTGCATCGCAGGACAGGACCGTTAGCCCCCCGTGACAACCACTCCCTGGCCGAAGGCCATTGGTTTTTTCACAGACTACTGCTTACTGAGCACTGCACTGACCCTGTCTGTGCCCTGCAGACCCATGCCTTTGGTTTCCAGCGTGAGCCAGATGGCCGCTTATCATGATTGCAGCCACCCAGCGAGTGTGTGCCTTGTTGACCATGTGTTGCATGGGTACTGCCCTAATGTAATGACCTTGGAGAGCCAACGAAGAACGGTGGCTTACTACACCAGGGGGGAATGACAAGCAAGGTGTGTCTTCCCTCCTTGGGGACAAGCGAGCCCACAGTTAGGACCCCTGACTGGTCCAGACCCATGGGGTTCTACCCTTCCTTACAGGGTTTACCATACCCCTAAGTGTGCTACATATGTCTGTTTGTGTCTCACTTCTCTCCCCAGCGTGGCTCCCGGAGACCGGGCTTCGCTGACGTCGGACCGAAGGTCCTAATCAGGTACTTGGAACGGCAGCAGTGACAGCACTCAATTATACACTGATGTGATCAGAATTCCAATGATTCTCAGATGTACATTAGTGCAGTAAATTTTCCGTTCTGTTTCTTGTATTCCGTTCGCCGCCAGATGTCGCCTGTGAGCGCGCGTCGAGTCGCATTTGTCTTTCGTGATTTCCCAATCGGATTTATTTAAATTATTTCGAATGATTTCACGTCGTGTCATTAATTGCGATGAATGCGCATTGAGATTCTATGTCTGCTCCATTTTTGTAGACCGGGTTTTCGTACTCTTCATATCTCACCATGGAGTTCAAAGGACTTACAAGTGCTTCGCATATGTCGCTCCAAGAGGCTGGATACGGGTCTGAAGAGGGTCAGTTGGGTTCGGAGATATCAGGGGCAGTGTCGGGCGTTACGACCCCTGGGGCATCAAGGCTACAGGCTTCGCAATCACAAGAAAGATCAACCACTATGCAGCGGTTACATGGTAGCAGAGGAAATCATGACTCTGCTTCTGGAATCTCCACTGATACTCTGAGATCGTTGGACTTTAGCGGGGCTATTACTCGTTCTGGGTCACTGCGTGTTCCCCCTGAGGTTACATTCGTAGCATCTCCCCAGCGAACCGAAGATCAACCATCAGAGTGCCCTTACTGTGGCCATAGGCATTGGCCTGGAGTTCATACTTGTGCTGATTGTTGTGTGAACGCCCCACCCAACCTTAAACCCGGTCGAGAATCCCCCTCCTCAAGCGAATCTGGTTCCAGCTCTCAAGCTTTGCCTGATCTAGAAGACAGCAGCAGCGAAGGAGAGCCATCCAATACTGGAATGGATGACATTTCTGGTGAATACTGGGAACACCAATTTCAGGATATTTGGAACCAAGAATTTCTGCAACGCCAGAATTGGCTGCTGGCAGAGGCGAGCTACCGAGGCCGCCTGAGGGACTGGTTCAGGGCGTCGTGCCAGTTCATCAGGGACTCAGGCCGGTTGCGATTCGACGCCCAATTGCAGGAGCAAGAGGACTGGGAGGAGCTGTTGGACCAGTTCGACCACCAGGCAGCCGTGATGGTGCAGATGGCCATCATCGCCGAGGAGAGACGCCAGAATGTGCGTCAGCACGCTGGTCCGTCGGGCGCCTGGGGTCGACACGACGAAGAGGTCGACGAAATGAGGTGTGATTCGACACATTCTCACCTCTCCAGGGAGCAACTGTCCAAGCTTCCTGACTCCAACTCCAGTGTTGACAGCTGGGTTGATGAAGTCAGAAGCAAAGGAAAGGGGACGAGATGCCCTTCCTGTGGCGAGTGCGCCAAGGACTGCTCCTGTCGAAGACAGATTTCGTCGCTGGAGAACAGGGTGAAGGAGCTGAAGAAGGCCGCCAAGGAGAAAAAGAGGGATGATGACAACAAGAGGGAAGGAGATGGAACAGAAGTTGGTGAAGCTTACAGATCTGGTACAAAATCTGAGGACTACTGGGCTCACTGGACCAGCGCCTACAATGGCAAGCCACCCAGCACCTACCTCCTCAGCTGCACCCACATCCACGGCTTACGGCGCTCCACATTCTCCAGCACCCCCAGCTTTTACTGGCCACCATCCAGCTTTTACTGGAATTTCTGGTATCCCCCCTACTGGATTTGGAAGTCCTATTGGGTTCAATCTGGGTACCGAAGGAGGAGAATCTTCGTCAGGGAAGTCTGTACTGTCCGTGGGTACTGTCGGAGATATTGATGGAGAAGCAAGGACCACCGTGAAGGAGCGATCAATGGCCTTGAAGAAGAAGGACCGGCAGCAGAAAGAAAACGAGGCAAAAATCAAAGAAAAGCAGAAGAAATTGCAGGAGATGAGGATGCATCAAGCTCAACCAACGCCGTTCGTGCAGCCTACTGTGGACCAGGCGTTGCTGGCAGCCGCAATTGCGCAGGCACAGGCAATGGGAGGCGCCGCAGTCAATCCAGTTTTCGTCAATCCGGTCGGCACAGCCACCAACTTCAACCTGAACCACTTGCTGAACCCGTTGCACATGAGGCTTCGAGGGTCTGTGATGAAGCAGCCGAAGTTCTCTGGGCACCCCAATTACTGGGCTTCGTTCGAGCGACAGTTCATGGTTTGGCTGCAGACCGAGAAACTGGACAAGGAACTCTGGATCCTTGGGCTGATGGACTGCTTGACTGGCAAGCTCAGGGAAAGTACCTACAATTTGTATGTCGAAAGACAAAATCAAGGGAACCCCCTGAGCTATGAGGAGTTGTATCGCAGTCTCAAGAAGAAAGGGTCTCGACTACCTGAAGATCATTACAGGAACCGTCTGGAGAACTTCAGGGCGATCAAGAAATTGTTTCTGGAAGAAATTCAAATTGCAAGGCAAGATTGGGAGTTTTTGGTGCAAGAGGCGGAGAACTCTGGAGAAGGACTTTCTGAAGGCGAAATGAAGAAGATCCTCCTGAGCAAGCTCACGCCGGAGACCAAGCAGAAGATCAGGGACTCTCAGGCGGACCAAAAAGTCCTGGGCAACTGGGTTGAAGTCCGAGGATTACCAGAAACTATGGGAAAAATGGCTGTTCGTGAGTTGCTACACTCTATCAGTGCTACTGGATTGAAGGACATCACTATTCGTGAGGGCAGATGGAGAGTTGGTTTCCACGATTCTGAACAGTCGCAGTTTTTCTGCAGCATGGTGGATGGAAAGGTGAAGTATAAGGGAACAGTTTTGAAGGTACGACCGTGGATCTTCAGTTATGGAGTCGAGCAGATCTGGGACCAACTTGAAAAGTATGCAAACTTAGAACGCCAGAAGTCCCAGGATGCACATGGCTTCGGGGGCAAGGTCATCGCCGTTGGTGAGAAGGGATGCTCTGTGTGCATTGCCCTTGGAAAAGAAGGTCGAGCGGCGACTCACACGACCGCAGATCACAGGTGGACGCCCTCAGATCTCAAGACAATTCAGTCCAAAATGGATGGAAAGGGAAATTCTCCCAAAAATCCCCAGCAAGATGGAGCACGAGATGCTGACCAACATGGAAGGGGAAAGGGTAAAGGGCAGTCCAAAGGAAAGAACAGAGACTGGACACCAAAAGATTACTCGCAGCAAGGCGGAGATCCAAGCGACTCAAGATGGACCGATGCTGGTGGAAAAAATGGTAGAAAAAATGGCCAAAAAGGTGGAAATGGCAAGGGAAAGTCCGGGAATCAAGAGGATTCCAAGGTGAATGGAAACCCCCTGTACGCGGAGACGCCAGCGAACAAGACCTTCGGCAACAACAAGGATACTGGAGGTGGAGGCAAGGGCAGATCCAACGAATCCAACCCCAATTCCAACACCCCCAACAACAAAGGTCAAGGTGGTAAGAAAGGTGGTGGTGGAAAATCATTTGGTGGTCGTGGACGTGGAAAAGGAGTGAATGCTGTCAAAGCAGGAGAAGAATTGGTTGACGAAGGACAAGTACAGGACGTACAGCCGGACGAAGAAGAAGAATGGCAATAGGGAAGCCAACTTGACCCAAATCCCAACACTGGGGTTGAGTGGCAGGAGGAAAAACCCATCAGGGTAGTTGGGGCGGTGGATGGACGCTGCTGGGATCGACTGGCGCGGTCCTCCGGCCTCCTGTACCCTGCCTGGGTCCTCAGCGCTGTCCGGCGAGGCAAGCAGCGCAAGTTTGTCTGCTGGATCCAGGTCAGATCGACGGATGGTAACGTTAAACTTGCCAGATGTCTGATCCACAATGGTTCAGAGGTGAACCTGGTGAGGAAAGGCTTTCTGCAGGAGGATGAGACGAAGATGTCCTCCACCCCTGTCCAGCTAGAGGGAGTCAGCGGACATCGCCTTGACCGTGGCGACAGAGAAGCAGAATTGGCGGTCAGATTGGTGAAACAATCAGTCTGGAGTGTGGAAGAGACGGTCACTGAGGAGTGGTTTGCTGGAAAATTCTATGAAGCCAGCAGAAAGTATGATTTATTCTTGGGTCAACCCTGGCTTCACGCTCACCGCGTGTCGCCCATGGGACACAGAACATGCTTCCTCCAAGATCCGTCGACCAACGACCCGTCCGAACTGTATTATCTGCACCCATATACCAAGAGTATCCACCAATTCAAGGAGAGAAATAAGCTGCATTTCCAGCAAGATGGGCAGGAATGGACAAGGAATCAAGAAGATTTCGACGAAGGAAAGGTGGATTCGTTGAACAGCAAGAAGTGGAAGTCCGTTTGCTATCGTGTAGTCGACAAATGGAGGGACATTCTGGTGGATTATTTCGAAAAGAACCACAATTTTCGTCCTGAAGTTGATGCTTTTGCAAACAAAAGGAATCAAAGATTTCCGAAGTTCTACGACGATGCCTGGAGTGAGGACTGGTCTGAACCTCTTTGGATCAATCCGCCCTTCGACGTTTTCCCTCGTGTAGTGCAGAAGCTGAAGCAATCCGGCGCAAAGGCGATTTTAATTGTCCCAAATTGGCCAAGACAAGAGTGGTTCAAGGACATTATGGACATTTCTATCGACATTGTCGAGCTACCTCACAAGGGAGTGAAGCTTTATTGCGAAGACAATGGCAAGCCTTTGCCACAGCGTTCGTGGAGCACGTTGGCGTGCTTAGTTGACGGGAATCTGGGAGATTATTGGCAAGATGGCAGTGAAATGGGAACAGAAGAGGTTATCTCAAATTCCTCAAGAATCGACGAAATTGAGGTGGATGAAGACGATGGAGAGCGGAATCCCGACGTATCGTCGCGGAAGGAGGGAAGGACAATCGGCGTCCCTCAAGAGAACGCCTCCATCCATTACAATTCGTCCCCATCAGACAAGAATCAAGCCAAAAAAGTCAAGATTTCAAGCAAGAATGAAGACAAATCTCCAAGAATCTCGCCTGAATTGACAGGAATGAAGCTGAATTCGTCCGACCATCCCTTCAAGACATTCGTGGACCCCTTTCATTGGTGGGATCCCATGGAGGAGCGAGCTCAGGTGACCTTCATCCGCCAGCAATGCGACGAAGAAGTTTGGAATGAAGTGGCCAAGAACATGAGACCACGACCAACAATTCGCAAATTGGTGGACATAATGTCGGTGATTAAATGTGGGAATCAGGTCGACGGAGACAAGATATCTGCAAGAAGGGACGCAGTGTTCGAAGATTATCAAGATGACGTGCTGAGTGGGAAGTTGTGGAAAAACCCCTCAATTCGATGTGAAAATGGGGAAGCCAGGATTGAGATAATCGAAGGCTCTAAGGTTCACAAAGAACGTCCATTCTATCTCCACGGCACCAAAGCAGATGCCCTGCGAAAGATTATTGAGCGCAATCTCTATGAATTCGGTTGGTTGGAGGGCTGCATGAGTTCTGAGTGGTGTTCAGCACCATTTACTGTGCCAAAACCCCCACCTGCTGACCAATCCAGCATAGATGCTTGGCGTCTAGTGGTGGATTACAGAGCCCTGAACGCCGCCACAGTACCAGACGCGCATCCTCTACCTTTAATCGAGAAAGAGATCGCAGCGAGAGCCAAAGGCAAGCTCTTTACTGTGTTGGATTTGCGCCATGGCTTTCATCAGATGCCCCTTCGAAAGGAGGATAGGCATTTGACGGCAATGTGCACGCCCTGTGGCACTGTCCAGTGGACTGTACTGCCGATGGGTCTGAAGAATGCGCCGTCGATGTTCCTAAAGATGATGGAGACTATTTTATTTCAGAAGCACAAGTCTCTGGATTTACAAGAATTCTGCAGCATCTACATCGACGACCTTCTGATTGCCACGCCGTTGGGAAACAACTTTGATGAGTGCCTGAAGTTGCACGAAGAACAAGTTCGAAAAGTTCTCGAAGTCCTTCGACAAGAGAAGCTCGTGTGTGGACCCAAGAAGGGCAAGATGTTCCTCCAATCGGTGGAATTTTGTGGCTCTGTCTTGGAAGATGGGACAAGAAGACCAGCCCCAGGAAAAATGGCTGCCCTGCAGCTCTGGGAAAGGCCTAAAACCATCACGCAGCTTCGTGCCTTTTTAGGCTGCTGCAATTACTACAACGAGTTCCTTCCTCTCTACGCCAAGTTCTCTGGTCCACTGACAGAGTTACTCAAGGTTGGCAAAATAGAAGGAAAGAAGGGATCTCAAGTCAAGCTCAAGTGGACGCCAGAATGTGAAGAGGCTTTTACTGGTCTCAAGGAAGCACTGGCAAATGTGGTTACATTAAAGACTCCGTGGTTAGATGGAAGACCTTTTTATATTCGTACAGACGCCAGTCGTTACGCCATTGGTGCTACGATCGAACAAGTCGATGACGAAGGTCACCATCATCCCCTGGCTTTCTGGTCTCGCAAGCTTACAACAAGGCAGCGAAATTGGAGTCCAAGGGAACAAGAAGCCTATGCAATTCTTTGTGCCTTACGATGTTATGAAGGCTGGATTTTGGGCCATCGCGTCGAGGTACTGACTGACCACAAGTCACTGGAGAGCTGGAGGACAGAACATGTGGATACCCCTGGTGGACCAGCTGGGAGAAGAGGCCGTTGGCATGAAACTCTCAGCAGATTTGACCTCCATGTGACTTACATTCCGGGTCGCTACAATACAGTGGCGGACGCCCTGAGTTGCTGGGCCTACCCAGCCTCAGAGGCTTACTCTGAAGTGAGTTTTCATGGGACAGCGACGGATAAAGCTGAAGTGATCGAGTTCGACAAGGAGGAACAAGCACTGATCAAAAAACATTGTCTCCAATGTTCGATTAAAAATCGGATGAAGGTGGATTTGGTCAGATGCAAGGAGATTACCAAGGCAGATCAGACTGCAGGAGTTAACTCTGACTCTGAGTCGTCGCTGCCACTCCTAAATGTGTTTCCTCTGACGAGATCCAAAGCGAAATCCACGCTCCCTCCACAACAAAAGGACAAGGAAACTTCCTTCCTCTATGTGGATTGGACCAAGATGTACAAGGAGGACAGGTTCTTTGGGTCTGTATACCACAAGTTGAAAGGGGACAAGCCTTACGACTCTGAAGAGACGTCTGATTTCAAAATCCAAGGCGACAAGTTATTTTGGCAAGGACGGATTTGTGTTCCTGATTGTCTGATTGACCAATATGTCAAACATTGGCATCGGAATGAGACAGCCCACACACATTCTCGTGTGCTGGAGCGGGAGCTACGCCACAGAGTGTACACAAGGGACCTCAAGAGTGCCTGTGAACGAGTTGCCAAAGGATGCAAGCAATGTCAGGCGACCATCTCCAAGAATCAAAAGGCAGAAGGACTACTGAAGGGATTACCAATTCCTGAGAGGCTGTTCGACAAGGTGACGGCGGATGTCTTCGAGTTGGGACAAATCCAAGAGGAATGTCTCTACACGAGGAAGCCTATCGATGGGGTTTTGTTAATTCAAGACCGCCACAGTGGCTACATCCAAGTCCTCCCTTGCAACACGAAGCATCTCACCTCTGAAATGGCTGCCAAGTGGACTGCAAGTCAGTGGATGAGTAACTGGGATGTGCCCAGTGAAATTCTGACGGACAGTGGGAAAGAGTTCATTGGGACTTGGTGGGAGAACATGTGTGCCCTATTGGGAGTTCATCACCTTCGTGCCCGAGTCTACGACCATCCAGCTCTCCCTGCTGAACGCGCTGGAAGGATTCTTATCGCCATTCTGAGAAAATTCCTGGCGACTGAAAAGGACTACAATTGGTTGGAGACAATTTACTGTGTCTTGAGAAGATACCATCGCACCAAGAATTACACTGGATTAAGTCCGAATGAGCTGGTTTTTGGTCGAGAGAAGATGGGTCCAGGACCAGTGATGTATCATCCAAGGCAGTGCTACGACGCCTCGCAATGGTTTGAAAGGATCAAGGATCTAGAGTCCAAGTGGATCCAAGCCAAAGTGGAAAGTCAAGCAGATTGGTTGAATTTCAAAAATAAGTCAAGAACGCAAGGAAAACCCTTCGAGAAAGGCCAGCAAGTTTGGCTTCGTAAGTCAGACGAGACCCTGAAGGACGACAACAAATTGTTACCTTTGTGGGATGGCCCATTCCAAGTCAAAAGTCAACTAAGTGAGACTACATTCAACATTGAGATTGAGCCAGGCAGGCATCAAGAAGTACATCGAGATCGTTTGAAGGCCGAAGTATCCTGCCCCAAAGGAAGGTTCAAGCCTCTCTATTGGACTTCGAAGTACCTAAGCGACAGGAAGATGGTCACAAGCAGTTTCGAGTTGGAGAAGATTCTTGAGTACAAGAAGAATGCTCGAGGCAAGTGGTACTTTCTGTGCAGATGGAAAGGATTCGGTCCAGAAGAAGACAAATGGGAGCCAGCTTCAAGTTTCATCCATGGGTATACGGATACTTTCATCAAGTTCCTGAAGAAACACCCTGAGATTGACAAAGAGCTCTCGCTGATCAAGGATTGTGTCACCAAGGAAGACTTACAAGCACAAGAAAAAGCTCCAATCGTGGCATCATCCATCCCTGACAAGATCTGATCAGAATTTGGGTCGCCAAAACTTTTGAAGAGGTTTACGGTCGACATACACCCTTGGCATGGGGACAATACAGTCCTGACGCATCGTCTATGTGGTTCAAAGAACAGATGATGGGACATTCTGGGGTCATCCTGGTCATTCCATCCATCATTCCCATCATGGTCATCATGTGAATCATGTGCTTCATCTCAGATGATTCCAATCCGAAGATCCGAAAGGCCATTATCCTCAACCACGACGACACTATCACCCTCTGCTGTCGGCTGGACCCCTCTACTCGCCTTGGGAAGGACTCGTTCGAGTTCGTGCTCATTACAGAGATTCTGGCACATGACTGAGTCTGATCCATTTCATGTGTTTGACGGATCTGCTCAGAATGTGATTTCCATCAGCTCTTACATTGAGACAGTTGGTTTCTCTTCCAAACGACCACTGTCAAAGGGCTTATATAGACCAAGTGACGACGATGGTGTTCTTACTTGTGTCGACTCGCTGTTCATCTGTGGATTGTGTTGGAATCCCCCTCAGAATCAGCTCAATTTTGGCAAATTCCCAGTACCAAGCATTGGATGCTTATACATTCTGGGACTATAACGAGTCAATTACCCCTTCTGGCTCATACTGGATTAAACATGAAGCCCTGGGAACAATACTGACAGTGTGGGGATACCCCACTGGGTTTTCTTGGCTATCATTACTTTAAATGATTGGATTTCCATCATGGGATTCATCATCATCATGAGGATTTGACCTGGATTGGCTATGAATGAGAACTGGATTTTGTGTTCAACACTACACACAGTGTCTATCGACATTGAATTGGACCTATTTTGGCTTGCGGTGAGTCTCGCCACCCTGAATCCGTGTGCGATTCACTGATTTTGGTCTCAATTCAGGCACATTTTGTACCATAATCTGGCATCTGGTCTCATGACTGCAAATGACACCAGCCAGTTTCACATATCTTGGACTCCATGGAGGGATACCCTTTTTTTTTGACGCTCGACGACATGGCGACGCTCGTTTTCTGTTTTCTGGCAGTGGGATGTCGGATCCTGATTTCATCATGAATCATGGATCATGGATCATCATGTACATTCTTCACTCAGACTTTCAATTTTCGAATTTTCGAGCTTGAACGAAGCTTTTTCTGTGTGCCCTGAGGTACCTATACGTTTCATTCAAGTCGATGGCCATCGCGAAGCACAGATCTCAGCACAATTTTGCTCAATTCAGCTCAATTTCACACATTTTGCCTTAGATTAGGCAGTTTTTGGTCACTTTCGCCGTTTCGTTCACTTCACTTGATCCAGCCTGACATACTGGCGTATGTTTTCAGAGGGGGAGTGTAACGGCAGCAGTGACAGCACTCAATTCTACACTGATGTGATCAGAATTCCAATGATTCTCCGATGTACATTAGTGCAGTAAATTTTCCGTTCTGTTTCTTGTTTTCCGTTCGCCGCCAGATGTCGCCTGTGAGCGCGCGTCGAGTCGCATTTGTCTTTCGTGATTTCCCAATCGGATTTATTTAAATTATTTCGAATGATTTCACGTCGTGTCATTAATTGCGATGAATGCGCATTGAGATTCTATGTCTGCTCCATTTTTGTAGACCGGGTTTTCGTACTCTTCATATCTCACCATGGAGTTCAAAGGACTTACAAGTGCTTCGCATATGTCGCTCCAAGAGGCTGGATACGGGTCTGAAGAGGGTCAGTTGGGTTCGGAGATATCAGGGGCAGTGTCGGGCGTTACGACCCCTGGGGCATCAAGGCTACAGGCTTCGCAATCACAAGAAAGATCAACCACTATGCAGCGGTTACAGTACTATTACCACTCCTATGGCGCCCAATTTCTGTGCTGGCGCCTATCCTTGGGGTAAGACGGCAAAAGCCCTACCTACTAAGAGGGGAGGGGTGGCCAAGTGTGCTAAGGGCATACAAAACGCCCATTTTTGCTACAGGCCAAAAGCTAACGCACTCCCCTGCCCACGAGGAAAAGCACGCGGGACAGGAGACACCACTACACTACACTCACTAACGCCAGCACCGGCCTTCGAAGGCAGGGTGACAGGGCTGGTACCGAACGGCATTCATGAACGCGTACCGTCCGCGAACGCGTACCATCCGGTATTAATACCGCACAGCACGTGTGCGGTATTGAGATGGTGCCGCAGACAGGCACCGCATTGCAGCACGCGCGCACGCTAGACGGAAAATTGCCAGATGAATTGAAATATTGCGAAAAACACGCTGCTGGATCGCAAGTTTACTACCGATGTTGGTAATTAGCATTATTATGCATTACGGCACCACTTTTAGTCTTGAATCGTAATGTTGCAGTTTTGGGAACATAAGAACGAATTCTGCTAATACTAGTATTGTTGTGACCGCGTTGCAAATGCGCATTCAGCGGTGTATGAGTTTCCAGCAGCGGTGCCGTGTACGCTGAAAAACATTGCTCGCAAGGTTTTAAATCCCTCCTTTTAGATGGGCCATGTGAGGACGTGCTCGTGCAGGACGCGTTCAAAGCCGTCGCCGAAGCTTGCAGCGATCAGCGTGATGACCACCCTACTGACGAGCGGCGTGTATGTTCGGGCCTCAGCCCCTCTCCCTGTGCAAGCGCAAGCCTCATGCTCCAGTGATGCGTCCACCAACGTGCAAGCCTCAGCAATGGGCATAGAATCAGGGCGAAGCAGCCCTGCGCGCACTGCGCGGGACTTCAAGGCGAAGCAGCACTGCGCGTATAGTCAAGGCGAAGCAGCACTGCGCGTGAAGTCAAGGCGAAGCAGCACTGAGCGTAGAATCAGAGCGAAGCAGCACTGCGCGCACGGCGCGTGAAGTCAGGGCGACGCGTGAAGTCAGGGCGACGCAGCACTGCCTGGGGCAACCTCCGCGCTGCGCCCAAGCGCCAAGGTAAATAAGCGTCGTCTGCCTCCAGTTGTATTCGCCAGAAGTCTTGTTTTCAGTGTGTGTCACGTGCGTGTGCCTGTCATTCACATGCAATGAGTGGATCTGTAAATTTGACTTTGGCCTCTGTGCCTCCATCAACCCTGAGGCGTGGCATGCATGTGTGTATTGATATCCTGATGTGTAGCCTTGCCTTTGTTTAGCTCTGTTGCATCCTGGGACCCCTCTTTCAAGGCCCACGCTTAGCGCTGGACCAGGAAGAAGACAGTGTGCAGTAAAGTCGACGTTAAAGTATTCTTTGTGTCTGAGTTGCAGGGCAAGACAGGGTAGAGCTGAAAAGTCATTTGCACGGTGTTTTAAGAAACATTGTCTTTTTGGCTGAACTCCAGGCAGGGTAGTGCATAAAAGGGAAGCAAACAATTTAAGGTGTGAATCATTTGCAGGGTGTTTTGAGAAACATTTAAAAGCAGGTCTGTGGTAACAAATATTTGTTGAAATTTTCTGGTGTTTTTGGGACAAAAGTTAGGTTGTTGGAATCAGCTCAAATATATCGTAAAACCAAGGATTCAGCGGACATTTAGTAGTGCCTACTGGGTCTTCATTGGGGCTAGGCGATACCATACAGGACACCGGAGTACTGTATGGTATCGATACCGAACGGTACACGTACTGTATGGTACCAGCCCTGCAGGGTGAGCGCTCATCACTTGCACTCACCTCCCGCCAGGCCTCCTGACCCTAACCCCTACACACGCTACTGGGTGCTGCAGTCGAAGTTCACTCAGGCCCTATTGGCCCTCCTGTTAAGAAGACAAGAGAACACCGCGCTCCTAAGCAGCTGTGGCCTAACAGGGGACGCCACAACGCGTTTCCCCTGCTAGGGCTTGGAGGGAAGAGGTGCTCTCGTTGCGTGCACAGCGCAGATGTCGTTGAGGTCGATCTGCCCTCGCCAGTACTGGCTGAGGCACATTGATTTGATTTGTGATCAGCGCCCCTGTTTTGCTGGGGCAGAAAAATGGTAGCCGCCGAAGGCAGCTGCTGCGTGCACCAATCACCCTTAACCACTCCCACCTGTACAACAGAGGCAGATGAGGGGGTGTTTGCGACGGAGGAACCAAGCCACACTCCAGGTATTATACCCTTCTCAGTGTTACCTATAATACACTATTCGCAAACACGCTGACGGATCAGCTCCCCTGTCAAGCAAGCAAGCTTTAAGAGACTCCTCAGGTTCTCTTAAAGAACGTACCGAGGAGCCTCTGGGTAACCTAAACAAGGTTTACCGAGCGCAATTCGCGTGGCCTACCCTTTAATGCATCATGTGCACGCAGGGAAGGGAGGCTGAACCACTGACTCAACCAGGAGGTGAGCTCCTCCTTGGGCTAACCTACCTTACTCACCATGCATCGTGTGAATGCCGAATTGAAACGAACACAAAACAAGCCTAAGCGTTTTAAGCAACCCTACTTTACCGCCACGGCCGCACACGAACAAACGCTTTCTTTACTACCTGTGCAGAAGGAAACAAGGGTGAATTAGGGATACAGGTGAAGCGGCACAGCGTGTGGATGCCTCGATTAGGCACATGCATCGCGAGCACAGCGCATATTCTAACCCTACGTGCGCGCTGCGCGCTCCATTCGCATCACATACCTTTCATTCCTGTTTTTACCTGTGCAGAGCACGAGAGAAGAACACCCGACCCTCCAACGAGCACAGCGTGGACAGCCCTAACGTTTTGACGAAACAACCAACACGAACGCAAAGCGTGAGTGGGAGGTGACACTGACATACCTGAGAGATGGGTTGTTGACCTGCTCTGTGGTGTGGGCTGAATTCGAATACTTGAGTCTGAAGTTTATAAAAATTTTGATGCAACTGTGCAAAAATTTCCTTTAAAACTTGGGAAACTACGGCCCATACCTTCTTTTTCAAAAGCCGTTTACGCTTGCGCAACCCTTTTCTTGGAGTCAGCTTCCTTTGCGCTTGTCTGCGACTTTGAGTTATGTGTAAAAATGACGATTTCCCGCGTGGTTTCGTGGATTTTTAACGATTTCACTTGCTAAATCGCAACCCCTTCCGCTAAACCGCAGGAATCACTCCCTGCTGGTTCCATTTTCTATTTTCTTCAGCTCCTGGGGGTTTGTGTCCTCCATTGGGAGTATTGCTCCGCCCTGGCCCTTGGTCAGGACGTATACTAAAACGCTGTTTATACGGCGATAGCCGTCCGCATTAGAGCGTTCGACTGTACCCTAGTGGGCAAGCACATTGGCTCTAGGGAGGGAGTCCTGGGTTCAATTCCCACTACCCCCAAACTTTTTCCAAAAGTTTTCGTCGCACGCTGGCAACTTTTGAGGAATGCCCCATCGAAGGGACATCATTCACGGTACATTACACTGTTTTTCAAGGGTACCTACAGTGTGATAGGCTTCTATGAAGTGATGAGGATGTTTTTGGTAAGTTTAATGCATTTTTTGAGGTGATTTTGGGAATATTTGAGCCTTTTTCCTTGGTCCTACTAGCTTGATCAACTAGTACTCCAGGGGGGAGTAAGAAAAAGTCACTGCCATGTCTTTCTTGGAGGGCTTGATCCAGGCTAAGCCCCCCTTAAAACCCTTTGTTGATGCTGAGACAAACTTAAGTGTTTTTATCTCTCTTTTGTTGCCTAAAGTACACTTTCTCAAAGTAACTAGGGTTGTGACCCTAGCCCCCCCATGAAGTTCACCCCTACCACTCAACTGAGCGGAGGTACCTTCCTTCATGGAGGACATACCAAAAAAAATCAGGCATTTCATGCTTGTTGGCCTTGGAGGTTAAGCCTAGTGGTCTCCCACCCCAAGACCCCTATACTCAATGGTTTCTACCACTTATTGTGGTCCTACTTTGTAACTGCTTCTGAATTCAGTTGCTTGGCCAAGTCATTTTCTGTGTGGTCCTGACATCCATGCCCCTCAGTCCTAACCAGCACCATTTCACCCAAAAGAGTGCACATGAAGTGCCTATTGCAACCTCTGAGGCAAGAGTCAGACCAATTTTCATATAAAACCTTTTGTATTATCCATTTGTAATTGAATCTATGTGCATAAACCTGCTTTGTTTATCTGCAGCCCTTCTGTGTTACACTGGATTCCAAAACCAATCATTGATTCGATCCACATCCTCTTATTGCTCTACTTGCTGCTTTGGTTTGGGTTTTCAACTACAAAACCTGCAGGACATCATCAAAATATCTAGGGCATAAAGCAAGCACATCTTTCTGTCTTGGTTCAAAAAGCAAAGTGCCAACCATTCTGCCGCCGTCCCCTTTTCCAATCCCAAAAGGCCTCACCTATGGTGCCGCTCAACTCTTGGCTACTCCAAAAACATCCTGGGAAAATGACTACGTCCAATTCCGCACTTACGAAGAAGGTACTCGCATGTTTGACTCAAAACTCTTCATTGCACACTCCAACATACGCCAATCCCTCTACAATAGACATCCGTTTGACCGAGATCTAAGGGGCACCGACTTCACCAACGCCTTCATCAACATAGACATCAACAAACAAACTCAACACACCTACCTATCGCCCGCCCACGACTTGTTCATGCACAAAGATGAGTACATGCCTAAGGTTGCGTTCTACCTTGCACCTCCCATGGACAAAACGGGGTTGCCACCAATGGTGAAAACTTCCAAACACTACGTCGAACTATTGAAAAGCCGCTTTGCTTCACCAAGCACTCCAACCCGTGGATGGTTCATTACTACGAGCTACGATAGGGAGGTCACATCCAAGTCCTACCCCCCCACAATGAATGGTTCCGTCGTTCAAATAAAAGATTTCATCACCGAGATCCATGTTTTCAAGGAGACCAAAAACCAATTTGCTTTGGTAGGGAACAACACACCCAACTTTGTCGAAACAAACGGACAATCTCTCCACGTCGTGGCCTTATGGCTTGATAGCCGTAAAAGCAAAACGGATGAAATTCAATTCTTTGATGTCAACCTCTACAAACCATCTCTCTCCGAAGCTTTCCAACACGCCCGCATCAACAAACCACCCAACACGGTCAACTCCAAGGTTCGGATTGACGTTTCCATCAAGACCCTACGCGCTTTTTATGAACAATCCAAACTTCTCAAGCCAAAAATCCAGGGAGACTTCTCGCCCACGGACAATCGAATCATGCAAGCGGGTTTCAATCGAGCCTTTGGCGGTTTGAGTGACGCGGCTAGCATCAACTCATCGAATGCTTTCTACCCACTAGGAGGAATCCGCAACTTCCGCTCTCCTCTTGAAGGTTTTGTGAGGTATGATTGGGACCTCCCGCCACCCTTCGACACCTACCTCCGCAATGCGGTGGTCAACTCCCCGGCGTTTGCCAAAGGAGACATTTTCATCATGCGCATCGAAGATCTCCAAAGCCTAGGAACATTCCAGGTTGTACCCTCTCGTGACTGCGAATCTCGCAACCCCGATGACAAAGCGGGCGATATTTGGTCCATCACAAGGCGGAATTATGCGGCCCACCCACGCTACTGCATGTACGAAGGAGCTCTCATAAAAAACTCCACGACTCTGCTAGTTACCCTATACTACTCGGCGGTACCATGCGAACCTCAAAAAACCCCGCTTCAAACTCTAGCAACAAGATTGTTCCGTGACGATGGATTCTTGTTATTCAAAGGACCGGCGGGCGCCATGGTTCCCTTTTGGGATGAAAAACCTCAAGCACCCTCCCTTGCATCTACGGCTCTCCCCCAAGACAAATGGCCTCTTCCAAAAGACCCAGTCCGCATGCCGAGTGACCGATGCTTAGTTGAAGTTGCCGCGCCGATGACAGAATCTCTTCATTCGGTCAAAATTGTTATGGGCTTTCTAGGGCCCTTTCTCTCAATTGACAAGGTGATCACGTCCTCTAACGTTGCCACTCTATACCAACTCAAATACCAAAAGAGGGACTCGGCTCTACTGGCACATGGCTTCAGCTACCGGGGAATGTCTGCACGTCGCCTCGAACCGGACCATGTCTCTCGGGGAAAAATCCTCAAACCGCACAGTGACAAAAAACACCCCAACGACCTCATCGCCATTTTCCAATGTGGAGGAATCCTCGGTGCCGGAGCCTTTGTCACCCAACTCATGGAACTCCAAGAGAAACTGGACGCACCACCTCCGACCCCCCGAGACAAAATATCCCAATGGAACACGGAAGACAACACACAAAAGACACCAACACTCGCTGACACCTCCATGGCCTCCCCTCCTTCACCACCCCTCTTTCCTCCTTCAGGAGCTACGGCACCCGACAACTCCGAGTCAACCTCAAGCACTCCCTGCCCAACCACATCCGGTCCGTCACCGCCAAGCAACGACCACCCATCGCCCTCGCCAGAGATGCATCCTCAGACCGAAGGGGACACGGATGACCAACAACTCCTCACTCCTATACTCGAAGCCCACACCCACAACCCATACAGCCCAAACATGAATAAAAAAGTTGGAAACAAAGCCATCTCAGACTCCCAAAAAGATCACAATTTCGCCGAAGCCATCAATGTAGATCAAGACCCCTCGCCGCAGGAGAAAACCGAGAAAACCGACACCATCGTAGTCGACCACGATCCTGCGCCTCAAGTGAACTCCGTCTCCGAAGCTATCAATGTAGATCAAGACCCTCCGCCAGAAGATATAGCCGAGAAAATTGACACCATCCAAGTCGACCACGACCCTCCGCCCGGAGAGAACCCCGAAGCTCCCTACAAAATGCCCCCTGCACATTTCGCCTCCAACAAAGTCCCCAACGGCCTCGACTACTTTCCAGAACTCTTCACTGCTGAGGAAGAAGACAGCCTCATTACTATATTGGATCACCTCCAACCAAATTGGGACACCTCTATGGATCGACATCTGAAGCACTTTGGCTATGGAATGGGAGCTAATGGCACTGATATCACACGGTTGGAAGACCTACCACCCGAGTTTGAACCCTACATTGAAAAAATTCTGCTTCAGTTGTCCTCCCGCGGCATTTCTATCGATGCTCCAAACCAAGTGACTGTCGCGCGTTAGGAGCCTGGTTCAGGCATAGGGGATCATGTGGACGCCGAAGCGTTGGGCAAATATGTGCTAGACTTGAACCTCAGATGTCCCGTCCCCATGCACCTTCGCCATTTGAAAGGGGAACATCACTACGTCCACTGGATGGACTCCGGTTCGCTTACATGTTTGCGAGGAGAAGCCCGCTGGTCATACTTGCATGCAATTGCCAAAACTACCATGGATGAAAGAAATGGCCAATACACGCAGCGAGTTCTCCGATACGCCATGATATTGCGCCAATGCGAATGCCATGGTTAAAAGTCTGAAGGAATTGCTCATCGGGGCTGGCATAGCAGCCCCGTCTGCCTCGACCCTTGTGGAATCCCGCATGAACACCGTGCCTTTTTTCCCTTCTCCTCCCTCACCCCCAGAGCTCACACACCTCACGGCGACCGACCTTGAACCTACCACCCTCCCGACGGTTGCCGCACGTCCAACACATAATTCAAATACTTCTCGCCTCGAGCCACCCTCGAACCCAAGAACCCCCTCCCCTCCCCCAGTGACAACCAAAATGAAAAAAGGCTACGCTCTGGCAAAGTCATCACTCAAAAACCTAATCCACACCATCCGTGCCGTCACCCACAATACAGAAAAGAAGCCTCCGACCCCCCTTCTTTTGCAACACTTCAAGCAAGGCTTCGACATTGTTTTCCTTCAAGAACTCAGAAAAAAACCCCTCCTGCCCCACATTTACAATCAAAAAGGTCACAGAGCCGTCATTTTCTCAAACTTATCCCCCCACCACGAACACGGGTCCGGTTTAGCCTTCTCACCCCTCCTAAGCCAGTTCGTCACCCCTTGCGATAATCCAGACAAAGATGGACTCATCACAGCTGCCCTCCTAACCCTGCCCGGTGCACCACCTCTCCTAGTGGCCTCTGTGTACGCGCCTGCAGGCGAGGTATGGAGAAGGAAAGTGGAAACCAGCTTACGCCGCCTCCTCAAGCAATTTCCAAGCTTCCTGTTGGCGGGTGACTTCACTAAACGTCTCACCGAAATTTTTTCCGACACCCTACTCACGCTGGGCGGTCCTAAAGAAGGTCCCTACCAGGACCGGCCCCTGCTGTACCCCTTCCACCATTTCCTGTCACTCCTATGGTCTTGCTTCTCACCAGGTTCTGCATGATCTTGCCCTATCCTGCACAATTTCCCACAAAAAAATAGTAAAATATGGCTCCTTCACACAAATCCTGATCCCTTGCAATGACCAACTCCCAAGTACAATAGCACCAATCCAAATAATCCACACTGAGGGCTTCCAAGGGTGTTTGAGGTCCCGCGTTGACACTCAACAACTCCTTTCAACACGCCGGTCGTCTCACGGTGCACACGGAGACACGGGCGTTGGGCATGTACATAGAATTGCACCAAAATCAATAAAGAAGAAAGCCCTGAAATTGGCATATGAACACAAATCAGGCTAAATTGGGGAAAGATGGAAACATACACAATCACAGCCATAGACCCCTCATTCCCTGGACTCAAGACCTTCCCTTGACTCGCCAACATGATGCCCTGAACCAAGTCAAATAAGATGACTAAATGCCATGTGTCAAAAGTCACTACACAAACCCCAAAAATGTGTTCACTCCCAAGCCTCCAAATCCTAGCCCAATAGGGGAGGTGGCGTGTCATGGCCTAGAGTGGCACTCAGGACCATGCCCTACCCTGACATAACTTTTGTTGGACTTGGAGTCGATTGAGCTTGGAGAATTGCCCCATGAAGATGACCTCACAACATAGCAAAATTAGGCAAATCACACCATAGTGCCCAAAATTCAATTATATACTCAAAAAGGCATACGGCAAATATTCAAATGCTCCATGCATGTGTCAAACCGGAAAGTAACATACAAGGGTGATATAGACCAAAGGTCCATGCCCAAGAATATCCCAACATTGGCTCCCAAACCCCTCCGGCAATACACATGCCATGCTTCACAAGTAAACTCACGAATTTGAGACCTAATTTTGTGAGGCCTCGTGTGCCACGCCAAAGTGACCACGTGATCCGGCATATGGTGAGGTGCAACACCGAAGCATATGCCAACATATAAGCAACATACCATAGTTCACGAATCTCTGGGCACTTTACTGTTAGCCGACCAGTTGAGCACATAAAATACAGAAATGAGCATAAAATGAGGTCAAAAACATGCAAATATTGCCAAATTCAAAGTAATCACAATAGTATATAACTTCGCTCACCCATGGTATCAACATATGGTTCAAAACACAATTGCTTGGGACCATTTGCGAACAATCACCCCACTTGGATCCCCAAATGGACGCATGAAGACACCTTCGAACCTCCTCTCGACATGCACCATGAAAATGGGAAAATTGATAGTGGCGCTTGTGGGTCGCTCTGTAAGCCTTCCCACATGCACTATATGTGCGGTAGACTTGGTCTAGCACTATGGAGCACACCATTAGGACATGAACAAAGCCTTTGCCACGTGCGACTCCATGTATCTTCCTACAACCGGAGATATATAACATGGGCGTGAGCATAGCGAAGCACATACCATGCATATAACACATACCCTCAAAAATGGCTTCCACCATGGTATGTCATGACCCTCCATGGCCATAACTTAACGTTAAAAATACGTAGGAACCCAAGGAAAGTTTCTATGCAACACCAACACTCATGCGGTACACTCGAAAGTCGCATTAAAATATTCGGTTGCATGGTCCAAGAGTTATAAATCGCTTTCTACCCTCTTGACCATTATCCCTTGCTAGGACGCGCATGTGTACACATCAAAGGCGTTTGACGCTTCCTAAATTAACTTGCGACCAAGGCGATTCCAGCCCATATCTCAAAATTGAAATTCCTCGCAGTGAGCCGGAGATATGATTTTTCAAAGTGGCCTCACGAATCAATTTAGAAAGATGTCCTTGATTTATGCCCTAGATATTTTGATGAAATCCTGCAGGTTTTGTAGTTGAAAACACAAACCAAAGCAGCAAGTAGAGCAATAAGAGGATGTGGATCGAATCAATGATTGGTTTTGGAATCCAGTGTAACACAGAAGGGCTGCAGATAGACAAAGCAGGTTTATACACAAAGATTCAATCACAAATGGATAATACAAAAGATTTTATATGAAAATTGGTCTGACTCTTGCCTCAGAGGTTGCAATAGGCACTTCATGTGCACTCTTTTGGATGAAATGGTGCTGGTTAGGAATGTGGGGCATAGATGTCAGGACCACACAGAAAATGACTTGGCCAAGCAACTGAATTCAGTAACAGTTACAAAGTAGGACCACAATAAGTGGTAGAAACAATTGAGTATAGGGGTCTTGGGGTGGGAGACCACTAGGCTTAACCTCCAAGGCCTAAAGCATGAAATGCCTATTTTATTTCGGTATATCCTCCATGAAGGAAGGTACCTCCGCTCAGTTGAGTGGTAGGGGTGAACTTCATGGGGGGCTAGGGTCACAACCCTAGTTACTTTGAGAAAGTGTACTTTAGGCAACAAAAGAGAGATAAAAACACTTAACTTTGTCTTAGCATCAACAAAAGGGTTTTAAAGGGGGCTTGGCCTGGATCAAGCCCTCCAAGAAAGACATGGCAGTCATTTTTTCTTACTCCCCCCTGGAGTACTAGTTAGCTAAGCTAGTAGGACCAAGGAAAAAGGCTCAAATATTCCAAAAATTTCCTCAGAAAATGCATTAAACTTACCCAAAACATTCTCATCAGTTCATAGAAGCCTATCACACTGTAGGCACCCTTGAAAACCAGTGTAATGTACCGTGAATGATGTCCCTTCGATGGGGCATTCCTCAAAAGTCGCCGGCGTGTGACGAAAACTTTTGGAAAAAGTTAGGGTAGTGGGGTTTGAACCCAGGACTCCCTCCCTAGAGCACATATGCTTGCCCACTAGGGTACAGTCGAACGCTCTAATGCGGACGGCTATCGCTGTATAAACAGCGTTTTGATATACTGAAGCGGTATGGGGTGCTTCACCCATACCCGCTGCCCAGCCTGTGGCGCTCTTCGCCAGGCCGGATCAGGAATTTTCCTGTTGATGTTACGGCATCCTGATTTCTGTGGGATTTCTGTAAAATACCCCAGAAATCGTCTTTTTTCGTCTTTTTTGGGCTGGCGACGACAGTCGTCGCCTGCGCGACGCAGCTCCAGATCGAAGTTTTATTCTTCGATTTCTGAAGATTTTAATATATTTTATTATAGATTTATCGTTTTTAGAAGTAAAAGAATATAGCGTGACCTTTTTCGCAGCGTTCCGCGAAGGTCAATTTTTGCGAAAAGAGTCACGTTCACGCATTTTTCAAAAAATCCTGAGGCGATCCCAGGAATCGCCCAGGCGCCCATGGTGTGGTCCAACAGTGGGCCTTTTCATATGTAGTTTGAATTGGCACAGAAACGCGTCGTGTCGGCTACGCGACGCGTTGGGGGGAGACACGCGAAATGAGTGTTTTTGGCTCAAAAATCACTATATTTCACTGTTTTTCGCCCAAAAACCACTGTTTGGCCCAGTTTGGGCGGGATCTCAGTGGAAAGCCTGATGGCGACGCCTCGTAGCCGTCAGATTTTCTGTCTGAGGCGACGCCGCCGCCTTCATTTCGTCTTCTTTTCTAAGCTATTTTATAGTATAGAATTGTTACATATACATATTACTTGTCTACATGTTTATTATTGTCTACATATACCTTCATCTCTTGCCCAGGACGCCAGATTGTGTCATGGCCGAGGCAAGGCTCACAGAATTCTTTGGAGAAACCCAAATTCGAGTTCAAGTCTTGGATTCCATGGGTTTGGGGTCGTGCATGCCAAGGGAAGCTTGGAGGTTGCCCTCCCCCCAAATGCTTCAAAAGAATTCTGCCGACGCCAAGGCCACCAAGGCGGTGTGACGGCCTGCGACGGCGATGACGCCCAGACTGCAGGAGTACCGCTTCATCGCTGGGAAACATCTGCAGGAGCTAAGGTCCAGGGCATCAACATGATGAAGGAGGAATTCCTTGACTCCTACGATGGGTATGACCTTGGCTTCCCCATGGACCCTATGGAGCCCCCAAGTCTTTTTGTACCTCTGGGCGACAACCACGGCGACGACGACGCCATCTGCGAACCGCACAAGCAGGCGCGTTAATTCGTCGCCTTGGGTTGGTTGACCCTCCGGGAGGTCCCACCCTAAATAGGCGCGGGTCGCCTTGGGTAGGAAATGACCCTAAATCCCCCAAATTATGCGCGTTAATTCGTCGCCTTGGGTTGGGAATCCACCCTAAACAGGCGCGGGTCGCCTTGGGAAGGAAATGGCCCTAAATTCAGGCGCGAGGAATTCGTTGCCTTGGGTTTGACCCTAAATAATTTTTTTGAATTTATTGAATTATTATGTTTCCATGCCCACGGAGAAAAAGGGCCAATATGTGCGCCTCAGCGCCATCAGTCAGGTCGGAAGGACCTGCAGCGCCTCTGTTCATGTAACTACAGGCCACAGGGAGTGCCAGGGACCAGTGTGGTCGCCTGAGGGGCAATTGCCCTATGAATATATCAAGAAAACAAAAAGGAGGGACCTACATGGGAGTGACATGTAGATTCCTTACGAAGCCCCCCCCCCCCCCCCACTGTCCTGCTGAATCAGGTTGAAACCAGGGCAGTGCAGGGGTCAGAGCGCCTCCTTGGCCTTGCCTTCCTTTGGATATAGGCAAGGCTTCTAAGGAGGGGGGTGAAGCGGTATGGGGTGCTTCACCCATACCCGCTGCCCAGCCTGTGGCGCTCTTCGCCAGGCCGGATCAGGAATTTTCCTGTTGATGTTACGGCATCCTGAATTCTGTGGGATTTCTGTAAAATACCCCAGAAATCGTCTTTTTTTGTCTTTTTTGGGCTGGCGACGACAGTCGTCGCCTGCGCGACGCAGCTCCAGATCGAAGTTTTATTCTTCGATTTCTGAAGATTTTAATATATTTTATTATAGATTTATCGTTTTTAGAAATAAAAGAATATAGCGTGACCTTTTTCGCGGCGTTCCGCGAAGGTCAATTTTTGCGAAAAGAGTCACGTTCACGCATTTTTCAAAAAATCCTGAGGCGCTCCCAGGAATCGCCCAGGCGCCCATGGTGTGGTCCAACAGTGGGCCTTTCATATGTAGTTTGAATTGGCACAGAAACGCGTCGTGTCGGCTACGCGACGCGTTAGGGGGAGACACACGAAATGAGTGTTTTTGGCTCAAAAATCACTATATTTCACTGTTTTTCGCCCAAAAACCACTGTTTGGCCCAGTTTGGGCGGGATCTCAGTGGAGATCCTGATGGCGACGCCTCGTAGCCGTCAGATTTTCTGATGGCGGCGACGCCGCCGCCTTCATTTCGTCTTCTTTTCTAACCTATTTTATAGTATAGAATTGTTACATATACATATTACTTGTCTACATGTTTATTATTGTCTACATATACCTTCATCTCTTGCCCAGGACGCCAGATTGTGTCATGGCCGAGGCAAGGATCACAGAATTCTTTGGAGAAACCCAAATTCGAGTTCAAGTCTTGGATTTCATGGGTTTGGGGTCGTGCATGCCAAGAGAAGCTTGGAGGTTGCCCTCCCCCCAAATGCTTCAATATGTCCTGACCAAGGGCCAGGGCGAAGCAATACTCCCAATGGAGGACACAAACCTCCAGGAGCTGGAAAAAATAGAAAATGTAACCGGCAGAGAGTGATTCCTGCGGTTTAGCGGAAGGGGTTGCCATTTAGCAAGTGAAATCGTTAAAAATCGACGAAACCACGCGGGAAATCGTCATTTTTACACATAACTCAAAGTCGCAGACAAGCGCAAAGGAAGCGGACTCCAAGAAAAGGGTTGCGCAAGCGTAAACGGCTTTTGAAAAAGAAGGTATGAGCCGTAGTTTTTAGAGTTTTAAAGGAAGCTTTTGCATAGTGGCATCAAAATTTTTATAAACTTCAGAGAAAAGTATTCAAAATCAACCCACACCACAAAGCAGGTCAACAACCCACTTCTCAGCACCTTTGATTTTACCGGGCACAAAATGGCCAAAACCCGGATTCTATCCAAATGGTTGACAAAATTGACACATTCTTGTTGTGTATTAAGCTTGTTTTGAAAATTTTGTGGTTTTTGCCTATCATTCATAATAACAGTTGACGCATGGCTCATTTTGAGTGCCAAGATGTCATGCACATCCAATATTTCGGGCAAAACAAAAACTCAATTTGTGTGGAGAAATGAATTACTTACTTGTCCAACACAATACAAAATGGAAACCATTGCAATGTATGTAGACAACATAGATTGACCCTGATCTACACACGATTCACATTGTCCTTGTGCTTTTTGTCTTGCACCATGCAGTTATAATGTGATATGCTCGTCAATACCCCAACTTTTCATAACAAACATTTCACTAAAAAAATCATACAAATGCCCAATCATTTGCTTCACCCAATGTCTAGCAACCGATCACTGCACCTACCAACTGTCGTCAACCTTGTACGCCGCCCTAAACTCTGACCAAAACTGATCTTCTTGCAGTCTCTGCCTCGCATGCGTTTTATTACTTCAAATGTTGCAAAATCAATCCTTGCCAAGCATGCAATGGGTTGTTGCACTTCACAGGGTTGCGTAATCGTAATATGCAAAATGAGTCTCGCACATGCAAAATCGCTCGCTGTATGTCAGCATGGCAGCAACAACTAATGGATGCAGGAAATGCCTGTGCTGCCATCAATCCTTGCCAAGCATGCAGTGGGTTGTTGCACTTCAGCGGGTTGCTGATAAATATTAACTGGTGAAGCAACAGAAAAATTGTCATCGCTGTGTGCTGTACCTTCAGCAGATGGTTCAAAAACAGCTGTAATCAATTAACTTACAAATTCAGAAGAGGCCACTGGCTGAACTGTAACTCTGACTACCATCAACGAATCGTAATATGCAAAATGAGTCTTGCAGCTGCAAAGTCGCTGCATTTCAGCAACAGCTAATGGATGGAGGAACACAAAAAAACATGCAGTGCGCTCCATGCCTCTGGTGTCAGCAAACCTGGCACAATGTGCAGTGGGTTGTTGTGCAGCAATGGTTTGCTGAGAAATAATCACTGATCAAGAAACAGAGAAGTAGCTCAAGTTAAGCAATCAAACATTGTGACTGTCCCTGCTGGCCTTGCAGAAGCTGCTGCTGCTGCTGCCCCTGCAGAAGTTGCTGCAACAGCTGCCCCTGCTGCCCCTGCAGAAAATGCTGCTGCTGCCCCTGCAGAAAATGCTGCTGCCCCTGGAGATGCTGCCCTTGCAGAAATTGCTGCCCTTGCAGAAGTTGCTGCCCTTGCAGAAGTTGCTGCAGCGTGTTATGGTTCTGTGCTTGTGCTGGCAGCAATGGCAACCCTTGTGGAGGCAACGCTGTCAGGACACTCTGCAATGGGTGCACTGTGTGCTGTGTTGGTGGTGGCATCAAACTTTGCAATACCTGTGTTACCAACTGTGTCGGCATCTGCGGCATCTGTGTTGGCAACTGTGTCTGCTGTGAAACTGAGCCCTGATTACCTGCCTCCTGACCCTGCCCTTGATTTCGCAGCAACTCCAGAATGGACTCGAGCTTGGAGGAAACGTCATCCCGTGCTTGGATTGTAGTGTCTGCTTTGTCCTCTGCCTCGACACCCTGCTCCGCATGCGCTGCTGCTGCTGCTTCCTTCTGCGCCTGGGCTGCCGCCGTTTTTTTCGCCTTGTCCTCTGCCGCTTTTTTCGCCTTGTCCGCTGCTCGCTTCTCCGCTGCCGCGCGCTTCTGCTCCTTTTTTGCTGCTGCAGCCTCCTTCTGAGCCTTGGCCGCTGCTGCCTTTTTTGCTCTGTCGGCGGCCTGCTTCTCTGCTGCGGCCTGTTTCTTCGCCTGCTCCTTTGCTGCTGCTGCTGCTTCCTTCTGTGCCCGATCTGCCGCCGCCTTTTTCGCTTTGTCGGCTGCCTCCTTCTCTGCTGCGGCGCGCTTCCTCTCCGTCGCTGTTGCTGCTGCATCCTTCTTCGGCACCACCATGCTCCCGTCATCGCCCCCATCTCCGCTGTCGCTGCTCACATGGATGTCCGCAGCACTATCGAGCCTCCGATTGCCTTTGGCCTGAAGACGACACAAAGCGAACAATGAACATCGCATGAAGACAGGGTGGCAGGCACTGTGGTAGGGTAAGAATTAGGTAAAGTAAGGTGAGGAGAAGGGTGCGCGATATGAGAAACCAGGGGGGGGGGGTGCTACCAATTGTCCGGGTGTCATAAAAAACGGGCAGGGCGCAATTTGTGTGTCGTGTATGAAAATGGATAGGCGGGCGAACACCAAGCAATGTATGTAGTGCGTGTGATGAGAAAAAAGGGGGAGCTCGTGCTGGTGTGGGGGGTGAGACCTAATGCTAGTGTGGGGGGGGGGGGGGGGGATGGGCTTGTGTTTGTGTGTGCAGGGGGGGGGGTTCAAAGGGTTGCCTGTGTGTCTGAGGAGAGACAATTTTTGTAAAGCACGGAGCAAATACCTCCGCATGAATGACACTAGGTAGCATCAACCCAGGGTCACCGTATTGCAGTACTACTAAGTAGCCTGGTTCATGTGGCTGTTTGAGCGTTTGACGCTCATCCATGGCTGGCACTTGCAGGATCTCACCGTTCCGGATTGCAATGTCAGCTCCAGCAACCTTCATGCTCCACAATGTAGGTTTCAAGGGCACAAAAATAGTGTATCCCACACGTAGCTCAGCCCATGCACTTGTGTACCCTGTACCAGAACTAATTTTGGCTAAATAGCCTCCGACATATGGGTAGTCTCCAGTCGTCCCTAGCTTCTGCATGATGGCCGCAAAGTCATTTGACAAAGAGGCCCCATCCCGCACTGCATGCAGGGGCAACAATTTCAGATTGACTGCTGCCTCATCATGCGCCCAGTCACCACGCCCAACATGCCCAAAAGCATGTTGCGCCTTTTGCAGCACAATCTTTGCCAATGGCAATTTACGAACACATACTCCTAAACCCTCTTGTGGGAGTGGACGCATGGTACCCAGCATTCCTCCTCCCACCACTGGGGACCTTGTAACCCCTGAATCTGCCACACTACCGCCCGAGCCCCGGGTGTCATCCTCTGGTTCGGGTGCTGGATTGGAATCCTCCGTTGGTACTGCAGGTCCACTACTGGGCTGAGAAGACGCATTCAGCAACTCATCAAAATCCAGATATGGGAACCAAGTATCGGCAGAATTAAATGCTCCATCCAAGGCACGTGCAACCTCAGGAGTGCGTGGTGTGGCTGATTCGTCATCATGCTCTAGCCGCACAGGGGACTCAGGCAGTCCTGTACCATGTTGGTCCCGCACTGGGCTTTGCTTTTGCTGTCCTACATGGTCATGCACCCCCATGTTGGCCACATCCTGTGCCTTGTCCTCAGGGTGTGCAATGTCCACGTTGGTGCCATCCACTGCCTGCTCTTGAAATCTGCTGTACCCGTATGCCCCTGCAGGCATCTCTGGTGGCACCAAACGGGGACGGTTCTTGCCAGCCTCCACTGCCTGCTTCAGGCGTAGCACCAACATGTCGTGCTTTGCACTTTGTGGAAAGTACAACTCAAATTGTTCCAACAGAGCATGGAGGGAAGCCTTTGAATATGTTTTGAGTACGTCCATTGGTACATTCCGGGTTTCCTCTATTTGAGCAGCCATCCGTAATATCTCCTCTCGTTCAACACAACGACCAGGGGCTTTTTTGGCCTTCTTGGCTGCCGGTTTGGCCTTCTTCTTGGCCTTGTGACCACTACCAGGGGTACCCTGCGCTGTGCGCTTGCGGCTTGCTGCCTCCTCATCGGATTCTGCAGCATAAGAAGTGTCTGACCCACTGGTATCCGTTTCCTCTGCTTGTTCAGATTCTATAATCACGTCCGGGTGAAACTCCCTGCAGCCTGGTGGTAATTGTTCCATGGGGAGGATGTCTCTCAGTGGGTGCCAAAATGTCTTGCCCTTCTCCTGCTTGTATCTCACCTCTACCAGGCCTGGGTTGGCCTTGGTTCTAGGCCCAGTAACAACTTCACCACGAGCCGCCAGCAGGGTCACAGGTATGGTGGTACTGGGTGTACCAAGTGGACGCATAGAACCCCACAGGGCCCACACTGGCTCACGCAGTTTTACGCCCAGAGTGGCAGCAGTAATCACTGCATCAGGGCGGACTTGTCGGAGGATGACATCGCTACAGATAAACTGCCCTTCTATGTCCTTTGGGGTTAACATTGTCAGTCTAGGGAGGAAATTGATGATAGGTAAGAGGCAAAAGTGTGCAGAGCCCCCGGGGGGGGGGGGGATCCTTGGGGTTGTACACAACACCTCAACTGAGCGGGGGGGGGGGGGGCAGATTTTTGGGTGTGTGCACAATGAATAAACTGCTACATACTGGAGTGTGGCAACACAAAACACACTTGCTGCAAATCCACCACCAGCAGCACAGATCTCCACTTGCAGTTCAAGAATGACGAAGTCAACTGAAATCCACCAAAATCAGCAGCCCCAGGTCACGGAAATCAGAGTGAAGCCCAACCAGGATGCCCAAAACGACCTCGGAGGTCACGAAACCCAGAGTGAAATCCAAAAAGCAGGCCCAAAAGGACCTTCAGTGAAGCCTGTTGCCCAGCGCCAGAGTGCAGCAGCCCATTGCAGAGCACCACGGTGCAGAAGTGGAGGGCAACGCGAAGCAGGTGAAGAATGCCCGTAGGTGGAAGGTCCTCGAGATCAGGCCCATGCCCAAAGTCAACTCGAAGTATACTGTGCACGGAAGTGGAAAACCAGGAGTGACACAAAACAGGCAGCAGCAAGCAGCAGCAGCAGCAGCATGCCGTTCACCGGCAGTACACATCCAGTTCCTTACAGCAGTTCTCAACCATTCAAGACAGCTGGAACCACCACTGCACCACAAACCGAGTTCTCAGTTACCCACTCACCTCAATTCTCAACTTTATTTCAAAAACCTGGGCCAACCTTTGTGACACGAAGTTCTTTAGCGCCTTGTACGCTGCGACCAGTTCAAACCTGCGACCAGTTCAAACCGAGTTCTCAGTTAACCACACACCTTAGTTCTCATCGTCATTTCAAAAACCTGGGCCAGCCTTTGTGACGCGAAGTTCTTTAGCGCCTCGTACGGTGCGACCAGTTCAAAACGAGTTCTCAGTTAACCACACACCTCAGTTCTCATCGTCATTTCAAAAGCCTGTGGCAACCTTTGTGAAGCGAAGTTCTTTGGAGCCTCGTACGCTGCAACCAGTTCAAGCCGAGTTCTGAGTTACCTGCACACCTCAGTTCTCAAAGTCAGTTCAAAAACCTGTGCCAACCTTTGTGAAGCAAAGTTCTTTTGAGCATCGTAGGGTGGGACCAGTTCAAACTGACTTCTCAGTTAACCACACACCTCAGTTCTCATTGTCATTTCAAACACCTGCCAACCTTTGTGAAGCCTAGTTCTTTTGAGCATTGTGCGGTGCAAAGGGCCCGTGCCTGCAAGTTTGAGATATTTGCCAAAGATGAGCTACAAAGCCTGACCGTTGGAATGGGTACTTCTGCACCACAGGAGATCCCTTTTCAGGGAGAGTCAAGGGTTGCAGAACAGGCTTTGCAACAAATCAGGCAAATAGTAAACTCACAGAGCCAAGACCGGGCAAAGAAGGCACAACACAAGCAAGTGCACAGCACGTCAACTGTCAACTGTTCCGAAACCTTTACCAGCAACACAAATCAAGTCCCAGGGACCTCAGTTCTCAACAGTTCTCACCAGTTCAACGTTGTGTTTGCAAGCAAGGCAAAACGAAGGCAATTAGTACTTAGCGTTAGTCAGAAATGTTGTGTCAAAATTTAGCAGTCAATAGCCGGAAATGTCCGGATCGATCTTCACTACAGCTGAGCAGCACAAAAACAGCAGAACAACAATATTAAAACGACTTTTGGCAGGCATCTTTAGATTCAACCACAGCATTGTAATGTTCTGACACATCCACACTTTTGTGCCAAGGAATCAAATGTATTCAAGCAATGGATTTTGCAAAAAATCATGTTTGAACGACAAATTTTTGGCACCGCGGCCGTTTCAGATCCAGTAAGCCGTTTCAGATCCAGTGCGGTAGCGTAAATGCGGTTTTGGCCGCAGAATGCCCCACAAAATCATAGGTGAGGTATGTCAGTGTCATCTCACACACATGCATTGCGTTCGTGTTGGTTGTTTCGTCAAAACGTTAGGGTTGTCAACGCTGTGTTCGTTGGGGGTTCGGGTGTTCCTTCCTCGTGCTCTGCACAGGTCAATACAGGAATGAAAGGTATGCGATGCGAATGGAGCGCGCAGCGCGCACGTAAGGTTAGAATATGCGCTGTGCTCGCGATGCATGTGCCTAATCGAGGCATTCACACGCTGTGACGCTTTCCCTGTACCCCAAATTCACCCTTGTTTTCTTCTTCACAGGCTGGTAAAGAAAGGGTTTGTCCGTGTGTGGCCGTGGCGTTAAAGTAGGGTTGCTTAAAACGCTTAGGCTTGTTTTGTGTTCGCTTCATTTGGCATTCACACGATGCATGGTGAGTAAGGTAGGTTAGCCCAGGAGGAGCTCACCTCCTGGTTGAGTCAGTGTGGTAACGGTTCAGCCTCCCTTCCCTGCGTGCACATGATGCATTAAAGGGTAGGCCACGCAAATTGCGCACGGTAAACCTTGTTTAGGTTACCCAGGGGCTCCTCGGTACGTTCTTTAAGAGAACCTGAGGAGTCTCTTAAAGCTTGCTTGCTTGACAGGGGAGCTGATCCTTCAGCGTGTTTGCGGACAGTGTATTATAGGTCACACTGAGAAGCGTATAATACGTGGAGTGTGGCTTGGTTCCTCCGCCGCAAACACCCCTTCATTTGCCTCTGTTGTACAGGTGGGAGAGGTTCAGTGTGATTGGTGCACGCAGCAGCTGCCTTTGGCGGCTATCCATTCTTCTGCCCCAGCAAAACAGGGGCGCTGATCACAAATCAAATGACTGTGCCTCAGCCAGGACTGGCGAGGGCAGTTCGACTTCAACGACATCTGCGCTGTGCACGCAACGAGAGCACCCCTTCCCTCCAAGCCCTAGCAGGGGAAACGCGTTGTGGCGTCCCCTGTTAGGCCACAGTTGCTTAGCAGCGCTGTGTTCTCTTGTCTTCTTCACAGGAGGGCCATTAGGGCCCGAGACTTCTTCGACAGCAGCACCAAATAGCGTGTGTAGGGGTTAGGGTCAGCAGGCCTGGCAGGAGTGGAGTTTAAGTGATGAGTGCTCACCCTGCCTTCGAAGGCCGGTGCTGGCGTTAGTGAGTGTAGTGTAGTGCACACCTACAAAAGCCCCGACTCCAACTCGCCCTCGAACAACTTCCCCTCCTCACCCGATACCACCGATGGTATACGCGCCGCTCGATCCACGTCCCCGCAGGACACACCAAATGCATCTGCAGCCACGCGGAAGAAGAAACATGGGACCACTTCAAGGCGTGCCCCCTGTACAGAGGACTGGACACCCTCACAGACTGGAACCCAACCCACACCATCGCACAGCACGCCGGATGGCTGGCGCAGTCCCCGGCGACCCAGCAACTCACCACCGTCCTCAAGCAGACGGAGGTGCTCGAGGCAGTCCGCAGGGGACTCGTCCCCACAGCCGTCTACACCTTACTACGCACCCACGCGGAGGACCCCCAGGCCACGGCGGCGCACATGCAGCGGACGGCTGTTGCCAAGACGGCGGAGCAGCTCACATACCGCACCCACAAATACCTGCAGCATGCGGCAACCCTGCCCCCAACAGACCAAGCCCACCTCCTCAAACTCCTGTTCTACCAACCATGAGAACCTACCCCGTGACATACCAACACCGAACCCCCACCACGTCTACACACCGTCCACCGAGCACAGCACTGGCACAGCACACACGGGCGCCACAGGCACCGCACACGCTCCCACCAGCATGCGCGCGCCACCAGCCCCCATCCCCCCACGCCGCCGTCCGTCCACAGGTACCACCAACCACCAGCCACCGCATGTCCCCTCTGCGTTCGCCAGCGGCTACCACAGACAGCCCTGCCCTGCAACCCAGACCACTGGGTCTGCCTGGGAGCCGCGCACCGCCTCACCCACTGCCCCCACTGCGGGGACCTCAACCCCCGCCACCGCGAACGGCCCGCGGCCCCAGCCGCACCCCCCCCCGCCAGCCACCCCAGCTTCTTCGGGTACCTCACCGACACTCTCCGGGACCAACTGGGAGGGTACTACGTGGCGGACGCGGCGGACCACGCATGGGCCATAGCCGTGGCCGCGGGCAACACACCCCTGCCCCCCCACAGCCCACCCCTACGCCACAGCGGAGGCGGCTTGAACGTGGCGGCCCGCCACATCCTCCTCGCCCTATACCTCCACCACCGAGACCTACACCTCCCAGACCCACAACTCCCGGCCCCCCAAGCAGCAGCCCTGACGCCGGAAGCGTGGGCCGACACGGCACCAGAGGAGATAGCAGCCTACCTCCGAACCACGTGCCGCCGGTTCACAAACGCCCTCGGCCGACGGAAGGGAACACCTTACCCCCTCAGCGCACTCCTCTACCCGGCACACCACCCCCACCCCGCACAACAGACGCCCCCGGAGGGCTGGGCGTCTTTTCGGGACGCCCACCTGGCCGCCCCCGACGAGGCCACCGCCACGCGGATGGGCCTCACGGACCAGGAGGCCTACGTCAGAGGCCTCAAGACGAGCCTCCAAGAGGCACACCGCTGGCACGCCCGCTCCCCGTCGCCCCCACGGGGACAGGAAGGTTCACCCGCCCCCGACACCCACCAGGCCAAGAAGACCAAGACAGGTCAGGGGGCCCGCCAACGCGCCCGCCAGCAGGGCGCGACGCCCCGACCAAGGCCCGGGTCCAGCCACACCGCACCGCCCCACGCCCAGACCCCCGGGGCACACCAACAACACCACCACCACCAACGCCCACCACCACCAGCGTACCGCAGCACCCAAACCCTGCAGCCCAGTCAGCCACCACCGCCCACACACGTCCACACCATGCCAGGACCACCGTACGCGCAGAGCCAGGGGACATGGCACCACCAACACCACCACCGCGCCCCCGTCCCTCCCAACCCCTACCCCCTAATGCCCCCAAGCTACAGCGACCCCCACCAGCTACATCCCCACCACGCCCCAGCACAACCAGGCCCCGCGAACCACCCACCCCACATAGCGCACATCACCGCACCACACCATCACGTGTTCCACCACCACCAGCCCCTGCCACCACACCCACCAACGCCGGGGTACCACACACAACCGGCACACCCTCCACACCACCACCACGCGGTCCAGCACCGCCCGCCGCCCCCGCTACACGGGCCCACGACATACGAGCCACGGTACACCCCCATGGACCCGCGAGGAGCCGCGTACGCACACCAGCAACACCAGGGCCTAGTAGGAGCGCCCCACCACCACCAACAGCCCCCCCACCCACACCCCATACCAGCGAGCACCATCCACCAGCAGCCACCCATCACATACGGACCACAGCCCCACCCGGGGGCTCATGCGGTCGCCTCCCACCCGCACCCCGGCACCGCAACCAGTCAAGAACCGCAAGGGCCACACGGCGCACACACGCAACACCCACACGACCCACAGGGACGCCCGGACCCCCAGCCGGCACAACACCCACCCCCGCCCCCCCCACCCCACCACCACCAGCAGCCCCCCCACCCACACCCCATACCAGCGAGCACCATCCACCAGCAGCCACCCATTACATACGGACCACAGCCCCACCCGGACGCTCATGCGGCCGCCTCCCACCCACACCCCGGCACCACAACCAGTCAAGAACCGCAAGGGCCACACGGCGCACACACGCAACACCCACACGACCCACAGGGACGCCCAGATCCCCAGCCAGCACAACACCCACCCCCGCCCCCCCCACCACCAACAGCGCCACCCCCGCACCACCCCCCCCCGCCCCCCCCCCGAGACCAGGCCACGGACACAACACGCAGCAGCCAGCACCAGCCCATCGACGTCGATACCCCCGCCGACACACGCCACCGCGAATCCCCCCTCCCGCGACCGCCACAAGAGACCCCATCACCGGACCCCACGCGCGACAACGACGACCACCCCCCCCAACCCACACCACCCCCCCCATCACACCCCGCACCACCAGTCGCCGCACCGGCCGAACCCTACGCCCTACACAACCCCGCAGCGGTACGGCAGCACCTCCGGGGACTCGGGGAACAAGACGTCGTGCTGTACCTCCGCACCTCCGGCACCAGCACCCCCATCCGGGCGGCCACCCTGGTCCAGGCGGCCACCCTGAGGGAAGGCGTCAGAGACTTCCTCTTCGACGCCTTCCTCCACGTCGCCCGACACGAGCGCCCCCCACGCGCCACCCCAGACGGCGAGAGCCCGCCCCCCACGGGGAGCCGGATCTGGGTGCCCCCCATCGACTGGGGGCGACACCTGGTCGGACACCCCGTGCCGGAGCGGGACAGCACCCGGGGCCGCACCCGCTACCGCGAGCCCAACATGGCCCACCCCCCACCCGACGCCACCCCCGACAGCACCAAAGAGTGGGAGCGGGAAACGTGGGTAGCCCGGATGGCCTCCCTAAGCAACTTCCGGCACCACGTCCCGGGGGACATCCCCACCCCCGACGAGCAGCAGCCAGCCCCCTCCACGTACATGACCCTCATGTACAATCTGCACTACACCCTCTCCACCACCACCTACGACGCACCCACAGACCACTGGGTGGTACACGGCACCGACTCCCTCCTCCCCGCCGACTACACCCCCCCCCCACACAACCCAGGCCCCGACACGTACGCCAGGGGGCACGACCCGGACGACCCCCACATCGGGGGCACGTGGGAACCCGAATCCCTGGACACGCTGCTCTCCATCCGCAGCGGCTGCCGGGGCCTTGGTAGGGCAATGTATTGCCTCGCCAAGTGGAGCCAACGGACCTGGGGGATCCCCACGGACCGATGGGTGTGGGTGGTCACGCTGCGCCCCCAGCAGAGGGAAGCCCCCCGAAACCGCCAGGTACCCACCCCCCCACGCCCCACCACCCCACAACTATGCCCGTACATGGTGGCAGCCCGTCTCATGGCGCTGCTATGGCCGGGCCCCCACACCCCCACCCAAAACTACCCCCACCTCACAGAGGAGGACATGCCCGGCATCCAGCGATGCTTCTTCCGGACCCTCGACTACCTCCAACAAACACACCCCCACGTCCTGGAGCAGGTATGGCCACCCCCCGGGTAACCCACGTGCCCGCGCAGCCGGGACAACGCCGCCACGCCAGCACCAGCACGCACGGATCACCAGGGAAAACGCGCGCACACGCCCGATGCCCGAACCTGCACCCTCGTTCTCGCTACTTACAGGACCCAGCATCATACGCCCGCCCCCGAGGCCCGGGACCCTCCGCCGTCTCCCGCGGCCCTCTCCTCCGCCTCCGACTCCACAACCTCCACCACCACGACCACCTCATCCACCACCACCACCACCACCACCACCCCGTCCTCGTCCAGCACTCCACCCCCCAGGCCGCGGGGGACACCTCCTAAACGGGCCTCCAAACCCGCCCCCACCGCGAGCAGCCCCGCCGCCGCCAAAGCCCACGCCCCGGCGAAGCCCACGCCCACGACCCAGCCGAAGCCCAAGACCGCCGCCAAACGGCGACCCGCAGCCAAGCCCAAACCCAAGCCCAAACCCGGCGCCACGACGGCAGCGCGAGCCCGGCCCCCCGAGGATGTCCTCTACGACATCCGGCCCTAGCCGTCCCAGGCCCGAAGGCAGCAGCGCCCAGCGCGGCGCCCCCCCACCGTCACCGACGCCACCGCCACCACCTTCATGGCGGAGCGCGCCGCGGCCGAAGCGCGACGCGCCTCGTCCCACCACCTCCCAAAGCCCGCACCCCAGGCCCACGGACCGCTCCCGACCAAGCCGGAACAACGCCAGGGTCCACCAGCAGCGCCCCCGCCCCCCTACCGGCCCCCGATGACAGCCCACATGCAACGCATGCCCCACTACCGCCGCCGCCGCGAATCCCCGCCCAACCCCGAGGCGGAGACCGTACGCGCCCACCCGCGGGTCCACATCCGCGTGCACCCCCACTCCCCACGCACCCCCACGGAACAGGACTACGAGGAATCCCCCCGACCCGCCACCGCCGCCGGTCCCCACGACCCCGTCACACCCACCCACGCCCACTCCTCCGCCCACGACCGCAGGCCCGCCCAGGAACAGTGGTGGCAGCGCTGGACCCACACGCAGCTCTGGGAGCTGCGGAAGTGGGCCCGGGGAGAGCCCTCCCTCGAGGGCCTGGTCCATCGGCCCCGCAAGGGGTCGGTGGAGAACTGCCGCCTCCGGCCGGCGGGGGGATGGATGCCGCAGGCCGCATGGGAAGCCATGCTGGCCGATGCGCTCCACCCCCTGGGAGTCCACCCCCGCAACCTCCCCGCGCCCCAGGACCACCCGTACGTCCTCAGGCGCCTGCGGGAGACCCTCCAGGAAACGCGGCGAGACGACATCCGCCTGTGGGACATCACCCAAAGCCCAGCCCCGCAAGCACACACCCCCTCACCACCCCACAAGCGTCGGCGCACCGACACCGGCGACACCCACAGCACCCCAGGAGCCCTGCGCGCCACACAACACGACGCGCCAGACCCCCCGGCCAGCGGCGCCGCCATCTAACCCCGTTACCCAGCACACCACCACCACGGGGCGCCACGCCAGGCCCCGCCCAGAAGTCACTAAACGAACCGGACGCCGAAGGAAGCCAACGCACACGACAACGAGCACCACTACGCCCAAAGGCGCCGAACCCGGACCCGATACCGTGGGCTCCTCTCCACCCTCAGCACGACACACCCGTCACCGACGTCACTCCTCCGCCGTGCCCCCTCCCACGCCACCGCCCCGCCCTCCCCCCCTCCCGCCACACGTCCCCACGCCGCCCAGCACCCGGCCCCACACACTGCGCCACAGCATCGCCTTAGTCCGGCTCCTCCACCATCGCGCCACTTGGCACCTCACAGTAGACCGCCGTCCTGTGGTCCCGCTCCCCCCAACACCGCTCCCGGGGCCGCACCCGGCCCACGTCGTGTTCGCCCCCACGTCGCGGGCCGCGGACATCCTCCCGCTCCTCGCCGCCACCCCTCCCGGGCATCGCATACTGCTTGCCGCCAACCCCTCGGTCCTCAGTGAGGTCCCCATCGAGCACGCCGACGCCCTGCACGTGCGCCCGCTGCTGCCCAACCTGCACGCTGCGTACGCCCCCGGCACGCCCGTCGACCCCTCCGTGTGGGACTCCCAGTGAGGCCACCGGCCAACGGCCGGCCCGCACGCACCACCCCGCACTCGCCTCGGGCACACGACCCCGTTGACGCCGCTACCCACACGCCCGGCCCCGCGCAACCGCCTAACCGAGCCAGAACTCAAGCACAAATCAAACCCGAACCACACCCCGAAACCGCTAACCCTTGACTCCTAACCAAACCCGCCGAGGGAACAACGTAACCACAGCCCACACCCACAGCCCACACAGCCGCCTAACCAGCCAGCACCAGAAGCAAAGAGACACCTCACCAAACCCACCCTGACCCAAGCCTAACCGAGCCGAAGCTGAACACAAATCAAACCCGAGCCACATCCCGAAACCGTCAACCCTTGACTCCAAACCAGGCCCGCTGAGGGAAATACGTAGACACAGCCCACAGCCACAGCCCACACAGCCGCCTAACCAGCCAGCACCAGAAGCAAAGAGACACCTAACCAAACCCACCCTGACCCATACCCGTGTACATCAGGACACGCGAGCCGCACCCCTGGGGCGCGACCGCCGCCACAGCACCGACGACACACGCCAGAGGACACAACGCTATAGCACCGCCGCACCAGCTGCCCATGCCTGTGCCTGCAGTGTACGCGCGCCCCTGCTTTCCTCTTTTTTGTTTTTTCTTTTTCTTTTTTCGAAAAAAAAAAAAAAACAGAAAAAAAAAACAAGTAAAAAAAAAAAAACGAAAATTAGGGGGGGAAGAAGAGGGACACAACCACCCATGGCACACGCGCACCGCACACAGCACGCACACCGGTGAACAGGAGCCCAGTGGCCCAGGACACCGCACATGCAACACAACACACCGAGCGAGCACACCGGTGAACAGGAGCCAGCTGGCCCAGGACACCGCAGACGCACCACAGCAAACCGCGCGGGCACACCGGTGAACAGGAGCCCAACGGCCCAGGACACTGCACACACGTAGGGCGGCCGAGGGACAGGAAGAAACCAATACCCCATGGGTCGGACGCACTGGGGCGACCCAGCCGACCCACCGGGCCAGTGGCAGGAGCGGTACTCCAAGGCCACTGGTCCGAGCCCGGCCAGGCTGCATCGGGGACCATGGCAAACGTCACCCGGAGCCATGGAAGCAACCGGTGACAGGCGAGCCGGTACACAGTCCAGGAGGGGGTCACCTGCCAAGCAGAGTGGCCCCGCAACTCAAGCCACAAGGGTGAGGCGGTCGTACCGTAGACAAGCGGGAGCAATACCCCTTGTGGTGAGAGATACTCCACACGGCTGGGCAGCCCCCCAGAGCTGCCGCCCAAAGGAGGGGGCATGTGGCCCTACCCATGGACACATGTGGGGACACCCTCCCACTGAAACCAGACCGGATGGTCAGGAGCAGAGGTCGCAGTGGCATGGGCAGCAACATGGCTTGGCACCGAAGACATAACGATAGTGTTGACTGAATAGTATCCTGCAAACAGATATGGTACACATAGCCAATGAAATACCTGATATGCACATATGAGAAATCCACCCTATCATCCACTAATTGAATAACTACTAAACATCCATGATTGCCTTATCTATCCCACATCCTATGTTCCTAACAAGGAAATGGAATATGATATACCCTATCCCACATATATCCCATATATAGGGCCAAATAATGCTCCCTTAGGGGTAAAATGCCAGGGTAGGGTTGTGACCTGCTTCACCCCCCCACTTAAAACGACTGCCACGGGCAGGAAGTACATGCCCAAGAGGAACGTAGCAGTCACAAACAGCAGCAAATCACAGGTTAGCAGATTGCCTCCCAGCGGGAATCGAACCTACGCAGGCAGTCTCGGAGCCGGCCGCACAGCCGCTGAAGTAGCCCCGATCGGTGGGAATCGAACCACCGCTGATATCCAGAAATTGACAAACGGGATCCCGCAGGTCCCGCAATAAGTAGTAGGCGAAATCGCGAGCTGTTGCGCGTAAAGTCTGGTCCCTGCGTGTCGCATGAGGCATGTGGGGTCCAGCAGGTAAGGGCAGGTAGTTTTTCAAAGAATTAAAACTAAAGGCAAAGTGAAATCACACTTTTAAACAAAACTGAAGGTAATGGTACATGCGAAGCGGTGCGACGCGAAAGTGCAAAAATTTCACATGTTGAAAAAGAAAAACTGCCAGGAGTACTGACGGGAATGTCCAACAGTAACGTAGGACTGTGCCTGCAGCAGGGAGCACGTGGGGAAACAAAGGTAGAGGTCAGGGATGCATGACTGACTTGTGCTCGCCACTGTCTTGTGCATGCTTAGGCCACTTAACAAACACGGCCCTGATGGCCCACCGTGCGCGCGGTAGCTCACTAATTAGAGGAAAGAGGTCACGATGGCCTCAGGGTAAAAGAGCCGCTGCAAGCACTAGGCACAAAGAAAAACACGGGTACGATGCCCACACCTTCCACCTTCGTGCTTTAGACAATTTATGAGGGCTTGTATGGTCTTGATGCTGCTTGATGTGCTTGACCTAACGCTTGTATTAACGAGTGAGCTCTTGCTTGTAAGATGTAAGCTTGCTTGATCACTTGCTTGTAAACGTCCAGACAAGGCCTAGCCAAAGGCCCACTTGTCAAACTGACCCGACACACAACAAAAATGAAACGAAGGCCGGTGTGCCTTGTGTGTGGATTGTCGGAAACCAGCCACGGCTGTGGCTAAATGCTACGGGCACGGCTCAGCCAAGGGCCGTGTCCGTGTGGATGCTTAATTTAGCATGTGTGTCACACGTGATGCACCACGTAGAGGGTAAAGGAGGAGGTACGGAGATGGGATGAGGGTGTGAGTAGACACACTTAAATAGACAAACCTCATAACCATGTAATAATAACCTGACCTCACTGCTAACCCCTCACCTAGGAGCCATACTACGTATATATATCATATATACACATAATAGAGCGATGCACACCGACAAACACAAGACACACTTGTGCGCGCACACCCATTGGCAGGGCCCGGGGGCACACACTCGCCCGGAGGGCATCACAGAGTGTGGGTCTCGCGGTGGCGGCCTTGGGGCACGTGATGGTGGCACTCCACACATACGGCACGTGCAAGAGCTTCCACAAACTACTCACGTACACACAACAAACAGTAAGCATATCCACAATAGAACACGTGTATAGATACGCCACCTTGTTGCTTGGTGTTCGTGTGTGTCTTGTGGGCGTGCGTATAAACACTTAGGTTAGCTTGCGTGTTACCTTTGTCGGTGGGTGTGCCACCGGCGGGCCGTAGCGCAGGGGGTCACCTCCAGGTTGCAAATTGGGGAGGTCGCCCGTACGGTCCCGCTGGTGTATCAGCCCACCCTGCTCCCCGGGGGCACGATGACACGCCCCGAAGGAGTTTTACTCCCCCAACCCCTCTACACCGTGTATGACGGATTCATGTTTACACCTCCGTGTGTAAACTTGGGCCGGTGTACACGGCTACAAAACCCCAAAGGTAGGTGTCAACCTAGGTCTTGCTTGTTCGGGGGGGCGGGTGATAACCAACGTAATAGGCAACCATATAATCCCGTAACTAAATTAATGGCATGCGCACACACACGCTACCACTGGCCACGGGCACACCCGGTTTTGGTGTGTCTCGGACAGAGAGACTCGTGTGTGTTGTGGAAATCCAAGTCCACGCACGGGTCTCTATAAAGAAAAATGCCACGCCCATATCCCAACCCGTTTGGTTGGGTGTTGGGATAGAGGACCCCTCGGGTGTTGTGGAAATCCAAGTCCACTCGTGGGGAACTCTAGAGAAAACATTGATATACATATTCTCTCGTAAACATATGCATGTGCACACTCGCCCTTTTCATCATATTGTTTGTTCCCTCTCGTTGCAGGCAGGAATTCCCCCGCGAAATTCATCAAGGACATGAAGAGCACACCCAGCCAGCATGCGGCCCCATGCAATGGCAATGGAGGGTACCCACTCCCAACCCGGGCACGCATAGCGACCGGGGGCGAATACCCAGGCGGCGGAGACGGCCCAAATCCGCAACGCCACTCCTTGCCTTTGAAGACCCCACCCACTCATAGAGTGACGGGGCAAAGGCACCCATTGCAATTCATATTAGAATACTTGTATTGTAGAGGACGACCCCTCCCTCTAGGCTTAAGTCCTCGCCGTATGTAGTGGCAATCTTGCACGCCACGAAATTTTTCCACGTAATGTGAGCCACACGAGTACTTCGTACCTTGTATACCTACCCTCGTGTGGACAAGGGCAAATCGGTGGAAAACCATCACGCCCAACACAAAAAGGGAAAATGGGTTGTACCCGCCAACCCAACGAAGTTTTCAAGCCTTCGCCATTTTGAGCAAATGATTTAGCTCGTTGGCTTGGGTCACGGGTCAGGGACGGTCGTGGGGTCGTGGTTTCGGTACGGGGCGGCACTCCGAAACCTTGCAAACACCACCATGCGCACAACCCGGCAGAGTCTTCGGGAAGTGCTTGCCACGTTGTTAGCACCCTTGACAGGGGGCGTCATCGTGGGCAGGACTGACGGCAGTAGTCCTGGTGGTGGTAGGAGTGCTCCAGTAAGACCCAAGGATAGGGGTTTGAATGGCATTAAGACCCCCGAAAGAACACGTCCCACTTCCGCCCCAGGCTATATGCCACACCACCCCACCCCAAGGACTCTCAAGCCTTTAGCGGTGAGAGAGGTAGACGGTGGGGTAAACCTGCGGTACCCACCGCCCTGCTCCGGTGGGGATTTTTGTAACCGAGGAGCGCGCCGTGCATGCACATCTTCTTTCCTGTCTCCCACCGCTTCTCGCTCTCTCCTCCCTTCCCCAAACAATAATATATCCATATTGGTTAGGGTTTTCTTTTCGTGGCACGCTCATGAGAGCGGTCCACCAAGGTGGGCAAGGATGTCAACGGTTTGGGTGAGATTCTGTTTCTGCAAGTAATCTCTCCAAACTTTGTTGTAGGACGGTAGGAAGGTTTCAACGGGTTCCTCGGTATCCCAATCTTTGGTATAACCCTCCCACCGCACCTTGAAGAGAAGTCTCTTGCGGTAAGTACGGTGACTCAATATCTTCTTGACATTATAGGTGTCCTCCTCAAACTGGGAGGGCACTCTAGCAACCTCCTCCGTGTAATTTAGAGGCACGGGGGAGCGAGGGGAGTTGACCGTTTTCATTAAACAATCAACGTGGACGTCAACTAACCTCCGTTGGTCCACTTGAATAACATAGAGGTCGTGCGCCTTCTTGGCCACAACCTCATAGGGCCCATCCCAATAGGGACAAGTCTTATCGCCAAGATTCTTGCGTTGGCGACGGACCCATACGCGGTCCCCTTTTGAGAAATTGGGGGACATCCTCCTACTCTTATTATACTTACGAGCCATTGTCTCTTGCACTTGAATCATAGCCCTCCGTGCAAGAGCAATAAGCTCCTCACGCCGTTGGAAGTAGTGAGCGGCGTCTTGGGCCACCCCCTTAGGCTCAGCAAGAGGAGGCCCCTTAGTACGGTTGTGTTTACCAAACACAATCTCGTTAGGTGTATAACCTGAAGGACCTGTAGTCTCATGCCACGCTCGTACAACGGCGGGCAAAACCTCTACCCAATTAGTTCTCTTTTTCTTCAAGGTAATGGCTTTAGCAACGGCACGCCTTAGCTGCTTGCCAGTATTTTCGGCCTTGCCATTACCTTGGTGCCTACCCGCGAGACACATAGTCGAGCGGGCACCAATCTTAGAACAAAGGGTTTGGAAATATTGGCTCACAAATTGTGGCCCACGGTCGGAGCATATTTCACGAGGGGCTCCGAACCTATCCACCCAGCGCTCCATTACCAAATGGGCCGCTCTTCTCCCCGTTAGCCCTTCATCCTTGTCTCCATGACGGGGTTTAGGAATAGGGATCGCGATGAGGTAGCCGGAAAGCCGGCATACACATAGGAGCATTCGGTCATACACCTCTCCATCGTGGGAGGTGGAAGGGTAGTGAAACACATCAAGCGCTATGGAGTCCATGGGCTCCATAGGTATAGGCATAGGGGTCATGTACCCTTGCTTGCGCTTGGTGTCATGCGTGTGAATGGCACATGAGGGACAAGTTTGACATTGCAGTTCCACTGCTTTGTACAACCCCTCACCTTCCACGCCATGGTTAATTTCCTTCCAGTGTTTTTCCACACTGGAGGTAGTAAAGTGAAATGCATCATGGTATTCGGCTACCAAACGATGCACTAGCGGCCTAGGAACACACCACCGTCCATTACGGACGAGCTTGTTATCCACCAACCTCACTCCATCTTGGAAGCTCCCATTCAAGGCATCTTGCCACATTTGTTTGTAGCGTTGACAATTTGGGTAGTGTTTAGCCCAATTTATCTCAAAAACATTGGGAGCATCCTCCCCATGTATAGGAGTTGCTTTCTTGTGGGACTTCCAAGATTTTTTTATCTTGACAATTCGCTCCAGTCTCCGAAGCTTTCTCTTTTGCTTCGTCCCCCCCCCCACTGGAGGCGAAGCCAGAGGGGGTGGATCACACGCGGGTGCCCCTTGAGCCCGAGGCGCCGCTTTAGACCTAGTAACAACGGGCGCCACAACCGCCCTAAATACAAGGGGGCGGGCGAGAAGTTCCTCCTTCTCGGCCGCCATCATGTCCCGCACATCCCCGGCCGCTTGGGCCGTCCCATGTATGGACACATCACCCAACGCCGGGTTAGCAGGGTAAGCCCAACGGGACAAGAAATCACCCACGGGGTTCACTGGCCCCGGAGTGTAAACCACATGGAGGTCGAATTTAGAGAACAATTCATGCCAACGTGCTTGGCGTGGAGAGGGACCCCCCACGGTTTTGAGGTCCTCCGTAGCCCAATTTTCAAGGGTACGGTGGTCCGTACGGACCTCCACGCGCTTGTTCCCCACCCGACCATGCCATTTTAAAAGCGCCGCCACTATGGCGTAGCATTCTTTCTCCCGAGGGCTCCAATTCAATTGGCTGCCTGACAATTTGCGGGAGAAAAAGGCAAGGGGGCGTAGGGCACCATCGGGACCTTCCTGCTGTAGGGCCGCCCCCACCGCCCAATTACTAGCGTCCGGCCTGAGGACAAAGTCCTTATCCCAATCGGCTAGTTGGAGGGGAACAATGTCCGTAATAGCACGCTTGAGCTTCAAAAAGGCCTCGTTAGCCGAAGCATTCCATGTTAGGCCTATCTTCTTGCCATTCTTATGCTTAGGCAAATCCTTCAACATATTAATCAAAGGGGTAGCTATGGAGGCGTAGTGTTGGACATAGCCCGAATAATAGTTGGCGAGCCCCGAGAACCCCCGGAGCTCCCGAACATTATCCGGCTTGTCCCAACGCTCAAGCGCCAACATTTTCCCTGGCGCCGGCCGACGTGTGCCATTTTCCAACACATGGCCACAAAACTCAACCGAACGAACAAAGAAATCGGTTTTGCTAACCGAAGCAACCAACTCCTCTTTTCGTAGCCTATCAAACACGGCACGCACGTCGCGGTCGTGGTTAGCCAATAGCTCCTCCTCCGTCGCACCGGAGGAACCAATAATAATATCATCAATATATACGTCCGCACAATCCAAACCCTGCAAAACATGGTCCATGACCCGTTGAAAAATAGCGGGCCCATTCTTGATACCCATAGGCATAACACGCCATTGGTATCGCTTACCCGCCAAATTCATGGCGGTCTTAGCCCGGGATTCAGGGTGAAGGGGAATTTGATGAAACCCTTTACTCAAGTCCACAATAGTGAAAATCTTGTGTTTGGATTGATTTTCCAACATGTTTTCTATGAGGGGGAGGGGGTGTGCGTCGGGCAAGGTAGCCTCATTAAGTTGGCGGTAGTCCACCACGAGGCGCCATTTTCCTTTCTCTTTCTTGGGCACAACAAAACCGTTGGACGCCCATTCGGAGGCAGGGCACGGCTCAATCCAGCCACGAGCCAAAAAGTCCTCCACTATTTCTTGCTCCGCCGCGGCACGCTCCCCCACCAACCGTATAGGTTTTACGGACTTGGGTTTGGCGTTCGGGTATAGGTCAAGTTTAGCAAACCCCAACCGTTCCGTACCACGGACCTTAGGGTGTTCCTGGTCCGGACGGAGACGAACCTCCCCACTAAAAACATCCCGCTCATAGTCTGCGAGGATGCGCCTCCTCATGAGCTCCACCTCCGGAGACACGATAGGCTCTTGGGTGGTGACAATGCCACCCACACGAGAAGCCGCGAACAATCGTGTGGCGCCTTTACGTTTTCGGTAACGCTTAACGGTAGTGGCCCTCCCACCCAATAACTCTCGTTCAATTTTCGCAATGCGTGAACGCACGCATTCTTGTGCCTCCAAATCTTCGGGGGTAGGATCAAGAGTAACGGGTGCGAGGAGTTTTTTATGGGTTGCCTGATATGTGAGGGTGCGCACCGAAGCCAAATGGTTAGGCACCCTTTCATCCTCCGACTCTTCCTCCGAGGTCATGCCCGGCTCGCCATCCGTGTTGGGGTTAGAGACGGCCGGTGCCAAAACGGAGGCCACATGACATTTAGTGGCCGCCAAATTTTCCTCCGCAATACCACCGTCCACGTATAGCGCCACCGTGGACCAACCCCGTTGAGGAAGGGGCGTGAGGTGGTCATTCTGATAGAGACAGGCTTTAGTCTCTGGTCCAGGAAGGTGGTACCCTTGCAAAGTAATTTCCATAAGGGGTTTCCACCACTCCCTATGTGTCCACTTCGGCCCTACGACGATGGCTCGTAGTTTTTCTTGCCGAATTTTCCGAACACAATCGGAAAACCGATGATAGGGAGGGCACATCCAATACAATTTAGAGGGGTCCGCGGGAGTGGAAAAGAAATCTTCAAGCGGCGAAACCCAACGGGTAGCCTGGGCCATACCCGGGACCCTATTGAAGGCGTCCACGTCGGGGTTTTTGCCAAATTGTTTCTTGACACGTGCGGCCCAATATGGCGTGAGGCCATAGTCAGACTGGGTCCACATGGACCCATCACGCCGCGTAGGTAGAACATCACGGGCAAGGGCTTCGGGAGCAAATTCAACGAGCTCCAAAGCACAAGCCCGGTCCTGTACGGGGGCCACGGAGGAAGCGGTCAAGGCATAGGATATGTGTTTCTCGGCCTCAACACGGTTAGGCGGTTCGCCACCAGGGGGCGTAACCACAATGGCCGGGGCAGGGTGCGTAGGAGCGACCGCCCCAATGACTGGAACGGTTAGGCCCCACACGGACTGACGTGACACCTTACCATGAATGGGTTTCACCAAAAATGGTTTGCCGGTTCGTGGAGCCTCACGGAAGTCCTCAATCCAAAAACAAGGGTGCACTGGATGGTGAGAGTACAAACAATTGAAACGGGCAAAATGGCTCACACAATGTTCGTAACCCCATGGGTGCCCCAAAACCATATCCCAAGGTAAATTCGGGACAAGGTACGGGGACACGCCATACTGGGCAACACGAGGAAGTGAAACACTACCATCCACAACCCCCGTAAATTGAATTTTGACGTCTATTTGCTCGTCCCCCCCTGGCAAAGGCGTCTCATTATCGGCTTGGAGTAGGCGCTTCCGTTGGGGGGATTCATATTTTTCGGAGAGTTGGTGTCCAAAAACATTGGGGTTGGCCAAAGCGACCGCTTGGCACCCAAAATCCACCAAAACACGGAGGGCCTTGCGTTCTCCATTGGGCAAAACAACCTGAACGGAAAGTTCGGTTTGAATCTCACTAGTCACTATATGCCCCTTCATGACTCTCGATGGAACGAGAGCCACGGTAGTGTCACAGGGGTGCCCGAGGTTTTCTTCTTTCGAAGGGGGCGCCTCTGGGCACCTCTACCAACGTCCGCGCCCGTTCGGCGCTCCCTTGCCTCCTTTATCGCCCTTGCCGCCGCCACCCTTATAACCACCACCACCCTTATCACCACCGCCACCCTTATCGCCACCCTTAGGCTTACCACCTTTAGACTTACCCGCAATGTTCCAATGAGTGTCATTGCACGGAGAATTAGGCTTACACGTCCAAAGGGTGGTATTGGTGGCACCCCAATCAATCCAAGACATGTCCATATCCGTTTGTTTACGTGTGTTCCAATGTTTGGAACACGGAACCCAAAAGGTAGGTGGCGGTTTAGCCCCGGGGTCGACGGGTTTCTTCGCCGGAGGTTTAGAGTGACCCACGGCGTTGACGGAGGTGTCAGCGGGTTCGGAGGTGTCAGGGTCCGCCGTAGCCTCCGCATTAACCGCATGCACCGCGGTTTTATTGTGAGAAGGGCGATGAGTGTACGTCACCGTCGTCTTGTCTCCTTTATTGAGGCGTTCGAGGGCTTCCCTCTCTGACACGCTTTTATGGGCAAGGGCGTAGATTTCCGCAGGCTTCAAACGAGGCCTACGTTGCTCCACTTTCATAGTGTAGCCGCGTGTGTGAGGTGTGTTGTTGAGTTTCAAGATCCACTCCTGGAGAGCCGGGTCTTTGCAGTCAACTATCACCCCCGGCCCCGAATAGGAAACAATCTCAGGAACCGTAGTGCAAGCTTGAGCGCTATATTTCCTGAGTTCTTTTTCGAACGGGGCGCGACCCGGCGAAGGGTCAAGGCCACTAAAATCCACCACATAGCTGTCTGGGCTATTCTTAGCCTCTTGCTTGACGACCTTCTCCTTGATCCACGGGAGCTTGCTTAGGAGCTGCTCCCGGATCACGTGGGGACGAGTCTCATTGCTCAGAGGCAACAAACGTTGCCAACGAGCATAGAAATCTTCAAGGTCGATGAGGGTCACTTGCCCTCTAACCACCCTGGGGGTGAGGGCTCGCCATCTTTCATCAGCCCTTGAGGGGTCATACTCGTGGAAACGTTGTTCCAAAAAGTCCCACAACTCTTTGAGGGTGGGGGCCGTGCGTGTGTGGTGGGTGGCCTCGGCAACCCGGGCGTTGATGATCGCCTTTAGCCATGGGGGCAAGGTACTCAAAATCATTTTTGCCTCGTTGGCCTTTCGGTACATGGTATCACACCCCCCCAACCATTGTTGAAGCTTCTCCACCCACTCGTCGTAGCACTCTAGCTGCCCATTAAATTGCGGTTTAGGCATATCACTATCCTCCACCGCTTTGGTGTAACTATTTTGCACCATAGGCATTTGGTACGGGTGGTAAGCAGGGGGAGCCATGGTCGGGGGTGCACCTCCACTTGCACTTGGTGCAACTTTCACTGGAGAGACTGTACACGTATCCGTAGGATGAGAGGGCGTGTACGAAGGTTTCCCAGGGGAAGTGAAAACATTTTTCGTGAGGGGATTAATGTTCCCCAACGAAGAGGTGTTCTCCTCTTCATTGGCCCACGGGGCCGTAGGCTCCGTGGGGTGTTCTTCGCCCTTAGGCGTCGCCCTCCACTCGGGAACAGCACGTTCCTTCTGCTTTTCGGCGATTCCCCTCCACGATGTAGGTTCTTGGGGGTGGGGGTGTTCGTGGTGTTCTTCCCCCCCCCTCGGCCACCCCGAATCCGGACAAGCGTTCGGATGGTAGATGCAATCGTGGGATGGGTGGACGGAGAAAGGAAGGACACACCCACCACCGGATGAACCGGATGGCGCGCCCATGGGCGCCGTAGGCGCCGCCGGTGTAGGATCAGGAACGGGCGGAGGCGCCGATGGCGGGGGTGGGACCACCGTAACGGGTTCCGCAGGCGTGGAGTACCAGTGGTCCCACGCATCGATCCTAGATGCAACGGCGGCGTAACGTGTAGCGAGCGACTCCACTGCGCTAAAGCACTTAGCCGTGTTGCCGTTGGACATCTTAAGATGATCTGCCACGCTAGCCTCCACCACCTTAGAATCCCGTTGGTATGCCTGAACCACCGCGTCAAACTTAGCCAATGTAGACAAGATTTGGGTCATCCGGTCCCCGTAGGACTGACTGATGCCCACAGTAGAGGCTACTGCGTGAGAAAGTTCCTGATGGGATCGCTGCAACTCCAGATTCTGATTTCGCAGGTCCCTCACCTGTGCCATCAGAGATTGGATGCACGTTTCGTAGTGCACCACACACCGGGGACAGTCACAGGTGTGCTGTAGGTCGTCCTCCCCCCGTGTAGGAGTGGGGCCCCCAGAATGTCGAAAAGATGGACCCCCCCCTCCGCGAGGAGGAGATGACCCACCACCGCCCCCCCCAGCAGCCCCCCCTGCCACGGAGGGACCAGAGGGCCCCCCCGCAGGGCGAGAAGGGGGTGTGGGGCGCGCAGCAACAGGCGCTGGCGCCCCCCCACTAGAGGGATGTCCCCCCCCCGAACCCCCACCCCTAGATGGCCGAACCAGGTGCGGGATTCCTTGCACGTGCTCGATGTAAGCCACCTGGCGGTGGCGGGGTGACGGCGGAGGGGGAACATGACCAACAGTATTCGGTCGCGGCGGTGGGGGCGGGGAATCGTCCACCACAATATACTGTGGTGACTCATGAACGACCATAGGTGGTCGAGTTCTCGGATGGGAAGCAAAAACAGGCTCCGATCCCGTTGCAACCGCTGGATCCCCCCCCCAATTGGGCAGTTGGGGGTCCTCCGTAGGAGATGTATTTGTGGGGGGAGAGACCAAATTTATTGGGAGGGTTGCTGAACCTCCCTCCACCTGATTCCCTCCCCCCCAGCACAGATTGTTGACCCTCGGCACTGCCGGAGAATCATCCACTAGGGATGGACGATCTTGCGTGCCACTCATAGGCACTGAAGATGTAGTACCGGCCCGGTCCTCCGTAGGCTCCGGAGATTCCACGATAAGACACGGGCGGTTTTTGACGCCGCTCATAGGCACCGGGGACTCTTCCACAACAATGAACTGAGGGGCCGGAGAGTCCTCCACCGTGATGTAGTGGGGGGCCGGGGATTCTTCCACAAGCATGGGGCGATCCCTGGTCCCTGACATAGGTTCAGGAGGTGCAGGCGACGAGGCAACGGAAATAGGGGAATGATGGAGTTCATGACGTTCCAACACTCCAATCTCCTCCTCCTCATCGTCGTTCCACTGCTCCACCGCCAGGGGGAACCACTGGTCACACTCATCCTCCTCGATTTGCGTGGGGGATTCCTCGATGATCGTAGGATTTAGCCTGGATCCGCTCGGGGGATTGGGATACGCTCCCAAGGCAGGAGATTCCTCCACCAGGGAGGGAAACCGCCGCGATCCACTCATTGGAGCGGGCGACGATTCCACCACAGTGGGGTTCTGCCTAGTCCCCGACAGGGCTTGCTGGATCAGGGCCACGGCCTCTCGAGCCGGACCCAGATGGCCATGGGGATCAGGCGTGAGCGCGAGGACTCGACGGTTTTCAGCGTCGAGTTGGTCAACAATGGGGCTGATGGGCCCCGCCGCAAACAGGTTTTTTCTGACCTGAGGCTCTGGCAACCCCCCTAGCGACGGAGGAGTGCCAGAGTCGACCACGATAGGCCCCATTGGCGAAGCCATCGTACCCCAGTCGGCAGCGCGTGAGGGCGCAGCGTTCGTACGCTCGATCGCCCCAGTAGACAGGTCGATTACTGCCCGATTCTCGGCGCTAGTAACGGTTCCCGAGCCCATAATAGGCGATTGTGGTCCTCTTATCGCTCCCTGAGGGTGGCCGTCTATTTCCCCCCCAACCATCCCAGGTACACCAGCTGGATTTCGAGGATGGGGGGCCCCGATGGGAACATTCGGGGATTTCGGAAACTTAGGATTTGTAGCCACTTGGGGCTTGGCCCGTTTTTGCGGCCCCTGCCCGGTCGATGGGGTCAGGGCCGAGGAGGTCCTGAGAGTGGGGACCTGGACACCCTCAGCTATCCCTCCCGGGGAAGAGATTTTGACTTGTATTTGGTCCATGATGTCTTGGACCGATCGCTTTCCGCGATGCCAAACGCCCAACAGAGACGAAAAATTTTCGCCTCTGCTACCATGAAACCAGACCGGGTGGTCAGGAGCAGAGGTCGCAGTGGCATCGGCAGCAACATGGCTTGGCACCGAAGACATAACGATAGTGTTGACTGAATAGTATCCTGCAAACAGATATGGTACACATAGCCAATGAAATACCTGATATGCACATATGAGAAATCCACCCTATCATCCACTAATTGAATAACTACTAAACATCCATGATTGCCTTATCTATCCCACATCCTATGTTCCTAAGAAGGAAATGGAATATGATATACCCTATCCCACATATATCCCATATATAGGGCCAAATAATGCTCCCTTAGGGGTAAAATGCCAGGGTAGGGTTGTGACCTGCTTCACCACCTGGGACACATGGACCGGGTGGCCGCGACAATGCCTTCCCAAGCACATGCGGGAGCGGCTCAAGAGGCACCTGACATAGGGCAGTGGGAGGGACAGGACGTCCCCTTGGTAAGACCTTCTTCCTGCAATGTCAAAGGAGGCATCCCGAGCTCCCGAAGATACCTACCTACCTACCTGTAGTGTAGTGGTGTCTCCTGTCCCGCGTGCTTTTCCTCGTGGGCAGGGGAGTGCGTTAGCTTTTGGCCTGTAGCAAAAATGGGCGTTTTGTATGCCCTTAGCACACTTGGCCACCCCTCCCCTCTAGTAGGTAGGGCTTTTGCCGTCTTCCCTCAAGGATAGGCGCCAGCACAGAAATTGGGCGCCATAGGAGTGGTAATGAAGCATTTGGGGGGAGGGCAACCTCCAAGCTTCCCTTGGCATGCACGACCCCAAACCCATGAAATCCAAGACTTGAACTCGAATTTGGGATTCTCCAAAGAATTCTGTGATCCTTGCCTCGGCCATGACACAATCTGGCGTCCTGGGCAAGGACATGAAGGTATATGTAGACAATAGAAACATGTAGACAAGTAATATGTATATGTAACACTTCTATACTATAAAATAGTATAAAAAAGAAGACGAAATGAAGGCGACGGCGTCGCCGCCATCAGAAAATCTGACGGCTACCAGGCGTCGCCATCAGGATCTCCACTGAGATCCTGCCCTAACTGGGCCAAACAGTGTTACCGCCAGGCGGCTCGTCCTGGCTGGACATGTGATCCAGCACCCTCTGTACGAAGGTATTCCCATCATAGGAACCGGAGACGATTGAGTCCACTTCCCACCAGGCTTTGTCCTGGCCTTTGCCCTCACGCTGGTTTCCCCAGTCGTGAAAGGGCTGATCCATATACCCCTGAACCAGATCCAGCTCCTCTTCTGTGAGGGGGTCTTCCGATTCTTTGATGTAAACAGGGGGAACCGCAAAGCACTGCCTCCATGGCTCTGCTATGATGCGGTTGACACACACGAAGTCCGTGGCGTCGGCCTGATCAAGGCCCCCATTCACATAGTGGAATTCCGTTGGCCATCTCTGGGGTGGCATGGGCTGTCCCTTAGCGTCCTGATAGACACTCTCTCCAGCCGGTAGGACGACCTTGTTCAAGGTCATGTTGGTCAATGAGGCTACCCAATGTCGGGTACTTTCCTCCTCGGTGCATCCCATAGGAACAACCAGCACTGCCTTGGAGCGGTTCTTGCGAATCTTCGCTATCGCTCTTGGAATGTCCCATCGAGGGCAATGGATCCACATCAAGCCCTGATGCGGACCCCAGTGCTTCTTCCACGCGGAGTCCTGGGCGCTCCAGTACTTCTCACACACCCGCAGATGGGCGCAGGTTCCTGAAGAGAACGCATCCAGGGCCAGATCCGAAGCTCCCAAGTCCGCGACAACTCGGCTCGCCACTTCCGGCATTACGCCGTACTCCTAGTTTGCAGGACCAGTTGGCTCAGTGTCCAGCGCGGCCACTTCGAGCTGATTGCGCTCGGGGTGGATCCATTGGCATTCCACATGGTGCTCAGGTGACGAAAGCCACGAGAGCTGGTCGTCCTGGTACAGGGTCATGGGGGCCTGGGCCGGGAGGACGCCGGAGTCCGTCTCCATCATGAAGTCGTACCCAACGATCATGTCCCAGTCCATCTCGGCCTCGTAGAAGCGACCGTGCAGAAGGATTTCCTTGCTGAGGTCTGGGCGGCTCAGCTCACGATGGTTCACGAACTGCAGCCCAATGGCCGCTTCCTTCGTGCCTCCCACCATGTACTGGCCGTTCGCCAGCTTCAGCCTGACAGGTTTCCGACTGTCGGTCAGACACTCTGGTGGAAGTAGGCCAGCCTTGACCAAGCTGACTTGAGCTCCCGTGTCGACCAACACGTCGAAAACCTTTTCCACTTCCCCGCATAAGGCACGGACCTTAAGATGCAACTGCCGCTCGCGACCGACACGGCGCACGGCGTGCAAACTCAGGATCTCCGGCCGTTCCAGAAGCTCAACAAGCGACTGGTGCAGGTCGTGGACAATGGGCTCAGGCTGCCCATCTGCAGCATCCAGCTGCGGTCCGGGTGATCCTCCGATACTCTCGGATAGATCTTGTAGTACATCAAACACATTCTTGGTCGCGAAGGACGGACGGGTGCAAGGGTTCGTGCCTTCACTTGCCCTCACCCCGCCTCCGCGACTGGGTGCCGGACCGGGCCTTGGGAAGCTTGGGGTAGCCTGATGGATCTTTGTGGTCACTTTCGACCTGTGGGACCACCTCGGTCGTCGTGTGACGCCTATGTTGGCCGTGTATGCCACTGCCACTGTGGTGGTGACCGTTGCAGCCGGCACCCGGTGCGCCTGGTATGGGTTAACGGGTCCTTTGGATGTGTGAGTGGCTCGGGGCTCAGGGGTATAAAGGACAGCAACAGGACTCTGCTCTTTGAATGTAGGGACAGAGATATGAATGCCGGGGCAAGTCGCCAGTGCTGCAGAGTCAGAATTCCGATTCAGATAATTATAAATTGTTGAGCGATGCAGAGGTTCGTTTTTGATATCGCATTGTACTGATTTCGACATAATGAGAGATCTGTCTTGGTTTCAGCACGTTTCCAATGATTTCAGGGTTGTTGCATTATATTTTGAATTATGGAGCATTCATGTCACTGTGGGTATGCTTCAATGCATTCGTCGCTTTGACTTCTTGCCAATCGTCGTGTTTCTCTCGTGGTATTGGAGATCTTGTATTGATAATTGAGATTTTGCAATTGGTGAAAATTCACGGCTTTGGGAAACAATAACATCAAGGTTTTGGAGATTATCAAAGAGAATTCTTTGGAGCAATGACGGACATAGACATGGTAGCACGAGGTAGTGCCATGGAGAAACTAAAAGCGTTGGCGCCCATGTTTGAGCTTGAATTGCATGGAGAATCGACTATTTGCGAAGACTACAATGATGGAGTATGGAATGAAATTCGACAACAAATAGCCACAATGTCTCGACATTCGTCGGTTGTAATAGAACAAGAACGATGGTTTGATGAGAGTGGTCAACCTCATGAATTTTTTCACTTCTCAAGTGTTCCTGACCGGTCACATCAAGTGGTGAAAATCATTGAACAATGTCGTGGGGAGTTGGTGTTTCTCATGAATGAGGTGAACAATCGAGTGGCGCATCATGAACAAACGCATGAGAACATCCGTATCACAATGGATACGGCGCTTGACAACATGGCTCGAATTGCGAGTGGCTTGCATGAGTGTAATGTTCGGGATCGACAATTATATGAAGGTTACCAGGGCATCACGAGTTCTTGGAATTGCCATATGCAAGGGTTTCGGGATATTGTTGTTCCTACATTGGTTGAGAATGACGAACTCATTCGTGGTCTTGACCAACGAATTCGTACCGACATCCCCAACATGGCTAAAGATCTTGAGACTCATGGTAAATGCATTGACACTCACGCCAAGCAAATTAATGGGTTATACACCAATTTCAAGGCTTTCACAGGTAAGTCCTTGACGGGTAGTCCGAGTGCCACTCCCATTGAGCCGCCACTTGTACGAATGGAGCGTGACATCAAGACCATCACACAAAAATTGGAATCAGCGAGTGGTCATGGAGCAAAAGTCAATGAGGTTGCTACTCGAATCTCTTCGTTGGAGACACGCATTGGGTCCACGCACCAATTGGTTGAGAGAATTGGTCTACTTGAAGTGGGATTGCAGGGTCTCTCTTCTACGTGGGATCGCGTCTCACGCCATGAGGTCGGGTGGCAAGCTTTTGAGGGTGTTCATCGTCATGTACAAGCTTTGCTACCTTTGACGCCTCATGTTTCCAATTTGGTTCGTGTTGAGGACACCGTGTCTTCCTTGTCTACTCAAGTGAGTCTTTTGGATGAGGAGGTCGAATGCTTGAAACGGGAAAATGAGTCGCTACGACAAACAATTCCAAAGCAATCACCACTCACTATGGAAACCGTGACGCTCATGATTCAACAAGTTGAAGATCGTGTGACTCGTAAATATGACGCCCAAATAGCTAGCATGGAATTTGAGTGTCGTGAATTCAAGCGAACGGTGAATGAAAATTACGGTGGGCTCTTACATCGATTCTCTTTGCTTGAGAGCTCCATGGGTGAAGCAAAGCGTGAGCGGGCTTCTCTCTCGTCAAAGGTTGAACATATTTCACAACGCATGGATTTGTGCTTTGATGATTTGACTTCCATATCACATGAGGTTGCAAATGGTCATGCGATGCGCAGTCAATTGCAAGAAGTGTCATCTTCGTTGGCTCATGTTGAAAGGGCGGTTGCATCATTGTTACCCCTTCTGCCTAAGTCTCAAAGTCTTCAAAATGACCTCGCACGCGTTCATAGTGTTATGGCCAAGTCTCATGATTGTGATGCATCATGCTCATGTCGTGCACTGATTTCGAACTTGCAAGATAATATTGATGAGATTAAGTCTCAAGGGATTGCGTTCTCCTCCTCCTTAGGGGATTTGCAATTTCAAACTTCCAAGTTCAATACGGCCATTGATCGGCTATGGGACTCGATAGGTTCGCGTAGTACCCATAGCTCTCACTGTAGTGAGCTTTGTTCGTGCCCAGTGCAGTTGACTTTGCATGGTGAGGCGTTAAAGCGCATTGATGGCATGCTCGATGAGCTTCGCGATTGTTTCGATGCAATGTCTGATGAGTTGTGCACACGTGGTCGTGACGCGTCGTTCGGCTCTACTCTCTCCTCTATGAAGGCGCAGTTGGACAATCTGCTTCTCTCTTCTCAGAGTATTGACACCTTACAAGTGAAGGTGGCTGCTCTGGAAGATGCTTACGAGAAGTGGACTACCTGCTGCGCCGATGAGGAAGAGGACGAATCGGATGAGGAGCCGAGCGATCAATATGGTGTGCGCTTTGCCTCGTAAGACTCAGAAATATATGAGTGTGAATCAAAGACCACCAGAGGTGAGAGTGTAAGCTCGCGGAAATGGGATGGCGTCTCACGAGGGTCCACGAATGAGGATCCTTTTGCTGACCTTCAATGGATCAAAGGGAGCACATGCGCTTCCTTTGGTGAATTGAAACTGCCTACCATTAAAATACGGCAACCATGTGGAAAGGGTGGGCGACCCATTCCTTCGTTGTTTAATAGTGACAGTACTGAGGCCTCCTTTGAAATGCCAGGAATACCTACGGCCTCTTCTGAATTCCCTATGGCTGATTTTTTGGCGGCCGTTGCCAATGGTGATGATGACCTCTCAGAGCAAGAACCCGGTGTTAAGTTGAGGGGCATTTTTGGCAAAGTGGGGAAGGATAGGCCTGATTTGGAGGCCTTGGATGATGATACACGCCGTGAAGTGATGAAAATACTCCGTAGGCCCAGTTGGGATGGTAAACAAGTTAGCCGGCCTATTTTTGAGAGGCAGTGGCAAGGGTTCCATCAGTATTGGTATAAACGGTGTGGGGCAGATACGATGGCCAAAATACTTCTAACAGCATTGCCTGAGTCTCTGCGCTCACTGTACACTCAGCTTCACTGGTTTATGGGTTGGACGTATAAGCATATTTGGCAGGACATTCTGAAATCGTCTAAGAACATTTCACGGCGTATGTATCGTAAAAAGTGGCGTAAGTCTCAGCCCCCCTCGAAAAAGACATTGCAGTCTTATGAGTTGTGGCTGCTTGAATGGACACTCATGGCAAGGCAAGCAGCACCGGTCACCCCCCTTGAGGCAAAGGAGGCCTACATCGATGCCCTGCATCGTCATGGAGGCTACCAGGACGAGCTCAATGAGCTCTATAAATATGAAGAGCTCAAAGGGGTAGAGCTCTCCCATCAAGGGGCGCATCAGCTGATTCAGTACGAGCTCTCATGGCGTACGAATCGTGATGCCGCCATGGAGGCAGACAAGGATGAGGCGGAAGCTGATCTCCGCAACGTCCGGGGCAGGCAGCAGGAGAGGGACAGAAAGGGAAGAAGGGCTCATTCAGCCCCCATTGATTTTTCCAAAGTTCCTCAGGACGCCTGCCTGTACTGTGGCAACAAGGGCCATAGGGCCAAGGATTGCAGGATTAAGAAAACTGACGTTGCCAACGGGACTCCTGGCAAACGTCAGAAGCAATGGCCCACAAGACCTTCTGGCGATGGGCGACAAAACGCGGGCGGTGGCAAAGGTGATACACGCAATACTGGTGGCGGGCGCAACACTGGCGGTGGTGGTGATCGTGATCCTTCAGGTGGTAGACGCAACACTGGCGGTGGAGCTGACAAAAAATCTGGCGGTGGCAAAGGGCGTGGCTCTGCTTTGGCTAAGGCGGCCGAGGAGGCTCAGGCACGCCTTGACAAGGGGCTGTGTGTGTCCTGTGGGGCTACAGGACACAAATTTGCTGACTGTCCGAAATTAGTAACTGGTAAGGCTCAGCACCGCCACACCAAGGGTCAGGAAAATTCGGAGACGAACGAGCAGTCCCCACCCCTGAGTGAATCTGCACCGGGAACCTCAAATGGTTAGAGGGGTCCGAGTGGAGGTAAGGGATTCAGGGCTGGGAGGGTAAGCAGTGTGTCGCCATCCACTGATGCGCACATTGCAGATTCTGATGGCCTGGCCTCGGTGGCCTTCACTCAGGACAGATTGACACCGGGGCCTGTGGCCGCTGGGGTGGTTGCACCTGTCACCACTGTGACGCTGTCAGTATGGACCCGGGCATTGCACTCATGCCGGGAAGTCTGGCGGCCAGTGGCATCGGTAGTGCGGCGCAAGCAGGCACATGTGTTGCGACGCAAACCGGCTGATCTTGGGCAGTCATTGACTGAACTGGTTGTTCCAGTACGGATACGTTTTTCGGATGGTGCGACAGAGTTAAGTACATCCATGTTGGTTGACTTGGGGTCTGAGGTTCTGGCTTTGGCGCCGGAATCGTTTTTTCAGGGCCGTCAACTAGTGTCAGCGCGTCGTCCCCTTCGTATCACTGTGGCGAATGGGGAACGCATAAAAGGAGGCACTCATGGGGCGGTGGTGGACCTGGGAGTGCAAATTCATGACTGTCAGGGTCAGCTTGTACAGGTGGTCTGTGAACAGGTGTTTGTGTACAAGGCGGATGTGCATGAACATCTGATTGTGGGCTATCCCTTTTGTAAGGCTTATGGCCTTATGGTGGATCCTGTCCTGGATTTACTCATGGACGCATTGTGTGGTCCAGCAGGCGGAGCAGGCAGTGACTGTTCCTGTACTTCTATTCACTGTGCGTGCAGGGCTGTTGCAGTGCATAGGCATAAACGCAACAGACCTAAATCATATGTTGCACGTCTGATTAATTTGGCTTCTGACAGCGATGACGAGACATCGCTTTCATCAGTTAATGTAGCATGTGTGCATGGTACAGCGCTGGCATCAGCTGCAGCCATCTGTGCTACATGCTTGCTTTCTGCCATTACGGCTGCGGCGGCTGTTTCATGTTCGGCAGCTCTTCTCTGCTTGAATGCAGGGGGTGCACCAAGTCGGACGTCGCCAACGCAACGTGGTGGTGAGCAGTTCGAAACGCGGGATCACAGGTGTACAGTGTGTGTGGGTGGGTGTATGTGCAGGCATCAACACGCCACTGGTTTGCCTGATCCTAAGTTGGTGCGTCAGCGAAATTCTTCTGAAGAATCCGACGACGCTTCCGAGCAGTGTGTCTCTGATGAAGAGACGGATTCAGAACTCCCTCCTACCATAGTTAAGCCTTTGTCGAGTGGCCCTCCGCCGGATTCCTTCGCGGCTGGATGGGGTTACAGTAGACCATACTCAGGGCCCTGGCAGGCCCAGAGTGAGGACTTGCAGTGGAGGCAAGAGCCGGAGCAGGCCTTGCAGACACGAGCTCTTTCGCTTCGACATTTTTGTGACTGCGAGGTTGATGAGTTGTGTGGTCATTGTGGTCCTGTGCAGTTGCCGGCAGCCGGCGATGCAGTAAATAAAGTGCCAGACCCCCTCTCTGATGGTGCTGTTAAGCCCACGTCTCTTTTATCGGATATGATGCGGGCTCGCTTTGCCGAACAGTGTGCGGCCAGCACGCGACTCACGCCTATGCAACGACGCATTAAGCTCCGCAAGCGTGTACGCCAGCATGCGTCCTACATGTTTGCAGCGGGACGCCAGATGTTGTTGCCCGGGGTGAGAGATAAGGTCTTGGGCTGGGCTGGACTTCAGGATTCTAAGTTCATTGATGCTTTTGCGACTAAAGATACAGCACTGTTTTCCAAATATTGGGATGCTAAGGCAGATGCGCTGGTGCAGGATTGGTCATACCCTTCCCCGGGCAAGGGTGACCACACTGATTACTTTTTGTGGCTTCACCCTCCGCATTATTTACTGCAGCAGACAGTTGATAAAATTTTGCTTGATCAGGCTAGGGGCATTATGCTGATCCCCGTGCAAAAAAACCATTCATGGTGACGCGTTCCCGTGGGGGGCCGGCCACGGGACGCTGCGGTGACACGCACAAGTGAGCAGGCAGGCAAGGCACTACGCTCACAAGGGCATCAATACGCCTGTGTCATGTGACAAAGCGTTTCAGAATCCTTGCCACTCTGCAAAGAGGGAACGAAAGTATGTACAGCAACACATCAGGATATGTACACATGGGGTTAAGACTGGACTGGGGTAAGGGCATCAAGGGACAATAGACACTCAGTCCCGACTCATATCCCAATCCCAGGTCCGACCCTCTCAGTGGCTGATGGGGGCGGGGGCTCAAACACGACCCATGCCCTGCTCAGTCCGGACCCTGAAACCCTGCCAATGGGAGAGGTGTCCCGTACAGCCACAGGCGAGTTCCTGGGAACCAATGGGTTCCAAGGCCAACCGACAGTGGCTCCCCATGCTCCCTTAACGGCAGGTCCCAACTCCACTCTGAGCCAGAGATATGGCCCCGCCATTATCACCCAGGAGTTGGTAGCTGAAAACGGGCTGTTTCAGCCCAAACTGAAATTGGCTTGAAAAACTCCAAAATTGACCCCTCGTCCGGACCCGCCAGAGGTAGGGACGAGGCAACTGACCCTATGCCCTTCGAGTACGAACTCCCTGGAGCCCTCACCCAACCTGGTTCCCTCTGAGGTCCCGGCATCAGGGCAACACGGATGAGTTATGTGGGGTCATGATGCCAAAGTCACCAAAATTGGCGTCATTCCCACGCGCGGCTCGCTCGGCCAAGGTGAGGCCAATGGCTCACAGGGTGGGAGGCAGGACCTAGGACTTCTATCTGAGTGTACAACTTGGATTTAGGTCCGGGCTCCCTATGGGCTTAGAGAAATGGGGCCGCCAATTGACCACACGGAAGGGGGAAATTGGGGTCCCAAAATTGGGTCATTTTGGCTGCTTGAAATGAGCCAAAATTCGGTGTGCTCCCAATAGTATATCTCCACGCCGGCTTGGAGATCGGATCCGCCATTCCATACGTGATCCACCGGGAGTCCAACGGAGACTCCCATGCCCTTGGCTCTCAAAGATCTTCATGCCACTCGGCGTGGTGACGATCCCAATTGGGTCCACAAATGCAAAAATGGCAAAATTGCCCATACTCAATTTGGCCTAGCGCCTTGACGAAGGCGGCTCCGCTTCGCCCACGTGGTGTGTGGACCATGGGGACCATTACCCATAACACCCATGTCATATATGGTCCATTGGTCCATGCGTCCGGCGTGCACGAAGGTTAGAACATGGGGCACGGCGGGCAGCGAAAGTGGAAAAATGCTCAAAATGGCCAAAATTGCGCACACTCATGGTCAGGGCAAATGAGGCACATGCCCGACTCGGACCGGAGTGTGCCATAGGATTGGTATCAAGTCATATATGTCCAACATATCTTTGGGGCGTCGCCCAACTCCTCCGGTATTGGGAATGGCAGGGTCGCCAAGTGAGCCCATGATTTGGGATAGTCCCAAATCGCCAACATGGCGGCCACGGTATGCCAAGCCTAAGAGGAGTTATTCGCCGGGTCCAAGATATGTTGGCTACCGAAGTATGTACCCTCATAACATACTTGGGTCATGATGTCAATTGAGCGCAACGTTGAGATACACGGTCGCCACTTGACATCATGACGAGCCAAAAATGGCAAAATTGGCACAAAGACAAACCAAAGTGCCTTGAAAGGCGCATAATTATATTATAATATCTTTGGCTTGGATCGTGCAATCACCTAATCCTTCTAAACACAATGACTTGACACCAATGACCTTCGATCCCACGTATGTGCTCCACTTGGGGCGCCTTGAAAGACTACGAGCGCTGCTTCCCAAGTGGGCACATGAAAATATGCAAAAATGTAAAATACACACCTTGCTCCCAACGCATCGCTTCGGGATCACCACACAAGCTTCCCTTCACGAAGGTTAGGCTTGCAATTGACCGTAGGGAGTACGGAGAAGGGGCTTGCACAATATGAGGTCCATTGGCGGGCTTGTCTTGGAGCAATGGACCCGCCAAATGGGCACGCAACACAACACATGGCACATACCATATATTGCCCAAAAATGTAGCTCCCACCACGATATGTCATGCCCCTCCAAGGGCATAACTTTGGGTCAATCGCTCATAGGAACTCAAGGAGAGTTCCTATGCAACACCAACACTTGCGCGCTACACTCGAAAGTTATCTTAACGCACGCAACATCATGGCCAAAGAGTTATAACGCAAACTCTACCCTCTTGACCATGATCCATTACACTAGCGCGCATGTGTAGAAACGCAAGGCATATGAAGCTTCCTAAATTACGTCGGGAGTATTGTGAATACATCCCACGTTTCCTTATCGTCAATACTCGCAAGCGGCACGAGATATGACCTTCACAAGTGGCCTCACGAATCAACTTTGTTTTGCCCATATCTTTAAGACAAATGGAGGGCAGGATAAAAGGGAAGTTGATTCGTGCATACGGAAGCACGTAGGTCCACTCGAAGGAGGTCAAATCAAGTGCGGGGATGTCGAAGTCGAAAATCCGATTTCGACATCCTGAAAAATTCGGATTAAGGTTGCGAGTATTAATTATGAAAATTGCGGAAGCATCCATGCAGTTCCTGGCGACTTTGGAGCCTTCGTCGCGGATAGCGTTAAAATTTCCATTATAAACAGTTAAACTGGCGGTTACGGTAAAGTCGCGAACCAACCGCCAGCCGTCAAAACAGTGAGTATCAGAACGGAAGCGAAAAAATTGACGGAAACAATATGAAAATAAAACCCTGTTGATTCCTGATATTCTGATACCCAAATCTCCGCTGGCGGTGCATCGGTTGCCGATGCGGGGCTTCACGGCACGGAACACGCCGTGCATGGGGTTAGTGGACCGGAGACCGGTTGTATGCCGTAACCTGGCCATGGGGTTCTGGGTACCGCTTCACCCCCCTCCTTAGAGCAAACCCTGGGGGGGCTCGATAACACCCAAGCATGGCAGCGGGTACCCAGGACCACTTCCTGAAGGGGGGGGGGGTGTCACATCCTCACCTCAGTAAGTCACAGTAAGATAGGTATCCCACAGTGGGATAGGTATGCTGCTGTAACAGCTCGTAGCACATGTATAGTATCAAGTATCAAGTCCCGGGTCCTGGCGGCGATTGTTCGGCATCCAAAGGACCCGTTAACCCATACCAGGCGCACCGGGTGCCGGCTGCCACGGTCACCACCACAGTGGCAGTGGCATACACGGCCAACATAGGCGTCACACGACGGCCGAGGTGGCCCCACAAGTCGAGAGCGACCACAAAGATCCATCAGGCTACCCCAAGCTTCCCAAGGCCCGCCGACTGGGGAGAGTCCCCACGGGTCCTTCCTCGGGCGCACCATGTCCATATCCATACGACGCGAGTCCAGAGTACCATAGTCGAACTCCTTACGAACCCCAAATCGTAAGGGAACTCCTCCTGAAGGGATCGGGCATCAAGGCCGTCTTTTCCCTCGCCCTACTACCACGAAGCGTGGCCATACATGAGGGAGTCCTCATGCAGTGTGGGCGGAGGCGTCGACTCCTCAAACCACCAGTTTCCCAGGCAGACTGACCGAGGTCAGGAGCACCGGAGGCCGCCATCCGAATGCAAGTGCGTCTGCAAATCGGTAGGCTCACACTGGGACTGACAGTGGCGGACCGCTGGGAGTGTAGTCAGGCAACTGGGCTTCCCGCCTGGCGCCATCAGGATCTCCACGGATCACAGCGAATAGGGCAACACGGTATCACGGGCACTCAAACAGTAGAATCTGTAATCAAGTACTGGTCCAGGCTGGACCAGGCTGTTAGGATATGTACACGGCGACTCAAGGCGCCTCTGTATCCCGATTCGTGGTGAAAAACAGTCCATCCCTCAGCGATGGGCTGATGACACTTAACATACAGATGCACATATCCTGGAGGGCAGAAAAACAAGCAACAATTTGGGTAAATAGGCGTGTAAACACACTCAGAACAGAGTGCCAAACCACGCCACGGTCAGGATAAGGCAAATGCAGGAGGATGGACAGGATAACGCCTGAGTTCAGGCATATATAGTCTCGAGACACACGTCGACTGGTCTGGATTCCGCAAATGCCATGGAACCAGACCACACACCAAAAAATCGCAATGCCGATGACAGCGGCATCCGTTGCGCAACGTCGTATGGGCTTGAAGGCCCCAAGAGCTCAGAAAAATGAAGGTCAGTCGCCCCACCTGGTTTCCCATGGATTCAGCAGGGGGGTGAGTGACGAATAGAAGAAGAGAGGGGCCATCCTCCTCTGGATACAGCAGGGGGGGGTATATGGCCACTCTGTCACCGAAAGATGGAAGAGAGCAAGCAAGTAAGGGACGATTCGTCGGCCTCACAAGCGCTCATAACACATCAGGGGAGAGCTCAGGGCGCTGATCAGGCACCCCTGGCTGCAATCGCCCGGGTGAGTGCTGCCAAGTCCGAAACGTGGATCTTGGTCTTGTGCTTGCGGATGTACTCCATGAAGGGAGTATTGACCCGCGGCACGAATGAGGAGACGGGTTCCCAGGTGTCGTGGGACGGCCCATAGCCTCGCCAACGAACCTTGAACTCCAGACCTCCGGGTGCCGAGGCCTTCGGACGCTGAGACAGGATCCTCTCGACAGTATAGTCGTCCTGCTCAGCATAGTCGTCGTCCGAATCGGCTTCATGTTTGGCGTAGTCCAGGGACACATGTCGGCCACGGAGGTCGGGTTCCCGCACACGGAGTTGACTCTCGTGGCGCTCCCGGAACTGTCCGTGACCCACCTTGATGCGGTAGGTGTCCTCACCAATCCTGCGGACCACCTCGCCGGGTGTGAACCAGGTCTTGGTGCGGTGGGTGCCCATGGGGCGGGGTCTGATCACCCACACCGGGTCTCCCACCCTGAACTTCTGCGCTGTCGAGCTCGGGGCGGACTTCTGACGCTCAGCATGCTCCTTCTCAAGCTGCTGGCGGATGTCCCGCGCCGTTTGCTCTTGCCGCGCGAAGAACTCCTTGGCATCCATAGCCATGCCATCACCAGACAAGGGGAGTCCCCTACCCAGGGGGTCCCTGCCGAACAGAATCTGGTGAGGGGACAAACCGCCCGGAGTGGGGGTGTCATGATGGGCCTTCAGAGCAGGCCACATCTCCTCGAACCAGTTCCGCCGTGGATTGGTGATGTGGATCTTGCGCAGCTTCTCGAACAGCTGCCGTCCAGCCACCTCAGCACGGCCGTTAGACCGGCTGAGATAGGCCACGCTCTTGGCATGACGTATCCCCATGAGGGAACACATAGCCTTGAACCAGCCACCAGTAAACTGGGGCCCTCGGTCACTGCAAATGGTGCGGGGGATGTCAAAGACGGTCAGCCAATGACGAATCATCATGACTGCCACTTCCTTGGCAAGCAACCCCTTTTTGCGTGCCGGAACGGCTACAACGTAGCCGCTGTGGCGGTCCACACAGAGAACCACACAGTCAAAGGTCTCCTTGCCAATGTGCACTTCGGGCATGGAGAAGACGTCCATGGCCACGCTCTCCATGGGCTGGTCAGGAACCGGGGTCCATTGGGGTTCCCCCTTGACGTTCCGGTTGTCGGGATTGCAGGCCTGACAGACCGAGCAACCCTTCCTGACCTTCTTGATGGCGGTGTAGAGAACGATATGGTCGATCTCGAACCGACGCTGCATGTCCAGAGCTTGCTTCTTGACCCCTGGGTGCAGCATGTGGTGGTGCCAAGCTTCACACAGCTCGAGCACCCGGGACTCTGGGACTAGCAGCCTACCATTCCGGTAGAGCTTGCCATCTTCCTCGGTCAGCCCCTTTGGCCACTTCTGCCCGTCGTCAGGGTCGGTCACAGCCCTATACTCGGCCGCAAAGGCCTCAGACTTGGCGTAATCGTCGGTCCAGTCGTCCTGGAGGCAAGACTCCGGGAAGAGGTGCTTGTCGGACTCATTTCCCACAGGGGGTGCCGGACCGGGCCTTCCGCCCGCGGCACTCACAGGGGCGAGTACACTGACCGTTCTGCTCACCCTCGAAGCGAGGGGGGCATCTGCGGCCATGACGACGAAGCATTTAGCACCCTCCTCCTCCATCAGGCGCTCCATTTCGATGATTCTCTTGGCTTCAGCGGTCTCAGCCTCATCGCCATGGGCAGAGATATCCTGCATGCCCTTGCTGGCTGGATAGGCCCACCTACTGAGACAGTCCGCCACGGTGTTATCCTTTCCAGGAATATAAACAACCGTAAGGTCGAACTTGGCCAAGGTCTCATGCCATCTTGCCCGTCGGGAGGCGGGACCTGAGGGGGTGTCCACGTGCTCCTTGTGCCACGACTGCAGACTCTGATGGTCGGTGCAGACGGTGACGGGATGGAGGGCTATGTACCCAGCCCATTTCCTGAGAGCCATGACGATGGCATACGCCTCCTTTTCACGGGGCGTCCACGTCCGTCTCTGGCCTTCCGCCAGGACTCGGCTCCAGAAGGCCACGGGCACGTGCCTCCCATCGTCAAGCACTTGCTCCAACACAGCCCCAATGGCGTAGTCGGAAGCGTCGGTGCGCAGGACGAACCCTCGGTCGGGATCCACGAGGTGCAGACCCACTGCGGATAGCAGCGCCTGCTTCATCCCCTCAAAGGCCCGGTCAGACTCTTCAGTCCAGACCAGAGCCTTCTTGGACCCCTTCTTGGTCTCCTCTCGGTTGCCCTTGAGCATGGTCGTCATGGGGGCTGCATACTCGGCATACATTTTGATATACCCCGAGTAGTAATTGCAGAACCCCAGATACGCCCGTAGCTCAGAGACCGTTTTGGGCTTTTCCCAGTGCTCGATCGCAGCCACCTTGCCAGGTATGGGCTTTCGCTGCCCGTTCCCGACTACGTGGCCAGCGAAGACCACCTCGCTTACCGCAATGGTGGCCTTGTCACTGCTGCCCGTGAGTTTGTGCCGAACCAGAAGGTCCAGCACTCGAGTGACGTCCCTCTCGTGTGCCTCCAGGAGCTCCTCGTAGCTCATGCTGGGGTCCCCGGACGCGATGATCACGTCGTCCACGAAGGGGTCCGCACAGTCGCGCACCGGCTCAAGCAGGTTCTCCAGCATCCGCTGAAAAGCCGCATTGCCGTTGGTAACGCCCATAGGCATCACTTTCCACTGGAGAGGTCCAAGTGGGGTGCTCATGGCTGTGCAGGCACGGGACTCCTCGGCGAGAGGCATCTGATGATAACCATGTTTCAGGTCAATCACCGTGAAGATCCTCCGCCGGTGTTGTTTTTGCAGCATATCCTCAATGAGGGGCAGCGTATAGCTGTCGTGCTGCGTTTGGGCGTTCAGGCCGCGGTAGTCGACCACGAGCCGCCACTCACCGGCAACCTTCTTGGGGACGACGAAGCAGGGAGAGGCCCACTCGGAGTGGCACGGCTCAAGCCAGCCTCTCTGGATGAAGTCACGGAGGATCTTCTCCATGGCCTCTTTCCTCTCGCCCCTCAGGGCAAACTCCCGGTGACGATACACACGGGGGTCCTGCTTCAGTCGTATCTTGGCCTCGCCATACGGTCCACGCACCGGTGGGGGAAACACAGGCCTACCGCTGAAGAAGGTATCACCATACTTCCGCTTCAGTCTGGCCCTCAACGCCTGGATCTTGGGGCAGTCATCGGACTCCGCCTTGGCTTTTCCGGGCACTTGAACCACGGAGCTTACTTGAGGGGTAGCGACCCCGCTCGCTTTCGGCTCAGGCGGTCTTCCCAGGTGGCCCAAAGGGCCATCTCTGGTCTTGCCTCGGAATAGATCGCCGTAGGTGGGTGGGTTACCGCCAGGCGGCTCGTCTTGGCTGGACATGTGATCCAGCACCCTCTGTACGAAGGTATTCCCGTCATAGGAACCAGAGACGATTGAGTCCACTTCCCACCAGGCTTTGTCCTGGCCTTTGCCCTCACGCTGGTTTCCCCAGTCGTGAAAGGGCTGATCCATATACCCCTGAACCAGATCCCACTCCTCTTCAGTGAGGGGGTCTTCGGAGTCCGATTCTTCGATGTCAACAGGGGGAACCGCAAAGCATTGCCGCCAGGGCTCTGCTATGATGCGGTTGACACACACGAAGTCCGTGGTGTCGGCCTGATCAAGGCCCCCATCCACATAGTGGAATTCTGTTGGCCATCTCTGGGGTGGCATGGGCTGTCCCTTAGCGTCCTGATAGACACTCTCTCCAGCCGGTAGGACGACCTTGTTCAAGGTCATGTTGGTCAATGAGGCTACCCAATGTTGGGTACTTTCCTCCTCGGTGCATCCCATAGGAACAACCAGCACTGCCTTGGAGCGGTCCTTGCGAATCTTCGCTATCGCTCTTGGAATGTCCCAACGGGGGCAATGGATCCACATCAATCCCTGATGCGGACCCCAGTGCTTCTTCCACGCGGAGTCCTGTGCGCTCCAGTACTTCTCACATACCCGCAGATGGGCGGAGGTTCCTGAAGAGAACGCATCCGGGGCCAGATCCGACGCTCCCAGGTCCGCGACCACTCGGTACGCCACTTCCGGCCTTACGCCGTACTCCTGGTTCGCTGGCCCAGTAGGCTCAGTGTCCAGCGCGGCCACTTCGAGCTGATTGCGTTCGGGGTGGATCCATTGGCATTCCACATGGTGCTCAGGTGACGAGAGCCACGAGAGCTGGTCGTCCTGGTACAGGGTCATGGAGGCCTGGGCCGGGAGGACGCCGGAGTCCGTCTCCATCATGAAGTCGTACCCGACGATCATGTCCCAGTCCATCTCGGCCTCGTAGAAGCTACCGTGCAGGAGGATTTCCTTGCCGAGGTCTGGGCGGCTCAGCTCACGATGGTTCACGAACTGCAGCCCAATGGCCGCTTCCTTCGTGCCTCCCACCATGTACTGGCCGTTCGCCACCTTCAGCCTGACAGGTTTCCGACTGTCGGTAAGACACTCTGGCGGAAGCAGGCCAGCCTTGACCAAGCTGACCTGAGCTCCCGTGTCGACCAACACGTCGAAAACCTTTTCCACTTCCCCGCATAAGGCACGGACCTTAAGATGCAACTGCCGCTCGCGACCGACACGGCGCACGGCGTGCAAACTCAGGATCTCCGGCCGTTCCAGAAGCTCCACAAGCGACTGGTGCAGGTCGTGGACAATGGGCTCAGGCTGCCCATCTGCAGCATCCAGCTGCGGTCCGGGTGATCCTCCGATACTCTCGGATAGATCCTGTAGTACATCAAACACGTTCTTGGTCGCGAAGGACGGACGGGTGCAAGGGTTCGTGCCTTCACTTGCCCTCACCCCGCCTCCGCGACTGGGCGCCGGACCGGGCCTTCCGCCCGCGGCAGTCCCCTTGTGCTTATAGACTCCCGACTGGGATGGATCGGCGCTTCCCACGTCACCATCCTGCGACCGCCCTGGCTGGGGCCCTTGGCTGCAGGGGCTCCGCTAGGGGGCGTCAGTTGTGGAAGAGGGGGTGTTCTCCTCGGCCTCAACGTCGTTGACGCCTTTCTTCCTTCCCCCTTTACCTCCTCCTTTACCCTTCTTGTCCTTGTCCTTGTTCTGGTCATTTGTTGTCCGACCTGGGGACCCAGTTCCGCTTGATCTCCTGGATCTCCTTGGCCAACTCGGTTCCCACCGACGACATCAGCTTGGCCAGCTCGTCCCTGTCCACCTCCATCTTGGTTTCCCGGATACCCGCGGGCGCACGCTTCTTCGACCCGTGCGCCTTCTTGTAAGCCTCCGTGTCGGCCTTGTGGACGGGGCATGTTCGGTGGTCATGGTTGAAGCCTTTCTTCCTCCCATAACACACGAAACAGCCCTGCGGGTGAGCTCGTACGAACTCCCCAAAGGACAGCGGAGGGTCGCCAATACGGCGAGGGTCCCTCTTCTCCTGCTTCTTCCAACCTGGCTGCAGGGGCTTCCAGTTTGCTGGCTTGGTCCCCGCGCTCAGGTTCTTGGCCACGAAGGCACACACGGCCATTTCGGCGGGCTCATCGTCGTCGTCATCGTCGACGAGAGTCTCATCGCCGCCGGCTCCCGCTGGGTCCATGGCAGATTCCCCGCCAGGCCCCTCGCCAACGTAGTTGACGTCGCGGTCGCCGGGCCTCAACCCGCGGGTGTGGTGGAGGTTTCGGTACTCCTTGAGTACTTCCTCGCCAACCCACTCCAGGATCTCGTCGCAGCTCATCCGCGCCGGGATGGGCTGCAGACGGATGGTCTGGCCGCTCAACTCACAGTCGTCAAGGCGCCAAATCGCGGTCTTCTCGCGATCGCCCGAGACGGTGATGAGAAGAGCGTTCCGCAGGGAGTGCCGTTTGACATCCCGGGCCACGTTCTTCTTCGCCCAACTCACCACGTTCGTATGATACTCCTTGGGGAGCATCATCTTGACCGTGTGGTTGGACTTGGCCCTCTTGGATTCCTCCTTGGTGACCCTCTTGATCCATGCTTCCGGCAGCATGGAGAGCAGGCGAGCCTGCTCGTCACCCTCGTTCCAATCCTCCACGTTGCGGCGGAAGAGGGTGTATTTCCCTCGGAAGTCCCGCCACTCTCGTAGGCGGATCTCCCGTCCATCATGCTCAAGCTTGATGGACTTCCAGCGCTTGGCAGCCACCTGCGGAGCGTCCACCCGCTCCTGCTCGTTGAGCCACTTCTTGGCGTCCTTGAGGGTCTTGATTTTCCCCTCCTTGGTCGCCACGAAGTATAGCTCGCCGAGCACTTCCGGCAGGCGGTACCTGAACCGTTTGAAGACATATCTCTCCGCATCCGCGGGAGGTTGGTCTTCAGTGACGGCCAGCCCCCAATCGTCCAGCTTCTCCAAGAAGCGGTCGAGGTTGAGGGGATTGCCGTCGTACATGGGGGGCTTGATGTCCTTCAAGTCTTCCCACACGGCGGCGTCCGCGGCCTTAGAGACCATGAACGCCGGCCGCGAGGTCGACCGAGGTTCCCATCGGCCTCGCCCACGGACTCCCACGGCCGCCACGTCCATCTCCTCCATGGAATCCCTGTGGCTACGCCGCGGTTCCTCCACGTACGCTGAACCGAAGTGTTCACGCCGTACTGCATCCATGTACGCATCCTCATCACGGCGCCGGCGGCTGCGTTCAGCGGCCTCCCGTCGTACACCACGCGGCGGGCTGATGTCGAACTCCTCCAGGTCCAGGTCCAGGTCCAGGTCCTCACCTTCGCCGACATCCCAATCCACGTCTCCTCTGGGGACCTCATCCCTGAGTCCACCATAACGTCCTCCAGCCCTGGGGATTGGCGCCGGGGCTGGTGGCGGGCGTCGGGGGCGTACGGGCGTCCGCGGTGGGGCACGGCGGTTGTGGTAGTCCGCGCTGAGCCACTCATCGCGCCATTCCTCACTGCCACTGCCGGGCGGCACGCGCTCGTTGCGGCGGCCCGCGCTGTGGTGAGAGGGGGCGGTGAGAGAGGGGGCACTGGCGCTGGGGCGACTCCTGGGGGCTCCGCCGGGGGCGTGGGGTCTGCCTGGACCTGGTCCGGGTCCCCAGTCGTCGTCCGACGAGCCTGACTCCAGGGGTGGGTGGTCGCTGCTGACTCTCCCACGGGCTTCCAGCGCATCCAGCCTCTCCTGCAGGCCGCTGACGACGTTGGTCAGCGACTTGGTCTCGGCTCTGGCGATGTCCAGGTCCTTCTGCGCGCGCGCGGCGACCGCGGAGATGCGAGCCATCTCGCTCTTGCCCGTGTCTACCTCCAGCTCGAGCAACTGGACTCTCCTGCGGAGGTAGACAATCCACCACCATGTGGCATCCGGGTCGCCGTTCCCCGGTGGGTCGTCGGGGTCCCCAGGGGGTCCTTCAGGAGGGCCTCCGCCGGGTCCGCCCGGTCCAGGGGGTCCTCCCCCGCCCGGTGGTCCGCCTCCAGGGGGTCCACCTGGTGGGCGTCCTCCAGGGGGTCCTGAAGGTCCTCCGCCAGGGGGTCCCGGTGGGTCTCCGCCCGGTCGCCTCGGTGGGTCCGAGGATGGGCGCATGATGCCGAACTCCATGTCGTCATCTTCGTCCATGTCGCCCCACCTGGGCGTCTCGGTCACGGAGGACTCGGAGCTCCGGTAGGGAGGAGGGGGATCCTCATCCTCACCTTCCATGGGGACGTCTCCGCCACCTTCGCCCGTCCAAGCCACCACTTGGCGATGTCGACGGCCTCGTTCATCCCCGTCACTGGCGGTGAAGAAGGGGTCACTGTCGTGGGGGTGCCCACCCGCTGGCCTCCGCGGCCTCTCGGGGGTCTTCCCCTTGCCCCTCCTCCGTCGACGGGCGGTGGTGCTACCGCTCCCACTGCTGCCCGTGTCCGCCTCATCCAGCTTCATCCTGGAGGAGGCGTCCCCTTCGAAAAGCCTTCGAAGGGTCTCCACTCGCGATCCTCCCGGGGGAGTCTCGTGGCGGAGTTTGGCCTCTGCCTCCTCCATTGCGGCGGCGGTGGCTGCGGCAGCTCGCGCTTCGGCCTCTTCCCGAGCACGAGCCGCCTCGGTCTCCCGGGCCTGCAGCAGCTGCGCCTTCTGCGCCTCCAACGCCGCCAGCTCCGCCTCCGTCTTGGCCTTCTCCTCAGCGACCTTCCGTCGCGCGGCCTCGATGGCTTCCTTCTTGGCGGCATCCTCATGGGCCTTAGCCGTCGCTTCGGCGTGGGCCCTTTCCTCCGCCTCCTTCTTTGCCCTCTCTTGGGCAAGCGCCTCCCCCAGCGCCTTCACCTCGGCCTCCTTGCGGGCAATGGCCTCCTGCGTCAGGCGGGCTTCCTCGTCGGCTGCCGCCAACTCACCGTTGACCTGGGCAGTCGCTACCCCATGGGCGGCCACGGCCGTGAGTCCAGCCGCAATGGCCGCCACGGTCTGGGTGTGGATGGCCATGCCATGCGCCCACTGCGCAGCTTCCTCCTGGGCGATGCCGGCGGCGCCCTCCACAGCAGCGCTGTACTGCTTGGCCCGTTGCCGGGCAACCCGACGGTTGCAGGGCACCCCACAGGCGCGCTCACAGGCGCGCGCCACTTCCCTTTCGGGAGCGACGCTGCTGCTGGAGCTGGCCTGGTCGGCCGGCGTCCTCCCGCGGTGGGCCGACTCGATGTCGCTGCTGGGGCCTGCTGAGGCCTGCCGGGCCCTCAGGAGCAGCGGACGGGGTTTGGCCTGGGTCTGCTTGGCGACTTGGATGTAGTCGCCAAGGGTGGTGGAGCCGGGGTGGTGTCCACCATTGGGCCGTTGGGGACTGGGGGCTGGGGTTCCGCCCTTGGCGCCTTGGGCGGCTTCGGCAGCCAGGGATTCCTGGTACTCCCGCCACCTCCGGTCCCTCTTCTTGTCCCCGGCGGACCTCTTCTCCGTCGCCGGAGACGCGCTGCTGCTGCCCTGCAGCCTGCGCTCGTTCCCCGGTTCCGGGAACTTCTTCTCGATCACGTCCCACAGGGAGACGTTGATCGAGGCGCCCGACGGGTAGGCGTTGGGCTCCTCGTCCTCCTCAATCCCGTCGGGACGCAGCCCTTCCCCGGGCCTGTCCGGCCGGGTCCACGCCCTCCAGCGCCTCTGCTGGTGGCGGTACTCGTACCCCTCCGCCCGCAGCCAGTCCTCCACGGCCTGCAGGCGGTCGGGGGCGATGTCCGTGCGGAGCTCGAAGCTCCTGGGCATGCCCCCTTCGCACTGGGGGTGGCTGTGGCGGTAATGCTGGTCCCAAACCAACCCACGCAGCAGGCGTGCTGCATGGGGGTGGGGCCGCGGCCACGTCCTGCCCGCTTCCTGCCAATTCACCATGGCAGCGGGGGCGTAGATGGTCTTGAAGTCCTTGATGTGCACTCGTTCACCTCAACGAACTGGTTGTGGTTGTTGGGGAGGGTGCTGCAGCACTGGATTGGAAGTGCGGCTGGTGCTGGTCAGCCGGTGGTTGTGGAGGTGGTTGACGCGGCCTTGCTGGTCGGCCGGTGGGACTCCGGGTCGGCCGATGGGGCTGATGCAGGAGTCCTGGTCTGTGCACCTCTTTCACGGCTGCTGCGCGGTCAGGGCGGTGCTCTTGACGGCGCTGCGGGCTCCGTGACGAACTCGGCGCTGTCGCTGAGTGGCGCTGCGAGCTGCTGCGCTGCGCTGCGAGACGCTGCGCTGCGCTGCGAGCTACGAGCTGCGCCGCGCTGCTGCGATGCGCTGCTCGGGGTTGGTGGCCCCGAGTGGCACGCGAGGGTTGGGTAACCCCGCGGCGGTGAAACGCTTTTGACGCGTTCCCGTGGGGGGCCGGCCACGGGACGCTGCGGTGACACGCACAAGTGAGCAGGCAGGCAAGGCACTACGCTCACAAGGGCATCAATACGCCTGTGTCATGTGACAAAGCGTTTCAGAATCCTTGCCACTCTGCAAAGAGGGAACGAAAGTATGTACAGCAACACATCAGGATATGTACACATGGGGTTAAGACTGGACTGGGGTAAGGGCATCAAGGGACAATAGACACTCAGTCCCGACTCATATCCCAATCCCAGGTCCGACCCTCTCAGTGGCTGATGGGGGCGGGGGCTCAAACACGACCCATGCCCTGCTCAGTCCGGACCCTGAAACCCTGCCAATGGGAGAGGTGTCCCGTACAGCCACAGGCGAGTTCCTGGGAACCAATGGGTTCCAAGGCCAACCGACAGTGGCTCCCCATGCTCCCGTAACGGCAGGTCCCAACTCCACTCTGAGCCAGAGATATGGCCCCGCCATTATCACCCAGGAGTTGGTAGCTGAAAACGGGCTGTTTCAGCCCAAACTGAAATTGGCTTGAAAAACTCCAAAATTGACCCCTCGTCCGGACCCGCCAGAGGTAGGGACGAGGCAACTGACCCTATGCCCTTCGAGTACGAACTCTCTGGAGCCCTCACCCAACCTGGTTCCCTCTGAGGTCCCGGCATCAGGGCAACACGGATGAGTTATGTGGGGTCATGATGCCAAAGTCACCAAAATTGGCGTCATTCCCACGCGCGGCTCGCTCGGCCAAGGTGAGGCCAATGGCTCACAGGGTGGGAGGCAGGACCTAGGACTTATATCTGAGTGTACAACTTGGATTTAGGTCCGGGCTCCCTATGGGCTTAGAGAAATGGGGCCGCCAATTGACCACACGGAAGGGGGAAATTGGGGTCCCAAAATTGGGTCATTTTGGCTGCTTGAAATGAGCCAAAATTCGGTGTGCTCCCAATAGTATATCTCCACGCCGGCTTGGAGATCGGATCCGCCATTCCATACGTGATCCACCGGGAGTCCAACGAAGACTCCCATGAACTTGGCTCTCAAAGATCTCCATGCCACTCGGCGTGGTGACGATCCCAATTGGGTCCACAAATGCAAAAATGGCAAAATTGCCCATACTCAATTTGGCCTAGCGCCTTGACGAAGGCGGCTCCGCTTCGCCCACGTGGTGTGTGGACCATGGGGACCATTACCCATAACACCCATGTCATATATGGTCCATTGGTCCATGCGTCCGGCGTGCACGAAGGTTAGAACATGGGGCACGGCGGGCAGCGAAAGTGGAAAAATGCTCAAAATGGCCAAAATTGCGCACACTCATGGTCAGGGCAAATGAGGCACATGCCCGACTCCGACCGGAGTGTGCCATAGGATTGGTATCAAGTCATATATGTCCAACATATCTTTGGGGCGTCGCCCAACTCCTCCGGTATTGGGAATGGCAGGGTCGCCAAGTGAGCCCATGATTTGGGATAGTCCCAAATCGCCAACATGGCGGCCACGGTATGCCAAGCCTAAGAGGAGTTATTCGCCGGGTCCAAGATATGTTGGCTACCGAAGTATGTACCCTCATAACATACTTGGGTCATGATGTCAATTGAGCGCAACGTTGAGATACACGGTCGCCACTTGACATCATGACGAGCCAAAAATGGCAAAATTGGCACAAAGACAAACCAAAGTGCCTTGAAAGGCGCATAATTATATTATAATATCTTTGGCTTGGATCGTGCAATCACCTAATCCTTCTAAACACAATGACTTGACACCAATGACCTTCGATCCCACGTATGTGCTCCACTTGGGGCGCCTTGAAAGACTACGAGCGCTGCTTCCCAAGTGGGCACATGAAAATATGGAAAAATGTAAAATACACACCTTGCTCCCAACGCATCGCTTCGGGATCACCACACAAGCTTCCCTTCACGAAGGTTAGGCTTGCAATTGACTGTAGGGAGTACGGAGAAGGGGCTTGCACAATATGAGGTCCATTGGCGGGCTTGTCTTGGAGCAATGGACCCGCCAAATGGGCACGCAACACAACACATGGCACATACCATATATTGCCCAAAAATGTAGCTCCCACCACGATATGTCATGCCCCTCCAAGGGCATAACTTTGGGTCAATCGCTCATAGGAACTCAAGGAGAGTTCCTATGCAACACCAACACTTGCGCGCTACACTCGAAAGTTATCTTAACGCACGCAACATCATGGCCAAAGAGTTATAACGCAAACTCTACCCTCTTGACCATGATCCATTACACTAGCGCGCATGTGTAGAAACGCAAGGCATATGAAGCTTCCTAAATTACGTCGGGAGTATTGTGAATACATCCCACGTTTCCTTATCGTCAATACTCGCAAGCGGCACGAGATATGACCTTCACAAGTGGCCTCACGAATCAACTTTGTTTTGCCCATATCTTTAAGACAAATGGAGGGCAGGATAAAAGGGAAGTTGATTCGTGCATACGGAAGCACGTAGGTCCACTCGAAGGAGGTCAAATCAAGTGCGGGGATGTCGAAGTCGAAAATCCGATTTCGACATCCTGAAAAATTCGGATTAAGGTTGCGAGTATTAATTATGAAAATTGCGGAAGCATCCATGCAGTTCCTGGCGACTTTGGAGCCTTCGTCGCGGATAGCGTTAAAATTTCCATTATAAACAGTTAAACTGGCGGTTACGGTAAAGTCGCGAACCAACCGCCAGCCGTCAAAACAGTGAGTATCAGAACGGAAGCGAAAAAATTGACGGAAACAATATGAAAATAAAACCCTGTTGATTCCTGATATTCTGATACCCAAATCTCCGCTGGCGGTGCATCGGTTGCCGATGCGGGGCTTCACGGCACGGAACACGCCGTGCATGGGGTTAGTGGACCGGAGACCGGTTGTATGCCGTAACCTGGCCATGGGGTTCTGGGTACCGCTTCAATGGTTTTGGCAGATGGGGGAGGCTGCAGTTGACTGGTGGGATTTGGATCCTGACTTCCCAATATATTGTGATAACAGTGGCATAGTATATAAACAGTCGTCAGCATGGACAACCAGAGTTGTGCTCTTTGATGCGATGGGGCTACGGGACACTAAGTCCCACGATAAGCGATGGGAGGATGATTCTGGTTTAGTGGGTGAAGGTGAGCATCGGCACTTAGTGTGTGCAGATGCCTGTGGGCACTGTGATCAGTGCCTTGATAGTGACTTACCTCCGCTGGACAGTGGCTCCTCTGATGAGGGTGCATGGAACCAGTGCTGTCTTACCCACTAGGGGTAGAAAGTACCGGCGTTTTGTCCGCAAAGGAAAGGGGGACCTGTTGCGCGGGGTTCAGAATGTCAGGGTCGCACGTTTATCTGTTTTGCATCCTGATTCTCCTGATTTTTTTCAGATGGAGAATAGGAGTGTTCGGTCAGTAGTTGAAGCTGATATGGCGGATCCAAGGTGTGCGGAATATCGTGCGCGCCTTATGGAACGCTTCAAGCAAATCTTCGAGTTTCCAGATAATATTTTGGAGGTGGATCCGTCACTGAGGGGTAATCCAGAGGATGCTGTGGCCTCTATCCAGGTGAAGACAGGGGCAGTGCCACAGCGTGTGGCGGCATATCGCACAGTGGGGGCTAGGGATGAAGCATTCCGTGAGTTAATTGCTAAATTTTTTAAACGGGGTATGTTGGAGCGCTCCCACTCGGCGTGGGCGGCCAGGGCTTTCTGTGTGCCCAAGCCAGGGGGCAAATGGCGGCTAGTCATCGATTACCGCTATTTGAATTCACAAATCGATGGTGAGCAGTATCCGCTGCCCGTCATCGATGATATTTTTTTGAAACAGGCCAAGAATGCGATCTGGTCCATCTTTGATTTGGAAGATGGGTTTCACCAGATGCACTTGGACCTGAGCTCCCGCCCCTACACGGCGTTTGTGACCCCATGGGGCCTGTACCAATGGACAGTACTACCCATGGGGCTCAAAACAGCCCCGCAGGCCTATCAGCGCATGGTCTGCCGGGTTCTGCAGGAATTCACGGATGCGTACGGTACCCGCCCTTACATATATGATGTGTGTGATGGCACGCCTGATGATGAGGATAACCCAGAGTTTGATGTGCCCCCAACAGAAGATTGTTTGGAGCGGCACTTCCAGGAGATTTGGCAGTTTTTTGAGATAATGGAGCGTGCGCGCCTTACCATTAAGCCTTCTAAGTTTCAGCTTTTTGTGCGTCGGGTGCGGTTCTGTGGGCAGATCCTGATGAAGGGCCGTCGCACGGTAGATCCGGCTAAGACTGCAGCTATGGCACGCTGGACCCCAGACATGATACGCACGCCCACGCACATGAAAGCGTTCCTTGGCTTTGTCCAGTGGTACGCTGTTTATATATAGACCGCTTTGGACATCTCTCCGCACCTCTTACTGACTCTCTCAGGGGACTGGAGCTTACCAAGAAGGGAAAAAAACGGCAGGCTCAGTCTCTCAGGGCAAAGTTTCCGGTTAAGGACAGGAAGGGGTTGACTCCGCAGCAGCTGTGCAAATTTAAGAATGAGATTTACTGGACCGAGGAAATGAAGTCCTGCTTTCATGAGATCGTGTCTCAGCTTAAGGCTGCAACAGAGCTCTTCTTGCCTAAGCTTGACAGACCGTTCTGGGTGAGGTGCGATAGTTCGCAATATGCGATTGGAGCTGCTTTGGAGCAGAAAACCTGCTCTTGTCCTGATGAGATGGGGTGTGCCTGTCCCCTGCGTCCAGTTGCATTTTTTTCTCGCAAATTGCAAGGGGATCCTGGGAAGGGACAGCGGGCGTGGCACATCCGGGAAAAGGAAACTTTTGCGATTGTAGCCACCCTGTACAAATTTCGTAGTTGGTTGGCTGGTCAGCAGGTCAAGATCAAAGTTTTGACTGACCACAAAAGTTTGGAGACCTGGACCCGTGAGGATTTTGACACCGTCTCAGGTCCCATTGGTAGGCGAGGGCGCTGGCATCAGTTTTTGGCAAAATTTCAGTTAGAGGTGGTTTATATAAAAGGGGAAGACCAGACAGTGCCAGACGTCCTGAGTCGCTGGGCATATCCGGCTGCACATGCAGCTCCAGATGTGTCTATTATGGGCAGTGCCGAGGATGTTGAGGGGTGGGAGGTTGACGAGAGAGAGGAGCGGCAGTGGGCAGACTCACAGGTGGCCAGGGGTGTCCCTGCTGAGTTGTCTCGTGTGTACGGGACGTGGTACCGACAGTTCCAGGCAATAACGTCTGCGGGTCACGAGCAGTCACCTTCTCAGCCTCCTGATTTTTCTCGCTTATGCAGGATGACTTTGGAGGATGAACAGTCCAGGAAAGTCCATGAATCCAGGCTCAGAGCTTTACGTCACAGGTTTGACTTCCCCTCTCGTATGTGTCGCAGTCAGAAAGAAAAAGTGCGGACATTGTTCCGCAATCTCAGTGAGCAGGATTGGTCGCATCAGGGATTGATCCCTGCCTATGCATGTGTTTCTGACTCCTTATGGGAAGGATTGGAGCCGTTGACAGGGCTGCTTTCCCCCGATTTGACTCGGGTGCGGAGCCTGACGGTGCCCCCTGAGGTGAACGTGCTTTTCACTGATTGGACAGCTGAGTATAAGGCTGATCCATACTGGTCAGGGGTATATGCCGCTTTGCGTCAGGATGATCCATCTGTTCGTCCGCCGGCTGCCCTTGAGGATTTTGGTTTGTATAGACATCGCATTCGCTTTACAGGGAAGTATGCGGTCCCCAGGGGTTTGCTTCAGCAAGTCATTTTGGCCTGTCACTCCTATGTTCATGGGGGGTTCGACAAGACACTGCTGATGGTGGATCGTAAATTTTATTTCCATGGTCTGTCACGTGCTGATTTGGAGGCACAGGTTAAGACGGTGTGTGATGCATGTGCGGTGTGTCAGCAAACCAAGCCTCGCACAGGCAAGCAGCCGGGGAGTGTTGATCATTTCCCCATTCCTTCTGATGTGTTTAGCACTTTGTCTATTGATTTTGTGGACTTGCCTGAAGCTGAGTCTGGTGGTGTTAAGTATGATTATTGTATGGTAGTTGTATGTAGACTGTCAGGCTATGTTTTGGCCATCCCCACCACCAAACGTGGGTTGGACAGTCGTAAAGCTGCTGAGCTCTTTTTGGAGCGTGTTGTGTTTTTCATGGGGCTTCCGGCGCGCATTTTCTGCTGATAATCAGAGTATTATTAGTTCTGCGTTTACTCAGCATCTGTGTGCCCTTTCAGGAATTGAACAGCATCAAAGCGTTATTTATTACCCATCCTCTAACGGACGCGCCGAGGCTGCAGTAAAGGCAGTGGTAATGGCGTTGCGGAAATTTTTGCATCAGAGGCCAGGAAAGTGGATTCAGGCACTCCCACTTGCGGTGTGGGGCCTCAATGACTTGCCAGGCCTCATTGCCCCATATTCCCCCCATCGGTTGGTGTTTGGGAGGGATCCAGTGGGGTTTGGGGATGTGCCGCCGTTTGTGCCGGGGGATGGGGCTGAAGATGCTCTCCAGTTTTTTGAAAGGGTTGCGTCAGAGCGTAAGGAGGTCCGGGACCGTCTCACTGCGATTCATGATCGCCTGTCCAGGGACTTGACAGCCAAGTACAGGGCTCAGAGATTTCAGGAGGGTGATAAGGTCTTGGTCAAGGTCCGACCACATGACCGGCGCTTTGACAAGCTGAAGCGCATCTGGCAGGGCCCGTACGAGGTTCGTCGGTGGGTTGGGGGCGACAGATATGAGGTTATTACCAATGAGGGCCGTGAGACCTCTGGATTTAAGGTTCTCAAGACAGATCGCCTCAAGCCGTACATTCAGGATGTGGAGGGCCGTTCGGTGCCCTGTGGCTATTATTCTGAGAAGCCTATTCCCCCCACTGATGATACATACATAGTCCAGCAGGTGGTGGATCATCATTTTGTGGGTCGCGGACGGGGGCGAAAGCTTGTGCTTGTTATTGCTTGGAAGGATTATCCAGATAGGACAGATGAGGAGGCAGCCAAGTTCGTTGGTAAGGGAAACGAAAGGGTGGAGGAGTACATTCGCACGCATAAGCTGGGCAAATGGTTTCATGCATAAGGACAGTGTATATATGTATGTTTTGAATGTACCCCCCCCCCCTCCTGTATGTTGTTTTTTTTTCCCTTCCTCTGTGTTATCTTTGCTTCACTATGCAGGTCACTGCAGTGAGTGGTTTCAATGAATGAAGTGGGATCCATCCTGGTGGATAATTTAATTTCATCTGCCGCAGTGTTTGCTGTCAGTGCCTGCTTGTATGAGCTGTTGGGACAGATTTGTATTTTAGCATACCACCTTTTGTTCTCTGTGTCCATTGCGCGTCCGATATATGTCAGCTTGGGGCCAACTTCCAGCCAGCACTTCTGTTTTTCGCGATTGGACAGTGATTTTCTTCTCGGTTGAGTAGGCCAGCCGTTGGTTGGGCCTGTTGGTAGCAGGATGGGGCGCCTCTGCCACATTAGTATAGCGTCCATCTGGGGTGATGCCAGAAGTTTTTGCTTGTGCATCCCATACACCCCTTCTCTTGTCTCGCCACTGCGAAGCTAGGATAGTTGGTCGGTGCACGCCAGATATCACACTGTTGCTTTTTCCACTGATGCAACAGTCTTGGGAGGGGAGTGTGAGTGGCTCGGGGCTCAGGGGTATAAAGGACAGCAACAGGACTCCGCTCTTTGAATGTAGGGACAGAGATATGAATGCCGGGGCAAGTCGCCAGTGCTGCAGAGTCAGAATTCCGATTCAGATAATTATAAATTGTTGAGCGATGCAGAGGTTCGTTTTTGATATCGCATTGTACTGATTTCGACATAATGAGAGATCTGTCTTGGTTTCAGCACGTTTCCAATGATTTCAGGGTTCTTGCATTATATTTTGAATTATGGAGCATTCATGTCACTGTGGGTATGCTTTAATGCATTCGTCGCTTTGACTTCTTGCCAATCGTCGTGTTTCTCTCGTGGTATTGGAGATCTTGTATTGATAATTGAGATTTTGCAATTGGTGAAAATTCACGGCTTTGGGAAACAATAACATCAAGGTTTTGGAGATTATCAAAGAGAATTCTTTGGAGCAATGACGGACATAGACAGGATGCCGAACAATCGCCGCCACCCGGGATTTGATACTTGATACTATACTTGCAGTTACAAGACCCTACAGCACTGTACCTGTCTTACTGTGGGAATTGACAGCCTAACCTGCGAATCAGCCTGAAGTAAGGATGTGTCACCCCCCACCCCCTTCAGGGGATGGTCCTGGGTACCCGCTGCCATGCGTGGGTGTTATCGAGCCCCCCCCAGGGTTTGCTCTAAGGACGGGGGTGAAGCGGTACCCAGAACCCCATGGCTAGGGTAAGGCATACAACCGGTCTCCGGTCCACTAACCCCATGCACGGAAGGGAAGACCGGTCTCCGGTCCACTAACCTCATGTACGGAAGACGCCCGTTGACGCCCGGTGCGAGCCCGGCGGGAGCGTGTTCCGTGCCGTAAAGCCCCGCATCGGCAACCGATGCACCGCCAGCGGATATTTATATATCAGAATATCAGGAATCAACAGGGTTTTATTTTCATATTGTTTCCGTCAATTTTTACGCTTCCGTTCTGATATTCACTGTTTTGAGAGCTGGCGGTTAGCTCGCGACTTTAGCGTAACCGCCAGTTTAACTGTTATATACAGATATTTTAGCGCAAATCGTGACGAAGACTCTAAAGTCTTCAGGAATTGCATTGATGCATCCGCAATTTTCACATTCTACACTCGCAACCTTAATCCGAATTTTTCAGGATGTCGAAATCGGATTTTCGACTTCGACATCCCCGCACTTGATTTGACCTCTTTCGAGTGGACCTACGTGCTTCCCTATGCACGAATCAACTTTCCTTTTGTCTTGCCCTCCATTTGTCTTAGAGATATGGGCAAAACAAAGTTGATTCGTGAGGCCACTTGTAAGGGTCATATCTCGTGCCGCTTGCGAGGAATGACAATAAGAAAACGTGGGATGTATTCACAATACTCCTGACGTAATTTAGGAAGCATTATACGCCTTGCGTCTCCACACGTGCGCGCTAGCGTAATGGATCATGGTCAAGAGGGTAGTGTTTGCGTTATAACTCTTTGGCCATGATATTGCGTGCGTTAAGATAACTTTCGAGTGTAGCGCGCGAGTGTTGGTGTTGCATAGGAACTCTCCTTGAGTTCCAATGAGCGATTGACACAAAGTTATGCCCTTGGAGGGGCATGACATATCGTGGGGGGAGCTACCTTTTTGGGCATTATGTGGTATGTGCCATATGTTGTATTGCGTGCCCATTTGGCGGGTTTGGCTAAGAGCGATGCACCCGCCAATGGACCTCATATTTCGCAAGCCCCTTCTCCATACTCCCTACGAGCAATTGCAAGCCTAACCTTCGTGGAGGGAAGCTTGTGTGGCAATCCCAAAGCGATGTGTTGGGAGCAAGGTGTGTGTTTTGCAACTTTCCATATTTTCATGTGCCCACTCGGGAAGTAGCGCTCGTAACCTATCAAAGCGCCCCAAGTGGAGCACATATGTGGAATCGAAGGTCATTGGTGTCAAGTCATTGTGTTTAGAAGGATTAGTTGATTGCACGATCCAATCCGAAGATATTATAATATAATTGTGCACCTTTCAAGGCACTTTTGTGTGTCTTTGTACCAATTTTGCCGTTTTTGGCCCGTCATGATGTCAAGTGGCGACCGTGTATCTCAACGTTGCGCTCAATTGACATCATGACCCAAGTATGTTGTGGGGGTACATACTTCGGTGCCCAACATATCTTGAACCCGGCGAATAACTCCTCGTGGACTTGGCATACCGTGGCCGCCATGTTGGCGATTTGGGACCATCCCAAATCATGGGCTCACTTGGCGACCCTGCCATTCCCAAAACCGGAGGAGTTGGGCGACGCCCAAAAGATATGTTGGACACATATGACTTGATACCAATCCTACGGCACACTCCGGTCCAAGTCGGGCATGTGCCTCATTTGCCCCAACCATGAGTGTGCGCATTTTTGGCCATTTTGAGCAATTTTCCACTTTTTCTGCCCGCCGTGCACTATGTTGAGCCCACCCGTGCACGCCGGACGCATGGACCAATGGACCATACATGACATGGGTGTTATGCATATTGGTCCCCATGGTTCACATACCACGTGGGCGAAGCGGAGCAACCCTCGCTAAGGTGCTAGCCCAAAGTGAGTGTGGGCAATTTTGCCATTTTGGCATTTGTGGACCCAATTGGGATCGTCACCACGCCAAGTGGCATGGAGATCTTTGAGAGCCAAGTTCATGGGAGTCTTCGTTGGACTCCCGGTGGATCGCGTATGGAATGGCGGATCCGATCTCCAAGCCGGCGTGGAGATATACCATTGGGAGCACCCCGAATTTTGGCTCATTTCAGGCAGCCAAAATGACGCCCTTTTGGGACCCAAATTTCAACCCCCGTGTGGTCAATTGGCGGCCCCATATCTCTCTGCCCACAGGGAGCCCGGACCTAATTCCAGATTGTACACTCAGATATAGGTCCTAGGTCCTGCCTCCTGTCCTGTGAGTCATTGGCCTTGCCCTGGCCGGGCGAGCCACGCGTGGGAATGAGGCCAATTTTGGTGATTTTGGCATCATGACCCCACTTGACGAACCCGTGGTGCCCTGATGCCGGAATCTCAGAGGGAACCAAGTTGGGTGAGGGCTCCAGGGAGTTCGTACTCGAAGAGCATAGGGTCAGTTGCCTCGTCCCTACCTCTGGCGGGTCCGGACGAGGGGTCAATTTTGGAGATTTTGGAGCTAATATCAGTTTGGGCTGAAACAGCCCATTTTCAGCTACCAACTCCTGGGGGATAATGGCGGGGCCATATCTCTGGCTCAGAGAGGAGTTCGGACCTGCTGTTGAGGGAGCATGGGGAGCTACTGTCAATTGGCCTTGGAGCTGCTTGGTTCCCAGGAAATCGTCTGTGGCTGGGCGGGAAACCCCCCTATTGGCAGGGTTTCAGGGTCCGGACTGAGCAGGGCATGGGTTGTGTTTGAGCCCCCGCCCCCACCAGCCACTGAGAGGGTCGGACCTGGGATTGGGATATGAGTTGGGACTGAGTGTCTATTGTCCTGTGATGCCCTTACCCCAGTCCAGTCTTAACCCCATGTGTACATATCCTGATGTGTTGCTGTACATACTTTCGTTCCCTTGTTGCAGAGTGGCAAGGATCCTGAAACGCTTTGTCACATGACACGAGCGTAATGATGCCCTTGTGAGCGTAGTGCTTTGCCTGCCTGCTCACCTGTGCGTGTCACCCGCAGCGTCCCGTGGCCGGCCCCCCACGGGAACGCGTCACTAGCTGCAAGCAGCCCCCTGCTGGGCATAACCCGTCACAGCCCCCGCCAAGCCCTTGCCGCAGCCACGAGGCCACCTGCAAGGGCTGACAGAAACCCAGGGGTATGCACAGCCTCATGCAAAAAATTTCCAAAAATTGATTGTCAATCGCGACAGAAATGCAAAACTGATTCAAGATTCAACAATATCAGAAAGGTTTATAGTGTTTTCAGCACTGTGTTTTGCCTCTCCTGCTGCTTGCTGTTGGTGTAGGGTTTCCTGCTGCTTGTTTTTGGAGATGAAAAGCTTTGTTTTGATGAAATACAGCCACTCCAAGTCACTCCAGGATAGCCCAAGCCAATAGTATGCAAAGAGAAGAGGATTCAGGATCAAAGCATGAATGGCTGCAGTGTAAACAGTGAAAGCTGATTGGATATTCACAGAAAACTGCAACTCAGGTCACAAATGAATGCATATTCACAAAGATAGCTGAAATGTTTTTGGAAAAGAGTTAGAAAACTGCCCCAGGATCACTCTCTCTCCATAGTGCAATCTCAGGAGATGTGCACTCTTTGTTTTGGGTCCCATATGTGCTGAGGTGGCAGGGCATGTGGCGATGAGGTCACTGCCATGTCACATGAGATCTTCTTACTTAGCTAGGCTGACCAGGAATTGAACCCAGGACCTCTCAAAAAGAGGTGCCTAGCCCCCTAGGGTGCATACCACTAGGGCAGATAAGTATTCAGGAAAAAACATAGATAAATTCATAGGCTCTACTTTGGGTATGTCAGATCTCAGTTAACTCAGGAAGAGATGATTGGCTTCACATTGATAGGGGATTAAGGGGTCCACTCCATATCCTGATTGGGTGTTTGGTTCCATAGGTCAAAATGTGTTATCACCAGTTTTGGTTAGACCAATACTAAGATAAAAATGCATGGATGCTCAGTGCATCTCTAATACAACTAGAGTATGCCTCAAAGCAATGGAAAAGCACTTTTTCTTACTCCCCCCTTGTGCTGTGGTGGCCACCACTGTCGCATTTTAGGAAAAAGGGAATTTTTCTTGGCCTTTCCTTGGTTTCCACATCTACTTTAAAATACCTACAGTTTCCCTCACACTGTAAAATGGGCGCTCAGCATGGCTGGCGCTCTTTTGCTGCTCTGTATGTAACATATCCTACAGAAGACTCAGCGCTCATGGCGCTGCCGGGGCTCCTGTGGCTTGGTTGGGTTAGTATGGGAGCATGCCAAAACATGTGCATATGCATCCCTCCCTCCAAGACGCAGCGTCGACACAACCCAAACGCAAGACACATTATACACATTCGCATGGGTTCTCGTAAACCTGCTGGCGACCTGTGACCTGTCTTAGGGCGAAGGGAGTCGAAAGAAAATTAAATTTGCCCCTTGGTGGGGTCTTGGTTCTGCTCAGTCTCTCCAGGCACCTGCGTTTCGGCCCGAACACGGCCTACTCAGCGAGGCTGCGCGTGGGTATCTGCAGAGGCAGGAATGGGAGAATTATGGACGAATGCACGCAAAAACGAAGCGACGACACCAAAATCCGTCAAATGACGGCGTAGAATTTTTCTGAAACGACACACCTGAGCAGAATCCAATTGTGCATCAGAAGCACATTTTTATAGAAATTATAGTCATCTCTGGATTTTTGAAATCCAGAAATTCATACGCATAAAATGGCGGCGCGCAGGAGCGGCTTCTAGCGAAGCGCCGGAAATCGGAGAAATAATGGAATTATAAACGTATGTCTCACGTAGTCTTGAAAATGACGAGACACACATTTATAAATAAACATACAGATTCCACCCACACTAATAGAAGCTTCAAAAATTAAAGAATTCAAGAATCAATCGAATAGACTTCAACGAATCAGGTATAAACTACAGTCATGCTCGTCTCGTATGCCGCATACACATTGCTCGTCTCCTGTCTCCGTGAACGAGCCTTGTAGCAGCGCTAACAACGATAGGACGCGATAGAGGGATTGATTAGAAAGATTGCAGATGATTAGCGGTCAGATCAGGGTGATTAGACATACACACAAGTGCATTGCAACGTTCTTCGCGTGCGCCCCTTTTTTCCTCTCACCTTGCTTCACTTCCCAGCGGTAGGTAAGGTAGGTACGCCCAGGCGGGGCCACCCCCTGGTGGAGTTCGGGATTGACGCGCAGATGGGCAGGTTTGCCCAAGATCACGTGCATACTCGTGCATGCACACACGCATTAAAGGGTAGGCCACGCGAAGTGCGCACGGTAAACCTTGTTTAGGCTACCCAGGGGCTCCTCGGTACGGTCTTTAAGAGAACCTGAGGAGTCCCTTAAAGCTTGCTTGCTTGACAAGGGTAGCTGGTCCTCCAGCGTGTTTGCGGACAGTGTATTATAGGTCACACTGAGAAGGGTATAATACCTGGAGTGTGGCTTGGTTCCTCCGCCGCAAACGCCCTTTCATTTGCCTTTGTTTTACAGGTGGGCAGGTAGGGTGATTGGTGCAGCAGCCTTCTTTTTTATGCCCTGCTAAACAAGGGCGCAGATCACACAAACAAGTAACTCCGCTCCGCCTGTGGCAGAGCAGGGAGTCCGACTTCATCGACATCTGCGCCTTGCACGCGAGAGCACTCCTTCCCTCCAAGCCCTAGCAGGGGAAACGCGTTGTGGCGTCCCCTGTTAGGCCACAGTTGCTTAGCAGCGCTGTGTTCTCTTGTCATTTCACAGGAGGGTCGCTAGGACCCACGACACCTTTGACTTCGCAACGCCCAGTAGAGTGTGCGTATAGGAGTGGTAGTCCTGAGTGGGGGCTTGAGCCAGTTGCCCCAGTGCTCGCCCACCAGGATGGTGCCACTGTAGGGTGTGTAGGACCTGTAGTGCGTGTGTCACTGTCCCACCCGTTTCCTGCAATTTTAGCAGGGTTGGTGGGCTGTGGCAGTGGTTAGGTCAGTGTTTTGGCCACATAGCAAAACGGCGTTTTCATGCCTTCATAGCTTTTGGCCACCCCTCCCTGTAGTAGACAGATAGGTAGGGAAAACAATACCTGGATTAGCACGCTGGGTATTCCCCCAAGGTTTTGCGCCAGCACAGAAATTGGGCGCATAGGGGAGGGGAGACCCGGGGCGTACCCCGTGGCATCAATAAGCCAACCCTCCAGGTTTAGCAAGGGCGCAGACTTGGGTATAATTAGGACACCACTTCTGCGGCTTGCTCTCAGGACCTTAGGAATAGCACACTCACACATACGCTTTGGCAGGTAAGGGTAAGGTTCAGTCCCTAGCTTTAGTCTTGGAGGCAAGCGTCTCAGCGAGCCTCAGCAACTCACCAAGGTTGTTCTGGGACAAGTAGTCAACCAGAACTGAGTTTAGGCGTCCCTCAGGTAGAACAAATGCAGAGAAGGGCTCCCAGGTGGCCTCTTCGACTCCAAACCCTTCCCAGAGGGTGAGGAAGCGCCAACCCTGGCAATAGCGGTGGCGTAGGACAGACTTCACCAGGTAGAAGCCCTCCTTAGCCATCTCCTCGGCGTTCATGTCGGGGAGTTCACCTTCAACTTCCATAGGGCTGGCAGCCCCTTGTAGGTCCAGAGCGGCGATTTCCTCGTCGTTCAGCTCCCACTCCTCCCCACAGAGGTCTTCAGGATCATGGTAGCGCTTCAGGTGTTGAGCAGCGCACACCAGGGTCCCCTCTAGACGGGGAGAACACCGCACAGTGATACGGTGTCCATCCACAGATAGGATCTTGTACGGCCTGAAGTATGGGTCATCGCTGGTAGAGCGTGGCCAGGCGGGTAGTCGACTGTGGTGCACCAGCACCCAGTCCCCCTCTTGGTAGGTGGCCGGTACACGGTGCTTGTTCTTCTTGTTCCACTGACGCTCCCTCACTCTCTGGAGCATAGCCTTGGCCTTGTCCACCTTCGCTTGTTGCTCTTGGACCCATTCACCCACAGAAGAATGGGTGTCCTCTGGATAGGGGGCATGTAGGAACCATGCCGGGCGCCCCATGAAACGTTCATGTGGCGAGTAGCCAGTAGCTGAACTCTCTTGGGAGTTCATCATCAAGGATATGACGGGGAGTAGTCTCACCCAGTCTCTGGTGCGTTCAGTTTTGCACCATATCCTGACGTTCTCCTTCAGGACACGAATCTGCTGCTCACATAGGGGGTTGCTCGTGTGAGAGTAGGGAATCCCCGTAGACACCTGGACATTGAGGGATCTCAGGACCCTCTTGTACCAGCCAGTATCTGAGCGTACTCGCACGTCCTCATCGGAGTTGATCTCCTTGGGCGCCCCATAGACACAAAACCATTCCTCCAGGAGTATCTTAATAGTCTCCTCCCCGGTAATGTGCTTGGTACATGGGAACACCCTGGTAAACCTGGTCAACCCACAGGTTACCACGAGGGCGAAGTCATAGCCCCCGAACTTCGGCATCTCCGTGTAGTCCACGTATAGAACACTGTTGGCACAGTGTGGGATGGGCAGGGTCGAGTAGAGACCTTTGTCCCTGATATCCCCTGGTTTACAGGACCTGCACGGGCACTTGTCCACGATAGGCTGGAGTGTCTTCCGCAGTTGGTCGTCAGTCCACGTAGTGTGGAACGACTGCTTGAACAGCCTCAGGGTACGGTCAGCACCCACATGACCGCTGGACTCATGGGTCCACTTCAGCAGCGCTGGGACTCGGTCACTAGGCACCACAATGCGGTCCTCGTGCCAGAGGTAGCTCTTGTCCCTCTTCCACTGGTCCTGGTTGACCAGGAGGGGTTCAAGGCGTTTCTCCAGGCGCTTGTAGATATCCCCAAACTCCTTCAGGTACTCCGATTGTTGGAGTCCATCCAGGGGGCGTATCATGGTCATGTTCAGGTCCAGGTGTACGTCCATACGGCTGAACGCCTCCTTAGCCAGCGCTTCAGACCGGGCACCAATCAGGGCGTCGAAGTTGTTCCGGCTGATGTAGTCGGCACACTCGTTCTTCACTCCCTGGATATGGTGTACCGTCAGCCGTAGTTGACTGAGGTAGGTCCACCAGCGCCGTAGCTTGGCCTTCTCAGGTGGGGGACCCTTCTGGAAACTGCGGACCGGTTCTTGGTCGCACAGCCAGACCACAGGGTTACTCCCCAACAGTCGTGCTTGTGAGGATAGCACCAGCATACCCGGGAGCAATTCCTGCTCATAGGTGGAGTAGTTCCCCCTGGCCTGGTTCCACTTCCAGTTCCAGTGGCCCAGAGGTACTAGGACCCACTTGTCGTCAGGGTAGCTGTGCTTGAGGGTTCCATCTCGGTTGAGACCTTCAGTCCCCCATTGGGAAATGGCCGAGTCGAACTCCTCCTTCTCTAGTGCTTGCCATTGGAACAACGTTCCACCACCGCCCAAATTGCTGGCGTCGGTCACCAGGAGAATCTCCCCTTGTGCTCTGGGCACGCCCAAGCATTTAGCGTTGGCTACCTTGTCTTTGAGCTCGTCAAACGCTTGTTGCTCTTGTGGGCCCCAGCGCCAAGTAGTACTCTTCTTGATCAAGTCCGTCAGTACGGCGCTGGTATAGGTGAAGTTTTTGATGTGGCGGCGATAGAAGCTGCACGCCCCAATGAAACTGCGTACATCATGAAGTCCTTTCTTGGGGTCTTCGTGTCGTACCTTGGTGTCCATCAGGGGTTTGGCCTTAGAGGCCGCTGGGGTCCACCACCCATAGCCAACGTCAAACCCCAAGTACTGCATGGTCTGCTGCATGAACTCACACTTCTCCAGCTTGAGTCGTGTGTGGTTCTCCTGGCAGACCGCAAAGAACTCACCTAAGAGGATTAGGTGATCCTCCTGGGTATTGGTCCCGAGGCATACATCGTCGATGTGAGCCTCCATCTGGGCCCCACGGGATATGAGCTCCTGCACCTTAGGTCTCCTTCGTAGGATGGACAAGATCTTGTTCATCAGCTCTTGGAACAGAGCGGGTGCGTTAGGCACGCCAAATGGCATGACCTTCCACTTGAATACCCTCCCCTGAGGGGTGATGAAGGCCAGTAGTTCCTGCGCGTTGGTCGTCAGGTCCACTTGCCAGAATCCACTTCGCTTGTCCATCTTGGTCTTGTAGCGACAGGAGGCTATCTTCTCCAGGGTAGACTCCATATTGGGAATGGACCCTGAGTGGTTCAGCGTCTTCTTGTTCAGCTCTCCATAGTCCACTACCAGCCGTTTGGCTGTAGACCCAGGTTTAGCCACCAGGAAACAGGGACTGCAGTGTAGGGGGTAGTCCCCGTCCTTGTACTCCAGGACTAGGCCAGCGTTGATACATTCTTGTATCTGTCGCTCGATGTCGTCGGCCTGCTCTTTAGGAGCTGGATAGGGTCTCCTCCGGATGTTGTGACCCACGAACTCGGGTTTCAGCTTGAGGTCCATCTGTACCAGCTTGTCACATGAGGCTGGAGGGGGTAGTTCTCCGAACACCTCCAGATAGGTCCTTATAAGCTTCTGTACCCGCGGGTCCAATACCTTGATCTTGTCCTCCATGTCCTCGTCGGAGTGTAAGTTGCTTGCCCCTTGAATAGACGTCGGGAGGTGGTCCTCCACCGACTCTTCGCCCGCGGTAGCATCCTTCAGCCCTTGGTAGGCATATAGAAGGTCTTGCTCAACCATCTCCGGTGGACGATGGCAACATAGGCACGCTCGAGGGGGTTCACATACACATTCCTCCGAGAGGTCGTCCTCCTCTGGGGTCCTCCCATGGGCGCCCCACACGCTCTTCATGAGCTTGAGATCTACCTCCCTTTGCCAGGTGGTGATCTTCTGTTCGAGGTCCTCCTTCAGTTGGGATAGGTCTCCCACACGTCCTTGCTTCAGTGGCCATGAGCTGCGGGTAGGCTTCGCGTAGCATAGCTTTTTCGCCACCAACTTCCTCTTGGAATCCACATACTCCCTGAGCCTGGATCGAGGGTCCAGCTCCTCGTCCACGGGGTCTTCCACCCTCATGGAGAGTAGGGGTTTTAGTGGGGCGACGTACTCGGCGTTCTCCACTTCCTCCACACAGGTCTGCACGAAGAAGGCGTCATGCTCAGTTTCGTCTTCTGAGTGGATAGAGCTAGGTAGCTCAGATAGTCCACACTCAGAGACTCCATCAGGAACAGGTACACGGCAGGGAGAGTTGGGGGCGTTGGTGTCAGTCACCACGCACTCATCTCCTCCGGGTGTAGTGTCAACAGCATCTTGAGGTCGTAGGCGATCCTTCAAGTCACCCAAGGCGAGTCCATCGCTTTCTCGTTGTATAGCCTGGACCAGAGTCGGGTCCAGGTCCTCCCAGGGAATGGTGGTAAGACTTCCGTCCACCACGCTGAGCATACTCCCCCATCCAGGCTTCCCAATAGGCGTCTTGCGTCCCAGAGGCACGTAGATGGCCTCATCAGGCAAACGAACAGAGCTGATAGTCAGCCTGTCCAGGAGGTTTCGCCAGTACTCGTTGCCCCCGTGGGCTCCCCAATCGGGGGAACACAGGACCATACGGGAACATTCCAAGGCCACCTTGGTCAGCACCTTCCCCAGTTCACTGAATCTGCGGTTTCCGTAGGCCATCCCGAAAGAGGGCAAGTAAAATTTGTAGCTGCAGTTCTTCCCCTTGATGCAGCAAAGGCCCAGTACATGTTGCTTGTCGCTGGCGAAGAACTCCACACTTAGGTCTTCTCGAGAGTAACCCAACTCCTTCAGACCTTGGTCTAGGACTTCCCCCAATAGTTGATAGTCCTCAGTTTTGGAGGCCGCCATCATGTTAGAGGGCTCCTCCTTCGATAGCCTCAGGTAACTCGAGGTATGTTCCGACTGCTCCAGTGGCACAGACTCTCTGCCACTGCCGTGGTCCACGTAGAGGAGGTAGGGCGCTTGCAGCGTCAGGGATTGTATCTGGGAGTGCTGCACGAAGAAGTCAGTCCCCAGTACAAAGTCGAAGGCATCAGTGTCCATCACATAGAACCGGTGGGCGATAGTCCTGGAGCCCATAGGTACCTCCACTTCACAGTCCCCGCAGCTATGCACCACATGTCCATCCCCCATGCGTATAGCGGCGGTGGTCATGGTGTTCTTCAGGCTCCCACAAGGTAAAATTTTCTTGGCCACTATCGATATTGTGGCGCCAGTATCCAGTACCCCCAGGTATTCACGTCCCCCTAGTCGGATAAGTACCCAAAACACCAGGTCTTGGGTGCCACCAGAGCGTCCCCGTCAGAACTCCGCGGGACAGGTCACCTCGAACCCCTTGTTCCGCAATTTGCGGGCCATCCTCATGAAACGGCTCCTCTTTTTAGCGTTGCCGTCATCACCACCTTCATGCTCACGCTTGGCTCCTTGTTCTTGCTGGGCCTGCGTTTGTGAGCGTGTGGTAGGTCCAGACTGCCCTCCAGAGGGCTCGGAGTTCCCCCCTGGATTAGGGTTGGGGTTGCCTCCGTTCTTGTCCTTGTTCTTGTTGTCGGTCTGGCGGTTAGCGCCTCCTCCTCGTCCACCTTGACCCTTGTCTTGACCACCTTGACCACGTCCTTTCGACTTGCCCTTGCCGGAGTCGTTGCCTTTGGCCTTGCCTCCACCTTTGCCTGACCCTTTGCCAGGATCTTCCCCCTTAAGCTTCGCCGATAGGCGTTGCTTATGGTAGGACTCATCCTCGTAGTGCTTCCGCTTACCGCAGAATGCACACGTGATGGTGCAGCGGTAATGATCCGGCAGCTTCGCTTTGGCGCCGGTGTTCTTCTCCTGCTGCTTCCCCTGGACGACGAAGCAGTCTCGCTGCTCGCAGTCAGAGGCGTGCTGCAGGTGGCCCTGCTCATCTCTGGCATCACACCAGAATAGCTCCTTCACGTTCTCCATTAGACGGGCGTGGGCGTGTTTGGGGGTAGTCCCCTTCCCGGGTCGGGACCCTTGGTACCCTTTGCCTCCAGAACCTCCACCACCAGGACGGTAGTTGTTCAGGTGCTGGTCGCTCTCCTTCTCCAGCGCCATCTCCAGGAGCAGCACGCATAGATCCTCGTAGCGGAGGGATCTAGCCTTGCGCTCAGCCGTCAAACGGCACTCGTCCCATAGCTCTCGGGGCAGCTTGGCGCACAACCAGAACAGCAGGTTGTCGCTGCTGTAGGAACCGGGCGTCAGTCGTCCAGCCCAGTGATCCAGGTCAGCCAACAGCTCGGAGACCCTGCCAGGTTTGGGGTTGTTGGGCAGCACGGGCAGGTTCTGGATCTCGGCCCTGATGGAGAGGTCGGTCTCGTAGGTCGGGTACTGCCTCTTTAGGGCAACCAACACATCGGCAAAGGTGGCGGAGTTAGTCACGATCTGCCTGACCTGCTTCTCCAGGTACTTGGTCTTGCAGCACTGCAGGAGCAGATCGCACTTCACTCGCCCACTCGCGTGGGTTTGGCCGGTCAGTCGTAGGAACCGGCCAAAGTTCTCAGCGAAATCGCTGAGGTCCTTGCCTGTGAACTCAGGCAGGTTGACCACTATCTTGGAGATGGCAATAGCCTTCGCCTCCTGAGCTCGGCGTCCTTCAGGGCGTCGGGTCTTCTTCTTCTTCTTCTTCTTCTTCTTACCCTTGGGGTCCTCGGGGTCCTCAGGGTCTTCGTCATCTGAGGGCGAAGAAGAATCCATCGACGGCGGCTCGTCATCCGAGGGGTCTCCGCCAAGATCACTAGAGCCATAAGGCTCTACGTCCACCATAGCCCTTAAGGCTGTCAGCCCCAGCTGGTCCAGCTCAGCCCTCGTCGAGTTCGTCACGTGGCTGTAGGGCGGCTGGGCCGTTCTGGGGACGAATGGACTTCTCAGTACTGCTGCAGGAGTCGGCATCGGTCGGCTCCTCAGGCTCCCCAGGGTATTTGTCAACCCTGCCGCCAGGTGGTTAGCCTGTACTCGGTGGGGTGACATTCCCACCGTCGTAGGTGACGCATGGGACGGGATCATCAGGGGCTCCAGTTTCTCCCTGATCTCTTGCGTGAGGTCGCCAACAATTTTTGAAGTGGCTCCTCGGAGCACCTCGTTGATCTCCGACCGCGTCAGGGACCTGTTGGAGGATCTCCCCGATCCTCTACTCCTGCCTCCAAGAGACTCTGGACCTCTCCTCAACCCACTCAAGGGTGCATACCCAGGTGCATACCCAGGAGCATACCCAGGAACATCCATATAGGTTCCAGTAGCGTGTAGTGGATGGGGATAGTCAGCCGCATACCATCGCGGCGCAGAGCTGGAAGCCACCGGCTCAATGGCAGTAGTTGCCTCATGGAGCGCAGTGGTAGGTGGGCCCATACCATAGGCGGGGTAGGGAGGCATGCCAGTAAAGCCTGTGCCCTCTGCCATAGGCGGGTTGGTTGTGGAAGTGGATGTTGCTGCGGCTGGGAGTGTGGTGGTTATGGAAGAGGGTGATGCGTGGAGGCCAGAAGCGCTTGGTGCGCCTTCGAAGGTAGGGTCATGCGTCGGGTCTTGCCCTTGTTCCTCTCCTTCGTCTGCTCCTTCTCCAGCATCCTTCTCGCTCTCGTTCTCTCTCTTCCTCTTCACAGGCTGGGGCTGAGAGACCACTTCTTCGACGGACAGGGCCCCGAAGGCCGTCTGGAGTCCATCCAGGGAGTCCTCAGCCGTATCCACTGGCCCATGTAAGGGCTCCGCCGAAGGTACAGCGCCAGGTGCCGGCCTTGCCGGTGCCTCAGGCGCTGGCGCTGTCTTCACGTCAGCGTCCTCCTTTCCTGGATCCATCTTAGTCCGCCCTTCTGCTTATGTTTGCCTGTACTCGGAGCACTGGTTGTACGGCGCGGGGTCGCTGCCGGTGCACAGAGACAGGCTGCCTCTTGCTACCAGAAAAGTTTATAGTGTTTTCAGCACTGTGTTTTGCCTCTCCTGCTGCTTGCTGTTGGTGTAGGGTTTCCTGCTGCTTGTTTTTGGAGATGAAAAGCTTTGTTTTGATGAAATACAGCCACTCCAAGTCACTCCAGGATAGCCCAAGCCAATAGTATGCAAAGAGAAGGTGATTCAGGATCAAAGCATGAAGGGCTGCAGTGTAAACAGTGAAAGCTGATTGGATATTCACAGAAACTGCAACTCAGGTCACAAATGAATGCATATTCACAAAGATAGCTGAAATGTTTTTGGAAAAGAGTTAGAAAACTGCCCCAGGATCACTCTCTCTCCATAGTACCATCTCAGGAGATGTGCACTCTTTGTTTTGGGTCCCATATGTGCTGAGGTGGCAGGGCATGTGGCGATGAGGTCACTGCCATGTCACATGAGATCCTCCTACTTAGCTAGGCTGACCAGGAATTGAACCCAGGACCTCTCAAAAAGAGGTGCCTAGCCCCCTAGGGTGCATACCACTAGGGCAGATAAGTATTCAGGGAAAAACATAGATAAATTCATAGGCTCTACTTTGGGTATGTCAGATCTCAGTTAACTCAGGAAAAGATGATTGGCTTCACATTGATAGGGGATTAAGGGGTCCACTCCATATCCTGATTGGGTGTTTGGTTCCATAGGTCAAAATGTGTTATCACCAGTTTTGGTTGGACGAATACTAAGATAAAAATGCATGGATGCTCAGTGCATCTCTAATACAACTAGAGTATGCCTCAAAGCAATGGAAAAGCACTTTTTCTTACTATATCCCTCCCAAGGCCCGAAGTCCTGAACTAATGCCTCTCTACCTTTTTCGGGTACCTCTACACACCATTCTGAGTGGGGGGGTTTCACTGCCACCTAAAAACCCAGCTGACTATGGAAAAGAGAAGTAAGAAAAAGTCACTGCCATGTCTTTTTTGGAGGGCTTGATCCAGGCTAAGCCCCCCTTAAAACCCTTTGTTGATGCTAAGACAAACTTAAGTGTTTTTATCTCTCTTTTGTTGCCTAAAGTACACTTTCTCAAAGTAACTAGGCTTGTGACCCTAGCCCCCCCATGAAGTTCACCCCTACCACTCAACTGAGCGGAGGTACCTTCCTTCATGGAGGACATACCAAAATAAATCAGGCATTTCATGCTTGTTGGCCTTGGAGGTTAAGCCTAGTGGTCTCCCACCCCAAGACCCCTATACTCAATTGTTCCTACCACTTATTGTGGTCCTACTTTGTAACTGTTTCTGAATTCAGTTGCTTGGCCAAGTCATATTCTGTGTGGCCCTGACATCCATGCCCCTCAGTCCTAACCAGCACCATTTCACCCAAAAGAGTGCACATAAAGTGCCTATTGCAACCTCTGAGGCTAGAGTCAGACCAATTTTCATATAAAACCTTTTGTATTATCCATTTGTGATTGAATCTATGTGGATAAACCTGCTTTGTCTATCTGCAGCCCTTCTGTGTTACACTGGATTCCAAAACCAATCATTGATTCGATCCACATCCTCTTATTGCTCTACTTGCTGCTTTGGTTTCGGTTTTCAACTACAAAACCTGCAGGACATCATCAAAATACCTAGGGCATAAGGCAAGGACATCTTTCCGGTAGCAGAGACAGTCCCTTGTGACCTTTTGAACCGACCCAGAGAAGAAGTGCAGAACAAAAGCTCAACAACAAGTCCATCATGTCCACGCCAAGCGTCAGGACCTGGCCTATCCGAACTGTCCAAGTACAAATGGGCAGCATGGCCCACCCAATGAGTGAACCACCTCACCGAGCTCCACATCATCTCAGCGGCGCATCTGGGTCCCAAGGAGATCCAGAACGCAGAAGGGCGGAGAGAATAAAGGCCTTACCACCGAGGCCTTAGCAGCACACGGTGGAGACAGCTACAGTCACCTCCACAGACGTGTAGCTGCCTCAATATCCAGATCAAATTGTCCAGCTTCATCCTCAACTGCCATTGAAGGACCTGAGGTGTATGAGGAGCTGAAGCAGAAGAAGGATGAGTACATCCTACATCAGGAGTACTACAAATCCATCCGTGGGGAAGATGGAGAGGAGCCACTGGCTGTACATGGATCCATACCACGTACAGACCTAGGGTCCTACGCGCACTCGGGTCCTCCGTCCACTGCATCCCTGCCAAGACGAACAAGACCTGAGTATCCAAGACCATGTTATCCAACCCCAAGGGCTCCCGAAGTGGGCCCAACACGAGTCGAAGAACAACATCATCCAAGGCCATCCTACGGAGCCCTGGATCACACGGCCGAGCTGTTGGCCAAACTCCTGTCTGGATCAGAAGATCCAGATGTGACGGCCCTATCAGAGGCCATTAAGGCAAAGCTGGGTATTGCTGAACCCTTACCCAAGCCTGAGTTGCCCTCTCTCTCTCCAGGGCTGAGTACCCTGGCCGAAGATCTCAACAGATCAAGGGTCTCAAAGCTGTTGCCTTAGGTCACCTGCCCCAGCCCCTTGCACCACCGTGCCAGGACAGTGCCTATGCCTGATCTACAGGACGTGCCTGTCACAGAGAGTGAGAGAAGAGGACTGTCAGCCCTGGCCCCTCTTGCCGGCGTGTCGCCTACAGGCCTAACTCCGGGGGGTGGGAAGACGGGCAGACCAATTGCCCAGGCGAACATCCAGCTGGAACTGCCGGAGTTCGACCCCAAAAATCTGCCTGAATGGGCAGAAGAATTTGCAGAGTTCCTTTTGTTGACTGGCCAATCCCATGTGGATGTGGCCACCAAATGTTCACTGCTAAAACGCTCATGCAAAAAGGAATTTTTGCACAAACAGGTCAAACAGATTGTGAAAACCTGTTCTACTTGGGCAGAGGTACTCCTGAGGTTAGAAAAAACATTCCCAGTCTATGAGACTGACCTCAGCGTACGCACACAGATCGAGGAGCTACCTATGCTCCCGGAGTTTCCATCCGCTGCGCGAATTTCTGAGTATGTGTGCGACTTGGAGTACTTATTTTCGAGGATGAACGTGGGCTCCTACGGAGCCACTGAGCCCCACCTGTGGCTCATGAGTAAGATCCCCCAGCGTACGTGGGATGATTGCCGCTCCACCTCTGAGAGGAAGAGCAGGACCCACTCGTACGATACACTGGTGGATCTCTTGATTGAGCTAGCTCTTGAGAGAGAGAATGACTCCCACATTGAGAAATTCCTCAAGAAGCATTTGGGACGAGGTGGTACCCCTACCCCCGAACGTGGCGAAGGGAAGGGGCATAAAAATCCCACTAACACCAACCAGGGAGGTGGTAAAGGGAGGGGCAACCTACGTGCCATGAACGAGGTTCCAACTGATGCAGGCACACCCCCCCTGTTTTACTGCCGACCTGTCAATGACAAGGGGTGACCTTGTCATGCCTCTGACTGTGATCTCCGCAGTGGCTGTATGCTGCAGATGAAACGTCAGCAGCATACTAAAGATGGGAAAACTGACCCATCAGGACCACTTCAGGTGTACCATCACCTGTGGTTACTGTGGCAAACGTCGTCACTATGAGGACGAATGCCACATCAAGAAACGCGAGAGTGACAAACTCAAGCGTCAGGAGGCGGAGCGCCAGAAGACCCAGACGCCCGCCAGAAATCCCCCCAATGGGGATAAAGGTAAAGGAGGTGGCAAGGGGGGTGGCAAAACTGGACCCCCTAACCCCCAGAGGCGCTCATCAGCGCCTGTTGCTACACCCACTCCTGCTGCTACACCCGCTCCTGCCGCAGGTGTCCCCAAGAAGCGCCCCCAAGGGGATAATGCTACCCCTGAGGGGAACAATTCTAAGAAGAGGCGCTTGGCCTGGATGGCCAAGTCCCTCATGGCTGCAGGGGTGGATGTGAAACTCCCTGATGAGGAATAGGGGGGCGGCTGCGAAGAGGAGGACTTGGTTTTCTGGATCCTCGTGAAAATCGGGGATCAGGTTTTTCGAGCGGTGCTTGATACCGGTGCAACACTTTCCATAGTGGCCCGGCGCCTGCTTAAAACTTTCAGGAAAACTAAGACCGTGGCCATAAGAGTAGGGGATGGGCGTACCATCCACTCCTTGGGGGGGGTCGATGTGACCATATGTCTGGGCGACGAAACCGTGACCCAACACTGCAGAGTGTTGGACACTGACGCCTTTGACATCGTCATTGGCACCGACTTTCTAAGAAGGAACCCCCAGGTAAAAATGCTGTCCCTACAGCGTCCTTACTCTTTGCACTGCGACTTTGGCAGTGGGCTATTCTCCGTTCCTTTGGAGCTGTCAGGACGAAAAGAGTCTGGGCTGCGCTACGCAGCCAAGACGAACTATCGTACTGAAAACTACCAGCTGGCCCGTCACGTTCTTGAAAATGGACTGGCGGCCCTACAGGTAAACCTGGATGAGATCCAGGTGGAATTGTTTGCGAGCCAACAACAGCACATCATGCAGTTGTACTGCTCGAAACAACTGAACAATGCTTTCCGTTTCTTCTGGAAAGCAATGGGCCTAGCGTATGCTGACCCTCCCTTCTCCCTGCTCGCGAAGGTTCTAACCAAAATCGCTTATGAGGGAGGAAGGGTTGTTATGTGCACCCCTGACTGGGGTTGCTCTGGTGAACATGCTTACTGGCGCCGTATGCTAGATCGAATGACCGTGGGAAGAGTGCAACTCCCCGACGGCCCCATCTATGTGCCTGAGGACTCAGACACAGCTATGCAGGCCCCTGAGTGGGCCAGTTTCCTGTCCATCATCGATGGATCTCTCAATCCTGTACCCCTGTGTGACCTGGACCAGGTGCTACTAAAAGAGGTCATGGCCGAAAATCGTGGCCTGACCCTTTATGATCTCAAAAATCGATCTCCTGAGCATCTATCTGCCACACTTACAGGGTGTGAGTCTCCTGATGACTATCTGGACCCTGCAGCTGTAAAAGAGGATGCTGACGACCAACTGTCTGAGATCGCCAGCACTATTCCCTCTGTTGATCCCAGCTGTGTTGACCTAAAACATAGTGCTTTCCTGGCCCAACTGTTGCTAGAGGAGGTAGATCTAGAGTCAACCTCTGAACCCGCTTCCTCTGTTGGGAAACCAGTGCTACACATGCAGCCTGTGCACACAGGTGAACCCGTGGCCCGGAGTGCTGATGCTCTGGCACGGCCTGCTGCTAATAAAATGCCATTGTCTGAGCATGACACTCAAGAACTCCGACGGCTGTTGTACCTGAAGGCCGAAGGTATTGAGCGCCAAGAGCGTCTGCAATACCTCAGACAGACCTGGAAATCCTCCATCTGGTCTGAGGAAGACGATGAGTCCTATACGCTGCCTGATCCTGAGATACCTCTAGTGAAATTTTATACACTATGGGCAGCAATGTACCCCTGAGTGGGACGATGGTACTGTGCCTGCCGAAACTGCTGATCGGCATAAAAAGAAAGAACATGGAAAAAGCAACCTCCATGCTGAGGAGGATTTCCTTCAGAAACTCGAGAGTCTTAACCTTGACCCCCGCCTGAAGAAACTGCTGGTAACCTATGAGGAGGTGTTCGGCGCCTTGCCGCCTCCCCTTTCTTGTAAAAAACTGGTCCAGATGGACCTGAAATTGAAACCAGAATTCGAAAAGACGCGAGTGAGGCGTCGTCCCTATCCCGCTCAACAGGAACGGGTTGAAGAAATCGAGCGCCAGATCCAAGAATGCATTGATGCTGGCCTCGTTGAAGAGTATAAACATGGGGACTATCCCCATCACTGCAGCCCCTGTTTCCTTGTTGCTAAACCAGGGTCGACTGCTCTACGTCTTGTTGTAGACTATGGTGAGGTCAACAAGAAAACCCAGAACCACTCAGGGAGTATTCCTAACATGGAAAACACCCTGGAGCGTATTGCCAAATGCAGGTATAAGACCAAAATGGACAAACGCTCTGGTTTCTGGCAGGTGGACCTAACCGCCGCAGCTCAGGAGCTGTTGGCCTTTATAACCCCTAAGGGTCGTGTTTTCAAATGGAAAGTTATGCCTTTTGGGGTGGCTAATGCCCCAGCGCTCTTCCAGGAGCTTATGAACAAAATTTTGTACATACTGAGGCGCAGGCCTCTAGTACAAGAGTTGATTTCACGGGGTGCAGAAATGGAGGCTCACATCGACGACGTGAGTTTGGGTACTAATACCAAAGAGGACCACGTCCTTCTCCTGCGTGAATTTTTCATTGTCTGCCAAGAAAACCATCTCCGAATTAAACTCGAAAAATGTGAGTTTATGAAAGAGGAGATGGAGTATTTGGGTTTCGACGTGGGGTATGGCTGGTGGAAACCAGCCACGTCTAAGATGCAGCCCCTACAGGACATGCAGATTCGCGATGACCCTAAGAAGGGTCTACACGATGTGAGGAGTTTTGTGGGCGCCTGTAATTTCTATCGGCGTCACATCCACAATTTTACTTACTCCTCTGCACCCCTCACTGACCTGATCAAGAAAACTACTCCCTGGAGATGGACCTCCAGAGAGGAAGAGTGTTTCCAGGAGTTGAAGAAGAAGATTACCTCCACCAACTGCCTGGGAGTGCCCCGCCCTGAGGGCGAGATAGTCCTGATCACTGATGCCAGTGATGTAGGGGGGGGAGGTACGATCTACCAATGGCAGGAGCTTAACCCCGCTGAACTAACCCACTGCCATTATCGTACTACTGGACTGAACCGTGATGGTTCGTTGAAACATGACTATCCTACCAGTGAGTGTCGACTGGTGCCACTGGGACACTGGAATTGGAAATGGAACCAAGCGCGTTCCAACTACAGCACCTATGACCAGGAACTCCTGGCCGGTATGTTGGTGCTATCGTCACAATCCCGACTCCTGGGATCTAACCCTATTGTCTGGCTGTGTGACCAGGAGCCTGTGAAGTCTTTTCAGAAGGGCCCACCACCTGAAAAAGCAAAGCTAAAACGGTGGAGGACTTACCTGAGCCAGTTCAGGCTGACAGTGCATCATATCCCCGGGATTAAGAATGAACTGTCTGACTATATATCGCGCAACAACTTCGATGCGCTTATTGGTGAGAGCTCTGAGGCGCTCGCCAAAGAGGCTTTCCAGCGTATGGATGTCCAGCTTGACCTGTCCATGCGCACTGCCGGAATCCTGGAGGGTTGGGGTCTAACCGACTATGAGTCAGAGTATGAAGAAATTCTTCAAACCCTCAGCACTGGTCTCGAACCCCGTGTCATTGACGGGCACCAGTGGTATAAAAACAATCAGTACCTCTTCTACGAGGACCGAATTGTGGTGCCTGAGGCACGACTGGATGGGTGTCTACAGTGGTCCCATCTCAGTTCTGGTCACACTGGCGCTAATCGCTCAGTGGACTTCTTCCGTGAGTGTTTCTACTCTAGTCTAACCCTGACTGAACTGAGGTCGCGTATGCAGACCATTGTGGATGCTTGTGGCTGTCATGCCAGCAAGCAGAGCGACAGTAGGGATAGAGGCCTGATCTCCAGCTTACCCATACCCTATTGTGCTAACTCTCTTCTCTACGTGGATTACATCCACGGCCTACCACGCTTTGGCGGCTATGATAGTTGCCTCGTGGTCACCTGTGGTCTATCTCGCTTCACCCGTGTGTTCCCTTGCAATAAGAAAATCACAGGTGAGCAGACTGTGAAAATGTTGGTCGAACAATGGTTCGAACCCTATGGAGCACCTAAGCAGGTGCACTCTGATGAGGATGTACGCATCCGCAGTGACACTGGGTGGTACAAACGAGTGCTAAATGCCCTCAACGTGGAGGTAACCACAGGTGTGCCCTATACCCACACGTCTAACCCTCTCTGTGAGAGACAGAACCGTGTGGTGGAGCAAAAATTAAGAATCCTGATGAAACAGGAGCGCACCAAGGACTGGGTACGCCTAGTGTCCTGGGCAGTTCTGTCCATGAACTCACAGCGGAGCTCTTCTACGGGTTTCACCCCCCACGAACTGTTCCATGGAGGACGACCTGCGTGGTTCTTCAAAACCCCTTTCCCTGAGGACTTCAAGAGCCCTGTGGGAGATTGGCTGGAACACAAGCAGTCTCTGGCTAACCAGGCTGGTACTAACCTGAGGCACATTCGTGACCGTGAACAGAGCCGACGGAACCGCCTACGGCGAACTGCCAGCTTCAAGGTTGGTGACCTTGTTTTGGTACACCATTCACGCCTACCCTCCTGGCCACGTAACTGCCTACAGGACCCTTACTTTGGACCCTATCGTATCATCAGGATAGATGGATCCAGGATCCATGTCAGGTGCAGTCCACGTCTAGGTGGTGAACTGCTATGTGCACCTAAACAGTTGAGGCACTATCACTCCCCTGACGACTTGTCTTGGGATGAGTGGCGCCTCAGCGACAGTGAGATTGAACGTATAGACCTAGAGAACGCTGCCAGTCCAGAGGAGGCAGACGAACTCGAAGAGATGACTGCCGATGAGATGGCAGTCGATGGTTACTACGTGGTTGCAGGTATTGCTCGCCACGAGTATAAACAGGGCTGGAAATTCCTTACCCTGTGGGATGGCTATGGGTTGTCTTGACGCGTTCCCGTGGGGGGCCGGCCACGGGACGCTGCGGTGACACGCACAGGTGAGCAGGCAGGCAAGGCACTACGCTCACAAGGGCATCAATACGCTCGTGTCATGTGACAAAGCGTTTCAGGATCCTTGCCACTCTGCAACAAGGGAACGAAAGTATGTACAGCAACACATCAGGATATGTACACATGAGGTTAAGACTGGACTGGGGTAAGAGCATTACAGGACAATAGACACTCAGTCCCAACTCATATCCCAATCCCAGGTCCGACCCTCTCAGTGGCTGGTGGGGGCGGGGGCTCAAACACAACCCATGCCCTGCTCAGTCCGGACCCTGAAACCCTGCCAATGGGGGAGGTGTACCGCCTAGCCACAAGCGAGTTCCTGGGAACCAAGCAGCTCGAAGGCCAACCGACTGTGGCTCCCTATGCTCCCTTAACGGCAGGTCCCAACTCCACTCTGAGCCAGAGATATGGCCCCGCCATTATCCCTCAGGAGTTGGTAGCTGAAAATGGGCTGTTTCAGCCCAAACTGATATTAGCTTCAAAATTCCCAAAATTGACCCCTCGTCCGGATTCGCCAGAGGTAGGGACGAGGCAACTGACTCCATGCCCTTCGAGTACGAACTCCCTGGAGCCCTCACCCCACCTGGTTCCCTCTGAGGTCCCGGCATCAGGGCAACACGGATGAGTCAAGTGGGGTCATGATGCCAAAATCACCAAAATTGGCGTCATTCCCACGCGTGGCTCGCCCGGCCAAGGTAAGGCCAATGGCTCACAGGGTAGGAGGCAGGACCTAGGACTCATATCTGAGTGTACAACTTGGATTTAGGTCCGGGCTCCCTATGGGCTTAGAGAAATGGGGCCGCCAATTGACCACACGGAAGGGGGAAATTGGGGTCCCAAAATTGAGTCATTTTGGCTGCTTGAAATGAGCCAAAATTCGGTGTGCTCCCAATAGTATATCTCCACGCCGGCTTGGAGATCGGATCCGCCATTCCATGCGCAATCCACCCGGAGTCCAACGAAGACTCCCATGCCCTTGGCTCCCATAGATCTCCATGCCACTTGGCGTGGTGACGATCCCAATTCGGTCCACAAATGCCAAAATGGCAAAACTACCCACACTCACTCTGGGCTAGCGCCTTAACGAAGGTTGCTCCGCTTCGCCCACGTGATGTGTGAACCATGGGGACCAATGTCCATATCACCCATGTCATATATGGTCCATTGGTCCAAGCGTCCGGCGTGCACGAAGGTTAGAACATGGTGCACGGCGGGCAGCAAAAGTGGAAAATTGCTCAAAATGGCCAAAAATGCGCACACTCATGGTTAGGGCAAATGAGGCACATGCCCGACTCGGACCGGAGTGTGCCATAGGATTGGTATCAAGTCCTATGTGTCCAACATATCTTTTGGGCGTCGCCCAACTCCTCCGGTTTTGGGAATGGCAGGGTCGCCAAGTGGGCCCATGATTTGGGATGGTCCCAAATCGCCAACATGGCGGCCACGGTATGCCAAGCTCAAGAGGAGTTATTCGCCGGGTTCAAGATATGTTGGGCACCGACGTATGTACCCTCATATCATACTTGGGTCATGATGTCAATTGAGCGCAACGTTGAAATACAAGGTCGCCACTTGACATCATGACGGGCCAAAAATGGCAAAATTGGCACAAAGACACACAAAAGTGCATTGAAAGGTGCACAATTATATTATAATATCTTCAGCTTGGATAGTACAATCAACTAATCCTTCTAAACACAATGACTTGACACCAATGACCTTCGATCCCACATATGTGCTCCACTTGGGGCGCCTTGAAAGGTTACGAGCGCTACTTCCCAAGTGGGCACATGAAAATATGGAAAATTGCAAAATACACACCTTGCTCCCAACACATCGCTTCGGGATCACCACACAAGCTTCCCTTCACGAAGGTTAGGCTTGCAATTGATCGTGGGGAGTATGGAGAAGGGGCTCGCACAATATGAGGTCCATTGGCGGGTTTGGTTTGGAGCGATAGACCCGCCAAATGGGCACGCAACACAACACAAGGCACATACTCCATATTGCCCAAAAAGGTAGCTCCCACCACGATATGTCATGCCCCTCCAAGGGCATAACTTTGTGTCAATCGCTCATAGGAACTCAAGGAGAGTTCCTATGCCACACCAACACTCGCGCGCTACACTCGAAAGTTATCTTAACGCACGCAATATCATGGCCAAAGAGTTATAACGCAAACTCTACCCTCTTGACCATGATCCATTACACTAGCGCGCACGTGTGGAAACGCAAGGCATATAATGCTTCCTAAATTACGTCGGGAGTATTGTGAATACATCCCACGTTTCCTTATTGTCAATACTCGCAAACGGCACGGGATATGACCCTCACAAGTGGCCTCACGAATCAACTTTGTTTTGCCCATATCTCTGAGTCAAATGGAGGGCAAGATAAAAGGAAAGTTGATTCGTGCATAGGGAAGCACGTAGGTCCACTCGAAAGAGGTCAAATCAAGTGCGGGGATGTCGAAGTCGAAAATCCGATTTCGACATCCTGAAAAATTCGGATTAAGGTTGCGAGTGTAAGATGTGAAAATTGCGGAAGCGTCCATGCAGTTCCTGAAGGCTTTGGAGCCTTCGTGACGGATAGCGTTAAAATTTCCATTATAAACAGTTAAACTGGCGGTTACGCTAAAGTCGCGATCCAACCGCCAGCAGTCAAAACAGTGAGTATCAGAACGGAAGCGTAAAAATTGACGGAAACAATATGAAAATAAAACCCTGTTGATTCCTGACATTCTGATACACAAATCTCCGCTGGCGGTGCATCGGTTGCCGATGCGGGGCTTTACGGCACAGAACGGAGCGTCAACGGGCGTCTTCCCTTCCGTACATGGGGTTAGTGGACCGGAGACCGGTTGTATGCCGTAACCTAGCCATGGGGTTCTGGGTACCGCTTCACCCCCCTCCTTAGAGCAAACCCTGGGGGGGGCTCGATAACACCCACGCATGGCAGCGGGTACCCAGGACCACTTCCTGAAAGGGGGGGGGTGTCACATCCTCACTTCAGTAAGTCACAGTAAGATAGGTATGATGTTGCATAAGCTCGTAGCACATGTATATATATAGTATCAAGTATCAAGTATCAAGTCCCGGGTCCTGGCGGCGATTGTTCGGCATCCAAAGGACCCGTTAACCGATACCAGGCGCACTGGGTGCCGGCTGCTACGGTCACCACCACAGTGGCAGTGGCATACACGGCCAACATAGGCGACACACGACGACCGAGGTGGTCCCACAGGTCGAGAGCGACCACAAAGATCCATCAGGCTACCCCAAGCTTCCCAAGGCCCGCCGACTGGGGAGAGTCCCCACGGGTCCTTCCTCGGGCGCACCATGTCCATATCCATACGACGCGAGTCCAGAGTGCCATAGTCGAACTCCTTAAGAACCCCAGATCTTAAGGGAGCTCCTCCTTAAGGGATCGGGCATCAAGGCCGTCTTTTCCCTCGCCCTACTGCCACGAAGGCCATACATGAGGGAGTCCTCATGCAGTGTGGGCGGAGGCGTCGACTCCTCAAACCACCAGTTTCCCAGGCAGACTGACCGAGGTCAGGAGCACCGGAGGCCGCCATCCGACTGCAAGTGCGTCTGCGAATCGGTAGGCTCACACTGGGACTGACAGTGGCGGACCGCTGGGAGTGTAGTCAGGCAACTGGGCTTCCCGCCTGGCGCCATCAGGATCTCCACACATCACAGCGAATAGGGCAACACGGTATCACGAGCACTCAACAGTAGAATCTGTATTCATGTACTGGTCCAGGCTGGACCAGGCTGTGATAACATGTACACGGCGACTCAAGGCGCCTCTGTGTAAGTGCGGCTAGCCCCATCTGCTCAGATTTTCAGACATTCTGCCCAGATTGGCTACATTTTGGTCATTTTCTTTGCTTCGGCGGAATTGCCGCCTCGCAGCTCAGTCACAGGATATTTCCTATATATTTCTGATATGCCGGATTTGTTTCCGCGGTCCATTTCCCGTAAATCCGCCGCGTTCCGCTATTTTAGCTGGAATCGCCATTTGCCGCTGACGCGCGCTCGCGGGCCAGATCGGCCAAACCTTTTTACATAAATGGATTATTTAAATCTTTTCAGACAGTTTTGGACACTCAGATGTATTTAGAATAATTCCCCTCAATTTTCTTCATAGACTGGGATTTTCTGCCGGATAACAATCAGCATGGACCTTGCTTCTGTTGTCGCTGCTCTCGCCTCTGTTGGTGTCCGAGTATCCGGTTCCACCCCCAAAAACAACATCCAGGGAGACTCCTCGCGTGCCTGCCCCACTGGTCTTGCCGGCCCCGAGCCCTCCGGCACCCACAACGACCCAGGGCAGCACTTTCATGGTAGCAGAGGCTACCTGAATGTTGTTCCTATGGTGTCCCAACCACAGCTAGCTGCCCAGTACGGCCCCGTAGACTCCGCCACCTCCGGAGACGTAACGATTACGCTGCCGTGGTGCTGTGCGAACGAGGCCTTGAGAGGAATGCCTTGCGCAAGCCCAAATTGCCCAAGAAGGGCACAAATCAGCAGCTGTGGAGGCCCAGATTACAATCAAGATCCCAGTCGAAATTGGCCATCAAGTAGCTGGAATCTCCCAGCCTACGCTAATGGCAACGCTCCGGTGGAGCTTACGGACCTGGCAGGTACCAATACTCCCTACCAATGTCCACATTTTCAGACCATCGACGCCGACATTGACGACATTGAGATGGGTGGTCCAGGTGAGGTACCTACCTATGATCGACCAGCCTCATGGGCACAATGGGACAACCATTTGTCTTCGGAAGTGACCCGTAACCTTGAGGCGCTTGAGGCCCTTTGTCTCTTAGCCACGTCTAAGCTGATAGGTCAAGAAAGAATCGCCTCTGATTTTTTATTTGAATATTTTTTCCTCCTTCAAGAAGAAATTAATACCAGGATGTGGTGGTGTTCTCAAGAAGATGAATCTTTTGCCATTTTCTTGCAGATCTGGGAGGCAAGCCCCTTCCCGAAGGAGAAGACCAAGGCACCTGTTGCCGGGCCCTCCGCCCCTCATCCCTCTGTTTCCATCCGCGACGATCTAGCCGCCGCGGTTGAGGAAGGAATTTTAGAGGCAGCTAGGCAGGCAAGCCTGGAAATTAGGACTGAAGGAGCTCCCCAAGTGGACTCCTGGCTGCGAACCACTGAGATTAGTGGTCCGACAGCCTGCTCAGGCCCTTCAGGACACGGTATGTACTGTCCTGCCGACTGCTCTTGCAGATTACAGCGAGATACTGAGCTCCAATTGCTCAAAGATCAAATGCAACTCATCATTCAGACGCTGGGAATTAAAGATCTTTTCAAGACCCACATGAGGTCTGAGGGCGCATCATCGGTGGAACAAACAACAGAACCGTCGGAGGAGGCGACAGAAATTTTTTCGATTGCTCCTTCGGTGGACTCTAAGACCACCGACGCAAGGATCAGCAGGACTAAGCTAAAGGAAAGGGTTACAATCTCTCGATCTCAGAGTAGATCGGCGAAGGCTAGGACTGAGGTTCAGAATGCCAAACGAACTGCCTCCCGTACTACCCTTCCTGCTGTTGATTCCAATGCAATTGCCCAGATGTTGCTCGCCCAGACCCTCGCCGGAGCTGGTGTGGCTAATGATGCCGCCAAGGTGTCTGCCATTACGGCCGGTGTTGGGCTGGATTCACTTCTAAATCCTACTTCATTGCGACTTCGTCAGGTTGCCAAGCAACCAAAGTATAATGGGAACCCCAGACGTTGGCCTCAGTTCCAACGGGAATTTAAACTGTGGGTTAAGACTCAAAAACTCCAGGATGATCAGTTCCTGATGGCGCTCTTGGACTGCCTTGAGGGGGCGCCGGCCAATGCTTGGCTCAGGACCTGGAGTGATCGTGAGGATTCAAGTTCCCCCCTTACCTTTGATGAGGTGTGGGAACAGTTGGAGGTACGTGGATCCCGGCTGCCTGAGGACCATTACCACCAGATGTTGAAGAATTTTCCTTCATTCTCTCGATTAATCTTGCACGAAGTGCAGGACAAGAGACAGCGCTTCTGGAATCTCGTAGAAGAATCTGAACATTCAGGCGAAAAATTTTCCAGTGCCGAGCTGAAAAATCTGATTTTTGACAAGATCCCCTCAGAAACCGCCGCCACCCTTCGGAATAAACAGTCCGAAGAAAAAGTCAAGACCTGGTGGGCGGAAGTCGATAGCTTCGACGCCTCGGCCAACAGGTTTACAGTCAGGGAGGCACTTCAAAAGTGCTCCCCCACGTCGTTTACCAAGGTGAAATTCACTGAAAACACGTGGAAAATCAAATTTAATGAACACGAGGATCGGGACTTGTTTGTCCAAGTCCTCAACAGGGGAGTAAGTTTCCATGGCAATCGCCTGAAGGCCAGGAACTGGGTGTTTTCGTTCACCCCACAGGAACTGTGGGAAGAGGTTAAGAGGCTCGCTGACGCCGCCAATCAAAATTTCCATGAGGGTCTTGAGGGAAACAGGAATACCCAGAAAAAAACCCAAAATGGGGCCCAAAAGGGCAATAAAAAGGTGAATGACACCCGGAATGTTCAGGATCATTGTAGCATCTGTCTTCTTTTAGGTTCTACGAACCGAGCTAAGACGCATTCTACTGCTAATCACCGATGGTCTGCTTACGATCACAAGGTGATTGGTGAAAATGTCAGTAATTCGCAGAATTCGGACAGGAATGACAGACAGGTGCATGGTGCAAAGGGGGGAAAGGGTAATCCGACCCCCTCCGGTGGAAACAAAAATACTGGAGGTCCTGGCGGGTCCCAAGGCAAGGGAAATCGGACTCCATCCGGTTCCGGTGGGCAGCCTAACGGTCAGACAAGTCCTAATGGCAACACCGGAGGCGGAAATCGAAATCCAGGCCAAACCCCTCAATCCGGTACAAACAAAGGAAATGTTCCAGGATCACAGGGTAAAGGTAAGGGAAATCCTTCAGGAACCCCTTTCTCTGGTAAGGGCAGAGGGCGTGGCGACGGTGGTGGTCCATCATCCGGCGGCCGTGGCCGTGGACGTGGAACAGGCAACCATCGTGTGGATCAGGTCTCAGGTGCAGATCAGGTGTCCGATGCGGATCGAGATTATGTCGAAAATGCCCTGAATCCAGCGGATGATCCGTTCCAAGATGAGTGGATCGACGAATCAGGCTGTGTTCACAATGTAAATGCAGCCGCTGGAGGTCAGAACGCCTAGGGGAGCCACGAAAATCGCCCCTCCCCAGGCGATTTCAGGCATGATCCCCAAATTCCTGATCGACCATTACTTGATGTAGGGTCGCTTGTCTCCTCTCCCCTGGATCCGGCAGCGGATCCTTCTGTTGTAGTGGACGAGGTTGGTGTACAGTCCAAGCACAGGGCCCGTCAGTTTGTCACAAAGCTGTGGGTCTCTGATTGCAAGGGAAATTTCCATCTCGCCACTTGTTTGTGTGACAATGGATCAGAGGTAAATCTCCAATCCAATTCCTTCTTACCCGACGACTGCGTGTTTGAATCGCCTCATCCTGTTACCCTCGAGGGAGTTTCTGGACATTCTCTCGCAGGTGGGCAACGCGGTTGTTATATATCAACTCATTTGGTCGCTCAAGACCTTTGGGAAGAGCAAAAGGTGGAAGAAGTTGTCCTTAAGGATGACTACTTCTATCGTGCTGACATAAAGTATGACCTTTATTTGGGCCATCCTTGGCTTCGCAAGAACAGGGTAGCGCCCGTAGGTCATCGTCGTTGTTTTTTGCTGGAGTCAGGTCCCTTGGAGCGTCCTGAATTTCGTTTTTTGCACGCAGGGTTTAAAAGTGCAGAAGAATTTTTGAAGCAAAAGGTGACACCAAAATTTGGTGAAGATGTCACCATTGCAGAGGTGAATGGGAGTGCCGATTACTCCCAAGAGTTAGAATGTCTTCGTAGGGACTCCCAGCCACGACGCCCTTCGCGCTGGCACTCTTCATCCTACAGAGTTGTCGACAAATGGCGCGATGCAATTTGTGAATACTTTCATGAACACCATTCCTTTTGGCCTTAGTATGATGCCTTTGCTAACCGTATGAACAAGCGCTTTGACAAGCACTTCAGCGACGCTTGGACCCACAAATGGGACAAGAAGTTGTGGATTAATCCTCCGTTTCACTTAATCCAGCAGGTCATCCACAAAATCAAGCAGGATAAAACCCAGGCAATTTTAGTTGTGCCCTTGTGGGACGACAAGCCTTGGTTTCAGGAATTACAAGACATTTGTGTAGATTACATCGAACTTCCCAGGAAGATTAAGCTGTATGCCAGGGACGACACAGGTCCCCTGCCACAGCGGTCCTGGAGTTCGCTTGCATTCCTGGTGGATGGAAAGCTTTCTGACTCTAATTCTGCTGATTCTGGTACAGATTCCTGTGTTGGGTCTGAATCTGAGGTTGAGCGTGGTACTGATGATGAATCTATTTTTTCTGATTTTTGTCCGTCAGATACCCAAGGTGATTCAACGTCCAATGGATCCGCCTCGTCTCCCTCTTCCCCAATACGGTCGACATCGAAAAGAATCTTCAGTGCACGGGCGAGGAAAAATCTCCAATCGCGCCGCAAATTCAGAGTTTTTTATGAAAAACCCCCTGTGGAAGCTTTCATGGATCCTTTCGAGGAGCTGGATCACGAAGAGAATCTCTGGGATTTCGACACAAGACCCACCTATCTTCAAGAGGCAGTTGATACGGACCTGTTTAGGGACATCCGTAAGAAGATTCTTCCTGCCAAAGCCGAAGAAGTCGCCAAAGTTTTTTCGACAGTAATTCCTGGCGATCAGGTGGACACTGAATTGTGTTCAAAGTCAAGGGAAAAGATTTTTGATGAACGGAAGGACACAACCCTTTCAGGGAAGTTGATCAAAGACCCCCCTGTCCGTGGGCAGTTCGGTGAAGCCTTCATCGAGCTTCGTGAAGGGTACAAGACGAAGAAACAGCGCCCTTATGAAAATCATGGACATAAACATGAGATCCTCCGAAAAATAATCGAGAGAAATCTCAGGGAATTTGGTTGGCTTGAGGGTTGTATGACCAGCGAATGGTGCTGTTCACCCTTCACAGTCCCGAAGCCACCGCCTGCAGACCAGAACACCATTGATGGTTGGCGAATGGTTGTTGATTTTCGCAATCTCAACGCCGAAACCAAGGCGGATTCACACCCCCTGCCCCTCATTGAGGAGGAAATCGCCAAGAGGGCAAGAGGTCGTTTGTTCTCTGTGCTGGATCTCCGTCACGGCTTTCACCAAATGCCGTTGAGGAAGGACAGCCGACCTCTCACCTGTATGTGCACGCCATGTGGCCCAGTCCAATGGACGGTCATGCCCATGGGCCTGAAGAACGCCCCCTCATTTTTTCAAAGAATGATGGAGGATGTGCTGTTCACAACCCATCCTGAGCTTCGTGCCTTCGTGAGCGTGTACATAGATGACATAATCATCGCGACGGAAGGGGAGGGACTGACCGAAGCTGAGCTGGTGGCCCTACATGAGAAGCAGCTGAACCAAGTTTTGGACATTCTTGACGCCAATCAGCTGATTTGTGGGCCAAAGAAGGGAAAATTATTTTTAAAATCAGTCGAATTTTGTGGTTCTCTCCTAGAGAATGGCACCCGACGACCCAGTCCAGGGAAGCTCGTCGCTATTCAGAAGTGGAAGCGCCCTGAGACGATCACGGAGTTGAGAGGATTCCTGGGTTGTTGCAATTTTTACCACACTTTTGTGCCGAATTATGCTAAATTTGCTGCCCCCCTCACTGAATTATTGAAGGTAGGGAGAGATGCGGGCAAGGCAGGTTCAAAGGTTCGTGTCAAGTGGACTGACGAGTGCGAGGAGGCCTTCCATCACTTGAAGGCGGCCCTCTGTGAAGTCGCCACGTTGCATGTGCCCCAATTTGACCGACCCTTCTACATTAGAACCGACGCTTCTAGGTACGCGATCGGAGCTGTCCTTGAACAGGTTGATGAAGCCACCGGCGATCATTACCCTCTTGCATTTTGGTCTCGGAAGCTAGCCCCACGCCAAATGCAATGGTCGCCGCGTGAGCAAGAGACTTACGCCATCATCTGCGCTCTAAAAAAGTACCAATCGTGGGTTGGCACCAATCGAGTCGAGGTCCTGACGGATCATCGATCTCTGGAGTATTGGGCCACCGAACACATTGATACTGTCGCGAGCCCAGCTGGTCGACGGGCCAGATGGCACGAATTTCTCTCTCTGTTTGACCTCCATGTGTAGTATTTACCTGGAAAACATAACACGGTAGCGGATGCTCTGAGCCGATGGGCTTACCCCGCCTCAGAGGGGCTGCAAAGTACCAACATCCATGGTACGGAGCAGGACCGCCATGTCATCATCGAATGGGATCAGGAAGAAAAGAAACTCATTCGACGTGCATGCATGCAGTGCGCTGTTAAAGAGCACGCATTGCCGTGTCACGACATCACGGCCATCTCAGATCCGGCGCATGCCCATGAGATCTGCACCAAAACACTGAACGTCGTGGAGAAAGTCACCGATCCCTCCTCAGGGAGTGTGAAGCGGTTTGACTATACCCGACAAGTAAGTCGATTTCGGTTGATCCAAGGCATTAAGCGTCGAGATCCGGCCAAAACTCCACCCCTGCCGAAGGATTCCCTGATCATCCGTGACTGGACGTCCGATTACCTGCAGGATCCCATGTTTAAAGAGGTCTTTGGAAATCTCAAATCCAAAGATGCTCACAGGGATGGGATTTTTGCTGAGTACTCGTTGGATGGGGGGAAGCTGTGGATGGAGGGTAAATTGTGTGTGCCAGATGCCCTAGCCCCCCGAGTGTTAAACTGGTGGCACAAATGGGAGTCCCCCCACGCACATGGCCGTCGACTGTGGTCGATGATTAAGCATAGGTTGTTTGGATCGAGGCTCTACACTCATTGCATGAAAGTAGCCGCCGGATGCGCCCAATGTGCTGTCTCGACGCCCCCCAGCGCGAAGAAGCACGGCCATCTGAGGCCTCATCCTATTCCGGAGCGCCTCTTTAACAGAGTCACCAGTGATTTCTTCTATCTCGGTGAACTCGATGACGAAGAGTGCCATTGGACTAACAAAAAAGTCAATGGTGTGCTCCTTATTCAGTGCCGTCATTCCGGCTACATTCAAGTGTTGCCTTGCAACATTGAGTCGATGACTGGCAAGGCTGCCGCCAAATGGTGCGCGCAGACCTGGATGGGAGGTTGGGACGTCCCATCCGAGGTGGTGACAGATTCAGGCAAAGAGTACACCTCCGAATGGTGGAGAGAATTATGTGCTCGCCTTGGAATCCACCACCTCAGGTGTGAAATCCACTCGCATCGAGCGCTGCCTGGCGAAAGAGCCGGCCGCTCAGTTATAAATATGCTTCGTAAGGAGCTCGCGAGTGAAAAGGATTTCCACTGGCTTGAAGTTCTCTTCGCATTGCTTCGCCGTTACCACAACACGCCTTTGTATCATGGCCTTTCTCCAAATGAAATTGTCTTTGGACGAAAGAAGTGTTGGTGGAACATGCCGTTGAATAATCCTCGCCCCTGTAAAGATGCTTCGCTGTTTTTGGACGAAGTCCAACGAGCAGATAAGACTGTGTCGAAATTAATCGAGAAGCATCAAGCTGACTGGCTTTGGGTCCAGAATCAAGGTCGAAAAAACCCCCACAATTTTGAAGCCGATGATCGAGTTTGGCTTCGAAAATCCGAAACCACCCTGGACGGAGATGACAAGCTTCTTCCCTTGTGGGAGGGGCCATTCGCTGTTACAGCGCGTCTTGGTGAGAACAGGTGGAGGATTCGTGTGGATGTCAGCAGGGAAATTGACGTTTCGGGCGATCGCCTCAAGAGAGAGATCCCCTCCCCCAAGGATCGAGTTAAACCTCTTTTTTGGACTGCAAAACACTTGTCCGATCGGGTCATCGAAGGGGGAAAGTACGAACTCAAGAGGATTGTTGAAGCAAGACGTGACGCCAAGGGCGAATGGGAATTTCTATGTGAGTGGAGGGGCTTTGATTCCAGTCACAACAACTGGGAACCAGCCCAATCTTTTGTCCATGGGTACACTAAGGGGTTCATCTACTTCCTCAAGAAGCACCCCGAAATTGGTGTACTCCTGACAGATTGTTTGTCGAAACCAGACAGACAAGTGGAGAGCGACGGAAAACGACCTGTGGTGAATCGAGATCCAGCCTTTTACGGCCCTCAGCAGCCACATTCCAGGGCTGATCCGTCGATCCCCCCTCCTGCGGTCAGGCCAGCCCAGGAACCCAATGAGGACCAAGCTTCGAGTTCGGCCGCTGATTTGCAGCGCCCAAGCCGTACCAGGGCCCGACCAGACAGGTTGGTGGTCACCTGTATTCGTGCTTGGCCGAATTGAGGAAGCCATCCTACCACATTCTGCTCAATCCACTGTTCATTCTTTCTGTTTATGTCATGATGTGGAGAACTGCGAATGTTTGATAATTTGACGTCAATCAACTTTTCTTTGGTCTCCGTTCGGCAGACAAGGCGTAGATACGCTGACGGAGTGTGCTGCCGTGTTCAGAAAAAAACCAAACTCAGGCTTAATTCAGGCAGATTCGGGGTAATCTTGTCTCTGTTGGTCTGTGCATCTTTGGAATTTGGCTACTTGTGCAGATGGAAGCAAATGTACATAATCAAAACGCTGGCCAGCGACATTCACCCCTACAGGCAACCCCTGTAGTACTGGCTGCCCTAGAGGCGACGCCAGGAACTCAGATCTCACCTTCATTTGCTGTGATGCTATGTAAGTGCGGCTAGCCCCATCTGCTCAGATTTTCAGACATTCTGCCCAGATTGGCTACATTTTGGTCATTTTCTTTGCTTCGGCGGAATTGCCGCCTCGCAGCTCAGTCACAGGATATTTCCTATATATTTCTGATATGCCGGATTTGTTTCCGCGGTCCATTTCCCGTAAATCTGCCGCATTCCGCTATTTTAGCTGGAATCGCCATTTGCCGCTGGCGCGCGCTCGCGGGCCTGATCGGCCATACAATTTTACATAAATGGATTATTTAAATTCATTCGGACAGTTTTGGACACTCAGATGTATTTAGAATAATTCCCCTCAATTTTCTTCATAGACTGGGATTTTCTGCCGGACCACAATCAGCATGGACCTTGCCTCTGTTGTCGCTGCTCTCGCCTCCGTTGGTGTTCGTGTATCCGGTTCCAACCCCAATAACAACATCCCGGGAGACTCCCCGCGTGCCTGCCCCACTGGTCTTGCCGGCCCCGAGCCCTCCGGCACCCACAACGACCCAGGGCAGCACTTTCATGGTAGCAGAGGCTACCTGAATGTTGTTCCTATGGTGTCCCAACCACAGCTAGCCCCTCAGTACGTCCCCACCACCTCCGGAGACGTAACGATCACGCTCCCGTGGTGCTGTGCGAACGAGGCCTTGAGAGGAATGCCTTGCGCAAGCCCAAATTGCCCAAGAAGGACACAAATCAGCAGCTGTGGAGGCCCAGATTACAATCAAGATCCCAGTCGAAATTGGCCATCAAGCAGCTGGAATCTCCCAGCTTACGCTAATGGCAACGCTCCGGTGGAGCTTACGGACCTGGCAGGTACTAATACTCCCTACCAATGTCCACATTTCGAGACCATCGATGCCGACATTGACGACATTGAGATGGGTGGTCCAGGTGAGGTACCAACCTATAATCGACCAGCCTCATGGGCACAATGGGACAACCATTTGTCTTCGGAAGTGGCCCGTAACCTTGAGGCGCTTGAGGCCCTGTGTCTATTAGCCACGTCTAAGCTGATAGGACAAGAAAGAATCGCCTCTGATTTTTTATTTGAATATTTTTTCCTCCTTCAAGAAGAAATTAAGACCAGGATGTGGTGGTGTTCTCAAGAAGATGAATCTTTTTCCATTTTCTTGCAGATTTGGGAGGCAAGCCCCTTCCCGAAGGAGAAGACCAAGGCACCGGTTGCCGGGCCCTCCGCCCCCCATCCCTCTGTTTCCATCCGCGACGATCTAGCCGCCGCGGTTGAGGAAGGAATCTTAGAGGCAGCTAGGCAGGCAAGCCTGGAAATTAGGACTGAAGGAGCTCCCCAAGTGGACTCCTGGCTGCGAACCACTGAGATTAGTGGTCCGACAGCCTGCTCAGGCCCTTCAGGACACGGTATGTACTGTCCTGCCGACTGCTCTTGCAGATCACAGCGAGACTCTGAGCTCCAATTGCTCAAAGATCAAATGCAACTCATCATTCAGACGTTGGGAATTAAAGATCTTTTCAAGACCCACATGCGATCTGAGGGCGCATCATCGGTGGATCAGACAACAGAACCGTCGGAGGAGGCGACAGAAATTTTTTCGATTGCTCCTTCGGTGGACTCTAAGACCACCGATGCACGAATCAGCAGGACTAAGTTAAAGGAAAGGGTTACAATCTCTCGATCACAGAGTAGATCGGCGAAGGCTAGGACTGAGGTTCAAAATGCCAAAAGAACTGCCTCCCGTACTACCCTTCCTGCTGTTGATTCCAGTGCAATTGCCCAGATGTTGCTCGCCCAGACCCTCGCCGGAGCTGGTGTGGCTAATGATGCCGCCAAGGTGTCTACCATTACGGCCGGTGTTGGGCTGGATGCACTCCTAAATCCCACTTCATTGCGACTTCGTCAGGTTGCCAAGCAACCGAAGTATAATGGAAACCCCAGACGTTGGCCTCAGTTCCAACGGGAATTTAAACTGTGGGTTAAGACTCAAAAACTCCAGGATGATCAGTTCCTGATGGCGCTCCTGGACTGCCTTGAGGGAGCGCCGGCCAACACTTGGCTCAGAACCTGGAGTGATCGTGAAGATTCAAGTTCCCCCCTTACCTTTGATGAGGTGTGGGAACAGTTGGAGGTACGTGGATCTCGACTGCCAGAGGACCATTACCACCAGATGTTGAAGAATTTTCCTTCGTTCTCTCGATTAATCTTGCATGAGGTGCAGGACAAGAGACAGCGCTTCTGGAATCTCGTAGAAGAATCTGAACATTCAGGCGAAAAATTTTCTAGTGCCGAGCTGAAAAATCTGATTTTTGACAAGATCCCCTCAGAAACCGCCGCCACCCTTCGGAATCGACAGTCCGAAGAAAAGGTCAAGACCTGGTGGGCGGAGATCGATGGCTTTGACGCCTCGGCCAACCGGTTTACAGTCAGGGAGGCACTTCAAAAGTGCTCCCCCACGTCGTTTACCAAGGTGAAATTCACTGAAAACACGTGGAAAATCAAGTTTAATGAACACGAGGATCGGGACTTGTTTGTCCAAGTCCTCAACAGGGGAGTAAGTTTCCATGGCACTCGCCTGAAGGCCAGGAACTGGGTGTTTTCGTTTACTCCGCAGGAACTGTGGGAAGAGGTTGAGAGGCTCGCTGACGCCGCCAATCAAAATTTCCATGAGGGTCTTGGGGGAAACAGGAATACCCAGCAAAACACCCAAAATGGGGCCCAAAAGGGCAACAAAAAGGTGAATGACACCCGGAATGTTCAGGATCATTGTGGCATCTGCCTTCTTTTAGGTTCTACGAACCGAGCTAAGACGCATTCCACTGCTAATCACCGATGGTCTGCTTACGATCACAAGGTGATTGGTGAAAATGTCAGTAATCCTCAGAATTCAGACAGGAATGACAGGCAGGTGCATGGTGCCAAGGGGGGAAAGGGTAATTCGACTCCCTCCGGTGGGAACAAAAATACTGGAGGCCGTGGCGGGTCCCAAGGCAAAGGGAATCGGACTCCATCCGGCTCCGGTGGACAGCCAAACGGCCAGACAAGTCCCAATGTCAACGCCGGAGGCGGAAATCGAAATCCAGGCCAAACCCCTCAATCCGGTACAAACAAAGGAAATGCTGGAGGATCACAGGGTAAGGGTAAGGGAAATCCTTCAGGAACCCCCTTCTCTGGTAAGGGCAGAGGGCGTGGCGACGGTGGTGGCCCATCATCCGGCGGCCGTGGCCGTGGACGAGGAAAGGGAAATCATCGTGTGGATCAGGTCTCAGGTGCAGACCAGGTGTGTGATGCGGATCGAGATTACGTCGAAAACGCTCTGAATCCAGCGGATGATCCGTTCCAAGATGAATGGATCGACGAAACAGGCTGTGTTCACAATGTTAACGCAGCCGCTGGAGGTCAGAACGCCTAGGGGAGCCACGAAAATCGTCCCTCCCCAGGCGATTTCAGGCATGATCCCCAAATTCCTGATCGACCATTACTTGATGTAGGGTCGCTTGTCTCCTCTCCCCTGGATCCGGCAGCGGATCCTTCTGTTGCAGTGGACGAGGTTGGTGTACAGTCCAAGCACAGGGCTCGTCAGTTTGTTACAAAGCTGTGGGTCTCTGATTGCAAGGGAAATTTCCACCTCGCCACTTGTTTGTGTGACAATGGATCAGAGGTAAATCTCCAATCCAATTCCTTCTTACCCGACGACTGCGTGTTCGAGTCGCCTCATCCTGTTACCCTCGAGGGAGTTTCTGGACATTCTCTCGCAGGTGGGCAACGCGGTTGTTATATATCCACCCATTTGGTCGCTCAAGACCTTTGGGAAGAGCAAAATGTGGAAGAAGTTGTCCTTAAGGATGACTACTTCTACCGTGCTGACATAAAATATGACCTTTATTTGGGGCATCCTTGGCTTCGCAAGAACAGGGTAGCGCCCGTAGGTCATCGTCGTTGTTTTTTGCTGGAGTCAGGTCCTTTGGAGCGTCCTGAATTTCGTTTTTTGCACGCAGGGTTTAAAAGTGCAGAAGAATTTTTGAAGCAAAAAGTGACACCAAAATTTGGTGAAGATGTCACCATTGCAGAGGTGAATGGGAGTGCCGATTACTCCCAAGAGTTAGAATGTCTTCGTAGGGACTCCCAGCCACGACGCCCTTCGCGCTGGCACTCTTCATCCTACAGAGTTGTCGACAAATGGCGCGATGCAATTTGTGAATACTTTCATGAACATCATTCTTTTTGGCCTCAGTATGATGCATTTGCTAACCGCACGAACAAGCGCTTTGACAAGCACTTCAGCGACGCTTGGACCCACAAATGGGACAAGAAGTTGTGGATTAATCCTCCGTTTCACTTAATCCAGCAGGTCATCCACAAAATCAAGCAAGATAAAACCCAGGCAATTTTGGTTGTGCCCTTGTGGGACGACAAGCCTTGGTTTCAGGAATTACAAGACATTTGTGTAGATTACATCGAACTTCCCAGGAAGATTAAGCTGTATGCCAGGGACGACACAGGTCCCCTGCCACAGCGCTCCTGGAGTTCGCTTGCATTCCTGGTGGATGGAAAGCTTTCTGACTCTAATTCTGCTGATTCTAGTACAGATTCCTGTGTTGGGTCTGAATCTGAGGTTGAGCGTGGTACTGATGATGAATCTATTTTTTCTGATTTTTGTTCGTCAGATACCCAAGGTGATTCAACGACCAATGGATCCGCCTCGACTCCCTCTTCACCAATACGGTCGACATCGAAAAGAATCTTCAGTGCACGGGCGAGGAAAAATCTCCAATCGCGCCGCAAATTCAGAGTTTTTTATGAAAAACCCCCTGTGGAAGCTTTCATGGATCCTTTCGAGGAGCTGGATCGCGAAGAAAATCTCTGGGATTTCGACACAAGCCCCACCTATCTTCAAGAGGCAGTGGATACGGACCTGTTTAGGGACATCCGTAAGAAGATTCTTCCTGCCAAAGCCGAAGAAGTCGCCAAAGTTTTTTCGACAGTAATTCCTGGCGATCAGGTGGACACTGAATTGTGTTCCAAGTCCAGAGAAAAGATTTTTGAGGAACGGAAGGATACAACCCTTTCAGGGAAGTTGATCAAAGACCCCCCTGTCCGTGGACAGTTCGGTGAAGCCTTCATCGAGCTTCGTGAAGGGTACAAGGCAAAAAAACAGCGCCCTTATGAAAATCATGGACACAAACATGAGATTCTCAGAAAAATCATTGAGAGAAATCTCAGGGAATTTGGTTGGCTTGAGGGTTGTATGACCAGCGAATGGTGTTGTTCGCCCTTCACAGTCCCGAAGCCACCGCCTGCAGACCAGAACACCATTGATGGTTGGCGAATGGTGGTTGATTTTCGCAATCTCAACGCCGAAACAAAGGCGGATTCACACCCCCTGCCCCTCATTGAGGAGGAAATCGCCAAGAGGGCGAGAGGTCGTTTGTTCTCTGTGCTGGATCTCCGTCACGGCTTTCACCAAATGCCGTTGAGGAAGGACAGCAGACCTCTTACCTGTATGTGCACGCCATGTGGCCCAGTCCAATGGACCGTCATGCCCATGGGATTGAAGAACGCCCCCTCATTTTTTCAAAGAATGATGGAGGATGTGCTGTTCACAACCCATCCTGAGCTTCGTGCCTTCGTGAGTGTGTACATAGATGACATAATCATCGCGACGGAGGGGGAGGGACTGACCGAAGCCGAGCTGGTGGCCCTACATGAGAAACAGCTGAACCAAGTTTTGGATATTCTTGACACCAATCAGCTGATTTGTGGGCCAAAGAAGGGAAAATTATTTTTAAAATCAGTCGAATTTTGTGGTTCTCTCCTAGAGAATGGCACTCGACGACCCAGTCCAGGGAAGCTCGTCGCTATTCAGAAGTGGAAGCGCCCTGAGACGATCACGGAGTTGAGAGGATTCCTGGGTTGTTGCAATTTTTACCACACTTTTGTGCCGAATTATGCCAAATTTGCTGCCCCCCTCACTGAATTATTGAAGGTAGGGAGAGATGCGGGCAAGGCAGGTTCAAAGGTTCGTGTCAAGTGGACTGACGAGTGCGAGGAGGCCTTTCATCACTTGAAGGCAGCCCTCTGCGAAGTCGCCACGTTGCATGTGCCCCAATTTGACCGACCCTTCTACATTAGAACCGACGCATCTAGGTACGCGATCGGAGCTGTCCTTGAACAGGTTGATGAAGCCCCCGGCGATCACTACCCTCTTGCATTTTGGTCTCGGAAGCTAGCCCCACGCCAAATGCAATGGTCGCCGCGTGAGCAAGAGACTTACGCCATCATCTGTGCTTCAAAAAAGTACCAATCGTGGGTTGGCACCAATCGAGTCGAGGTCCTGACGGATCATCGATCTCTGGAGTATTGGGCCACTGAACACATTGATACTGTCGCGAGCCCAGCTGGTCGACGGGCCAGATGGCACGAATTTCTCTCTCTGTTTGACCTCCATGTGTCGTATTTGCCTGGTAAACATAACACGGTAGCGGATGCTCTGAGCCGATGGGCTTACCCCGCCTCAGAGGGGCTGCAAAGTACCAACATCCATGGTACGGAGCAGGACCGCCATGTAATCATCGAATGGGATCAGGAAGAAAAGAAACTCATTCGACGTGCATGCATGCAGTGCGCTATTAAACAGCACGCATTGCCGTGTCACGACATCACGGCCATCACAGATCCGGCGCATGCTCACGAGATCTGCACCAAAACACTGAAAGTCGTGGAAAAAGTCACCGATCCCTCCTCAGGGAGTGTGAAACGGTTTGATTATACCCGACAAGTAAGTCGATTTCGGTTGATCCAGGGCATTAAGCGACGAGATCCGGCCAAAACTCCACCCCTGCTTAAGGATTCCCTGATCATCCGTGACTGGACGTCCGATTACCTGCAGGATCCCATGTTTAAAGAGGTCTTTGGAAATCTCAAATCCAAAGATGCTCACAGGGATGGGATTTTTGCAGAGTACTCGTTGGATGGGGGGAAGCTGTGGATGGAGGGTAAATTGTGTGTGCCAGACGCCCTAGCCCCCCGAGTGTTAAACTGGTGGCACAAATGGGAGTCCCCCCACGCACATGGCCGTCGACTGCGCTCGATGATTAAGCATAGGTTGTTTGGATCGAGGCTCTACACTCATTGCATGAAAGTAGCTGCCGGATGTGCCCAATGTGCTGTCTCGACGCCTCCCAGCGCGAAGAAGCACGGCCATCTGAGGCCTCATCCTATTCCGGAGCGCCTCTTTAACAGAGTCACCAGTGATTTCTTCTATCTCGGTGAGCTCGATGACGAAGAGTGCCATTGGACTAACAAAAAAGTCAATGGTGTGCTCCTTATTCAGTGCCGTCATTCCGGCTACATTCAAGTGTTGCCTTGCAACATTGAGTCGATGACTGGCAAGGCTGCCGCCAAATGGTGCGCGCAGACCTGGATGGGAGGCTGGGACGTCCCATCCGAGGTGGTCACGGACTCAGGCAAAGAGTACACCTCCGAATGGTGGAGAGAATTGTGTGCTCGCCTTGGAATCCACCACCTCAGGTGTGAAATCCACTCGCATCGAGCGCTGCCTGGCGAAAGAGCCGGCCGCTCTGTTATAAATATGCTTCGTAAGGAGCTCGCGAGTAAGAAGGATTTCCACTGGCTTGAAGTTCTCTTCGCATTGCTTCGCCGTTACCACAACACGCCTTTGTATCATGGCCTTTCTCCAAATGAAATTGTCTTTGGACGAAAGAAGTGTTGGTGGAACATGCCGTTGAATAATCCTCGCCCCTGTAAGGATGCTTCGCTATTTTTGGACGAAGTCCAACGAGCAGATAAATCTGTGTCGAAATTAATCGAAAAGCATCAAGCTGACTGGCTTTGGGTTCAAAATCAAGGTCGAAAAAACCCCCACAATTTTGAAGTCGATGATCGAGTTTGGCTTCGAAAATCCGAAACCACCCTGGACGGAGATGACAAGCTTCTTCCCTTGTGGGAGGGGCCATTTGCTGTTACAGCACGTCTTGGGGAGAACCGGTGGAGGATCCGTGTGGATGTCAGCAGGGAAATTGACGTTTCGGGCGATCGCCTTAAGAGAGAGATCCCCTCCCCCAAGGATCGAGTTAAACCCCTTTTTTGGACTGCAAAACACTTGTCCGATCGGGTAATCGAAGGGGGAAAGTACGAACTTAAGAGGATTGTTGAAGCAAGACGTGACGCCAAGGGCGAATGGGAATTTCTGTGTGAGTGGAGGGGCTTTGATTCCAGTCACAACAACTGGGAACCAGCCCAATCTTTTGTCCATGGATACACCAAGGGGTTCATCGACTTCCTAAAGAAGCACCCCGAAATTGGCGTACTCCTGACAGATTGTTTGTCGAAACCAGACAGACAAGTGGAGAGCGACGGAAAACGACCTGTGGTGAATCGAGATCCAGCCTTTTACGGCCCTCAGCAGCCACATTCCAGGGCTGATCCGTCGATCCCCCCTCCTGTGGTCAGGCCAGCCCAGGAGCCAAATGAGGACCAAGCTTCGAGTTCGGCCGCTGATCTGCAGCGCCCAAGTCGTACGAGGGCCAGGCCAGACAGGTTGGTGGTCACATGCTTTCGTGCTTGGCCGAATTAAGGAAGCCATCCTACCACATTCTGCTCAATCCACTGTTCATTCTTTCTGTTTATGTCATGATGTGGAGAACTGCGAATGTTTGATAATTTGACGTCAATCAACTTTTCTTTGGTCTCCGTTAGGCAGACAAGGCGTAGATACGCTGACGGAGTGTGCTGCCGTGTTCAGAAAAAACCAAACTCAGGCTTAATTCAGGCAGATTCGGGGTAATCTTGTCTCTGTTGGTCTGTGCATCTTTGGAATTTGGCTACTCGTGCAGATGGAAGCAAATGTACATAATCAAAACACCGGCCGGTGACATGCACCCCTACAGGCAACCCCTGTAGTACTGGCTGCACCAGATGCGACGCCAGGAACTCAGATCTCACCTTCATTTGCTGTGATGCTGACGCCAAAGTCCAGATTCAGATCCAGGATCCTCAAATTTACCTTGAATTTCTCAGGTTTGTCCATCATTCTGCCACTGTTGTACGAAACCCAGACGTCAATTGTTCAGACAATCTTCATCTAGGAGCTCTAGGGACTTCTAACAGCAACCTCTGAAGTCCGTAAGCTTCGTTGTATTTTTGGCACACGCCAATGTGAGCTCAATCCGACCAGAAACTGTCGAGAATGGTGAATCCAAGTGTCTTGTGGGATTTCATCGAAAGATTGGCCTTGTCCAAGTCGATTGACACCACCGCCACTGTAAATTTGGTGTCTCTCAGTTATATACTGTCAGTAAAGTGCCTTCAGCGAACCTTCGGCGCGTTACATGCCAAGGATCCAGGGCCAGCATGTCCCATCATGATGCATCATCACATGATCCACATTTTGATAGAATCTGTTAGATGCTCGCGAACCAACGTGCCGGAAAGCACAATTGAGCTGAATAAACGACAATATATATTAACTTTAGCCTAAACGAAGGTGTTGGTAGTTTCAGTTGTACACATTCCGCTTCATTTCACCTTCATCTCAGGGAATTTACTCATGTTAGGACAATTTAGACTGATTGCCTTGTCATCTCCCCACATTCCTCGAAGATCTGTTTAGATCTAAGTGAACGGAAACACATCTTTACCTTCGGTGGTTCACTTAGGGTCTGTAGACTACATGTGTATTTGTTTAACCTCTCTGTGATTGCTTAATCCCCTCAATCTCTGCCCAAATCCACTCTCAATTTTGCTGAATCTTGTGATCATCCATCAGATGCGTCTAATCTGAAGCACATGCTGTACTTTTCAGAACGAGAAAAGCGGGATAACACGATGTAGAGTTCGGCGAGGACACCGTAGCGTGCCCGCGACAGCGAAACTGTGCCAGAGCGCTGAGATGTCACTCCAATTCTTGATCCCCCCACTCAATCCACCAATAATTTACCTCATTCTCAACCAATGCATGGTTTGGTATCGATTCTCGATACGTTTACATGCTTTTTAGCCCTTGACCTAATGTTTTACTGCACGGAGGACTGTTCGTCACTTCTCATTCTGTCTCATTTCAGGTTCATACAGCCTGATTCAGTGCCAATTCTGCCCATATCAGGTCAGATCAAGCAGATTTCGCCTCATCGAGGCTACATTTTTATGTTTTTCTGGGACTTACCCGCACTACGTTCTTCGTTGACGTAGCGACACACCCCAGTGTGTTTTTGGAGGGGGAGTGTAAGTGCGGCTAGCCCCATCTGCTCAGATTTTCAGACATTCTGCCCAGATTGGCTACATTTTGGTCATTTTCTTTGCTTCGGCGGAATTGCCGCCTCGCAGCTCAGTCACAGGATATTTCCTATATATTTCTGATATGCCGGATTTGATTCCGCGGTCCATTTCCCGTAAATCTGCCGCATTCCGCTATTTTAGCTGGAATCGCCATTTGCCGCTGGCGCGCGCTCGCGGGCCTGATCGGCCATACAATTTTACATAAATGGATTATTTAAATTCATTCGGACAGTTTTGGACACTCAGATGTATTTAGAATAATTCCCCTCAATTTTCTTCATAGACTGGGATTTTCTGCCGGACCACAATCAGCATGGACCTTGCCTCTGTTGTCGCTGCTCTCGCCTCCGTTGGTGTTCGTGTATCCGGTTCCAACCCCAATAACAACATCCAGGGAGACTCCTCGCGTGCCTGCCCCACTGGTCTTGCCGGCCCCGAGCCCTCCGGCACCCACAACGACCTAGGGCAGCACTTTCATGCTAACGCCAAAGTCCAGATTCAGATCCAGGATCCTCAAATTTACCTTGAATTTCTCAGGTTTGTCCATCATTCTGCCACTGTTGTACGAAACCCAGACGTCAATTGTTCAGACAATCTTCAGATAGGAGCTCTAGGGACTTCTAACAGCAACCTCTGAAGTCCGTAAGCTTCGTTGTATTTTTGGCACACGCCAATGTGAGCTCAATCCGACCAGAAACTGTCGAGAATGGTGAATCCAAGTGTCTTGTGGGACTCCATCGAAAGATTGGCCTTGTCCAAGTCGATTGACACCGCCGCCACTGTAAATTCGGTGTCTCTCAGTTATATACTGTCAGTAAAGCGCCTTCAGCGAACCTTTGGCGCGTTACATGCCAAGGATCCAGGGCTATCATGTCCCATCATGATGCATCATCACATGATCCACATTTTGATGGAATCTGTTGGATGCTCGCGAACCAACGTGCCGGAAAGCACAATTGAGCTGAATAAACGACAATATATATTAACTTTAGTCTAAACGAAAGTGTTAGTAGTTTCAATTCCAGACATTCCGCTTCATTTCACCTCCATCTCATGAATTTGCCTCATTGTAGGACAATTTAGGTTGATCTCCTTGTCATCTCTTCACATTCCTCGAAGATCTGTTTAGATCTAAGCGCACAGAAAAGCATCTTTACCTTCTGTGGTGCACTTAGGGTCTGTAGACTGCAATTGTAATTGTTTTCCCTCACTGTGATTGTCTCATCCCCTTAATCTCTGCTCCAATTGAACCTCAATTTTGCTGAATCTTGTGATCATCCACCAGATGCGCCAAATCTGAAGCACAAGCTGCACTTTTCAGAACGAGAAAAGCGGGAATAACACGATGTAGAGTTCGGCGAGGACACCGTAGCGTGCCCGCGACAGCGAAACTGTGCCAGAGCGCTCAGATGTCACTCCAATTCTTGATCCCCCCACTCAATCCATCAATAATTTACCTCATTCTCAACCAATGCATGGTTTGGTATCGATTCTCGATACGTTTACATGCTTTTTAGCCCTTGACCTAATGTTGTACTGCACGGAGGACTGTTCGTCACTTCTCATTCTGTCTCATTTCAGGTTCATCCACCCTGATTCAGTGCCAATTCAGTCCAAATCAGGTCAGATCAAGCAGATTTAGCCCCATCGAGGCTACATTTCTATTTTTTTCTGGGACTTACCCGCACTACGTTCTTCGTTGACGTAGCGACACACCCCAGTGTGTTTTTGGAGGGGGAGTGTAAGTGCGGCTAGCCCCATCTGCTCAGATTTTCAGACATTCTGCCCAGATTGGCTACATTTTGGTCATTTTCTTTGCTTCGGCGGAATTGCCGCCTCGCAGCTCAGTCACAGGATATTTCCTATATATTTCTGATATGCCGGATTTGTTTCTGCGGTCCATTTCCCGTAAATCCGCCGCGTTCCGCTATTTTAGCTGGAATCGCCATTTGCCGCTGACGCGCGCTCGCGGGCCAGATCGGCCAAACCTTTTTACATAAATGGATTATTTAAATCTTTTCAGACAGTTTTGGACACTCAGATGTATTTCGAATAATTCCCCTCAATTTTCTTCATAGACTGGGATTTTCTGCCGGATAACAATCAGCATGGACCTTGCTTCTGTTGTCGCTGCTCTCGCCTCTGTTGGTGTCCGAGTATCCGGTTCTACCCCCAATAACAACATCCAGGGAGACTCCTCGCGTGCCTGCCCCACTGGTCTTGCCGGCCCCGAGCCCTCCGGCACCCACAACGACCCAGGGCAGCACTTTCACTCTGTATCCCGATTCGTGGTGAAAAACAGTCCATCCCTCAGCGATGGGCTGATGACACTTAACATACAGATGCACATATCCTGGAGGGCAGAAAAACAAGCAACAATCTGGGTAAATAGGCGTGTAAACACGCTCTGGACAGAGCGCCAAACCACGCCACGGTCAGGATAAGGCAATGCAGGAGGGTGGACAGGAAAACGCCTGAGTTCAGGCCATATATAGTCGGCTGACACACGTCGACTGGTCTGGATTCCGCAAGTGCCATGGAACCAGACCACACACCAAAAATTTGCAATGCCGATGACAGCGGCACCCGTTGCGCAATGTCGTATGGGCTTCAAGGCCCCAAGAGCTCAGAAAAATGAAGGTCAGTCGCCCTACCTGGTTTCCCAAGGATTCAGCAGGAGGGGAGTGACGAATAGAATTGAAAGAGAGGGGCCATCCTCCTCTGGATTCAGCAGGGGGGGGTATATGGCCACTCTGATGGCAGGTCAGCGGAAGATGAGAGAGAGCAAGCAAGTGAGGGACGATACGTCGGCCTCACAAGCGCCTCAAAGCACATCAGGGGAGAGCTCAGCGCGCTGATCAGGCACCCCTGGCTGCAATCGCCCGGGTGAGTGCTGCCAAGTCCGAGACGTGGATCTTGGTCTTGTGCTTGCGGATGTACTCCATGAAGGGAGTATTGACCCGCGGCACGAACGAGGAGACGGGTTCCCAGGTATCGTGGGACGGCCTGTAGCCTCGCCAACGAACCTTGAACTCGAGACCTCCGGGTGCCGAGGCTTTCGGACGCTGAGCAAGGATCTTCTCCACTGTACAGTCGTCCTGCTCAGCGTAGTCGTCGTCCGAATCGGCCTCATGTGCGGCATAGCTCAGGGACACATGCTGGCCACGGAGGTCGGGTTCCCGCACACGGAGTTGACTCTCGTGGCGCTCCCGGAACTGTCCGTGACCCACCTTGATGAGGTAGGTGTCCTCACCAATCCTGCGGACCACCTCGCCGGGTGTGAACCAGGTTTTGGTGCGGTGGGTGCCCATAGGGCGGGGTCTGATCACCCACACCGGGTCTCCCACCCTGAACTTCTGCGCTGTCGAGCTCGGGGCGGACTTCTGACGCTCAGCATGCTCCTTCTCAAGCTGCTGGCGGATGTCCCGCGCCGTTTGCTCTTGCCGCGCGAAGAACTCCTTGGCAACCATAGCCATGCCATCACCAGACAAGGGAAGTCCCCTACACAGGGGGTCCCTGCCAAACAGAATCTGGTGAGGGGACAAACCACCCGGTGTGGGGGTGTCATGATGGGCCTTCAGAGCAGGCCACATCTCCTCAAACCAGTTCCGACGTGGATTGGTGATGTGAATCTTGCGCAGCTTCTCGAACAGCTGCCGTCCAGCCACTTCAGCACGGCGGTTAGACCGGCTGAGATAGGCGACGCTCTTGGCATGACGTATTCCCATGAGGGAACACATAGCCTTGAACCAGCCACCAGTAAACTGGGGCCCTCGGTCACTGCAAATGGTGCGGGGGATGTCAAAGACGGTCAGCCAATGACGAATCATCATGACTGCCACTTCTCTGGCAAGCAACCCCTTTTTGCGTGCCGGAACGGCTACAACGTAGCCGCTGTGGCGGTCCACACAGAGAACCACACAGTCAAAGGTCTCCTTGCCAATGTGCACCTCGGGCATGGAAAAGACGTCCATGGCCACGCTCTCAATGGGCTGGTCAGGAACCGGGGTCCATTGGGCTTCCCCCTTGACGTTCCGGTTATCGGGATTGCAGGCCTGGCAGACCGAGCAACCCTTCCTGACCTTCTTGATGGCGGTGTAGAGAACGATATGGTCGATCTCGAACCGACGCTGCATGTCAAGAGCTTGCTTCTTGACCCCTGGATGCAGCATGTGGTGGTGCCAAGCTTCACACAGCTCGAGCAACCGGGACTCTGGTACTAGCAGCTTACCATTCCGGTAGAGCTTGCCATCTTCCTCAGTCAGCCCCTTTGGCCACTTCTGCCCGTCATCAGGGTCGGTCACAGCCCTATACTCGGCCGCAAAGGCCTCAGACTTGGCGTAGTCGTCGGTCCAGTCGTCCTGGAGGCAAGACTCCGGGAAGAGGTGCTTGTCGGACTCAGCACCCTCAGGGGCGAGTACACTGACCGCTCTGCTCACCCTCGACGCGAGGGGGGCATCTGCAGCCATGACGACGAAGCATTTAGCACCCTCCTCCTCCATCAGGCGCTCCATTTTGATGATCCTCTTGGCTTCAGTGGTCTCAGCCTCATCGCCATGGGCAGAGATATCCTGCATGCCCTTGCTGGCAGGATAGGCCCACCTGCTGAGACAGTCCGCCACGGTGTTATCCTTTCCAGGAATATAAACAACCGTAAGGTCGAACTTGGCCAAGGTCTCGTGCCATCTTGCCCGTCGGGAGGCGGGACCTGAGGGGGTGTCCACGTGCTCCTTGTGCCACGACTGCAGACTCTGATGGTCGGTGCAGACGGTGACGGGATGGAGGGCTATGTACCCAGCCCATTTCCTGAGAGCCATGACGATGGCATACGCCTCCTTTTCACGGGGCGTCCACGTCCGTCTCTGGCCTTCCGCCAGGACTCGGCTCCAGAAAGCCACGGGCACGTGCCTCCCGTCGTCAAGCACTTGCTCCAACACAGCGCCAATGGCGTAGTCGGAAGCGTCGGTGCGGAGGACGAACCCTCGGTCGGGATCCACGAGGTGCAGACCCACTGCGGATAGCAGCGCCTGCTTCATCCCCTCAAAGGCACGGTCGGACTCAGCTGTCCAGACCAGAGCCTTCTTGGACCCCTTCTTGGTCTCCTCTCGGTTGCCCTTGAGCATGGTCGTCATGGGGGCTGCATACTCGGCATACATTTTGATATACCCCGAGTAGTAGTTGCAGAACCCCAGATACGCCCGTAGCTCAGAGACCGTCTTGGGCTTTTCCCAGTGCTCAATCGCAGCCACCTTGCCAGGTATGGGCTTGCGCTGCCCGTTCCCAACTACGTGGCCAGCGAAGACCACCTCGCTTACCGCAATGGTGGCCTTGTCACTGCTGCCCGTGAGTTTGTGCCGAACCAGAAGGTCCAGCACTCGAGTGACGTCCCTCTCGTGTGCCTCCAGGAGCTCCTCGTAGTTCATACTGGGGTCCCCGGACGCGATGATCACGTCGTCCACGAAGGGGTCCGCACAGTCGCGCACCGGCTCAAGCAGGTTCTCCAGCATCCGCTGAAAAGCCGCATTGCCGTTGGTAGCGCCCATGGGCATCACCTTCCACTGGAGAGGTCCAAGTGGGGTGCTCATGGCTGTGCAGGCACGGGACTCCTCGGCGAGAGGCATCTGATGATAACCATGTTTCAGGTCAATCACCGTGAAGATCCTCCGCCGGTGTTGCTTTTGCAGCATATCCTCAATGAGGGGCAGCGTATAGCTGTCGTGCTGCGTTTGGGCGTTCAGGCCGCGGTAGTCGACCACGAGCCGCCACTCACCGGCAACCTTTTTGGGGACGACGAAGCAGGGAGAGGCCCACTCGGAGTGGCACGGCTCAAGCCAGCCTCTCTGGATGAAGTCACGGAGGATCTTGTCCATGGCCTCTTTCCTCTCGCCCCTCAGGGCAAACTCCCGGTGCCGATACACACGGGGGTCCTGCTTCAGTCGTATCTTGGCCTCGCCATACGGTCCACGCACCGGTGGGGGAAACACAGGCTTACCGCTGAAGAAAGTGTCACCATACTTCTGCTTCAGCCTGGCCCTCAATGCCTGGATCTTGGGGCAATCGTCGGACTCCGCCTTGGCTTTTCCGGGCACTTGAACCACGGAGCTTACTTGAGGGGTAGCTACTCCGCTCGCTTTCGGCTCAGGTGGTCTTCCCAGGTGGCCCAAAGGGCCATCTCTGGTCTTGCCTCGGAACAGATCGCCGTAGGTGGGTGGGTTACCGCCAGGCGGCTCGTCTTGGCTGGACATGTGATCCAGCACCCTCTGTACGAAGGTATTCCCATCATAGGAACCGGAGACGATTGAGTCCACTTCCCACCAGGCTTTGTCCTGGCTTTTGCCCTCACGCTGGTTTCCCCAGTCGTGAAAGGGCTGATCCATATACCCCTGAACCAGGTCCCATTCCTCTTCAGTGAGGGGGTCTTCCGATTCCGATTCTTCGATGTCAACGGGGGGAACCGCAAAGCATTGCCGCCAGGGCTCTGCTATGATGCGGTTGACACACACGAAGTCCGCGGCGTCGGCCTGATCAAGGCACCCATCCACATAGTGGAATTCTGTTGGCCATCTCTGGGGTGGCATGGGCTGTCCCTTAGCGTCCTGATAGACACTCTCTCCAGCCGGTAGGACGACCTTGTTTAAGGTCATGTTGGTCAATGAGGCTACCCAATGTCGGGTACTCTCCTCCTCGGTGCATCCCATAGGAACAACCAGCACTGCCTTGGAGCGGTCCTTGCGAATCTTCGCTATCGCTCTTGGAATGTCCCAACGGGGGCAATGGATCCACATCAATCCCTGATGCGGACCCCAGTGCTTCTTCCACGCGGAGTCCTGTGCGCTCCAGTACTTCTCACACACCCGAAGATGGGCGGAGGTTCCTGAAGAGAACGCATCCAGGGCCAGATCCGAAGCTCCCAAGTCCGCGACAACTCGGCTCGCCACTTCCGGCCTTACGCCGTACTCCTGGTTTGCAGGACCAGTTGGCTCAGTGTCCAGCGCGGCCACTTCGAGCTGATTGCGTTCGGGGTGGATCCATTGGCATTCCACATGGTGCTCAGGTGACGAAAGCCACGAGAGTTGGTCGTCCTGGTACAGGGTCATGGAGGCCTGGGCCGGGAGAACGCCGGAGTCCGTCTCCATCATGAAGTCGTACCCAACGATCATGTCCCAGTCCATCTCGGCCTCGTAGAAGCGACCGTGCAGGAGGATTTCCTTGCCGAGGTCTGGGCGGCTCAGCTCACGATGGTTCACGAACTGCAGCCCGATGGCCGCTTCCTTCGTGCCTCCCACCATGTACTGGCCGTTCGCCACCTTCAGCCTGACAGGCTTCCGACTGTCGGTCAGACACTCTGGTGGAAGTAGGCCAGCCTTGACCAAGCTGACTTGAGCTCCCGTGTCGACCAACACGTCGAAAACCTTTTCCACTTCCCCGCATAGGGCACGGACCTTAAGATGCAACTGCCGCTCGCGACCGACACGGCGCACGGCGTGCAAACTCAGGATCTCCGGCCGTTCCAGAAGCTCCACAAGCGACTGGTGCAGGTCGTGGACAATGGGCTCAGGCTGCCCATCTGCAGCATCCAGCTGCGGTCCGGGTGATCCTCCGATACTCTCGGATAGATCCTGTAGTACATCAAACACATTCTTGGTCGCGAAGGACGGACGGGTGCAAGGGTTCGTGCCTTCACTTGCCCTCACCCCGCCTCCGCGATTGGGCGCCGGACCGGGCCTTCCGCCCGCGGCAGTCCCCTTGTGCTTATCGACTCCCGACTGGGATGGTTCGGCGCTTCCCACGTCACCATCCTGCGACCGCCCTAGCTGGGGTCCTTGGCTGCAGGGGCTCCGCTAGGGGGCGTCGGTTGTGGAAGAGGGGGTGTTCTCCTCGGCCTCAACGTCGTTGACGCCCTTCTTCCTCCTCTCACTACGAGTAGGCTTCTTGTCCTTGTCCTTGTTCTGGTTGTTCCGGTTGTTCTCCTTGTTCTTGTTGTCCGACCTGGGGACCCAGTTCCTCTTGATCTCCTGGATCTCCTTGGCCAACTCGGTCCCCTGTGACACCAGCTTGGAGAGCTCGTCCCTGTCCACCTCCACCTTGGCTTCCCGGATACCCGCGGGCGCACGCTTCTTCGACCCGTGCGCCTTCTTGTAAGCCTCCGTGTCGGCCTTGTGGATGGGGCATGTTCGGTGGTCATGGTTGAAGCCTCGCTTCCTCCCATAACACACGAAACAGCCCTGAGGGTGAGCTCGTATGAACTCCCCAAAGGACAGCGGAGGGTCGCCAATGCGGCGAGGGTCCCTCTTCTCCTGCTTCCTCCAACCCTGCTGCAGGGGCTTCCAGTTTCCCGGCTTGCTCCCCGCGCTCAGGTTCTTGGCCACGAAGGCACACACGGCCACTTCGGCGGGCTCATCGTCGTCGTCATCGTCGACGAGAGTCTCTTCGCCGCCGGCTCCCGCTGGGTCCATGGCAGCTTCCCCGCCAGGTCCCTCGCTAACGTAGTTGACGTCGCGGTCGCCGGGCCTCAACCCGCGGGTGTGGTGGAGGTTTCGGTACTCCTTGAGTACTTCCTCGCCAACCCACTCCAGGATCTCGTCGCAGCTCATCCGCGCCGGGATGGGCTGCAGACGGATGGTCTGGCCGCTCAACTCACACTCGTCAAGGCGCCACATCGCGGTCTTCTCGCGATCGCCCGAGACGGTGATGAGGAGTGCGTTCCGCAGGGAGTGCCGTTTGACATCCCGGGCCACGTGCTTCTTCGCCCAAGCCACCACGTTCGTATGATACTCTTTGGGGAGCATCATCTTGACCGTGTGGTTGGACTTGGCCCGCTTGGATTCCTCCTTGGTGACCCTCTTGATCCATGCTTCCGGCAGCATGGAGAGCAGGCGAGCCTGCTCGTCACCCTCGTTCCAATCCTCCACATTGCGGCGGAAGAGGGTGTATTTCCCTCGGAAGTCTCGCCAATCTCGTAGGCGGATCTCCCGTCCATCATGCTCAAGCTTGATGGACTTCCAGCGCTTGGCAGCCACCTGCGGAGCGTCCACCCGCTCCTGCTCGTTGAGCCACTTCTTGGCTTCCTTGAGGGTCTTGATTCTCCCCTCCTTGGTCGCCACGAAGTATAGCTCGCCGAGCACTTCCGGCAGGCGGTAGCTGAACCGTTTGAAGACATATCTCTCCGCATCCGCGGGAGGCAGGTCTTCAGTGACGGTCAGCCCCCAATCGTCCAGCTTCTCCAAGAAGCGGTCGAGGTTGAGGGGGTTTCCGTCGTACATGGGGGGCTTGATGTCCTTCAAGTCTTCCCACACGGCGGCGTCCGCGGCCTTAGAGACCATGAACGCCGGCCGCGAGGTCGACCGAGGTTCCCATCGGCCTCGCCCACAGACTCCCACGGCCGCCACGTCCATCTCCTCCATGGAACCCCTGTGGCTACGCCGCGGTTCCTCCACGTACGCTGAACCAAAATGTTCACGCCGTACTGCTTCCATGTACGCATCCTCATCACGGCGCCGGCGGCTGAGTTCAGCGGCCTCCCGTCGTACACCACGCGGCGGGCTGATGTCGAACTCCTCCAGGTCCAGATCCAGGTCCTCACCTTCACCGACATCCCACTCCACGTCTCCTCTGGGGACCTCATCCCTGAGTCCACCATAACGTCCACCAGCCATTGGGATTGGCTCCAGGGCTGGTGCGGGGCGTCGGGGGCGTACCGGTGTCCGCGGTGGAGCACGGCGGTTGCGGTACTCCGCGCTGAGCCACTCATCACGCCAATCCTCACTGCCACTGCCGGGCGGCACGCGCTCGTTGCGGCGGCCCGCGCTGTGGTGAGAGGGGGCGGTGAGAGAGGGGGCACTGGCGCTGGGGCGACTCCTGGGGGCCCCGCCGGGGGCGTGGGGTCTGCCTGGACCTGGTCCGGGTCCCCAGCCGTCGTCCGACGAGCCTGACTCCAGGGGTGAGTGGTCGCTGCCGACGCTCCCACGGGCTTCCAGCGCGTCCAGCCTCTCCTGCAGGCCGCTGACGACGTTGGTCAGCGACTTGGTCTCGGCCCTGGCGATGTCCAGCTCCTTCTGCGCGCGCGGGGCGACCCTGGAGATGCGAGCCATCTCGCCCTTGCCCGTGTCTACCTCCAGCTCGAGCAACTGGACTCTCCTGCGGAGGTAGACAATCCACCGCCAGGTGGTATCCGGGTCGCCGTTCCCTGGTGGGTCGTCGGGGTCCCCAGGGGGTCCTCCAGGAGGGCCTCCGCCGGGTCCGCCCGGTCCAGGGGGTCCTCCCCCGCCCGGTGGTCCGCCTCCAGGGGGTCCACTTGCTGGGCGTCCTCCAGGGGGTCCTGATGGTCCTCCGCCAGGGGGTCCCGGTGGGTCTCCGCCGGGTCGCCTCGGTGGGTCCGAGGATGGGCGCTTCCTCGTGATGCCGAAGTCCATGTCGTCATCCTCGTCCATGTCGCCCCACCTGGGCGTCTTGGTCACGGAAGACTCCGAGCTCCGGTAGGGAGGAGGGAGATCCTCATCCTCACCTTCCGGTTCCATGGGGACGTCTCCGCCTCCTCCGCCCGTCCAAGCCACCACTTGGCGATGTCGACGGCCTCGTTCATCCCCGTCACTGGCGGTGAAGAAGGGGTCACTGTCGTGGGGGTGTCCACCCGCTGGCCTCCGCGGCCTCTCGGGGGTCTTCCCCTTGCCCTTCCTCCGTCGACGGGCGGTGGGGTCGCTGCTCCCACTGCTGCCCGTGTCGGCCTCGTCCAGCGTCATCCTGGAGGAGGCGTCCCCTTCGAAAAGTTTTCGAAGGGTCTCCACTCGTGATCCTCCCGGGGGAGTCTCGCGGCGGAGTTTGGCCTCTGCCTCCTCCATTGCGGCGGCGGTGGCTGCGGCAGCTCGCGTTTCGGCTTCCTCCCGAGCACGAGCCGCCTCGGCTTCCCGGGCCTGCTCCAGCCGCGCCTTCTGCGCTTCCAACGCTGCCAGTTCTGCCTCCGTCTTGGCCTTCTCCTCAGCGACCTTCCGTCGCGCGGCCTCCATGGCTTCCTTCTTGGCGGCGTCCTCCTGCGCCTTAGCCGCTGCTTCGGCGTGGGCCCTTTCCTCCGCCTCCTTCTTTGCCCTCCCTTGGGCAAGCGCCTCTTCCAGCGCCTTCACCTCGGCCTCCTTGCAGGCAATGGCCTCCTGCGTCCGGCGGGCTTCCTCGTCGGTTGCCCTGATCCGGGCAGCCACTGCCTCATGGGCGGCCGCAGCCGTGAGACCGGCCGCGATGGCTGCCACTTTCGAGGCGTGGTAGTCCATGCCTCTGCCCCACTCGGTGGCCTCCTCATGGGCGATGCCGACGGCGCCCTCCACGGCAGCGTTCTGCTGCGTGGCCCGTTGCCGGGCAACCCGAAGGTTGCAGGGCGCCCCACAGACGCGCTCACAGGCGCGCGCCACGTCCCTTTGGGCGGGAGCGGCGCTGCTGCTGGAGCTGGCCTGGTCGGCGGGCATCCTCCCGCGGTGGGCCGACTCCACGTCGCTGCTGGGGCCTGCTGGGGCCTGCTGGGGCCTCAGGAGCAGCGGACGGGGCTTGGCCCTGGTCTGCGTGGCGACTGCCATGAAGTCACCGAGGGTGGCGTGGCCGGGGTGATGACCACCATTGGCCCGTTGGGGACTGGGGGCTGGGGTTCCGCCCTTGGCGCCTTGGGCGGCTTCGGCGGCCAGGGACTCCTGGTACTCCCGCCACCTCCGGTCCCGCTTCTTGTCCCCGGCGGACCTCTTCTCCTTCCCCGGAGATGCGCTGTTGCTGCCCTGCAGCCTGCGCTCGCTCCCCGGTTCCGGGAACTTCTTCTCGATCACGTCCCACAGGGAGACGTTGATCGAGGCGCCCGACGGGTACACGTTGGGCTCCTCGTCCTCCTCAATCCCGTCGGGGCGCAGGCCTTCGCCAGGCCTGTCCGGCCGGGTCCACGTCCTCCAGCGCCTCTGCTGGTGGCGGTAGGCGAACCCTTCCGCCCGCAGCCAGTCCTCCACGGCCTGCAGGCGGTCGGGGGCGATGTCCGTGCGCAGCTCGAAGCTCTGGGGCATGCCGCCTTCGCACTGGGGGTGGCTGTGGCGGTATTGCTGGTCCCATACCAAGCCACGCAGTAGGTTCGCTGCATGGGGGTGGGGCCGCGGCCACGTCCTGCCCGCTTCTTGCCAGTTTACCATGGCAGCGGGGGCGTAGTTGGTCTTGAGGTCCTTGGTATGCACTCGTTCAACTCAAAGACCCGGTTGTGGTTGTTGAGGCGGGTGCTGTAGCACTGGATTGGAAGTGCGGCTGGTGCTGGTCAGCCGGTGGTTGTGGAGGTGGTTGACGCGGCCTTGCTGGTCGGCCAATGGGACTCCGGGTCGGCCGATGGGGCTGATGCAGGAGTCCTGGTCTGTGCACCTCTTCCACGTTCGCTGCGCGGTCAGGGCGATGCTCTGGTCGGCGCTGCGGGCTCCGTGACGAACTCGGCGCTGTCGCTGGGCGGCGCTGCCAGCCGCTGCGCTGCGCTGCGAGCTGCTGCGCTGCGCTGCGAGCTGCGAGCTGCGAGCTGCTGCGACGCGCTGCTTGGGGTTGGTGGCCCCGAGTGGCACGCGAGGGTTGGGTAACCCCGCGGCGGTGAAACGCTTTTGACGCGTTCTCGTGGGGGGCCGGCCACGGGACGCTGCGGTGACGGGCACAGGTGAGCAGGCAGGCAAGGCACTACGCTCACAAGGGCATCAATACGCTCGTGTCATGTGACAAAGCGTTTCAGGATCCTTGCCACTCTGCAACAAGGGAACGAAAGTATGCACAGCAACACATCAGGATATGTACACATGAGGTTAAGACTGGACTGGGGTAAGGGCATTACAGGACAATAGACACTCAGTCCCAACTCATATCCCAATCCCAGGTCCGACCCTCTCAGTGGCTGGTGGGGGCGGGGGTTCAAACACAACCCATGCCCTGCTCAGTCCGGACCCTGAAACCCTGCCAATGGGGGAGGTGTCCCGCCAGTCCCGCCAACCGACAGTGGCTCCCTATGCTCCCTTAACGGCAGGTCCCAACTCCACTCTGAGCCAGAGATATGGCCCCGCCATTATCCCTCAGGAGTTGGTAGCTGAAAATGGGCTGTTTCAGCCCAAACTGATATTAGCTTCAAAATTCCCAAAATTGACCCCTCGTCCGGACCCGCCAGAGGTAGGGACGAGGCAACTGACTCTATGCCCTTCGAGTACGAACTCCCTGGAGCCCTCACCCCACTTGGTTCCCTCTGAGGTCCCGGCATCAGGGCAACACGGATGAGTCAAGTGGGGTCATGATGCCAAAATCACCAAAATTGGCGTCATTCCCACGCGTGGCTCGCCCGGCCAAGGTAAGGCCAATGGCTCACAGGGTAGGAGGCAGGACCTAGGACTTATATCTGAGTGTACAACTTGGATTTAGGTCCGGGCTCTATATGGGCTTAGAGAAATGGAACCCCCAATTGACCACACGGAAGGGGGAAATTGGGGTCCCAAAATTGGGTCATTTTGGCTGCTTGAAATGAGCCAAAATTCGGTGTGCTCCCAATAGTATATCTCCACGCCGACTTGGAGATCGGATCCGCCATTCCATACCGGATCAACCAGGAGTCCAACGAAGACTCCCATGCCCTTGGCTCTCAAAGATCTCCATGCCACTTGGCGTGGTGACGATCCCAATTCGGTCCACAAATGCCAAAATGGCAAAACTACCCACACTCACTCTGGGCTAGCGCCTTAACGAAGGTTGCTCTGCTTCGCCCACGTGATGTGTGAACCATGGGGACCAATGTCCATATCACCCATGTCATATATGGTCCATTGGTCCATGCGTCCGGCGTGCACGAAGGTTAGAACATGGTGCACGGCGGGCAGCAAAAGTGGAAAATTGCTCAAAATGGCCAAAAATGCGCACACTCATGGTTAGGGCAAATGAGGCACATGCCCGACTCGGACCGGAGTGTGCCATAGGATTGGTATCAAGTCCTATGTGTCCAACATATCTTTTGGGCGTCGCCCAACTCCTCCGGTTTTGGGAATGGCAGGGTCGCCAAGTGGGCCCATGATTTGGGATGGTCCCAAATCGCCAACATGGCGGCCACGGTATGCCAAGCTCAAGAGGAGTTATTCGCCTGGTCCAAGATATGTTGGGCACCGAAGTATGTACCCTCATATCATACTTGGGTCATGATGTCAATTGAGCGCAACGTTAAAATACAAGGTCGCCACTTGACATCATGACGGGCCAAAAATGGCAAAATTGGCACAAAGACACACAAAAGTGCATTGAAAGGTGCACAATTATATTATAATATCTTCGGCTTGGATCGTACAATCAACTAATCCTTCTAAACACAATGACTTGACACCAATGACCTTCGATCCCACATATGTGCTCCACTTGGGGCGCCTTGAAAGGTTACGAGCGCTACTTCCCAAGTGGGCACATGAAAATATGGAAAATTGCAAAATACACACCTTGCTCCCAACACATCGCTTCGGGATCACCACACAAGCTTCCCTTCACGAAGGTTAGGCTTGCAATTGATCGTGGGGAGTATGGAGAAGGGGCTTGCACAATATGAGGTCCATTGGCGGGTTTGGTTTGGAGCGATAGACCCGCCAAATGGGCACGCAACACAACACAAGGCACATACTCCATATTGCCCAAAAAGGTAGCTCCCACCACGATATGTCATGCCCCTCCAAGGGCATAACTTTGTGTCAATCGCTCATAGGAACTCAAGGAGAGTTCCTATGCCACACCAACACTCGCGCGCTACACTCGAAAGTTATCTTAACGCACGCAATATCATGGCCAAAGAGTTATAACGCAAACTCTACCCTCTTGACCATGATCCATTACACTAGCGCGCACGTGTGGAAACGCAAGGCATATAATGCTTCCTAAATTACGTCGGGAGTATTGTGAATACATCCCACGTTTCCTTATTGTCATTCCTCGCAAATGGCACGAGATATGACCCTCACAAGTGGCCTCACGAATCAACTTTGTTTTGCCCATATCTCTGAGTCAAATGGAGGGCAAGATAAAAGGAAAGTTGATTCGTGCATAGGGAAGCACGTAGGTCCACTCGAAAGAGGTCAAATCAAGTGCGGGGATGTCGAAGTCGAAAATCCGATTTCGACATCCTGAAAAATTCGGATTAAGGTTGCGAGTGTAAGATGTGAAAATTGCGGAAGCGTCCATGCAGTTCCTGAAGGCTTTGGAGCCTTCGTGACGGATAGCGTTAAAATTTCCATTATAAACAGTTAAACTGGCGGTTACGGTAAAGTCGCGATCCAACCGCCAGCAGTCAAAACAGTGAGTATCAGAACGGAAGCGTAAAAATTGACGGAAACAATATGAAAATAAAACCCTGTTGATTCCTGACATTCTGATACACAAATCTCCGCTGGCGGTGCATCGGTTGCCGATGCGGGGCTTTACGGCACGGAACGGAGCGTCAACGGGCGTCTTCCCTTCCGTACATGGGGTTAGTGGACCGGAGACCGGTTGTATGCCGTAACCTAGCCATGGGGTTCTGGGTACCGCTTCAGTCTGAGGCGACCTGGGAACCTATGTCAGCCTTCATACAACCAGATGGGAGTATCAACCCCATCTTCCGCACTTACCTCGTTGAGAACAACGAGGGGCAGCTCCTAACCCGTGCTGAGACTATGTCCCAGCATAAGAAGCAAAACTAATTGCCCTGTGTCAGTCTACTGACAGGTGCAGTGAGCACTCTTCTGCAGACGTGCCTGTGTATGGGTGTAAGAGCAGTTGTCACAGTTGCCCCGCATTGCATCGCAGGACAGGACCGTTAGCCCCCCGTGACAACCACTCCCTGGCCGAAGGCCATTGGTTTCTCACAGGCTACTGCTTACTGAGCACTGCACTGACCCTGTCTGTGCCCTGCAGACCCATGCCTATGGTTTCCAGCGTGGACCAGGTGGCCGCTTATCATGATTGCAGCCACCCAGCGAGTGTGTGCCTTGTTGACCATGTGTTGCATGGGTACTGCCCTAATGTAATGACCTTGGAGAGCCAACGAAGAACGGTGGCTTACTACACCAGGGGGGAATGACAAGCAAGGTGTTATGAGGCAAGGTGTGCCTTACCTCCTTGGGGACAAGCGAGCCCACAGTTAGGACCCCTGACTGGTCCAGACCCATGGGGTTCTACCCTTCCTTACAGGGTTTACCATACCCCTAAGTGTGCTACGTATGTCTGTATGTGTCTCACTTCTCTCCCCAGCGTGGCTCCCGGAGACCGGGCTTCGCTGACGTCGGACCGAAGGTCCTAATCAGGTACTATTACCACTCCTATGGCGCCCAATTTCTGTGCTGGCGCCTATCCTTGGGGTAAGACGGCAAAAGCCCTACCTACTAAGAGGGGAGGGGTGGCCAAGTGTGCTAAGGGCATACAAAACGCCCATTTTTGCTACAGGCCAAAAGCTAACGCACTCCCCTGCCCACAAGGAAAAGCACGCGGGACAGGAGACACCACTACACTACACTCACTAACGCCAGCACCGGCCTTCGAAGGCAGGGTGAGCACTCATCACTTGCACTCACCTCCTGCCAGGCCTGCTGACCCTAACCCCTACACACGTTACTGGGTGCTGCTGTCGAAGTTCACTCAGGCCCTGATGGCCCTCCTGTGAAAGGACAAGAGAACACAGCGCTCCTAAGCAGCTGTGGCCTAACAGGGACGTCACAACGCGTTTCCCCTGCTAGGGCTTGGAGGGAAGGGGTGCTCTCGTTGCGTGCACAGCGCAGATGTCGTTGAGGTCGAACTGCCCTCGCCAGTACTGGCTGAGGCACAGTGATTTGATTTGTGATCAGCGCCCCTGTTTTGCTGGGGCAGAAAAATGGTAGCCGCCGGAGGCAGCTGCTGCGTGCACCAATCACCCTTAACCTCTCCCACCTGTACAAAAGAGGCAAATGAAGGGGTGTCTGCGACTTTGAGTTATGTGTAAAAATGATGATTTCCCGCGTGGTTTCGTCGATTTTTAACGATTTCACTTGCTAAATCGCAACCCCTTCCGCTAAACCGCAGGAATCAATCCCTGCTGGTTACATTTTCTATTTTTTTCAGCTCCTGGGGGTTTGTGTCCTCCATTGGGAGTATTGCTCCGCCCTGGCCCTTGGTCAGGACGTATACTAAAACGCTGTTTATACAGCGATAGCCGTCCGCATCAGAGCGTTCGTCTGTACCCTAGTGGGCAAGCACATGTGCTCTAGGGAGGGAGTCCTGGGTTCAATTCCCACTACCCCCAAACTTTTTTTAAAAGTTTTCGTCGCACGCCGGCGACTTTTGAGGAATGCCCCGTCGAAGGGACATCATTCACGGTACATTACACTGTTTTTCAAGGGTACCTACAGTGTGATAGGCTTCTATGAAGTGATGAGGATGTTTTTGGTAAGTTTAATGCATTTTTTGGAGGTAATTTTGGGAATATTTGAGCCTTTTTCCTTGGTCCTACTAGCTTCATGAACTAGTACTCCAGGGGGGAGTAAGAAAAAGTCACTGCCATGTCTTTCTTGGAGGGCTTGATCCAGGCTAAGCCCCCCTTAAAACCCTTTGTTGATGCTAAGACAAACTTAAGTGTTTTTATCTCTCTTTTGTTGCCTAAAGTACACTTTCTCAAAGTAACTAGGGTTGTGACCCTAGCCCCCCCATGAAGTTCACCCCTACCACTCAACTGAGCGGAGGTACCTTCCTTCATGGAGGACATACCAAAATAAATCAGGCATTTCATGCTTGTTGGCCTTGGAGGTTAAGCCTAGTGGTCTCCCACCCCAAGATCCCTATACTCAATTGTTCCTACCACTTATTGTGGTCCTACTTTGTAACTGTTTCTGAATTCAGTTGCTTGGCCAAGTCATATTCTGTGTGGTCCTGACATCCATGCCCCTCAGTCCTAACCAGCACCATTTCACCCAAAAGAGTGCACATAAAGTGCCTATTGCAACCTCTGAGGCTAGAGTCAGACCAATTTTCATATAAAACCTTTTGTATTATCCATTTGTGATTGAATGTATGTGCATAAACCTGCTTTGTCTATCTGCAGCCCTTCTGTGTTACACTGGATTCCAAAACCAATCATTGATTCGATCCACATCCTCTTATTGCTCTACTTGCTGCTTTGGTTTGGGTTTTCAACTACAAAACCTGCAGGACATCATCAAAATACCTAGGGCATAAAGCAAGTACATCTTTCTACAATTCCTGAGAAAGCACTAAAAGTTTGCAAACAGAAATTCACCTAAGCAAAATCCTGCTCTAAACTCCTGGCCTAAAACTCAGGGGGGCAGTTCTCCAAAAAACTGAAATCCAAAACAGTTCTACTTGACTCTACTTATCGTCCATGCCACCAGTCTGATTCAAAAAATCTTCCTGCACCAAAAAACCCTGCTCAGAAGGGTGAAAAAAAAATGACAAACAGGCACAAAAGCAGCAACAACAGGGCACAAAAAAACACAGTGAATACACACTGTGCTGCCCCACAGGGTATAGAGACCCTTATTGCTAATATACAAAAAACTTCTGCTGCGGCCTTGTAAGATATATAAAATTAAATCACTTCTGAGCATCTTGAGCAGCACTCTCTCCATCACTCTGAGGCAGAGGACAGAGAAACAAAATAGGAGCGCTGACGTATGGGTGGTCTGGTGCAGAAACAAGAACACAGACCTGGCTTCATTGGGCGTCGCAAAAATAATTTGATCTGTTGACTTTTGAATCGACCCCACTTGACTCCGCCTGAGAACAAGGCAGCGGCAGAAAAATTGATAAGGGTTCAGAAAATAAGCGGGTCAGGGCAAACAAACTTGCATGGATACAACGCAACAAACACATGCGCAACTGTGCACACGTGCATACATTAGTAATCAAATCCCTGAGCGTCCCCAGAAAAAAATGCAAGTAAACAGTACACGGGCCTGCAGCACATATGTTGCTGTGGCCTCTCCCCCCTCCCACTGTTGGGCGCCACCCGCAGGCAAAAAAAACTGCACCCCGAAATTCCCTTGTAAAAAAACAAAGCAGAATTTTCCCTTACACTCTGGCCTAGAGTGTATGTACCCACTGAGGCACGCATGCCCTCAGCGGGGGGAGCTGGAGGCACTGCAGGAGCAGTGGCTCTGCAATGTAACTCTGCAGTGGCAGAGCATAAGAGTCCCAAAGTGGGACAGTAGGTGGGGAGGGTACAAAAAAATATAATAAGTTTACCCATAGATTCAATGTGGGAATGGAGCACCGGCAGATGCACAGACGTGCCCCAGCTCCCAAACAGGAGCAAAGAGTTACAAAACAAGCAAGAGCCAGACTATGACTCTGAGAAAAAATTCAGAAGTCTTTTGAAAAATATTCCTCTTGTCAGCAAATCATACCTACAACGGGCTGACATCTCCTGAGCAAAATGCTCAAAACCAGGCCAGCGCAAAACTGGGCCTAAAGCCTCAGATTCAAAAAACTGAAGCAAGGCTGCACATCAGTGTGAGCCACTGAGCACAAAAACAGTGCTTTTTGAGCGCCGAAGGCGCTTGACGTCAAACCCGTTTTTCCCATCAAGCTCATTTGAGCTAGATTCAGCCACAAAAAATAAAACTTGACGAACACTAAAAAAAACACACACAAAGGCAAACGCGCTGACAGCCTTCCAGCCCAAGCACGAGGCTCAGGGGAGGCGCGCGTCAACCCAGAGAGCTGTCCAGTGCTACGATGGTCCTAGCAGTGACTGTGGTAATGAATCTGACACGAACTGAGAATGAGCTGAGCCTGAAACCCGGTTATGCAGTGAAAACTGCCACCTCTGTGGCTTTCCACTGCGCAAGCGCGCACGAACACACGCAAGACACTACACAACCTTTATGTTTATCTTCCTTTGCCACAACCCGGCCCCTCTCTCCTTCACTGCTTTGACTTGAGCAGCGCTCTCCTGCAGCGCTCATTGTGTGCGCTGTCATTCAGCGCTTGCACGCAACGCTGTCCAAAAGCGCTTGCCTGCAGCGCTGCACTGCGCATCAGCGCTCACTGTCAGTGCTCTCCTGCAGCGGCGCCAGCGATCAGCAATGCCGCGCTGCCTTTCTCGCCTTCGTGCACACCTTTAGCGCCTTCGCCAGCGCGCTTGAGTGAACTGATCCTCTTGGGCACTCCTGAGGTGCACGCCCGGGCACTCACGAGGTGCACGCCTGGGCACTCTCAGGGTGCACTCTGAGACTCTGTTCTCTGGTAGTCTCACTTAGGGAGAGAGACATCCACGCCCACTAGCAACACAGGCGTGCTGCATCATGTTCTCTGACACCGGCGGGCTCCGTAGCCGCCGCGACGGATCTTCTTCTTCAGTTGGGCTTCGTGCCCTGCTACCGCAGAGCAAGCAGACTCCTTTTCACTGTTGGCCGCACGAATGGCGGCCTCCTCGCTCTCTTCATCAGCCTGAATGGCCTGCGCCTCTTGAACACCTCCTGAAGCGGTACCCAGAACCTATGGCCCATGGCCCGGAGGCCTGTGAGCCGTCACACCCGTTATGGCCCATGGCCCGGAGGCCTGCGAGCCGTCACACCCGTGCGGAAGCCGTTGACACCGGCTATCTCTGTTCTCTAACCCGTGAAATCTGGAATCCGATTTCTAACCAATAAATCGATGTAGAATTACCGTAATTTTATTGTCTTAGGCGATTTTCAGTCGGAAATCGGTGAAATACCCGATTTCTACCGCGATTTCTAATTGTCGTGAAATCGCCGCCTGATGTCGCCTGTTCGCGCGCCTTCGTCGCTTCTCCGTGGCGAGTTTTGTGATTAACTTTTCTCGAGTACCTGTGAGGTTCTAAGAGAACTTAAGGGCTGAATCTAGAGGGTATTTAATGTACTTTCATCTGGTGTGTTCACCAGAATTTTTCGCCGTTGCGTTTACGAGAAAATCAGCGCGCAAGGCTTTCCGTCGATCGTGCGAACTCACGCTTCTCAAGGACTATGAGTTCGCACGGAACCCTACATCTCCCCCCTATGTCTTTCATCCATGCCCCTTTCACGCGGGCATATCATCTTGCTTAGGGAAGCGGGCAATGGCGGTGTTTTAGGCAGCCTATGGGTCTCGCAAACCCAAGTCGTTTGCGTGCGCAAACGCTAACTTTGTGGCCTTGTGAGCATGAACGTTAATGACCGAACACGAGGCTCACAAGACCAAAAGCCCGAGGCCATTTTCGTTTTTCGAGCCAACTCAACGATGGCTCCACGCAATTCAATGCGTACCAAAACGCTATTTTCAAAAGAGGGCAAGTTTTGGTCGAAAATTAGGCCAAAATGGCCAAACCCCCGAGGCTCGTATTCGAAGCCTATGGTGAGTTGAGCCTCGAACCAAGGCAATATGTAAAGTAGAGACCACGAAGAACATCGTGGATGGCATGGTTGATTTTTACAACCTTGTCTTCTATTTTATATTACTTCGCCTTGTGAGCACGCGTGCCACATTGCCTCTTTGCACACGCGCTCATATGCAAGCACTAATGACACGAGTGGGCGGAGACAATCTAACCATAGTGTGCATGTTTGAAAGCACCTACTATGGGCCTACTCCAAAAGTGTTTACTCATATTTTTGCTCCTCAAGGTCCCAAGGATATGTTCATGCCAATATCGCCGATATATGCACTTTTTCCCATGAATAGTGTGCTTCAAGGATTGAGGTATCAAAAATGCTTTCGTTGTGCTTTGAACCTCAACCCTTGTTGCAAAAGGATAGCAAAGCTTCGGTTTGCATCCATGCAAAAGCCCGAGGCTCCTTTCTCTTGCGATACGGAGATACGATGTTTGGAGGGACCACTTTTTGGGTGAATTTTGGCCGTTTTGCCCAAAATGGCCACAAACTCCTTCTCCCCCTGATTTCACCCCCGAGGTTGCGTGCGCCACTTGACCAAGGGTAAGGGCAATTCGAGGAGGGCACATAAGCCCACATCGAATGGGGTGTTTCCCCATGTGGCCTCTCCTCTTGATGGGAGAGTTGTGAGTCACCCAATTTGGGGTATGTTGCCATTCTGCCCCATACGTGTGTCACTTTCCCTCCAATGGAAAAAATAGCTAGAGGCGACCATGAGGGATGGCAAGTGGCATAAATTGGGACCTAAGTCCCATGTGTCTATCGCATCTTTGGTTGAAAGGATCCTCGCTGTGGCCATGGAGATATGGAATCATGAGTGCGGGCCGTTTTGGCCAAATTTCGCTGTTTTTGCCATTGTATGCCATATTGGAATTACCACATTGAAGCGGTACCCAGAACCCCATGGCTAGGTTACGGCATACAACCGGTCTCCGGTCCACTAACCCCATGTACGGAAGGGAAGACGCCCGTTGACGCTCCGTTCCGTGCCGTAAAGCCCCGCATCGGCAACCGATGCACCGCCAGCGGAGATTTGTATATCAGAACATCAGGAATCAACAGGGTTTTATTTTCATATTGTTTCCGTCAAGTTTTACGCTTCCGTTCTGATATTCACTGTTTTGACTGCTGGCGGTTGGATCGCGACTTTACCGTAACCGCCAGTTTAACTGTTTATAATGGAAGTTTTAACGCAATCCGTCACGAAGGCTCCAAAGCCTTCAGGAACTGCATGGACGCTTCTGCAATTTTCACATCTTACACTCGCAACCTTAATCCGAATTTTTCAGGATGTCGAAATCGGATTTTCGACTTCGACATCCCCGCACTTGATTTGACCTCTTTCGAGTGGACCTACGTGCTTCCCTATGCACGAATCAACTTTCCTTTTATCTTGCCCTCCATTTGACTCAGAGATATGGGCAAAACAAAGTTGATTCGTGAGGCCACTTGTAAGGGTCATATCTCGTGCCGCTTGCGAGGAATGACAATAAGGAAACGTGGGATGTATTCACAATACTCCCGACGTAATTTAGGAAGCATTATATGCCTTGCGTTTCCACACGTGCGCGCTAGTGTGATGGATCATGGTCAAGAGGGTAGAGTTTGCGTTATAACTCTTTGGCCATGATATTGCGTGTGTTAGGATAACTTTCGAGTGTAGCGCGCAAGTGTTGGTGTTGCATAGGAACTCTCCTTGAGTTCCTATGAGCGATTGACACAAAGTTATGCCCTTGGAGGGGCATGACATATCGTGGTGGGAGCTACCTTTTGGGGCAATATGTGGTATGTGCCATGTGTTGTGTTGCGTGCCCATTTGGCGGGTCCATCACTCCAAGCCGAACCCGCCAATGGACCTCATATTGTGCAAGCCCCTTCTCCATACTCCCCACGATCAATTGCAAGCCTAATCTTCGTGAAGGGAAGCTTGTGTGGCGGTCCCAAAGCGATGCGTTGGGAGCAAGGTGTGTGTTTTGCAATTTTCCATATTTTCATGTGCCCACTTGGGAAGTAGCGTTCGTAACCTTTCAAGGCGCCCCAAGTGGAGCACATATGTGGGATCGAAGGTCATTGGTGTCAAGACATTGTGTTTAGAAGGATTAGTTAATTGCACGATCCAAGCCGAAGATATTATAATATAATTGTGCACCTTTCAATGCACTTTTGTGTGTCTTTGTGCCAAGTTTGCCGTTTTTGGCCCGTCATGATGTCAAGTGGCGACCTTGTATTTCAACGTTGCGCTCAATTGACATCATGACCCAAGTATGATATGAGGGTACATACTTCGGTGCCCAACATATCTTGGACCCGGTGAATAACTCCTCTTGAGCTTGGCATACCGTGGCCGCCATGTTGGCGATTTGGGACTATCCCAAATCATGGGCCCACTTGGCGACCCTGCCATTCCCAAAACCGGAGGAGTTGGGCGATGCCCAAAAGATATGTTGGACACATAGGACTTGATACCAATCCTATGGCACACTCCGGTCCAAGTCGGGCATGTGCCTCATTTGCCCCAACCATGAGTGTGCGCATTTTTGGCCATTTTGAGCAATTTTCCACTTTTGCTGCCCGCCGTGCACTATGCTCTAACCTTCGTGCACGCCGGACGCATGGACCAATGGACCATATATGACATGGGTGTTATGGGTAATGGTCCCCATGGTCCACACACCACGTGGGCGAAGCGGAGCCGCCTTCGTTAAGGCGCTAGGCCAAATTGAGTGTGGGCAATTTTGCCATTTTTGCATTTGTGGACCCAATTGGGATCGTCACCACGCCAAGTAGCATGGAGATCTTTGAGAGCCAAGGTCATGGGAGTCTTCGTTGGACTCCGGGTGGATAGCGTATGGAATGACGGATCCGATCTCCAAGCCGGCGCGGAGATATACTATTGGGAGCACCTCAAATTTTGGTTCATTTCGAGCAGCCAAAATGACCCCATTTTGGGACCCCAATTCCCCCCTTCCGTGTGGTCAATTGGGGGTTCCATTTCTCTAAGCCCACAGGGAGCCCGGACCTAATTCCAAGTTGTACACTCAGATATAAGTCCTAGGTCCTGCCTCCTACCCTGTGAGCCATTGGCTCTACCTTGGCCGGGCGAGCCGCGCGTGGGAATGACGCCAATTTTGGTGATTTTGACATCATGACCCCACTTGACGAACGGGTGGTGCCCTGATGCCGGGGCCTCAGAGGGAACCAAGTTGGGTGAGGGCTCCAGGGAGTTCGTACTCGAAGGGCACAGGATCAGTTGCCTCGTCCCTACCTCTGGCGGGTCCGGACGAGGGGTCAATTATGGGGATTTTTGAGTTAATTTCAGTTTGGGCTGAAACAGCCCATTTTCAGCTACCAACTCCTGGGTGATAATGGCGGGGCCATATCTCTGGCTCAGAGTGGAGTTGGGACCTGCCGTTAAGGGAGCATAGGGAGCCACTGTCGGTTGGCCTTTGAGTAGCTGGGTTCCCAGGAACTCGCCTGTGGCTGGGCGGGACACCTCTCCCATTGGCAGGGTTTCAGGGTCCGGACTGAGCAGGGCATGGGTTGTGTTTGAGCCCCCGCCCACACCAGCCACTGAGAGGGTCGGACCTGGGATTGGGATATGAGTTTGGACTGAGTGTCTATTGTCCTGTGATGCCCTTACCCCAGTCCAGGCTTAACCCCATGTGTACATATCCTGATGTGTTGTTGTACATACTTTTGTTCCCTCTTTGCAGAGTGGCAAGGATTCTGAAACGCTTTGTCACATGACATGAGCGCATTGATGCCCCTGTGAGCGTAGTGCTTTGCCTGCCTGCTCACTTGCGCGTGTCCCGCAGCGTCCCGTGGCCGGCCCCCCATGGGAACGCGTCAATATCTCCATGGGGCACCAGATCTAGCCAGGAAGGAAGGGCGCATATTGTAGCATATGACCAAGGGTTGAACGCCCTTGAGTTTCGTATTTGCTCCTCCGGCTCATCCGGAGTTATTCAACTTTTGGTGCGATCCACGATCCCCACCTTTGCACCGCATGTTGCTTTCAGCCCCGTCCGTGTGGTCATCCCCTCGGTGAACAGTAAGCAGCCGGCGTGACAGCAAGCGATAACCCAGGGCATGGGACCAAAGGGGATATCAAGGGTTGTGAATCAAGGCTTGGAGCGTCAATATCGCCAAGATTAACTACCTTGGACGGTCGCCCGAGACGGCCGATTTTGCCATTTTGGCAATCATGACCCCACGTGACGAACCTCTGGTGCCCTGATGCCGGGACCTCAGAGGGAACCAGGTTGGGTGAGGGCTCCAGGGAGTTTGTATGCGAAGGACATAGGGTCAGTTGCCTCGTCCCTACCTCTGGCGGGTCCAGACGAGGGGTCAATTTTGGAGTTTTCAAGCTAATATCAGTTTGGGCTGGAACAGCCCATTTTCAGCTACCAACTCCGGAGGGATAATGGCGGGGCCATATCTCTGGCTCAGAGTGGAGTTCGGACCTGCCGTTAAGGGAGCATAGGGAACCATCGTCGGTTGACCTTGGAGCCCCTTGGTTTCCAGGAACTCGCCTGTGGCTGGGCGGGACACCCCCCCTATTGGCAGGGTTTCAGGGTCCGGACTGAGCAGGGCATGGGTTGTGTTTGAGCCCCCGCCCCCACCAGCCACTGAGAGGGTCGGACCTGGGATTGGGATACAAGTTAGGATAGAGTGTCTATTGTCCTGTGATGCCCTTACCCCAGTCCAGTCTTAACCCCATGTGTACATATCCTGATGTGTTGTTGTACATACTTTTGTTCCCTCTTTGCAGAGTGGCAAGGATTCTGAAACGCTTTGTCACATGACACGAGCTTATTGATGCCCTTGTGAGCGTAGTGCCTTGCCTGCCTGCTCACCTGTGCGTGTCACCGCAGCGTCCCGTGGCCGGCCCCCCACGGGAAGCGGTCAAAAGCGTTTCACCGTAGCGGGGTTACCCAGCCCTCGCGTGCCACTCGGGGCCACCAACCCCGAGCAGCGCGGCGCAGCTCGCAGTTCGCAGCGCAGCACAGCGGCTCGCAGCGCAGCGCAGCGGCTCGCAGCGCCACCCAGCGACAGCGCCGAGTTCGTCACGGAGCCAGCAGCGCCGTCCAGAGCATCGCCCTGACCGCGCCGCGACCGTGAAGGAAGTGGACAGACCAGACCCATCGGCCGACCAGCAAGGCCGCGTCAACCACTTCCACAACCACCGGCTGACCAGCACCAGCCGCACACCCAGTCCAGTGCTGCAGCACCCGCCTCAACAACCACCACCAGTTTGTTGAGTAGAACGAGTGCACACCAAGGACCTCAAGACCAACTACGCCCCCGCTGCCATGGTGAATTGGCAAGAAGCGGGTAGGACGTGGCCGCGGCCCCACCCCCATGCAGTGCGCCTACTGCGTGGGTTGGTTTGGGACCAGCACTACCGCCACAGCCACCCCCAGTGCGAAGGCGGCATGCCCAGGAGCTTCGAGCTCCGCACGGACATTGCCCCCGACCGCCTGCAGGCCGTGGAGGACTGGCTGCGGGCGGAAGGGTTCGCCTTCCGCTTCCAGCAGAGGCGCTGGAGGACGTGGGCCCGCCCGGACAGGCCCGGCGAAGGGCTGCGCCCCGACGGGATTGAGGAGGACGAGGACCCCAACGCCTACCCGTCGGGCGCCTCGATCAATGTCTCCCTGTGGGACATGATCGAGAAGAACTTCCCGGAACCGGGGAGCGAGCGCAGGCTGCAGGGCAGCAGCAGCGCGTCTCCGGGGAAGGAGAAGCGGTCCGCCGGGGACAGGAAGCGGGACCGGAGGTGGCGGGAGTACCAGGAGTCCCTGGCCGCCGAAGCCGCCCAAGGCGCCAAGGGCGGAACCCCAGCCCCCAGTCCCCAACGGGCCAATGGTGGTCATCACCCCGGCTCCACCACCCTTGGCGACTACATCAAAGTCGCCAGGCAGACCAAGGCCAAGCCCCGTCCGCTGCTCCTGAGGCCCCAGCAGGCCCCAGCAGGCCCCAGCAGCGACGTGGAGTCGGCCCACCGCGGGAGGATGCCGGCCGACCAGGCCAGCTCCAGCAGCAGCGTCGCTCCCGACAGGGACGTGGCGCGCGCCTGTGAGCGCGCCTGTGGGGTGCCCTGCAACCTCCGGGTTGGCCGGCAACGGGCCAGGCAGTACAGCGCTGCCGTGGAGGGCGCCGTTGGCATCGCCCAGGAGGAGGCTGCGGAGTGGGCGCATGGCATGGCCATCCACGCCCAGACCGTGGCGGCCATTGCGGCCGGACTCACGGCCGTAGCCGCCCATGGGGCAGCGACTGCCCAGGTCAACGGTGAGTTGGCGGCAGCCGACGAGGAAGCCCGCCTGACGCAGGAGGCCATTGCCTGCAGGGAGGCCGAGGTGAGGGCGCTGGAAGAGGCGCTTGCCCAAAAGAGGGCAAAGAAGGAGGCGGAGGAAAGGGCCCACGCCGAAGCGACGGCCAAGGCCCAGGCGGACGCCGCCAAGAAGGACGCCATCGAGGCCGCGCGACGGAAGGTCGCTGAGGAGAAGGCCAAGACGGAGGCGGAGCTGGCGGCGTTGGAGGCGCAGAAGGCGCGGCTGCAGCAGACCCTGGAAGCCGAGGCGGCTCGTGCCCGGGAGGAGGCCGAAAGGCGTGCTGCCGCAGCCACCGCCGCCGCAATGGAGGAGGCAGAGGCCAAACTCCGCCGCGAGACTCCCCCGGGAGGATCACGAGTGGAGACCCTTCGAAAACTTTTCGAAGGGGACGCCTCCTCCAGGATGACGCTGGACGAGGTCGACACGGGCAGCAGTGGGAGCAGTGGCCCCACCGCCCATCGACGGAGGAAGGGCAAGGGGAAGACCCCCGAGAGGCCGCGGAGGCCAGCGGGTGGACACCCCCACGACAGTGACCCCTTCTTCACCGCCAGCGACGGGGATGAACGAGGCCGCCGACATCGCCAAGTGGTGGCTTGGACGGGCGGAGGAGGCGGAGACGTCCCCATGGAACCGGAAGGTGAGGATGAGGATCTCCCTCCTCCCTACCGGAGCTCGGAGTCTTCCGTGACCGAGACGCCCAGGTGGGGCGACATGGACGAGGATGACGACATGGACTTCGGCATCACGAGGAAGCGCCCATCCTGGGACCCACCGAGGCGACCCGGCGGAGACCCACCGGAACCCCCTGGCGGAGGACCATCAGGACCCCCTGGAGGACGCCCACCAAGTGGACCCCCTGGAGGCGGACCACCGGGCGGGGGAGGACCCCCTGGACCGGGCGGACCCGGCGGAGGCCCTCCTGGAGGACCCCCTGGGGACCCCGACGACCCACCAGGGAACGGCGACCCGGATACCACCTGGCGGTGGATTGTCTACCTCCGCAGGAGAGTCCAGTTGCTCGAGCTGGAGGTAGACACGGGCAAGGGCGAGATGGCTCGCATCTCCAGGGTCGCCGCGCGCGCGCAGAAGGAGCTGGACATCGCCAGGGCCGAGACCAAGTCGCTGACCAACGTCGTCAGCGGCCTGCAGCAGAGGCTGGACGCGCTGGAAGCCCGTGGGAGCGTCGGCAGCGACCACCCATCCCTGGAGTCTGGCTCGTCGGACGACGGCTGGGGACCCGGACCAGGTCCAGGCAGACCCCACGCCCCCGGCGGGGCCCCCAGGAGTCGCCCCAGCGCCAGTGCCCCCTCTCTCACCGCCCCCTCTCACCACAGCGCGGGCCGCCGCAACGAGCGCGTGCCACCCGGCAGTGGCAGTGAGGATTGGCGTGATGAGTGGCTCAGCGCGGAGTACCGCAACCGCCGTGCTCCACCGCGGACACCGGTACGCCCCGGGCGCCCCGCACCAGCCCTGGAGCCAATCCCAATGGCTGGTGGACGTTATGGTGGACTCAGGGATGGGGTCCCCAGAGGAGACGTGGAGTGGGATGTCGGTGAAGGTGAGGACCTGGATCTGGACCTGGAGGAGTTCGACATCAGCCCGCCGCGTGGTGTACGACAGGAGGCCGCTGAACGCAGCCGCCGGCGCCGTGATGAGGATGCGTACATGGAAGGAGTACGGCGTGAACTAGGTCTAGGTTCAGCGTACATGGAGGAACCGCGGCGTAGCCACAGGGATTCCATGGAGGAGATGGACGTGGCGGCCGTGGGAGTCCGTGGGCGAGGCCGATGGGAACCTCGGTCGACCTCGCGGCCGGCGTTCATGGTCTCTAAGGCCGCGGATGCCGCCGTGTGGGAAGACTTGAAGGACATCAAGCCCCCCATGTACGACGGCAACCCCCTCAACCTTGACCGCTTCTTGGAGAAGCTGGACGATTGGGGGCTGACCGTCACTGAAGACCTACCTCCCGCGGATGCGGAGAGATATGTCTTCAGACGGTTCAGGTACCGCCTGCCGGAAGTGCTCGGCGAGCTATACTTCCTGGCGACCAAGGAGGGGAAAATCAAGACCCTCAAGGAAGCCAAGAAGTGGCTCAACGAGCAGGAGCGGGTGGACGCTCCGCAGGTGGCTGCCAAGCGGTGGAATTCCATCAAGCTGGAGCATGATGGACGGGAGATCCGCCTGCGGGATTGGCGGGACTTCCGAGGGAAATACACCCTCCACTGCCGCAACGTGGAGGATTGGAACGAGGGTGACGAGCAGGCTCGCCTGCTCTCCATGCTGCCGGAAGCATGGATCAAGAGGGTCACCAAGGAGGAATCCAAGCGGGCCAAGTCCAACCACACGGTCAAGATGATGCTCCCCAAAGAGTATCATACGAACGTGGTGGCTTGGGCGAAGAAGAACGTGGCCCGGGCTGTCAAACGGCACTCCCTGCGGAACGCACTCCTCATCACCGTCTCGGGCGATCGCGAGAAGACCGCGATGTGGCGCCTTGACGAGTGTGAGTTGAGCGGCCAGACCATCCGTCTGCAGGCCATCCCGGCGCGGATGAGCTGCGACGAGATCCTGGAGTGGGTTGGCGAGGAAGTACTCAAGGAGTACCGAAACCTCCACCACACCCGCGGGTTGAGGCCCGGCGACCGCGACGTCAACTATGTTGGCGAGGGACCTGGCGGGGAAGCTGCCATGGACCCAGCGGGAGCCGGCGGCGATGAGACTCTCGTCGACGATGACGACGACGATGAGCCCGCCGAGGTGGCCGTTTGTGCCTTCGTGGCCAAGAACCTGAGCGCGGGGAGCAAGCCGGGAAACTGGAAGCCCCTGCAGCAGGGTTGGAGGAAGCAGGAGAAGAGGGACCCTCGCCGCATTGGCGACCCTCCGCTGTCCTTTGGGGAGTTCATACGAGCTCACCCTCAGGGCTGTTTCGTATGTTATGGGAGGAAGCGAGGCTTCAACCATGACCACCGAACATGCCCCGTCCACAAGGCCGACACGGAGGCTTACAAGAAGGCGCACGGGTCGAAGAAGCGTGCGCCCGCGGGTATCCGGGAAGCCAAAATGGAGGTCGACAAGGACGAGCTGGCCAAGCTGATGTCGTCGGTGGGGACCGAGTTGGCCAAGGAGATCCAGGAGATCAAGCGGAACTGGGTCCCCAGGTCGGACAACAAGAACAAGGAGAACAACCAGAACAACCAGAACAAGGACAAGGACAAGAAGCCTACTCGCAGCGAAAGAAGGAAGAAGGGCATCAACGAGGTTGATGCGGAGGAGAACACCCCTTCCTCCACAACCGACGCCCCCTAGCGGAGCCCCTGCAGCCAAGGGCCCCAGCTAGGGCGGTCGCAGGATGGTGACGTGGGAAGCGCCGAACCATCCCAGTCGGGAGTAGATAAGCACAAGGGGACTGCCGCGGGCGGAAGGCCCGGTCCGGCGCCCAGTCGCGGAGGCGGGGTGAGGGCAAGTGAAGGCACGAACCCTTGCACCCGTCCGTCCTTCGCGACCAAGAATGTGTTTGATGTACTTCATGATCTTTCCGAGAGTATCGGAGGATCACCCGGACCGCAGCTGGATGCTGCAGATGGGCAGCCTGAGCCCATTGTCCACGACCTGCACCAGTCGCTTGTTGAGCTTCTGGAACGGCCGGAGATCCTGAGTTTGCACGCCGTGCGCCGTGTCGGTCGCGAGCGGCAGTTGCATCTTAAGGTCCGTGCCTTATGCGGGGAAGTGGAAAAGGTTTTCGACGTGTTGGTCGACACGGGAGCTCAGGTCAGCTTGGTCAAGGCTGGCCTACTTCCACCAGAGTGTCTGACCAACAGTCGGAAACCTGTCAGGCTGAAGGTGGCGAACGGCCAGTACATGGTGGGAGGCACGAAGGAAGCGGCCATTGGGCTGCAGTTCGTGAACCATCGTGAGCTGAGCCGCCCAGACCTCGGCAAGGAAATCCTCCTGCACGGTCGCTTCTACGAGGCCGAGATGGACTGCGACATGATCGTTGGGTACGACTTCATGATGGAGACGGACTCCGGCGTTCTGCCGGCCCAGGCCTCCATGACCCTGTACCAGGACGACCAACTCTCGTGGCTTTCGTCACCTGAGCACCATGTGGAATGCCAATGGATCCGGCCCGAACGCAATCAGCTCGAAGTGGCCGCGCTGGACACTGAGCCAACTGGTCCTGCAAACCAGGAGTACGGCGTAAGGCCGGAAGTGGCGAGCCGAGTTGTCGCGGACTTGGGAGCTTCGGATCTGGCCCTGGATGCGTTCTCTTCACGAACCTCCGCCCATCTTCGGGTGTGTGAGAAGTACTGGAGCGCACAGGACTCTGCGTGGAAGAAGCACTGGGGTCCGCATCAGGGATTGATGTGGATCCATTGCCCCCGTTGGGACATTCCAAGAGCGATAGCGAAGATTCGCAAGGACCGCTCCAAGGCAGTGCTGGTTGTTCCTATGGGATGCACCGAGGAGGAAAGTACCCGACATTGGGTAGCCTCATTGACCAACATGACCTTAAACAAGGTCGTCCTACCGGCTGGAGAGAGTGTCTATCAGGACGCTAAGGGACAGCCCATGCCACCCCAGAGATGGCCAACAGAGTTCCACTATGTGGATGCGGGCCTTGATCAGGCCGACGCCACGGACTTCGTGTGTGTCAACCGCATCATAGCAGAGCCCTGGCGGCAATGCTTTGCGGTTCCCCCTGTTGACATCGAAGAATCGGATTCGGAAGACCCCCTCACTGAAGAGGAGTGGGATCTGGTTCAGGGGTATATGGATCAGCCCTTTCACGACTGGGGAAACCAGCGTGAGGGCAAAGGCCAGGACAAAGCCTGGTGGGAAGTGGACTCGATCGTCTCTGGTTCCTATGACGGGAACACCTTCGTGCAGAGGGTGCTGGACCACCTGTCCAGCCAGGACGAACCAATCGGGGGTAACCCACCCACCTACGGCGATCTGTTCCGAGGCAAGACCAGAGATGGCCCTTTGGGCCACCTGGGAAGACCACCTGAGCCGAAAGCGAGCGGAGTAGCTACCCCTCAAGTAAGCTCCGTGGTTCAAGTGCCCGGAAAAGCCAAGGCGGAGTCCGATGACTGCCCCAAGATCCAGGCATTGAGGGCCAGGCTGAAGCAGAAGTATGGTGATACCTTCTTCAGCGGTAAGCCTGTGTTTCCCCCACCGGTGCGTGGACCGTATGGCGAGGCCAAGATACGACTGAAGCAGGACCCCCGTGTGTATCGGCACCGGGAGTTTGCCCTGAGGGGCGAGAGGAAAGAGGCCATGGAGAAGATCCTCCGTGACTTCATCCAGAGAGGCTGGCTCGAGCCGTGCCACTCCGAATGGGCCTCTCCATGCTTCGTCGTCCCCAAGAAGGTTGCCGGTGAGTGGCGGCTCGTGGTCGACTACCGCGGCCTGAACGCCCAAACGCAGCACGACAGCTATACGCTGCCCCTCATTGAGGACATGCTGCAAAAGCAACACCGGCGGAGGATCTTCACGGTGATTGACCTGAAACATGGTTATCATCAGATGCCTCTCGCCGAGGAGTCCCGTGCCTGCACAGCCATGAGCACTCCACTTGGACCTCTCCAGTGGAAGGTGATGCCCATGGGCGTTACCAACGGCAATGCGGCTTTTCAGCGGATGCTGGAGAACCTGCTTGAGCCGGTGCGCGACTGTGCGGACCCCTTCGTGGACGACGTGATCATCGCGTCCGGGGACCCCAGTATGAGCTACGAGGAGCTCCTGGAGGCACATGAAAGGGACGTCACCCGAGTGCTCGACCTTCTGGTTCGGCACAAACTCACGGGCAGCAGTGACAAGGCCACCATTGCGGTAAGCGAGGTGGTCTTCGCTGGCCACGTGGTCGGGAACGGGCAGCGAAAGCCCATACCTGGCAAGGTGGCTGCGATTGAGCACTGGGAAAAGCCCAAGACGGTCTCTGAGCTACGGGCGTATCTGGGGTTCTGCAACTACTACTCGGGGTATATCAAGATGTATGCCGAGTATGCAGCCCCCATGACGACCATGCTCAAGGGCAACCGAGAGGAGACCAAGAAGGGGTCCAAGAAGGCTCTGTTCTGGACAGCTGAGTCCAACCGTGCCTTTGAGGGAATGAAGCAGGCGCTACTATCCGCAGTGGGTCTGCACCTCGTGGATCCCGACCGAGGGTTCGTCCTGCGCACCGACGCTTCCGACTACGCCATTGGCGCTGTGTTGGAGCAAGTGCTTGACGACGGGAGGCACGTGCCCGTGGCCTTCTGGAGCCGAGTCCTGGCGGAAGGCCAGAGACGGACATGGACGCCCCGTGAAAAGGAGGCGTATGCCATCGTCATGGCTCTCAGGAAATGGGCTGGGTACATAGCCCTCCATCCCGTCACCGTCTGCACCGACCATCAGAGTCTGCAGTCGTGGCACAAGGAGCACGTGGACACCCCCTCAGTTCCCGCCTCCCGACGGGCAAGATGGCATGAGACCTTGGCCAAGTTCGACCTTACGGTTGTTTATATTCCTGGAAAGGATAACACCATGGCGGACTGTCTCAGCAGGTGGGCCTATCCCGCCAGCAAGGGCATGCAGGATATCTCTGCCCATGGCGATGAGGCTGAGACCGCTGAAGCCAAGAGGATCATTGAAATGGAGCGCCTGATGGAGGGGGAGGGTGCAAAATGCTTCGTCGTCATGGCTGCGGATGCCCCCCTCGCGTCGAGGGTGAGCAGAGCGGTCAGAGTACTCGCCCCTGATGGAGCTGAGTCCGACAAGCACCTCTTCCCGGAGTCTTGCCTCCAGGACGACTGGACCGACGATTACGCCAAGTCTGAGGCCTTTGAGGCCGAGTATAGGGCTGTGACCGACCCTGACGACGGGCAGAAGTGGCCAAAGGGGCTGACCGAGGAAGATGGCAAGCTCTACCGGAATGGTAAGCTGCTAGTACCGGAGTCCCGGGTGCTCGAGCTTTGTGAAGCTTGGCACCACCACATGCTGCACCCAGGGGTCAAGAAGCAAGCTCTTGACATGCAGCGTCGGTTCGAGATCGACCATATCGTTCTCTACACCGCCATCAAGAAGGTCAGGAAGGGTTGCTCGGTCTGTCAGGCCTGCAATCCCGACAACCGGAACGTCAAGGGGGAAGCCCAACGGACCCCGGTTCCTGACCAGCCCATGGGGAGCGTGGCCATGGACGTCTTCTCCATGCCCGAAGTGCACATTGGCAAGGAGACCTTTGACTGTGTGGTTCTCTGTGTGGACCGCCACAGCGGCTACGTTGTAGCCGTTCCGGCACGCAAAAAGGGGTTGCTTGCCAAGGAAGTGGCAGTCATGATGATTCGTCATTGGCTGACCGTCTTTGACATCCCCCGCACCATTTGCGGTGACCGAGGGCCCCAGTTTACTGGTGGCTGGTTCAAGGCTATGTGTTCCCTCATGGGGATACGTCACGCCAAGAGCGTCGCCTATCTCAGCCGGTCTAACGGCCGCGCTGAAGTGGCTGGACGGCAGCTGTTCGAGAAGCTGCGCAAGATCCACATCACCAATCCACGTCGGAACTGGTTTGAGGAGATGTGGCCTGCTCTGAAGGCCCATCATGACACCCCCACACCGGGTGGTTTGTCCCCTCACCAGATTCTGTTCGGCAGGGACCCCCTGGGTAGGGGACTTCCCTTGTCTGGTGATGGCATGGCTATGGATGCCAAGGAATTCTTCGCGCGGCAAGAGCAAACGGCGCGGGACATCCGCCAGCAGCTCGAGAAGGAGCATGCTGAGCGTCAGAAGTCCGCCCCGAGCTCGGCAGCGCAGAAGTTCAGGGTGGGAGACCCGGTGTGGGTGATCAGACCCCGCCCTATGGGCACCCACCGCACCAAAACCTGGTTCACACCTGGAGAGGTGGTCCGCAGGATTGGTGAGGACACCTACCGCATCAAGGTGGGTCACGGACAGTTCCGGGAGCGCCACAAGAGTCAACTCCGTGTGCGGGAACCCGACCTCCGTGGCCAACATGTGTCCCTGAGCTATGCCGCACATGAGGCTGATTCGGATGATGACTATGCTGAGCAGGACGACTACACTGTCGAGAAGATCCTGGCTCAGCGTCCGAAAGCCTCGGCACCCGGAGGTCTGGAGTTCAAGGTTCGTTGGCGAGGCTATGGGCCGTCCCACGACACCTGGGAATCCGTCTCCTCGTTCGTGCCGCGGGTCAATACTCCCTTCATGGAGTACATCCGCAAGCACAAGACCAAGATCCATGTTTCGGACTTGGCAGCACTCACCCGGGCGATTGCAGCCAGGGGTGCCTGATCAGCGCCCTGAGCTCTCCCCCGATGTGTTTTCAGCACTTGTGAGGTCGACGGATCGTCCCTTACTTGCTTGCTCTCTTCCATCTTTCAGTGACAGAGTGGCCATATACCCCCCCTGCTGAATCCAGAGGAGGATGGCCCCTCTTCTATTCGTCACTCCCCACCTGCTGAATCCTTGGGAAACCAGGTAGGGCGACTGACCTTCATATTTTTGAGCTCTTGGGGCCTTGAAGCCCATACGACGTTGCGCAACGGATGCCGCTGTCATCGGCATTGCGAATTTTTGGTGTGTGGTCTGGTTCCATGGCACTCCCGGAATCCAGACCAGTCGACGTGTGTCAGCTGACTATATATGGCCTGAACTCAGGCGGTTTCCTGTCCACCCTCCTGCATTGCCTTATCCTGACCGTGGCGTGGTTTGGCGCTCTGTCCAGAGCGTGTTTACACGCCTATTTACCCAGATTATTGCTTGTTTTTCTGCCCTCCAGGATGTGTGCATCTGTATGTTAAGTGTCATCAGCCCATCGCTGAGGGATGGACTGTTTTTAACCACGAATCGGGTTACAGAGGCGCCCTGAGTCGCCGTTTACATGTTCTTACAGCCTGGTCCAGCCTGGACCAGTACCTGAGTACAGATTCTACTGTTTGAGTGCTCGTGATACCGTGTTGCCCTATTCGCTGTGATGTGGAGATCCTGATGGCGCCAGGCGGGAAGCCCAGTTGCCTGACTACACTCCCAGTGGTCCGCCACTGTCAGTCCCAGTGTGAGCCTACCGATTCGCAGACGCACTTGCAGTCGGATGGCGGCCTCCGGTGCTCCTGACCTCGGTCAGTCTGCCTGGGAAACTGGTGGTTTGAGGAGTCGACGCCTCCGCCCACACTGCATGAGGACTCCCTCATGTATGGCCTTCGTGGTAATAGGGCGAGGGAAAAGACGGCCTTGATGCCCGATCCCTTAAGGAGGAGCTCCCTTAAGATCTCTTAAGGAGTTCGGCTGTATCACTCTGGACTCGCGTCGTATGGATATGGACATGGTGCGCCCGAGGAAGGACCCGTGGGGACTCTCCCCAGTCGGCGGGCCTTGGGAAGCTTGGGGTAGCCTGATGGATCTTTGTGGTCGCTCTCAACTTGTGGGACCACCTTGGTCGTCGTGCGTCGCCTATGTTGGCCGTGTATGCCACTGCCAATGTGGTGGTGACCGTAGCAGCCGGCACCCGGTGCGCCTGGTATGGGTTAACGGGTCCTTTGGATGCCGAACAATCGCCGCCAGGACCCGGGATTTGATACTTGATACTATACATGTGCTACGAGCTTTTACAGCATCATACCTATCTTACTGTGGAATTTGGGCTGCCTACCCTGAATCAGCCTGCAGTGAGGATATGACACCCCCCCTTCAGGAAGTGGTCCTGGGTACCCGCTGCCATGCTTGGGTGTTATCGAGCCCCCCCCAGGGTTTGCTCTAAGGAGGGGGGTGAAGGGGTACCCAGAAACTATGGCCCATGGCCCGGAGGCCTGTGAGACGTCACACCCGTTATGGCCCATGGCCCGGAGGCCTGCGAGCCGTCACACCCGTGCGGAAGCCGTTGACACCGGCTATCTCTGTTCTCTAACCCGTGAAATCTGGAATCCGATTTCTAACCAATAAATCGATGTAGAATTACCGTAATTTTATTGTCTTAGGCGATTTTCAGTCGGAAATCGGTGAAATACCCGATTTCTACCGCGATTTCTAATTGTCGTGAAATCGCCGCCTGATGTCGCCTGTTCGCGCGCCTTCGTCGCTTCTCCGTGGCGAGTTTTGTGATTAACTTTTCTCGAGTACCTGTGAGGTTCTAAGAGAACTTAAGGGCTGAATCTAGAGGGTATTTAATGTACTTTCATCTGGTGTGTTCACCAGAATTTTTCGCCGTTGCGTTTACGAGAAAATCAGCGCGCAAGGCTTTCCGTCGATCGTGCGAACTCACGCTTCTCAAGGACCATGAGTTCGCACAGAACCCTACATCTCCCCCCTATGTCTTTCATCCATGCCCCTTTCACGCGGGCATATCATCTTGCTTAGGGAAGCGGGCAATGGCGGTGTTTTAGGCAGCCCATGGGTCTCGCAAACCCAAGTCGTTTGCGTGCGCAAACGCTAACTTTGTGGCCTTGTGAGCATGAACGTTAATGACCGAACACGAGGCTCACAAGACCAAAAGCCCGAGGTCATTTTCGTTTTTCGAGCCAACTCAACGATGGCTCCACGCAATTCAATGCGTACCAAAACGCTATTTTCAAAAGAGGGCAAGTTTTGGTCGAAAATTAGGCCAAAATGGCCAAACCCCCGAGGCTCGTATTCGAAGCCTATGGGGAGTTGAGCCTCGAACCAAGGCAATATGTAAAGTAGAGACCACGAAGAACATCGTGGATGGCATGGTTGATTTTTACAACCTTGTCTTCTATTTTATATTACTTCGCCTTGTGAGCACGCGTGCCACATTGCCTCTTTGCACACGCGCTCATATGCAAGCACTAATGACACGAGTGGGCGGAGACAATCTAACCATAGTGTGCATGTTTGAAAGCACCTACTATGGGCCTACTCCAAAAGTGTTTAATCATATTTTTGCTCCTCAAGGTCCCAAGGATATGTTCATGCCAATATCGCCGATATATGCACTTTTTCCCATAAATAGTGTGCTTCAAGGATTGAGGTATTAAAAATGCTTTCGTTGTGCTTTGAACCTCAACCCTTGTTGCAAAAGGGAAGCAAAGCTTCGGTTTGCATCCATGCAAAAGCCCGAGGCTCCTTTCTCTTGCGATACGGAGATACGATGTTTGGAGGGACCACTTTTTGGGTGAATTTTGGCCGTTTTGCCCAAAATGGCCACAAACTCCTTCTCCCCCTGATTTCACGCCCGAGGTTGCGTGCGCCACTTGACCAAGGGTAAGGGCAATTCGAAGAGGGCACATAAGCCCACATCGAATGGGGTGTTTCCCCATGTGGCCTCTCCTCTTGATGGGAGAGTTGTGAGTCACCCAATTTGGGGTATGTTGCCATTCTGCCCCATACGTGTGTCACTTTCCCTCCAATGGAAAAAATAGCTAGAGGCGACCATGAGGGATGGCAAGTGGCATATATTGGGACCCAAGTCCCATGTGTCTATCGCATCTTTGGTTGAAAGGATCCTCGCCGTGGCCATGGAGATATGGAATCATGAGTGCGGGCCGTTTTGGCCAAATTTCGCTGTTTTTGCCATTGTATGCCATATTGGAATTACCATATCTCTATGGGGCACCGGATCTAGCCAGGAAGGAAGGGCGCATATTGTAGCATATGACCAAGGGTTGAACGCCCTTGAGTTTCGTATTTGCTCCTCCGGCTCATCCGGAGTTATTCAACTTTTGGTGTGATCCACGATCCCCACCTTTGCACCGCATGTTGCTTTCTGCCCCGTCCGTGTGGTCATCCCCTCGGTGAACAGTAAGCAGCCGGCGTGACAGCAAGCGATAACCCAGGGCATGGGACCAAAGGGGATATCAAGGGTTGTGAATCAAGGCTTGGCGCGTCAATATCGCCAAGATTTCCTACCCTGGACGGTCGCCCGAGACGGCCGATTTTGCCATTTTGGCAATCATGACCCCACGTGACGAACCCGTGGTGCCCTGATGCCGGGACCTCAGAGGGAACCAGGTTGGGTGAGGGCTCCAGGGAGTTCGTATGCGAAGGACATAGGGTCAGTTGCCTCGTCCCTACCTCTGGCGGGTCCGGACGAGGGGTCAATTTTGGAGTTTTCAAGCTAATATCAGTTTGGGCTGGAACAGCCCATTTTCAGCTACCAACTCCGGAGGGATAATGGCGGGGCCATATCTCTGGCTCAGAGTGGAGTTGGGACCTGCCGTTAAGGGAGCATAGGGAGCCACTGTCGGTTGGCCTTGGAGCCCCTTGGTTCCCAGGAACTCGCCTGTGGCTGGGCGGGACACCCCCCCTATTGGCAGGGTTTCAGGGTCCGGACTGAGCAGGGCATGGGTTGTGTTTGAGCCCCCGCCCCCACCAGCCACTGAGAGGGTCGGACCTGGGATTGGGATACAAGTTAGGATAGAGTGTCTATTGTCCTGTGATGCCCTTACCCCAGTCCAGTCTTAACCCCATGTGTACATATCCTGATGTGTTGTTGTACATACTTTTGTTCCCTCTTTGCAGAGTGGCAAGGATTCTGAAACGCTTTGTCACATGACACGAGCGTATTGATGCCCTTGTGAGCGTAGTGCCTTGCCTGCCTGCTCACCTGTGCGTGTCACCGCAGCGTCCCGTGGCCGGCCCCCCACGGGAACGCGTCACTCCGTAACCGCATTCCCATTGTTCTGCCACACTCAGACCATGAACGTGAACACTTTTGTAATGTGGCGGCAGGAGATTTGCACACGCCCTTGCGTACCTCTCGTTGCGAAGTTTTTTGCGAGCTTGTTTTCTCTCTTCATGGTTCACAATTCGTCAAACTTCACACTTCTCCAACTCCGTAGCGAGACCACGAGCATACACTGTAGCAGGCATCTCTGTCGGACTCTCACTGTCACAGCACTCCAGGATCTCCTCTTCCATAGGTACTGTCCTAGATGAACACCAAAACTCTTGTATTCACTCTTGAAAATTGACTTCTTCGGAAATGGTGCTGACACTGTCCAGCGACACGGAATGAAAGATAACGATCTTGCTATCAAAACTGCCTTTTTGATAAAATCCAAAATTTCCGAAATCCAGTCCTCACAGCGAACTCAGCATCACCACAAGCAGAATCGATATTCTCTATACAGATCGTTAGACTCTTCCATAGGTCCAAAATACCCTGCAATGGCAAACACAATCAAAGCTATTTACAAATCGAGCTTTTGAACCAAATCAATAACACGAATTCCTACATCTCTGCACTCGCGCGACGCATCCTAATCTACAGGATCGCGCTCTAGCTGCGGGCAGCCCCCTGCTGGGCATAACCCGTCACACCTGGCTCACAGCCTTGTGAAGCCTAGAGACATGCTCAGGGACTTCCGCTGGAGGCACACCCACGCAGACACCGAACATTTTAGGATTAGTTCCGTCCTAAGTTGGAAGCCAGACAAGACAGTTGATATGCGCCTCAGGTTGGGCATATGGAGATCATATCAGTCTATCTAGCCATAGTTTAATCTCTCTGAGAGACTCGGTGGACACCGAGATGTGGTGCCGCCGATTGTAGTATAGCCAATCCTTATTGGTGTCATGTGAAAAGGCAGTGGTATCATGCCATTCGGGGCGAGCAACCAAAGCTTGCCGCAAGCGAAGGGCCACTTGGACCTTTTTGTCTTCTCTGGCACTTTACCGCTATACTCATGGTCCAGGACATCTTCGGCAACATAGGAATCATCCCGGAGGTTCTAGCGTTCGGAGTGGTGATGACAGGGGAGGTTGATACCGTCGAGGTTATTTACAAAACAATAGGCGGAACCGGTTATTTTGAAGGCCAATTTAAACCAATAAACCGGAATGGTTGCAATCTTTTGACGTTCTTTTCGGCAGTAAATTTTGTCCAATTTGTGCACCAAAAGAAGGCTTTGGTAGCAATAAACACTGATTGATGGTGAATTACAACTTCCGAAGTAGTTTTGATCACTGTGCACCGACTTGTATGGGCAATCTTTTGACCGGTGGCAAACTTTTGGCTGATAACCGGTTTCGCTAAATCAATGGTAAAACCAGTTTCGAACCCTAATAGCAACCACCTATCTATGCACTTAGTTTTTCTTGCGGCTTGATTTTGCGGTTCAAGATCTAAGCAAAGAAATCGAACGGCAATAGATGTCGAAGTGAGAGGTAGGTGGATTCTACAACCAAATTTTCAGCCTTCAACTCTTCAAGAATTTCAAGAAATCATCAAAACAAAACCCTAAAAATTGCTCTCGCGCAAAAGCCGGCAACGGCCGCAAGCGATGGGCTATTTCGAACGCCTTTAAAGAACAATCAATTCGATGCAAAGATTCACCTTTTGAAGCCGATTACCGGCAATTAATCGATTAATTGAATGCTTTGAATGATTTGAATGAATTGGCAAAATGGAATCCGAACCTTATTTAGAGTACACTGCAATGTACCTGATCTAAGCAATTCTCATATTGAATGTGCGGAAAAAAATTGATGGCTAGAAAAAAAAAGGCTACAAGCTTCAAAATTGATTTCAAATGGTTGGAAACATCAAAATTTTACAAATTCTGGTGCGCATGCGCATTTTTTTTCAGTCCACGAAAAAATCAACCTCAAATTCTACTTCACATGCAAAGCTATTGTGTGTCTTAAAAGCAGAAAAAAGGCGCTCAAGATTTCAAAAAATGCAGTTTGTTTTAAATTCAATAGTATAGTATGGATTCAACGGCAATGCCACCTATGTCGCAAGCTGTAATTTCCTTTTGTGATCTTTGTCCGCTCCACACCTGCCCCCTTTTTCTTGCAGATGCACCTGATCAAACCATGTATGGTGCTTGTAAAAAAAGTGTAATGGATCAACAAATGCCTTCCAAAATCGTAACTAGCTCTTGCCACCTTTCACCAAGATGGACAATGTTGAGCGAGGTGCTTTTGCTTGTAAACACTATGACATTTCATTGTGAACCCATTGCATCTTTCATATTATCGCATACATGAGGGATGACAGTATGTACTCAATGGGCTGGTATTGTGCAATGCAGCAAAAGGGGGACTGAGGCATTGTGACTTGGAAACCTACACTACAAAACCAAACCAACACATACCATTTCTACCCCAGCACACATGAAAAAAACCAAAATCACCCAGCCATTCCAAAACAGCGCAAATGCACTGTTTGAGAAGACACAATGGGGCACGGGTGGGCCGTCTCCTCGCTTTTAGATGCGACCCCCCCCCCCCCCCCCCAGTAGAACTGGGCCGAAGGGCCCGGGGGGGGGGGGGGGGGGGGGGGGGGGGGGGGCGATGGGGGGGGGGGGTTCAGGGAGGGGCGATGGGGGGGGGGGTTCAAGGAGGGGCGATGCGGGGGGGGGGTTCAGGGAGGGGCGATGGGGGGGGGGGGTCGGGAGGTCGGTTGGGGGGGGGTCCAGGTGGGGTAATTGGGGGTAGGGGGGGGGGCATAGGGACCCGTTACCTCCCCTTGCCCTCCCTCATGGGTGAGAGCTAGGGCTAGGGTTTGGGGTAGGGTTAGGGTCACCGAGCTGGTGGAACCAGTCTTGGTTTTATAACCCTATTTAGGGTCTAGGGTGGACCTACCAGGTTTAGCAGCAAGCAGCAAGCAGCAAGCAGCAAGCAGCAAGCAGCACGCGCGAAATGGGAAAAAATCAAAACTCCGTCGTGGTGCTTCGGATTCGGCTGAAATTTTGGTGGATGATACCTATGGGTGTGAGGGACAACCACACAAAGTATGAGCCAGAAACTCAACGGTGGCGGCCGGGAACCGGTGTCGCAAGTGGCGGACCTCAGTTTCAAAAGCTGCAATTTAGGGCCAAAAACAGCCATTTTTGGGCCAAAACAGCCCTAGAACACATTCCAAACGGCCAAACAAAGGGAAAGTGTGGGTACACTCTATGTGCGGTTTGACTTTCCTGTGTCAACGAGCCCTTTGCGGCCCTCTAACTCCGGCATATGTCCCGGAAACGGCCCAAAAAGGCCCCCAGAAGTGCAGATTGGCTGGCGAAAACCACAAACCAAGAATAGGCCATATCTTTGGCTACATGGCTCAAAATGCGATTCTGGGGGCACCTAGTCCACCCGCTACCCCCCACTTTTTGTGGTTTCCACCCCTCAGAATTGCCCAAATGGACGCCTAGACCCCCGTACCCAGGCCCACTAGGCTACGGCAAGCTGCAAGCTCAAGCCCAAACAGGTGGGTGCCCAAATGGGTCAATAGGGTCCAATAGGGGCAGAAAAATGACTTTTCTCAAAAATGATCCTACACCATGTGTGATGCTAAAACAAGTGTTTTTGGACCGTTTTGAGGTGGTGGTGGCCCATTTTGGTCCTCCGAAAATCCCAAAATGTCTTGAAGATGCGCTGTTTTGGGACCAAAAATGGGTCAAAAACGCATTTTTCCTTAACTCATCCTAGACCATTTGGGATGCACAAACGGATGAAATGAGCCCATTTTGAGCCCATTTTGGGGCATTTTGGCCCCTCACAAGTCCACAAAAGCCTTGAAAGTGGGCCTTGTGGTGCAGGGGATCACTTGCAAGCTGATTCCACTCTATCAACGGCCTTCAATGTGTGACTCATTGGTGTCCCTCACCATTCATATCTAATGTTCCGTCCCCCACTAGCTCGGTCCCAATATTCAGTCTTGATTAGGGCTAGGGTTGCTATGCTATTAGGGCGGGGAGGGATGCTATGTTGGCAAGGGGAAAGCAAAAAATTTTCGGGCGCCTTCGGCGCCACCATATGTATAGCCGGTAGCCATTGACCCTTGGTAACTAAGTGGGCCCGGAGGGCCCGGAGGGGGGGGGGGGGGGGGAGTCGCGTACCCAAACCGAGGAGAGAAACCTTCGAGCTTAACTAACCCCCCCCCCCGGCCCTTCAACGGTTATGACCAGAAATTGACAGAACCAACACCTGGTGTTGCTTGGACTACAGTGTTGCATACGCGCCCCAACTTGCGTGATACATGTGTAGACATGATGTACTATTTTCAAAACCAAAAGGTAAAACACGCTACGAATGCGCTCTTGGCCAACAGAGCTGCCTTGACACAAAATATGACCTTCATGCTTCTCAAAACCAGGGTATCAGGAAGCACACCTAGCACACAGTAGAATGACTTGAAAAACACACCACCAAATCAAAGGTGCTAAAATTGACAGAACCAACTCCTAGTGTTGCTTGGACAAACGGGGGGCTGGGGGGGCAAACAATCGGCAAAGCCCAAACCCTAAAACCCAAAACCCTCTCTTCCCCCCCACCCCCCTCCCCGCACGAAAAATTCTGAAACTCGAACCACCGCAAAAAATACCCATCCATCCCCACCTCCCCAATGGGGGGGTTCACATACACACACACACACCACTCCCCTCTTGGGCATATTTGGGGACTCAGGTGTAATGTGGAGTTTCCGCTTTCTAAAATGCCACATGAAACATGAAAAAAGAGAAAAACATGGGAGCCATCTCAACCGAGGCAGATTGGCAATGTAATAACAATCGGCTTCGGATGCAGGGTTCCAGGAAAATTTGGGCTGTGACGATGGTTTTCAAAGAATTGATCCGGCTCCTGACCTCATTTAAATGGGAGGGCACAAAAACAACAACAACAACGCACATGGGCTCCCAACCCAGTTGCTGCCTCCACATACCAATCTGCGTACAATCTCCCCATGGGCACTGGCACAGAAAAGCAGACGAGCTGAAATACGGTGCAGAGAAGTCTGGCGAAACAGATCGCATACAGTAAAGGAATTGTGCTGAAACTGTGTCAGAAAAGGGTTGACCAAAGAGTGTGAAAGTGATGAACTAACACCGCATGTGCAATGCGTGAGACCACATTTCTGTACACAACTCTGTGCATGCGCATATCTGTGCATATGCATGTGAGTGCACATGCCAATGCACACATGTGTGGAAAATTGGGTGCTGGTTACCGCTGTATGTGGTGTGCGTGTGTGTGTGCGTGCGTGTGTGTGACGCCCAAATCTTTCAAATCATGCTCAACTCTGCGAGGTTCAACTCCTAAGAGTGTGTGTGTGTGCGTGCGCGCGCTCTCATTTGTCAATTTGTGAGTACCGAGTGGCCTATGAACGAGAAACGGGCATGTTCCTGTGCGGGTGCCAGCCTTTGACAAATGTGCCACCACTTGCTGGTAGCAAAATGAGAGAACCCTGGTTGCAAGTTCAGTTGAGAAGGGTCAAGGCACATATATAGGGATACATATACCAAAACACCACAAAGCAGCCAGATTTGCTGCTCTGCCTATGCAGAGTCTACCTGCACAAAATATGTTGCAGATTACTTTGCACATATGCCTCAACCATCATGTGTCCTCATTACGCGTGTGTCATATGATGCAGTTATCCACCGTTTCTGCTGGGTATGCACTATTCTTGTGCACTGAAAACTGTGCAATACTCAAAATGAAAATGGACCACCTTTGCAAACTCATGATTTGGTTGTGGGTCGTCCTGAAAATTTGATCCAAAAGAAAACAAACAGCAAAATGCATTTAAATGGACCAAAAAAGTTGCCGCAGTGGATGGGGATTTTGGATCTCCCTACATCAGGGGAAGCTACATGTGTTGCAATGAGATGGGATGCATACTTCCACTGATTGCAAATATGAAAGGTGACCCCTTCCCCCTGACCCCGAAGCATTTGACACTTTGGAAATCAGCATGCAGCAATCCAAATGATGCACTTCCAGAGAACACATCTGGCAGCAAAATTACTTCCTAGCCGGTCAGAACTACTGTTGTGATGTGTTCTTCAACCTCGGATTGTGCCAAACCAAATGATGCACCTGAAACAACACAAAGAGCTCAGAAATCGGACAACTGAACGCGCCATCTGGAAAAAGCAGAGGGGGCCTGACCACACATTGAAAGGTTAGAACCAAAATGTCCCAGGAGCAAATGCCATGCAGTGCCAAGCTGAGTACAAATTCTGCAGTGATGCATGCCCAGGGCCACCCTTGAGCTCTTGGGGGTTACCGTGTCAAAAGCGGATGCTGAAGCAATGTCATGACACACAGCGATGAGATCAATTCCCGACTTCCTGACATTATCCGTGCAGTGGTGTTCTACCGCATTGGACAGGCTCACGGCGCACTTATCTGCTCACCACGCAGGGACAATTACCGTCACTAGATGGGAGAAAGCCATCCAACAGGGTAGAATCCGAAAAAACTTTCGGTAAATCGATCTCTGGGATCACCCCAGTGCCACGTCCAACAGTCAACCACCCTTCTCTCATGTGCTGCAGCACTGGACCTGCACGATGTCCCTCATCAGAAGCAATTTCTCGTTGGGTTAGTTTTGGGAGTTCCCAATGGTACAAGCACAAAGAGCTACCAAAAAAAAATCAACATTGGCAAATATTTTGGGAATATGAACTGCACTCTGGCTGGGGTGGTGAAGGCCAGCATGCAAGACATCTATTTGCCAAAAATGAGCTGTCCGTTTTTGTCAAATCTCTTTCTTCTGGTGAATTGCTCAGAAACAGCTGATCGCCATGAAATCCTTTAACACCAGAACATCTCACTAGATGTTGACATGGTGTTTGGCATGTCCTCATCTTCAACCCTGCACTTCGGCTGCGGTCATGCTCCTGTCCTTCTTCGTGACAGTGGGATGTGAGGAACAGCGCGATGTTAAGACACACAGAAAATTTTCCGTACGAATCTCAAGACGGTGGCATGTTTTGACGCAGGATCATTACCACGTTTACCGATGTTGTGTTCCGCCTCTTTATGGCATGGGGGGCTGGGTCCCTTACCTGCCCTATCCTCCCATCTGAGGTCAACAAACACCACAGACTTATGGTCGCATGAGGAGAGATTGCACTCTTCACATTTGGATGCTACGAGTTTGGTAGCTGCTGCGGCTGGTTAGTGAGGACATGCCTCAGCGGAGCCAGGATGGCGACAAAATAATGGAGGTGGAGCCAAAATGGGACATTGCAACAGAACAACAAAGGGCGGATTTGCACCAAATACTGGCAGCATTCCCAACTTGACGGCAACAACGCTTTCATCATGGCTTTCCTGAGCCTCTTTATAAAATGTGGGTTTTGGCAACCAACAGACCCGCTGGGTGGTCGCCAACTCACTGCAGCGGATGGAGCGTGGGCTCAATCTGTTGGACCTGGTATTTCGAAAATAATATGTTGCTCAGCGAAATCCTGCACTCATTCCCCCTGGACACCTGCCCTTCTGCCCTTGAGAGTAAGCCCCTCTGACTGCCAACCTATGCACTTGGGTTGTGGCAATTGAATACTGTTGGTGACCTCGCAGCACAGCAGACTCGGTCGTCATGAGGAATGAGAGGTCACTCGTCCTCTGGCTTCTTCAACTGGATCAAGATGTATCGCCGACCTTTGTAAACCCATTGCAGGTAACCATCGTACACATAACTCAGATCCGATTCACTGACGTGGTGAAAGAATACGGACCACTCGGCGCTCGGGTATTTCTCGCCAAAAATCGCAGTAATCTTCATTGCCTGTGTACCTGTGGATAAACGACGTTTCGTACTGCATCCGCACATGCGATGCCCCCTCAATCAAAATGTCGTCCACAGGCCACGCATCCCCAAAAATGTCCGTGCGTGCTCAGGGGCCCCCATCTGCAACCGCGATGCACCGCGTCGTCCGTCCAAGCCGCATCCCTCCAAATGTGTTGCACAGTGGAGGTGGCATTGCGGCCCCTGTTGAGGACGCGTCCTCTACAGTTTCGCTGCCACAGATGCCGGCCCAACTCTCACTGGGTCCTATGATTTTTCTGAGGACGATGCATCCTCAAAACTGGTGCACACCATCGGTCCCTCGATTTGGTGCGGCAGGTGGGTTCTGCAGAAAGGGATCGATCAGTAACATTCTGCAGCAACACGGTCAATGGCTCGGGTCCGGGTGCACACGCACCAGCTCTCCCATGGTCCACTGTGATTCCAACGCTGTCACAGCGAAGACTGGCCACGAACCCGCATTGACAAAGGCAATGCGACCAGTTAGCAACGGCACAACGGCAAGTGATCATGAAGCGCGGCCTGGCAGGGTCCACAAAGCAACAAAGCAACAAAGCAACACACCCCCACACACATACAGACAGGTGGTGTGGAAACTTGGTGGCAACCAAGCATGATATCCTGGGTTTTAGTGGCAGGGTATGAGATGCCAGTTCTACGAACTTCACTTTGGCATGGGGAGGGCTCAGACTGTGCGGTTTACCGTTTTTGATCCTCTGCCCTTGATTTGCCTGATAAACAACATCCGAGATGCAGGGTTTGTCACTGATTCGTACTTTTGAGAAAAAACGTCATTCGTACATATTCGTACATATTCGTACATTTTCGTACATTTTCGTACTGGAAAAAAAAAGCCAACTCCAGGTGACCTGCCGAGCCCAAAATCGTTCCTTGGCACCGTGCTCACTGACTCTTCATGGCTAAGGTCATGGTGTTGGTTGAAACATACAACAGGGTATAGTCAAACGCACCCCCACCCCCTTCTCATCAGGTGTCCCAGAATCCCAAAAACCAAGAAACCAGAGGGCACTGAAAACCCCAATGAACACCCCGCAAAACCCCAGTGAGTCGGCAGTTCAAATCGGCAAAATCGTCATATCCATCATTCCCACTATTCGTACATTTTCGTACATTTTCGTACCTATTCGTAATTCCCGGTTCTCCTCTGATTCGCACTTTTTCGTACTTTTTCGTACTCTTTCGTGTACGAATGGGCGACAAACCCTGCGAGATGACGGTCTGTGAAACTGTACCCGTTTCTTCTGCCGTGTCCCTCGGGGGATAATATCATTTGTGCGTCCATGTCCCAGATGACCAGATGAAATATTTCCTGCCTTTTTTTGTAATCATCCTTTTGAGCCACCTTTACCGCATAGCCCTGAAGTGGGAGCCTGTCGTGTCCTGGTGTTGTTCAAATGATCTCACTGGCAATCACTGCAGATGAGGCCTTCCGAGGAAACGGGTTGTTTGAGATTCGATGGAGGGAATCCGGAGTGGGTGCATTGGAGAACATTCTCATGTGCGACAGGCCTTTGTCACGTGTACCGCCCCCTCTGTGGATGTCATGGGTCATGTTGGGTAAACAATGGGCGGAGATTGGGCAGCATCTCGAGCCCTGAGGCACATTTGCGCCTGCCGTACCCGGCCTCTTCTCGGGGTGCCCTGCCTGTGTTTCACTGGGTCACCAATGGCGGCCATCGCAGTGAGCCCTGAGTCGGTGGGAGGGAACCCACGCCATTGTACGTGGAGAATGCTGAACTGAATCTGGTGCAGAGTGGTCAGGATGATGGGATGAAAGGTTGTGATACTTGAAGTTGGGGAAGCACACGATGCAAGGAAGGAATGCAACGAACTGCACGACCCGTTTGGCTGTAGATACACTGCGGATGAGTCGGTTGTTTCAGAGTGCCCCTCCAATGTCTTAAACCCAAACGATGTGTTGGTGATCCTCTTGTCTCTGTTGTGGTCAGTCCCTGCCCCGCATCCTGCGCCTTCGCTAAATTAAACGCCTACAGCAAAAGGTGACGTGCACAAAAACAACCGCAACCGACACACATGCGAATACCACCAACAGACCTTTGAACACTAAGTCCTTGAAATCAGAAATATGGGCTTCCTCCAACCCGTAACTCTCCTCCTCTTCTTTGAAGTTTTGAGAGACTTGTGCTCGTAAATCTTGTATTGCGGTGTCTCGTTCTGCAATCTGCGAAGCGACAAGCGGGCCGCGTCAGGTTCACCGAAGACACGTGCTGGACGCTCCCCGCACATCACAGAACTTTCACCAACACCACGGACCTGTTTTTTGAAGTATTTAATGATTGGGTCGATCCTTCCGTTGGCTAGTTGCTCCTTGCACCTTTCAAACGGACACTTCTCCAAGTGAGCCGGAAGTTCGTCTTTCGTGAGTAACTTACCGCAGCCTTTGGGAGCGTGTCTGCACTGAATCCTGAGACAATGCAAAATCATGTAGCACACATTAGTTTGAAGTCTCCTGAGATGCGCCGTCAGCTTATTTGTATTACATTCGAGGCGGTGGCTGGAAAGCTGCCGACGAAAGACAACAGAACCAGCAGACACAAAGTTTGCCCCAGACAGAGCAATTGGACATACATGTGGCCCATATGCTGCAGCGTACTACTTTTAATACTGTCGCGAGGCAGAGGAGGTTCTCGTTCAGGTACCCCGTCGTTACTGCAAGGAACGGGTCAGAATGACTAAGCTCGGAAAACGGCCGCTGCGAGGTGCGCACAAGATCTCCAGCTGCCAGGGTGCATACTTCATGCTGCTTTCGTGTGTCTCCTGCTGTCGTCTGGACATGTAGTGTTCCTCATGCCGCCAATCTGAACGACGGGCTGGTGCACGATCTTGCGATGGGCGTTGTCGAGAGGGTCTTGTGGAAGATGCTCCTCCCTTTTCACCTCGTCTGCTGTGAGAAGGAGGCTCATCTGCTTCGTGGCCCCTATAACCTCGGTCTTGCTCCTCCTCTGCGCGGATACGCGCAAGCTCTTCGTCCCCATGTGCATATGGACAGGTTTCTGTCTGCAGAGGGACAGAGACGGTGGTTCTTCACTTTATACGTTGAAGGCCTGGAACGGCAGAGGCAGTTGCAAGCACATACTTTGGAGCACCCACCGTTCTTGTAGAATTTGCACATCACTGGCTTCTTGCTGACTGGACGACGACCGGGACCGCCAGAAGCGGGGCCTCCCTTTGCTCTGGAGCCACCGCTGGGTCGATCTGCTTTGCCACCCTTACTGGCACCTTTACCAGAATAATATGAATCGTCCCCTTTTCCTTTACCGCTCCCTTTTCCATCACCCCAGTAGCCGTTGCCGCGATCGCCTCTCTGTGAAACGAAAAGAGTGCAGTTGTGATACGCGGAATGTGTTAAGACTGCACCAGGTACTTTGTATACGAACAAATTGTGCGCTTCCACACGGGATGTGGCTTACGAATGTCTTGCACAAGTCGACACATCGCTCCATCAGTGCGCATAATTCGCCGCACATGAGTTCTGTGGACTTGGGTTCCAGAGCAAAGATTTGAGCTGCTATAACCACTGCAACTTTTTGGGACGAACTGGAAAAGCGATTAGCACATACCCTGCGATAGTTTTCACGGTCAGGAGAGTCTTCAACCATGTTCGATATCTAAGATTAAGTGCGAATAAGGCAGGAAGTTAACCCCACAGATCCCTGGCAACAACCCAAACAAAAATTGCAAAGAAGCAAAGCAGAGCCAGATGTCTTACGACCGGGTGAGACCGAGACATGCCGGAGAGTTTGCGAAGTCACTCAGGAGGTGAAATCGCGTGCGACGCGCCATTTTGAGGGCTTAAAATGGGATTTGGAACTTTTCGCTTTTAGACGTGCCGAGACCATGGATGAATGCCCTTTAATGTGAAGATTTCGAGACTGTGTCCTACATAGGCTGTAACGCGATGTCGATTTCGACGTGTATTTTGTCCGTTGGGTTGAACTAATGCTGTTGCGTTCGACGTTAGGTACGCAGTCGTTCGCATTTCTGTGCATTTTAGACTGGTGTATGCACCCGGACCCCCACAGGGGGGAATATCATATGTTGGCTACAAAGGCCATATTTGGGAGCACCAATGACTTCCGCGCAGTTTCACTGGGGCACATTCGCAGGCAACAGAAAGAAGGGCAAGACGACGCGGTACTGTGCGGTTGGCAAGCACTCGCCGAATGCCTATTTCTCACTTGTCCCTGCTCCCCTTGAGTCACATTTTCGCAATCCGCATCCGGGTCCACCTCTGTGTTGTGAGGCATGCTGGCACAAGAAGTGTGTTCTGCCTGCTGACAGTCGCCGTACCCGCCGCACACCTACCTTCGACGAGGACACAGCAAGCAGTCAGTCAGCAAGCAGTCAGTCGTGCAGTTCGTCTCAGATGACTTCTAGTTCCCAGAGTTCGCAGAGGCCACCACCAAGTTCTGATGCACTGTGTGAACTGTGTGGGAGGTTTGCAGTGTCGCACACATTTGAGTCTACAGATCTGGCTTTCAGGCTCGCCACTTGCTCAGTCAGGCAATTGTCGCACAAGTCTAGCCTTCTGGTTTGTGAATCCTGTCGCAAGCACCTGTCTGCTGCATCAACACACCTCCTGAAAGTGCGCACAAATTCTGTACTTCCTGTTGAAGCACCACCAGGTGTTGTTCATGAGGCTGTTGGTCCAGATGTTCCTGGTACAGCAGATGCAGCCTCCTTGACGGATCTCCACTGCTGGCCTAAGAAGGGCACCATACCTTGTGAGGTCAGGATGAAGTTGGCTGAGATGCAAGTAGACTGTGGGGCCACTGCCTACTGTGCTGCAGATTCGTACCACTTACTGTTGGGAGGGAAGTGCCACTCTAACAGCGCACAGCATGCTTTAATGGAACTCGACTCTGTTTTGTTTGACTGCATGTGCTTAGAGTTGGCGGAGGTACAGGAAGTAGCTTTGGGCTGTGATGGGACAACTACTTCCTCCCTCCTCGCCGGCCTAAGGCCAAGATGGTGTCCTGCAGTTTCAATCGCTTCTGCACTTTCGGTGTGGTGGCTGATTCGAGCCTCTGGTATGCTAACTGTATTCGCCCTCTCCTAAAGCCAGACACAGATGCCCTGTTGCTCGACTGGCAGGTAGATCCCATCATTCAGTTTTCCTGTCATGTCCTCCAAGGTGTGTCTTCTCTGAGGTAATGTTAGGCAAGCTGCTGCACGAGAATGCCAACAAGAGGGCAAAACTTGAAAAACTTGCCATGGACCAACAGCTGCTGCAGCACTTGCAAATGGTGGGTTTGGTGCCTCAGGTCCAAGGGAAGGTAACCAAAGCAGTTCTAACACAGGCTATCAAGCAGTACAATGCCTCTGGAGGCAAACTGAGGGTGACAGGCAAGAAGCAGGAACTCAGAGAGCGCCTGGAGGTTGTACTGCACAGTGGTCAGTGAGAGGTGTTTTTGCTGCTCGTTTTGTGCCTTTTGTATGCCTTGTTCTTATGTCTGCCACTTGGAGCCTTTGGAAGGAGGTTGCCCACCACGAAGGGAAATGGTCCAGTGGGTGTCCAAGACCAAGTGAAAACTCGCCCGGGCAACCTCCTCACACCCCGTGGTGACCACACACCGTCCGGATATACCCACGTTTTGGGGGCGTTTTGGGGGGGGGGGGGCGGTATTTCACCACCTGAATAACACTACAAGCATCCACTACCTCACCCCACCCCACCAGACATAAAGTCGATTCCGGTTTCTGCACGATCTGTGCACATCATTATGTAGAGAATTTTGATGCGGATCGTTCGATGCCAAATTTCTAACACTTTCGAGGCCATTTTGATGGGTTTCCAACCGGTTTCTTTTACAAACACCTAGGGGAAATATTTTTCTCTTCTTTCCTCTTTCGAAAAAGGTAAGAGTACAAGAAAAAGACGGGGCCCTTACTCACACCTTCAGACGACATACAGGCAAAGTTTCAAAAGTTGGCACAACACGTCCAAAGTCCAAAGCACAAGCACCTACGCCATAACTTGATCGGTCACGAAATGACAAAAATGTCGAAATGACAAAACGTGAACAAATGAAAGCGTGAACAAATGGGGACAAGGGATAGAAAATACCGCAGTAGCTTCCCATTGACTCTATAATCATGATAACCATCTAAACTGCGGAATCCTCAGAGTTCTATGCAAATAGTCCAGATGGACTTCTGGAAGCCATTGATGTAGCATAGAAAACTCTATTTAATGGTACGCAAAATTATCGCAGATGGTGCGCATGATGACTTGGATGCCGTGGGTTACGGCAATGTAAAGCTTAGGCGTAGGCTTCTCGTTCGAGAAATTGCAAGCGAAGAAACCCGAGAAGCTAGCGGCTCGAATGATGAATGTTTGAATGAGGTTAGAGTTAGTTGTGTAATCAACGCTACTTGCCATCAAAGATTGCAGAGCTGCCCACTTTGTGAACCGGTGTACCCATCTTGGACATGCAACACTATTCTTATGCCTCTTCTTTCCCCCTTGCCCCAAACGAACACACATTCAGAAACACCTTTGGACCCATAGTCGTGCGATCTTGCAAGAAGGTAGTGACATTGCTTATTAATTTCTTGTGCTACGTCGTGTTTTGTTGTGTTGTGTTTTGTTGTGGTGTGGTGTGGTGTGGTGTGGTGTGTTGTTCGTTTTTTTTGTATTGCATTTGTGTTGTGTTGGATCCATTCATTACCATCGCTCGTGTGAAGAGACATTGTGACACGTTCACGTTGCATAGTGCGTACAAATATCAGATAAGACAACATGCACTTTGTACTTCTTTTTGGACACGATGCATTGCCTCATTGGTACTTATTGCCACATGCCTTACGGAACATCCAATTTGTATGATGAGTCTTGGTGGCACCGTGGCCCGAGGCAAGGGGTAAACAACGAAGAAAAATTACATTGGGCCCGAGGGGCCCAGTGTGTGTGTACAACACTTCATTTCGGTCGATTTTAAGGGCCAATTTTCGGTAGGGTCCGGAGGGGTACGGCTGGGGGGGGGGGGGGGGGCGTAAACGGCTGGTGCTGTGCCGTGCCGTGCCGCTAGGGGGGGGGAGGGGGCGTCCAAGGGGTTGTGCCACGGAGGCTGTAGTGCACTATAGCTGTATGCCCATATGTCCGGAGGGGTGCATCCACCCGCACGCATGCATTCCGGCACACGCGAACACAAAGACCACCACAACCAACACAAACAACAGCAACGACAAGGGATGACCGGCCGATTTTTTTTTTGAACCACGAGACACCGCGGTCTGTGAACCACCGATCGCCGTCGATTTTACCACTCAACCACTGTCACTGCCCAGCCATATCCATAGAAAGCCTTCGAATACCGCAGCATCTGCCACAGCTTGAGTCATTTTTTGGTTGGCAGTAACATTCAAAACGCCACACCCCTGCTCGCGCCGCTATGACGATGACTAGCCTATGCAGCGTGCGCTTGCATTGTGTTTGACCACCACACCACCACCACCACAAGCACATGCCGACCCATGACCATGACCACACGGTTTTTACGAAGATGCTTTCACCTGTCTTATCCCTAAGTGGCGGATATGCGGGCCATTCGTGTGGAGCTACCTTCGTTTGTGGACCGGCCAAGCCACGCACGTCGCATGTTGAGTTGAAAAGTGAGCGAGTTTTGCATTCATTCGTATTCGCTTTCGGGGCCATACCATGCTATAGTTCCATGCCCATGTCGTTGTGGTGGTGGTGGTGGTGATGGTGGTGGTGGTTGTGTGTGCTTGAACAGGCGTTCTCGAGATTTATTTTGAATGTCGCGAAGGCGCTGTGTTGTGTGTGAACCTTTGACCCTCAAGGTGTAAGGCCACCCGTGCGGTTGCATGCCCAAATTTGTTTACGAAGAATCCCGCCGCAAGCAAGATGCCTTTGTTGCCGGATTTGTGGCCGGTATTTGCTCTTTCATTTGCTCGACCCCGTTGTGCCCTGAGGTGATTCTACCGGCGAGCGCCAGCGTGCGTGCATGCTTGCGTATGCGATTGTGTGCGGGTTTGTGCGCGCGTGTGCGTGCGGTAGTGTACAGCGTCGTACCCCCGCTTCCGTGTGCATTCTTCCTCCCCTCCGGGCATATCGGATGAAGTAACTTAGTCTGAGAATAAGGAGCTTCCGATCGATTACGCGGAGCCCACGCCGAGACTCGCCTGCTATTTCGAGCGGGGCCCGGGCCGGATGACTATTTAGAGGATCCGATACGGCTTGGTCCTACGGTGACGGGGACAGCCGGTCCTTCGTGAGCTCTGGCTGTGACCGGAACCGTTACATCACTGAGCGGTGAGTGGCACACGGCACGATCTCCCTTTTGGAAACGAGCGGCATGGCTGCTCCCTGCCGCACTACACGCATAGCAGCACCTCGACCCCGAGGTCCATTTTCCAAGGATTGAAAGACCGTGCATTGGTGGATCTCGCATGCCTTCACTCCCCGAGGGAGAATTAGCCTGCGCAGTAGAGTGAGCGCGTGTTCCGAAAAGCAAAAGTGTGTCGCGGCCGCACTCTCGAATTGGTGGACGAAAGGGGAGTGAGACGGCGTACTGTGGCAACGCCCGTGGTCATTGTGGTTGAGCCCCCACCGCCGAGCCACCAGCCTGGATTGGGGCTGACCTCCACTTATGCCGCCCTTTGTCCGTCCCGTCCTCCTCCCCCCCTGTGCCGTACCTTTGGTGCCCTTCCTGTGCTGCACGTGTTGTTCTGTTGCGCTCGGCTCAGGTCTGCTGTCCATCGTGGGCACGTACTGGTTGGATGTGAAAAAGGTGCAGCGGCAAGTGCAAGGAAAACAATTCCGGTTGTTCAAGGGCATGGGGCCAGCCATGGGGGCACAGGCCTTCCGCACAGGTGCGCCCCCCCCCCCCCGCACTCGTAGTGCGCCGCACGTGCCCCTTTGCTGGGCCAGGAATGCAGGGAGGCAGCAAGCGAGGAAGGGGGAGAACGAGCAGCACGGGCTGTTAGGGGTACACAGGAAGAGACGGATGAGGGAACCGCTGGAAAAGGTCAACGGAGGGGCGCGCGGGCGCGCGCGCGTGTGTGTGTCCTGCGTCTCGCGTCAATCGTGTGTGTGTCCTGTCCTTGTCCTTTGCACTACAGACAGGCGCCTAGTGCCGTGTTGGGACATGTCTTTGGTTTGACACTGCACCTGACGAGATCTGGTACACTCGGGCCGCCTTGACCAGTGGCCTGGTTGTCGCATCGACCGTGTGTGTGTGTTTGGGGCGGGGGGGGGGGGGGGGCGGTAAGGAGGTAGACCAGCGTGGGTCAACAGGGTGGCGGTCCAGCCGTGACCATCAACCCCGCAGATCCCGGTTCCCGCACCTGTCCCCTCGCCTTCGCGATGTGACATCCGTTCCCGCTCGCCGGTGCCCTGCTGCGGCGGCAGCCGTGGCCACGTGCCGCCTGTGTTTTGGGTGCTCGCTCAGCGTATGTGTGCAAGGGGCATCGCAAATTGTTTGGGCTGGCGACTGGAGGCGCTGGGCACCCCCAGCCGGGCTCCGAGCTCAAGGACCATGGCAGCACGTGCGACCAGAAGTCCCCCTTGCCGTCCACCAAACACGCGCTTCCCTTGTACACACCACAGCCGTCAGCACCAATCTTCCTGGTCGGAGGGGCTCTCCTTAGGACGCCTTCCCCCTGCACGCTTGCTCTTCAGGCGTTTGTCTGTTCCCCAGGCACCCAAGTACCCACACAGCACCCGAAGTTCTTTACAGGCGGTCCGTTCCCATATTAGAGGCCTCAGGGTTGTAGATAAGAATGGGTTTTTTTGGGGGTGGGGGTCTGTACCCCTTGGTCCCCTCTCCTGCTCTCCATGCCTTCCCCTACTCCTTTCAAACAGACGATCTTTGTCCAACAAAGGGGGGCGGAGACAGAGTTGCATCAAAAATCACCTCGAAGTGAGGGTGTTAGATCAAGCGCAGGCACGGGCGCCATATGTCCCCCGTTTTGGGGGTCATTCGCGCACATACCCCAAGGTATGATATTCGGAGGTCTAATTCCTTGAAAAATCATCATTTTGGGAGACAAGATCATCTCCCAATGAACTTTTAGATTGTGACCCCTCTATCCCCCCCCCCCCGTGCCTGGTACCGTTTTTTTTTGGGGGGGGGGTCCAACACTTGAGTGTGCATCGATTCGGACCCAGGGCCCATTCCACTTTTTCCTTCTACATGGACCCCCGAACCAACGACGGGGGTCCCGGGCCCCGTGCTGAGTTATGAACTGTTTTCGGTCTTTTTCGGGCTGCTTTTAGTACTTTGGGGTCTATTTGAGGGCTGGTATCGGTCGCGGCCGACAACACCGGTGTTCACGGGGTGTACAACAATACCCCTGTGCACCCCCGGACAGTGCTGCCCCTACGCCTCTAGAGGCCCCCACACATCGCGGATGTGCGCCTTGCTTTGAGGTGCAGCGCTCACACCCCATTCCACGGCGTAAGATTCGCTTCCCGGTTCGTTCACCGACGTTTGCGGTGGCCAAGCGATGGCAGTACTGGCGGGCAACGGCGGTTGGCGAAGAATCGACGACGGTCAACGTCGAGTGGTGTGTGTCGGACAGCAGCGGGGGCTGGCCGCTCGGGCCTTGCGCGCGCGACCGAGTCCGGCAGTTTCTTTGTTTTCTCTCGCAAGACCGCCCTGCCTCCATTTCCGCGTTTCCACGGGCCCAGGGGGTGCCCGCCCGTGCGCTTGTCCCCCTCAGGCATCACGTATTGTGGGTTTGACACGCTCGGCGGGCAGTTCCGGGTCTGGGGGTTCGTGGGCGTCCTGTGGGACTTCGTGGCGGCCGCGACGGGGGCGGTGGTCGGGGAGTGCATCGCCACGCCGATGGACGTGTGGAAGAACAGCGCCATCCAGCGCCAGGACATCCCCACGGGGCGGGTCCCGCGCTGGATCTGGACGCACGACGGGGCGCTGGGGTTCTTCAAGGGCCTCGTCCCCGCCGCCCTCCGCAAGTCCATGTCCAACGGGGGTATGCCGTGCCGCTGCGGGACGCGCCCCGCGTTGGCTGCGTGAAGACGCGGGGCTGGGGGTGTTGGGAGACGGAGGGGGCAGGGGCGTGGGGGGGGGGGGGGGTCGTGAGACGCAGGGGGGCAAGGGGCGGGGCTGAGTCGTCACTTTGTTGCCCGTTTCCGCAATTTCGCAATTTCTGCACCGTTTTGCAATTTGTCGCAATTTTGCAATGTTTTGCAATGTTCCGCACTTTCCCGCAATTTCCGTAATGCTTCGCAATGTTCCGCACTTTCCCGCAATTTCCGTAATGCTTCGCAATGTTCCGCACTTTCCCGCAATTTCCGTAATGCTTCGCAATGTTCCGCACTTTCCCGCAATTTCCGTAATGCTTCGCAATGTTCCGCACTTTCCCGCAATTTTTTCGCCATTGCGTTTTGCCTGCCCCCCTCGCGTACTGTCGGTGCCCTGCGTGTCCCCTGTGCAGAGGTGTTGCTCGTTGAGGCTGCGGGAGGTTTGGTGACGGGGCCGCAGTTCTTACGCACTTTTTCGCCACTGGATTTGACGGCCCCTGACCGCAATTTCCCCCCTAACCCCTGGTGAGGGTGTGGACGCACAGGGGGAGGGTGTCTGAAGATGCGGTGGGGAGGGTGTCCAGAGCCGCCCGGGGGGACGGTGTCTGGAGCACCAGTGGGGGAGGAGCACGGCGACGACGAGGAGGAGCCGTCACGCGACCGGCCAGTCCCACGTGAGGGGTCTGCTGCGCGCGCGCGGCCTACACCCACCCCCTGGTCTCGACCCTGACGGGCTGGTTCGAGAAGGGCGAGCGTGCGACCCTTCACCCCCGCGCAAAGTGGACGCCCGCACGTCCCAGGGTTTATCGAGCCCGGCCGTCCCCGTCGGGAGCAGCACCCGAGCCGCTGTTGGACGGTGAAGGCCGTGCCGCTGTGGCCCACAGGGCCCATGTCCCCCCGAGACAGGCCAAACCCGGACCACAACCCGTGAGCCAGAGCAGGTCGCCTGACGCGCACGCGGCCGACGTGCGAAGAAGACCCGGAGGCACCGCTGCATGTCACGGGACGCGGAAGTCCGCCGGACATCGCTGGTCCGCTTTCCGCTGCAGCTCCGGAGATCCGCCGAACCGCGACCCGATGTTGCGTGTGAGTCGGGGCCCAGAGCGACGAGCACGTCCTCGAAAGCCGAGCAGACCGAGGGGTCCCCGACGACACGGGGGGGGGGAGGGATGTCTGACGACTCAAGGGGGGGGGGGTTGTCTGGAGATGGAGGCGGGAGGGGGGACAGGAGGGGGGATCGGAGTTTTGCTTAACAACTCAGCGTCTCCGGGGGGGTGGGGGTTGGGGGGGATGGGGGGGAGGGTCTAACAACACCCCCCCCAAGAACTGTGAGAGCAACGCTAAAATCCGGAAGTTTGACCGAACAACACCTGCTGTTGCTCTGACAATTGCCGGCCCGGCCCACGTCTGAATCCTACCCAATTCATGTTCCAGACTAGACGCCCGCGGCGCGTCTGGCGTTCGGGGGGTCTTCCTAAGCCACTGCCGCGCACGTCGTTGCCAAGAACAGGTGCCCTGTCGGGCTCGGACCCGGATGCCATCGGGGGAGAAAATTAAATTTGACAAAAGGAAATATTGATTTGGCTGTTTTGGGACACAAACTTTTGGATTTTTGGGTTCCAGGACTCCACCCCCCCTCTTTAAGGAGAACTCTGGGGGGATTGGGGGAGGTACCGTGGGAGGAAGTGCCGCGCCGCAGGGGGGGGGAGGGTATCCGAACACGTCGCGCGCGCGTCGCCGCCGGGGCCGTGCGGTCGCACCGGCACCGCCGCCCGGTGCGCCACCCCCTCCTCTCCCCCGGTCGCCGCAGGCATGCTCTCCACCGCCCCGTACGCCATCCACGGCGTGCACGCCGGCCTCGGCGCCCTGCGGCCGGACGCCGGGGACTCCGCCGCGCTGAAGACGGCCAGCAAGCTGCTGGGCGGCGGCCTGGCCGGGGGCGTCATGGAGGTGCTGACCCTCCCCATCGACAAGTGCCGCGTGTACACGCAGGCGGTCGTCAACCCCAAGACCGGGCACACGTTCAGCACCGTCCAGGCCCTCGAGGCCATGTGGGCGGCCGGCGCGCGCACGTGGTACGCCGGGGCCGTGCCCGCCTTCACGCGGAAGGGGCTGATCAAGGGCGTGCAGTACTTTGTGCTGCTGGAGATGGTGGCGCTGCTGAAGGGCCGCGCCCGCGCCGAGTGGCAGGCGGAGCGCCAGGAGACCGAGCGCAAGCGGCGGCTGGCGTCGGAGGCGGCGGCGCGCGCGGCGGCCGACGCGGCGGCGGAGAAGCGCATGAAGATCAAGTGGGCGTAGTGCGGTCGCACGAATTGGGGGGGATTTGGGGGGAGGGCGGGCACTGCGAATGGGTCGAGGTCCGGGCGTCGGGTCTCCCGCGAGCGAGTGGCCGGGGGGATGGGGGACCCCCCTCCCCCCCCCCCAGCCCAACCCACGGGCTGCACCCTGACGCATCACAACATTTTCTGTGCGATGCATCTGCAATGGCATCTTTTGAGGAGGAAAGGGAAGGGGACATGCTGCGGGGGGGGGGGGGCGGCGGCCTGTGGACGGAGGTGCGTGGACAGCAAACACAGTCAAACGACCCCAGCAACAACCAGCACAACCCTCAATACGCCATCTACTGGGCACCGCTGACACGCAAACGGCACATCCCGCCACATTCCGCACAGCCCCGGCACACCGACCACTGGGCTCCGCGAACACGGAAACGACACCAGCGGGAGCACCGGCCGCAGCGGCCGACAGAACGCAGCGACCCGACGCAACATGCGAAGGGAAGAGCGGGTGACTGTCCAGGGCCCCGTAAAGGAGCAACACCCCGACGGAACGTCACGTAGAGGGGGGGGGGGGGGGGGCACTCAGAAGGCAAGCCGCAGCTGTCCCGTCGTTTCACAGAGGGATCTGCTGCGACACCGTCAGGTGGTGTGGGGGAACGCAAATGCATTTTTTTTTTGCGTTTTTGAGGGCCGGTTCCATCCAGCGTGATCCTGACTGGACGGACCTGCAACATCCTTTGGCGTGGGAAAGCGTTTCTGGCATTGCCCCACGTGTGCATTGGTTGTGGGGTTGCATTTTGTTTGCATTTATTTGCGTTTTTTTGTATCGCATTTTTTGCAGTCTCACATTGCATTCCCCCCCCCCCCCACCTGACAGAGATTCTGGCCCACAGAGGGTCCGAATGAGCAGTGGCGAGAGGCCAATGGGCGCCGCCAAAGGCAAACAATCGGATACCGAGGCCTTGTGCCAAACCCCCCTGTGGTTTTCCCAGGTTTGGCATAGAGCATAGAGATGCACTTATGCCTTTCTGTGGAGTACATCCCTCTGGTTTGCATTTGTCTGTTTTTTTAATTAGGTCACCCCCCCCCCCCCCTGACACCGACCACTTCATGCCCGTGGGTCTGCTCTGGTTGGTTTACGCATCTGTCAACGTCGGGCGTGGGGCAGAGTTTGTCTGTGGGCATGTGCTACTGCCAAACAGGGCACCTGCTTCTGCCCTCTCTTGTTCGTTTTCTGTGTTTTGTGCCATGCGCCAGCTGCCGCACCTGAAGCAGAGGCTTGCCCAGTACCCGGGAGCTGCTCGGACCGCAGTGTTTCGTTGCACCGCGCATTTTCCCGTGCTGGCGGTGTGTCAAGTATGCCGCCCCCATGCCCGGCATGAAGGACACTTGCCGCAGCCGCTGCATCACTGGCACGATTGGAAAATGGAACGGAAGTGCTGTGTGGCAACGCAGAGCTGCCTGTCTTACCTGTTTTTAACCGCCAGCGGGATACACCGCAAAATGCCGTGTCCAAGGGGAGGGGGTGGAAGAAATGTGAGGGAGGGGGGGAGGGGGGTGTCTCCCGCAGCCCAGATGGGCTGTTTGCGCAACAGGAGCGGGAGCCCATCAGGGGCAGACCGGCCGTGACAGGGAAAAGGACATATGGTCGACGGCTGGGACAGTGCGTGGAGGAACAGGGCACCTGGGCCTCACGCACACAGAAACACAGCGAGGCAGGCTATGGACGGCCTGTGGACAGAGGCGCGTGGACAGCAAACACAGTCAAACAACCCCACCAACAACCAGCACATCCTCAATACGCCAATTATTGGGCGCCGCTGACGCGCAAATGGCACACCATGCCACATTCAGCACAGCCCCAACACACCAACCACTGGGCTCTGCGAACGCGGAAACGACACCAGCAGGAGCACCGGCCGCAACGGCCGACAGAACGCAGCGACCCGACGCAACATGCGAAGGGAAGAACGGGTGACTGTCCAGGTTAGGGTTAGGTGAGGGAGGGGGAAGGATGGATGGAGGGAGGGAGGGAGGGAGGGAGGGAGGAAGGGCTTGGCTTTTGCTTTGGCTTTGGCTTTGTGTCTTTGCTTTGGCTTTGGCTTTGTGTCTCCGCTTTTCAGCGCCGGTGAACCGTCCCGCCCCCTAATATGCTACTGTGGCATCACTCTAGCGCGTGTGATGCCCACTCGCCTCCATCCCTGATGGAGAGGGGTTTTACTCGCCGGCTTTTGTGACCTCGAAGCCCGCACACCTCGGTCCCTGGGGGGGAGGGGTCTTACTCGGAGGCTGCTAGCCGCCCAGCCACCCAGCCACCCAGCCACCTTGTCACCTAGCCACCCAACCGTCTAGCCACCATATTGTGTTGGGCCTTGCACTTTTGCATTTTGCCTCTTTGCCTTTGCTCTCAAGATTACATGATGATGATGTGTCTCTGCAGCAGGTATTGGTACAATTTCCATGCACCTACGTTTGTCATGTTTGTGTAATTAGGTAATTAGGTAATTAGGTAATTAGGTAATTAGTTGCATTATGCATCGGGATGTGGTTATGGGATGTTTGGTCCAGTTGCACAATCACCAACACAACTGCCGTTGCAGTGTGTTGTAGCGTCCCCGTGTCCAACTAAGGTCGGCGAGCATGCATGGAGCTGCCCCAGTGCATGTGTTTTTTAGATAGGAAAAAATGTGTGAACTTGTTGGCATCTTTGCACAACAAATTCACATGCGTCGACAGGACCGGGGATGTAGAATGGCCGAGCCCCATGGCGCGTTGGGGTTTAAAGGGTACTATGTTGTTGATGTTGAGACGTATCAAGAGGTCACTGCTAATGACGAGGGCTCGGTGTATGGAGATGAAGAGGAGGAGGGCACTGTGGTAGAGGCATAGCCATAGTCCCATATTTGCACCCTCTTTTGTCACGATATATATTTTTCACCCCAATTTCTCTATTTCACTTTCGCATGGTAGCCCGTTGTTTGGGGCTCCTCTTCACAACAATGCGATATGAGACATTGATGATTGTCTTTGCATTATGTCTTTGCCACATTGTGTATCTTCAGCTGCACTTGATATTGAGCATGGGAGGGAGGGTGGTCATTTCGCACTTCAAAAGAGGCCACACAACCTAGTAGCCCCAAATGCAGTAGCACATATAGCCACAAGTCAAAAGGGGTTGGCTTGCACCCCTAGGGACCCCAAGTGTGGCCGTTTTTTCTTCGTTTTCCTTGATTTTGGCCAAATTTCCCCCCCAGCCATTTTTGGCCAGCCGTGGCCAGCCACGGGGGGGGAGGGGGGGAGGGGGGGGGGGGAGGGGGGGTCCAACCCGCCCAGCCGCGGCTAGCCGCGGCTAGGAACACCCCCAGAGTCTGTCCTCGTCAATGTTTCGCCCACACCATTGCAGAGCTCATCAGGGGGACGCAATGGTCCTTGTCTGCGGCATATTATACACATAGCACAAAAGAATACGACAGAAATCCCACACCAAGCATCAACCCAATAATCGAAAACTCGTGAATCTACAATCATTTCACTTTCAAACATTGTAAATCCAGATCTGCATAATTTTTCAGGCCACTCTGGCCATCGCCTTGGCGACGCATCAAGGGCGCGATCGCCGCAAGGCTTGCAGCACTATCCGCATTGCCCAGGCCACAAATTACATTTTCTTTTGAGAATGTTCGTTCAAGAAAGATGCAGGCTCCAAAGGGCGCTTGAAGGACACGTCTGATACTTGCCTTCGCAGCCAATGGGGTGTCTTGAGCCTGTGCTCTTGTGAGTTGTGCTGAGCGTGCTCTTGTGAGTTGGCAAATCACAAACAACTTGATAAATTTCTTTAAAATCAAGCGCCAGGGAGATTATGCGCAGCAACTTGAGTGGCGTTTCCAATCTGTGGCGCACTGGTGGACTGTCACGCTCTGAGGGCGTTCTGTTCTAGAGCGCTGCGCTGGTTTGCTTCGTGTAGGTGCGCTGGAGGTGAGACTTTTTCTTAAAAAGGACAAATACTGGTTGGGAGCCAATGGTGGGGCGTTTGGTTGTCAACAAACAAGCGGCACGTGTGGAAAAACCACATCTGTACTGAAGTGAGGCAGAGTGTAAACATGAACAGGTTTGGATCATAGGCCTGCCGATTTTTCCTTGGTGCATGCACCAAAAACACTCTTCGTGGTCCGCTTCGGACATCCAGGCCTGTTGGTTGGATACTTTTGAAAAGGGCCACCTCGTAGTCAGTAGTAGTCAGTGACTTAGTAGCTCTGTGTCATGGGTTCACTGCATTGCAAATCCAATGAGCCCCATGGGTCCTTCAAAGGGTCTAACCGCCAAAGAAGATAGTGCGTGCTCTTCAGTTTCTGGACGCCTGTCGGCTTAAGTCCAGAAGCCACAGCATGACAGGCTCGCCCAAGGGCAATGCCTCATCGGACTGCGCTATTTCAAGCTCTTTGATGCCGTGGGACAGTGGTAGAGGGGAACGTTCAAAAGTTGTCTTGTGCTTGTGGTTTGTTTGCATGAAAGCTGATGAATACCCACGATCATTGTACGCCATGCTCTTCTTGCCACAGAGTTTCTCGGCTTTGAAAATCGGACTACGGATCGTCACCGCCAGCCACCATGCGCCAACTGTTGCTGTACATGCTAATCTCCTATGTGGTGACTATCACATCAATAGACACAGGTGCAGTGACATATGCGCCAGTGGCCTGCGTGCTTGCACTGCCATACATTGGACGGCAGGAAAGGCAGGCACCCCACCCCACCCCTCCCCTTTTGCATGTTCTGGGCGTGTCGCTGAGAAATCCTGCTTATCAGGGACAGCCATGAGAAGGGCATCCACTTTCTGGTGGTGGGGGGGGCGAGGCATTTTCATGTGTACATGCTGCAGGTCTCAGTCTATCCCGCTGCTGCTCCCCACAGACATCGGTGAAAGGCACCTAGGACCGGACATTTCGGTTCGCAATCAGCCTTGATCTCTTTTTGGCTGTGCAATGCTGTTGCTTGCGCAATTTGACTGAGCGCAATCACCACTTGACACACCCACGTGTCACCGCACAGGGGGGTCCAGTGACACAAGGAGAGGGATAGTTCGCTTTTTTGAGGTTGACAGTCACAGTGACAGTCACAGTCACAGTGACAGTGACAGTGGCAGTGACAGTGGCAGTGACAGTGGCAGTGGGGTTCCGGTGGGCAGTTTTCTTGGGTGCCCTAGAGCCGCCACTGTGCGGCGATTCGGACCCAGGCCCCATTCCACTTTGTTCTTCTTTTTGGACCCCCCAACCAAACCAACAACGGGGTCCCGGGTGCCATCTCCACTGTTCCAGCCCCCCCCCCCCCCCCATGGGGCCCCACTGCTGAGGACTCAGCTGGTTTCAGACCGGCATGGGTTGGCTGAAGAATCGTGATTTTGGCGTGTCAATGAGCAGATATATATCCGCATCCATACTTCCTGCAAACGTCTCACCAGCCATTCATTGTCACAGGTAAATGCGGCGCACCAACAAGTACCGAAATTGCGTATGTTGTAATTCGTGTAATTTTTTTTTTTTGCGGTAAATGCGTGTACCAAAAAAATCCTCTAGTCATGTAACCCTCACCCTTCCCAAGCCTAGCCAGTAAGCTGATGCCATGAGTTGTCTTATATTAATTTTGTGTTTGTTGCTAGGTCATGTATTCGGGGTTATGGGGTGTTCGTGCAAGATTTGTAAGGTTTTGCTCCTGTACGTGTCATGATTTCCTATGTCTTTGTTAATCATAGACACCACCTGGAACGCAGCGGAAGGAACGATCACTTGGCCGATGGTTGCTGCATCTTCTGAAGGAAAGGATTATGTCTGGGTACCGAATGACCCTACTACTGAAAATGTATTGATCGGGGGTAACGTTAAATTCTACATCACAGCGGAGTCAAACACAGATGTGCAATTTGCGTTTGAGATTCTTGCACCCAATGGTGAAGACGATTCCTTCTACATTCAAGTGGACAGCGGCAGCGCAGTGACGTGGCATGTGCCCAGGAGCTCATCATGGCAATGGAACACATTTGGCAGGGTGTACGAACTATTTCAAGGTAGACATACGCTGACGGTGCATCGACGCGAGGATGGCACCAAGCTCGCTCGTGTCAGAATTGAATCTGGTGATGCTCATTTCACAGGTCATAGCGTTCCTCTGCACGCCACTGCAACCCAGCCTGCTCAGTCAGTGCGAGAAGATCATGATTGTCTGCAGGGTACCAACCTCTGGTAACCACTGGCAGTCCTTGGGGTTCCCGAAGTCACAGGGGAGTGGGTAACAGGGTTCCATGAAGGGAGAGGGGGGATTTGGAAGGCCCCACACAAAAGGTGCCTTTTGCTGCAAGCCACAAAGGGTCCTGTTCCCTCTTGCCCCGGGGCCTCTTTGGGATGGAGGGAGCGCGTGGTCGAGGATTCGGAGGAGGAGCACAATCACTTTACAGGATTGCTTCATGTCCTCCATTTAAAGACCCCTTGACAATATGGGTGGGGTAATGGGCTTGCTTGCGGGTATTTTTTTTGTGCTGTGTATACTAAAGCTAATGACCGTTTCCCTGTGGTGTGCCCGCGGCGTGGAAGAAGCGTTCCCCTTATATCCCCATGTCCCATTGTTTATTACAATTGTGTGTGAATTATAGGGGTGGTGGTTGGGGGCCCCCGAGAAGGCAGGGGTTATGTAGCCCCTTCTGATTTCTGCCCCTTGTTGGGGATGCTTGAGAAGACAACGGTTATGCAGCCATTTCTGATTTCTTTCCCTTGTTATGATGCATGGTACATGACGCAGTAGTGCGCCTTGCAATGTAACATCCACCCACAGACTGGGCAAAATTTTGACCAAAACTGGCCTAGCATTTGGACATATCGTTGAGTTGGGACCCAACCAATGGCTCTTCGAAAAGCCCTTTTCATCCTGAATCCGAAAAACATAAATACCCCCCCCAACGATATTTTTCAGAAATTAGCCTGATTGGGGCTAGTCCGGGTTTCCGGGTTCTTGCCCCCCCCCCCCCCCCGCGCATGTGTATAGAGAGAGAGAGAGAGAGAGAGAGAGAGAGAGAGAGAGAGAGAGAGAGAGAAAAGTTGAAAACACAATTTTTGTAGCAGTGCAGCATGAAACAGCCAATAGCCCAAAATTGCCAAAACCTCTTCAAAGAGAGGTTTCTAGATCAAGGGTGGGGAAGGGGGGGGGGGGGGGGCTTTGACGGATTTGAACCAAGGTCAAGTACAAAAAAAAATTGTAACCGGCCAGCAAGCGCCGGCGTCTAGCAGCCGGGATTCGAACCGGCGCCCAGCTGTTTGTGGGTCCAATGTTCTGCCATTCAACCACCGACTGTTCCTCCGAAAATTTGGTTCCCCTTATTTTGTAGCTATGCCCCCCCCCCCCACTGAAACAAAAGCTTAACTGTGTGTTTCTGCATGCCTCTCTGCCTGCTTGCTTGCCCGACTGACTGCCTGACTGACTGCTCGCTTCCTCCTCACCCCTGCCTTCTCGGGGCCCTAGAAGAGTGCGGAAGTGCTCCGTGCCCACTGCATTCTTGGGGTCCCCAAACAAGGGGACAAAATCACAAGTGGCTACCTCACCGCTGCCTTCTCGTGGGCCCACAGTGGGCGGAAGTGCTCCGTAACCTCTGAATTCTCAGGGGTCCCGTGGCTACCTCACCCCTGCCTTCTCGGGGGCCCACAAGTGGGAGGAAGTGCTACGTGAACCCTGCATTCTCGGGGGTCCCCAAACAAGGGGACAAAATTAGAAGTGGCTGCCTCACCCCTGCCTTCTCGGGGGCCTAGAAGTGGGCGGAAGTGCTACGTAACCCCTGCATTCTCTGGGGTCCCCGAACAAGGGGACAAAATCAGAAATGGCTACCTCACCCCTGCCTTCTCGGGGGCTCACAAGTGGGTGGAAGTGCTATGTGAACCCTGCATTTTCGGGGGTCCCCAAACAAGGGGACATAATCGGAAGTGGCTGTCTCACCCCTGCCTTCTTGAGGAGCCCACAAGTGGGCGGAAGTGCTGGGTAACTCCTGCATTCTCGGGGTCCGCGAAAAAGGGAAGAAAATCAGTAGTGGCTGCCTCACCCCTGCCTTCTCAGGGGCCTAGAAGTGGGCGGAAGTGCTACATAACCCCTGCATTCTCGGGGGTCTACGAAAAAGGGAAGAAAATCAGAAGTGGCTGCCTCACGCTTGCCTTCTGGAGGGGCCCACAAATGGGCGGAAGTGCTATGTAACGCTGGATTCTACGGGGACCCCCAAACAAGGACACAAAATCACAAGGGTTGACATTCAACCTCTCTTCGAGGTTCCTTGCCGAAGGTAGTAGAATCTCAACAAATTCCACAATTTCTGAAAGATATCGTCAATTTGTCTTGAACGAGGATCGAGTGCAACAGAGCTCAAAGGTCAACAGGTGCGGCCGGCAGGCAGGAATCAAACCGCTGACCTGCTTCTTGTACCGCTCAGCCGTTGACTGCTCTGCTACACCTCGGGCTCCCTACTGCTTGTAGCCGAGTCCGCCACCGAAAAAAAAACCAAATTGTCTGTTTTTGTCTGTTTGTGTGGGTGTTGAGGGGCCACAGGCGACCCTCCCACCCCTACCAACGGAAGGCTTTCGGAAAAAGTCGGAATTTGAAAATTCTATTGTCTTCGGGAGTGCACCTCGAAGAGAGGCTAACAGTCAGCCAATCGGTCAATTGGTTAGGCAAGCAGTCAGTCAAGCAATCCGTCGGGCAATCAGGTAGGCAGACACCACACCCGTCAGCAGACGGAGGGACTCGGGCCACTGTGGCGCAGGGTTCGATCTATGGGAGGAAAGGGGCCGCTGCGGCAAGCCAGTTCCTGTTGCCCCGGCCACCATACCAATAGGCAGCTATCAAGGCACTCTACACTGGTTACCATAGTTGTGTGTCAGTTAGAACCCTAACCCTATTCTGTTTCATAATGGGAAGGGTAGTTTACCAAAGCACACAAGCACCTCCAGCCCAGCCAAGCCCCCGTGCTCACTGCCGTCGGGTATGCTCTCTGTAGGGGCCGTTTCAGAAGGGGGTAAGGCCCAGCTGCTCCATGGAAACCCGCCGTAAAAGTAGCGTGGCGCGCGGTGCAGCTACTCCCCCAGAGTGTCATGGTATAGTGTTGTGGTGTAGTGGTTGGTGTAGCGCTGGCAGTCCCCGCACCCGCTCTCAGCACACGCGGGGACCTCCCGGAGCCTGTTAGCCATCCTTCGGACCTCTGTAGCCAGGTCGCGCATGGCCTCCTTGTGTCCTCTTTCGTGCAGGGACCCCGACCTCCACCGCATCGCCAACCCCCACCACTTTGCCAACCGCCAGCCTGTCCGCCACCCCTGCCGTCACCCACACCGTCACCCAAACCGTCGTGCCGTCTGCTACCCCGACACGGAGCGCCACAGGTCTCCAGACTGCATCCTCGTGCTCGGCGCAGGGCGGGGCATGCCGTAAGGCGCCGTATGCTGCAGCGCGTTGAGTTGCATGCCGCGGTAAGCATTGCCGGCAGCGCCCGGCCAAGTGCCGGGGGTGGGGAGGCAGGGCTGTGCTGGGGCGTCGAAGCGACAGAAACCATGCATGAAGCCCAAAACCCACCGCAGCACGCCAACTACAGGGCACCCCTCACACGGAAACCGCGCAGCGCAAGCCACCTGAGTGAGGACGAGCACAAGCCTGCAGACCGAGGCCACCCACGCCAATGCCAGCCGAGCAGTGGCAACCCGACGTCTGGAACGAAGGGGAGAATGGGTGACTGTCCAGGGCCTTGTACAGAACCCACAGCTGGACGAACCGTCACACTGGGGGCTACCACAGGACTGCCCCCAGCCCTCGCCGCGCACAGGGCACATCATGCTCCGCCACCGCTGGACGGGGCTCCGCTGGGGCCGCCCCAACGGGGATGCCGGGGGGGGGGGGGGGGCAAGTGGTGAGTGCCAGATATTGCTGGAGTGAACTGCCGAGGGTGATCGCCGCGACCGCCACTGGGACCCTGCAGCGCGGGTGCCACACCATGGGCTACGGGCTGGGCGCCGAATGGAGGTGAATGCCGTATGGATCGTCGATGTCTGACCACCACTGCCCGCCGCTGATGGAATAACAGAACTGGGGGGGGTGCAAGACAGCGGCTTGGCGGGCCTTCGCACCCGAACACAAAGAAGTGAAGGGAAGAACGGGGGACTGCCCAGGGCCCCGTAAAGAAACCACAGAAGGACTCTGTGTCACCAGTGAGGCCAGGCTATTGCTGAGTTGGAAAAAGCCCCCACCCGAGGGGGTGGGGGAGGTGGGTGGGTGGGACCCATGTCCCCTGTCACCGGGGGGGGCGGGGGGGGGGCTCCGCACAGGGGTGCCCAGCTTCTCGAATCTCGGACGTCATGCCAGTTCGGCCAACCCCCCCCCCTATTTTTCCGAGGTGTCAAAGATAAGGTTTTATGGACAATCAACCCCCCCATTTTCTTGGTGTAGGGGTCCAGACGTTTTAGCATGTAATTTTTTGAAACCACCCCCCCTTTTTCAGACCCCCCAAAAGTGGGTGAAACAGCATGACGTGCGAAATTCGAGAAGCTGGGCACCCCTGGGTCCGCATTTTTTTGTTGGGTCTTGGGTGGCGGACGGTTTGGTGTGGTCACCACAGAAGCCGAGGTGTTGGCTGTGGTTCTTGTGGAGACTGCCATCCGTTTGGGATTCCTGGTCCCTCCTCCAAGACCCCCCTTCTGTTGTGCCCTTGTTCTCTTGCACCGTGACAACCTTTGTTTGCGCATGCGGTGCCCCAATCCGCAACGGACAAGGGCCCGGAATGGCCCCCGACCTACGGCCAACATGGGTTTTGGGCTTCATGGGGGTGCCTTTGCTTTGCCTTTGCTTTGGGGCTGGCTGCGCAACCCCCCCCTCCCCCTTGGGGGGTATGTCCTGGTGGGTGGGTGGGTCCGCTGGGGCTGGCAATGGGCAGCAATAGCCTTGCGTTTGTGGCGGAGGACCGGGCTCCGATGAGGAGTTGCAGAGGGTAGGCAGCGCAAGGGGGGCTTGGGGGGGGGGGGCGTGCTGGCCCCCTCCCAGGGCCTGTACCACAGGCCCATGGGCCATGGCCTTGTGTTTGCTGAGCCGTCTCCCACAGAAAAGGGGGGGCGGGCAGCGTGCAGGCGGTGGGACCAAACATGCTGCGCAGTCGCGCGGCCTCATCCGCGGGTTGCAGCGCCACGCATTCGGGGATGGTGCTAAGGATGCTTCATGGCATATCCCCCATGGGGGACCGCATGTGGCGACGGGGCAGCGCTCCGGGGCTCTCAGCATCAGTGGATGCCCCCCTTGTCGGGGCGGGGGGCGGGGGTCATGATATAGTGATGCCGATTTGTTCTTGCCGGAAGAGAGACACCCGAGCCTGTGGAATTCATCTCCACGGCGGCTGGGCTTGGCACGGCTTGCAGGTCGTATGTTAACACGTTCCAGACCCCGGTGGCGGTGGTTTGCCTTCACACGCGTACCCCCGGTACCGTTTGGCAGCAGACTTTGGCGGAAGGCGCCTAGGGCCGGTCGCTCCGGTCCGTGATCAGCCTTGATCTCTCTGTTTTTGGCGGTGCATGCTATTGCTTGCGCCATTTCGCTGAGCACAACCCTCACTTGACACACCCACGTGTCACTGCACGGGGGTTTGTTAGGGTAGGGCCAGGGAGGTGTTCAAGGAGCTTGTTTTCCGGTTGTGCTTTTCAAGGGGGATCACCCAAGACTGATGCCCCATTGCGAAGGAAACGTCTGGTTACCAACCCAAGCCATCTGTGTTGTCACCTTTGCTACACTCTTCTGCAGCGACTCCTGACACCTTTCTTGACGTGGAGTGCAAGTTCCCCACTGTGGACTTGGGGGCCTGGGATTTGAAGAAGTGTGAGCGGCAGGCAGGGATGCATTTCGGATGCAATGGATACTTCATGTGGAGCCCCAAGTGGCCGAGAAGTTTGCCCCGCTGCTGGTGCTGTGAGCACGGCGGCACAGAGCCAGACGGCACACAGAAGCCACCCGCGTTGCGGCCGAGCCTGGCATACAATGTCTATTATGTTACCCCAGGTATCTAGGGAGATTTTGTCTTAGGCTGAGCATCACAGATGTCCCAGAACAGCTGATGTCCACAGATGGAAGCCCCCTTCACTGCCCATCAGAGGATGCAGAAGCTGCACTTGTGAGCAGCGGGGCAACCGTTGTCTCAGGCACCGAAGAAGGCTGTTAGGGTCAACAATACAGGCATTTTCCGCCTCAAAGGTCCAATCAGGCGGACACCTGTGAGTATCTACCAGCACACTGACTCAGCCTTTGCCTCCGTTCCCCCTCCACCAAACGTGCTTCATGGCATGATTAGCGGGAGGCCGCCTGCGCTGCATGTACACATGTATGCGTAAGGCGCAAGATGTGCTTGTCGCTGCCCTCCTCTCCCCCGTGCATATGTGTGCATTGCACGGATGTCCTGGCATCCCCTGGATATGAATCATTTGGGCAAACGGAACAGGGGTGTCGCGAGGTGGTTTTTGCCGCATTGCTGCACCCAGTGGTTGTGCCCCACATCATGGCCACCTGCCTCGAAACACTTGGCCATGCCACTGTTCCGTAGAAGTCATGATTGGACTGTCGTTCCATGGGGCGTGTGCACACACCGCATGTGCACGCATACAATGGGGCTACATTCTGATTCTTTCCCACATCTCTCCATTCGCCAACACAATCCTCTTCATCATTTGGTTGTTTTGGTCCGTGTAGTTCCCCCCCGTCAAACTTCTAGAGCGCACAATTTCGCTTATGTATCTTGTCTGTTGGTCCATGCACAATACTCTACATATTGAGTGGGAGGTTTTCTCTTGGACCTGCTTATTAGAAATCCTCTAGTTTCTCCCAGAGTCGCTGCAGATTGTGGTAAGCACCTCAACTATTTCATTCCCACCCCATTCCCCCCTGCTTTCGCCCATTTCACCCCGTTGTCCTCCAATCCCTCCTGTGTTCCCATTGTTCCTTGGGAACTTTGTCGGGAAGACTATTTCCAGCCATGCCAGGAAATTCTGGTGTTGGTGCACTCCACATGGCCGCCAGGGAGAATGTGCGAGCACATTGGTGGCATTGGGCTGCCTCAAGGCTGTATTAGAATGTCCGACAACCAAAGAGGACCACCCCCCCCCCCCCTCCACCCCTTCTAATGCATGGGGCAGTCACGGTCCCGCCTCCATTGTGGCCAAGCCAAATTTGTCTTTCGCGCCCTCGGCACAAGTGGTTTTAAGCCAAAAAAAAAAAAAGATTTTGGGCGCCTATGGCGCCCACCATAGGAGGGCCCCCTTGGCCAACCCCCCCCCTCCCCTCCCTCCAACCCCTCCCCCCCCTCCCCTCCCTCCAAACCCCCCCCCCCCCTCCCCTCCCTCCAAACCCCCTCCCCCCCCTCCTCTCTTCTAATGCAGCCTTGGGCTGCCTGCTTTTTGCGGCGTCTGCGCGCATCCACCGACATCCGCTCACAACCAGCCCCTCACGTGGCCCACATGTGCCCACATTCACCCACGTCCATCCCCAACGAGACACACCATTTGCCCACATCCTCCGGCATTCGTCCCTCGCCAGGCACATCCCCCCGTATCCGCCCACACGCCTCCCCATCGACCTACGCTACACGGCCTGGCCAAAATCTACGCTTCTTCCGGGCTGCAACCGGCGGTTTCGCGCCCTTTTGGGTGCGGGTCTGGGGGGTTTGCTGTTTCTGATTCGGACCGTGGGATGTTCCAAAGCCAACGACCACAATTGTGGCGCGGATCTTGAAGTGAAGCCCTGGCAGGCCCTGGCTGGCCCATCCTCTTGCCCCGTGAATGATGCCATTCCATGGCTGGCCCTTCATGTGCCCCCCCGTTTCTTGACAGGCGCCCTGGAGCTGCACGGGTTCGTTGGGGCGTACGGAAAGAGGCGGGCCCCCGAACAGACCACGCAATACGGGTGCCAACAGTGGCCGTACCCCCACGACTCCGAGGCCGTCGTTGAATTCGGCCTGGCCTGCCACAAGGAGCCCAGGTGCACGGACTTCTCTTATGACCTGGCCCGCAGGCTGCTGTGCAAGTACGAACAGAAGACCACCGTTCTCACAACGCCGCCCAACTGGCTTTATGCCCATTACACCAAGCGGCCGACTATCATGGGTGTGTGCTGCCTGGGGGTGGGCCTGGGCTGTACGGCGCCATGGTCCTGTGCATTTGGGCATTCCGTGGAACACCGGGTACGGGATGGCGCTTCCAACTGCAGCCCCACGATGCAGATTGGGAAAATGGGGGAGGACCAAGGTATCAACAATGCACCCCAAAGAATGGGGTACATAGGAGCCTGGCTAGAGTGATATCCCAGCCAATTAGTATCCAGATTCTTGAAACCTGGGCTACTGTCGCCGACCCCCAAGGTGCCAAAATCTCAACACAAAGGCCGGTGCCTGTCATTCTGGAGGGCAATTTCTAACATGTGTTGCATACTGATTCATTCAAGGGCCACAACGGTATCAGTGACACCAAAAAATGTACATTCAATTCATCATGTGGTTACCAGTGCCCTCACCTGGGATCAGCGGCCTTTGATGACGATGATTTGCAAAGCAAAGCTCGTGACCCCCCCCTCCCCCCCCATCGAAGAATGGTGGAAATGGGAACAGTAAAAAAACCGATGATTTGAAAAAAGGGTTACAGATGGAAGCGCCAATTTCTCATGATACCCCCCCTCCCCCCACCGAAAAATGGTGGAAATGAGAGCGGTAAAAAAACTGATGATTTGAAAGTTCGCTTCATTCTCCATTTTCCTCCATTTTTCTCTTGGTGTGCCACATTTTTTTTTTGATCCTCCCCTTATCATTCTCCCATTGCCCCCCATCTTCGCCCATCCTTGTTCACCCCCCCCCCCCCCAACCTGTCCGCCGTTCCCCCCATTTTTGCAACGCCCTTTGGGGTTCTTGGGGTTCCAGATTTGGGGGCACGGAGGCATGCTCTAGAGATAAGATACGCTCAGTGTGTTTGCGCGCCCAGTTGCCAAGCTCAGTGTTTCAATGGCGGACTTCACATGGCGTCCATTTCTAGTTCAAGTGCTCCAATCATAAAAATAGCCTGTGCACAAGCAAGCAGGTAACAAGCAAGCAACACGCCCCCAGCAATCCTGTAAAGCCCTCCTGATCCTCCTCCTCCTCCTCCTCATTGTCCTCCTGATCTGTTGCCACTTAACCTTCTTTTCCTGACCCAATAATTGCAGGGATGGTTTGGAGCCCCCGGTTTCAGGGGACCAGCCATCAATTTCGTTGTTCCGTACACTGTGCCACTCACCAAGAGAGGGGGGCAGGCACCAACGGTTGAAGCATGCCGCACCATGCCGCAGCACCTGATTTTGGGGCCTGTTGGTGGGGGTTTTGAAGCACGCCGCAGCACGCCGCAGCACGCCGCAGCATGCCGCAGCACGCCGCAGCACGCCGCAGCACGCCGCAGCACGCCGCGGCACGCCGCAGCACGCCGCAGCACGCCGCAGCACGCCGCAGCACGCCGCAGCACGCCGCAGCACGCCGCAGCACGCCGCAGCACGGCACGCCGCAGCACGCCGCAGCACGCCGCAGCACGCCGCAGCACACCGCAGCACGCCGCAGCACGCCGCAGCACGCCACAGCACGCCGCGGCGCGCTGCAGCACACCGCGGCGCGCCGCAGCACGCCGCAGCACGCCGCAGCACGCCGCAGCACGCCGCGGCGCGCTGCAGCACACCGCGGCGCGCCGCAGCACGCCGCAGCACGCCGCAGCACGCCGCAGCACGCCGCAGCACACCGCGGCGCGCTGCAGCACACCGCGGCGCGCCGCAGCACGCCGCAGCACGCCGCAGCACGCCGCAGCACGCCGCAGCACGCCGCGGCGCGCTGCAGCACGCCGCAGCACACCGCAGCACGCCGCAGCACGCCGCAGCACGCCGCAGCACGCCGCAGCACGCCGCAGCACACCGCAGCACGCCGCAGCACGCCGCAGCACGCCGCAGCACGCCGCTGTGGTATACAGGTCCCTGATTCAATTCCCAGAGCTGTCAACACGATGTCCTACAGGCAGAGACAGCAAAGGCCCAGGCTGACCTATTTCCCCCCCCTTTTTTTTCTTTCTTGTGGTGTTGTGCTTTGACAGGCCCTTGTTATCTTCACTTTGTCTTCTGATGTCTACTGTTGAACCCACTGCCGAGGGGACAACACAACCCAAGAGGAACAAGGTGGCAGCCAGGAGTACTACAGACTGTTTGCAGTGGGCAATTGGAGAAGGCATGGGGCAGTACCTATGCTGTACAGACACCCGGGGTTTGTGTTTGATGTAGCGGTTTGCCACCTTTGAAGCTTTTTGGAAAATTAGGTTACCCCCACCAACGGCTTGAAGCATGCCGCAGCATGCCGCAGCACAACAAATTTTTCTGGGGGACCGTTGGTGCCTGGAGGGGGGGGGGTGTTGTGCGTGTTGCCGCCCACCGACAACCCGCGTCACCGCACGCCAGCCACTGGGCGTGCACAAGCACAGGATTCACGCTGTCCTGTTGCTCCCGCAGGCTCTGGCTGTGACTTCTCTTCGGGGACTGACTCCTTCTGTAATGGCCTTTGGGAGACCTTTGGCGGAAACTTTCGTTGGAGACGGAAAACTGGATCAACCTCATCTCTCCTCACTGGCCCTAGTGCAGGTCCCTTCGGCGGTTCATACGTGTACCTTGAAGCCAGCGCTCCCAATTATCCCGACAAAACGGCATATCTCACCTCCGCATTGGGCTGGTACTCCGGGATCACTTTCAAGTATCATATGCACGGCGAAACGATGGGGTCCTTGGGGGTGCAGGTGAAGAGGTCTGGTGTGTGGGATCAAGAGTGGTCCCGGACTGGGGAGCAGCATAACTGGTATACAGCACCATGGACCACAGCTCAGGTCACCTTCACTGGACCAGTTGACCAAGTGCGCTTTGTTGGAGTGACCGGACGCGGTTTCGAGAGTGATGCTGCTGTCGCTGATGTGCTGCTAGTCCCAGGTTGTGTCTCATCGCAGATCCCTGGCATGGCGCATGCCACTGCACAATGTTGGCTCGGGGACTGCCGTTATGGCAGCCCCCCCCCCCCCCCCCCAGCCCCACCCCCGAGCTCAACAGGCTGCCCCATTTGATTTTGGGGGTTTAGTGGGACATCTGAATGTACGATCCCAAATTGCAGGGATGGATGCAATAATTTGGTGGTGCTGGGGTGGGGTGGGATGGGGGGTTTTGGGGGGGGGGGGGGGGGGGCAGAACTGACGATTTTATGACTTACGAAATGGGTTGTCAGTCACTATGACCTTTGGCGCCAAATGCGCTGAGAATGTTTTTGTGGGCCCAAAGGTGTCAAAAAACATTTTTTAGGGGCTCAAAAATGGTTGGAAAAGGGTTGCGTGTGGCACCCCATGCATTTCCATGTTGTTTTCAGACCTTTATCCAACGAATTGCCTGCTTACGTCCTGCTCTTCCGCCTCAATGACATGGGTGAGTGGGTTCAGCGGTTGCCAACCAGGTCAGAGTGTGTATGGGCAAGGCGAATGGTTTAACTCCCACAGTCATACAACACATGCAAGAGGCCACGATCTGGCATAATAAATAGCTGCGTGCACTTGGGTGCTGCGCTGACCTACATTTGGCGGGCTGGGTGTTGCCCCCACCCCATTCCACCGTCCCCTGCGCGCCTGGGCCTGTGGAGTGACCTGGTGCTGTACATATCCTGTTGTAAGGGTCCGGCCGAGGCCTGGTTTGGGGTGCGGTCAGGTGCGGGCCTAGCATTGTACTTACCTACCCACACTGTCCGGGGGGGGGGGGGGGCACATGTGGCACGTGTAGACACCATAGAACATAGGAACAGAGAGGGATATCCTCTCCTCACCAGGGGCAATTTTTGGATATACCTAGTGACGGGCGTGCGATATGGTCTTTGAAATGGGTACCGTTGGACGCCTGCAAAAACACTCGGAAGTTTTGGTTTGGAAAGCGGCCCCAAAAACGAACAAAATTGTTCGTTGGACACGGGGAGGGGGGGGGGGTACCTATGGTCTTTTGATGGCCACACCCGACCCTCTATTTCTGTGCTGTTAGTGCGTACCTATACACTGCCGTACCACATCATATCTCTTGTGTGCTGCTATGCATGCCATACTGCACACTGCCATAGCAACACAGCACCACAGCTACTGTCTTATGCCCCCCCCCCCCCCCTCAACAAGGATTCAGCGGCACCACTGCTCCGCCTTTACCGCATACCCCCCCCCCCCCCCCCACACACAAGTATTAACCGGCACATCTACTCGGCCTTCATGGCACCCCCTCCCCCCCGCGGGTGCCACCACTAGAACTAGACTGAGACCCCCCTCTGTGGCTGATGCACCTTCCGTCCCTCGGTGTTTCTTCCAAAAATCAACGGACACGAGAGGCTGTGGCCGGATCCGCATCGCGTCTGTGCCCGTGTTGCAGCGCCCCCGGCAGACCCCGCGGTCACGCTCACCGTGATGTACGGCTCGTTCCCGGTGGTGGGCTTCGGCGTGACACAACTGATCAACGGAAGGGCGCAGTTCACTGGTCAAGCAGACACGAGACTGTATGACATTCCCCCGGAGTTCCAGGGGCTCTACTACTTCTTGGGCCCTGCCAAATCCGGCGTGACGACCCTCAAGATCGAGGCGGTGCGCTCCGCGGTGGTGTACGTCTTTTGGCGCAACTCGCAGGACACGGCGGCGCTGGTCGCCAACCTCGCCGCCAACGCCTGGAGCCCTGTCACCTTCGCCGGCCTGTCGACCATGTGGAACAGGGCCGTCTTGGGGCAGGGGTACGATGCATACTCCAAGGCCCTTGGGGATGGGCACTCCGTTACAATTCACACGGGCGCTTCCGTGGGAATGACGATTGCATACCGGCCCGGTCAACCCCTCCTTCTGACAGCACGCTCTCTGCCTCGCTGTCTCATTCACTGCCTCACTGATGATCTAACTGACCTTTATCGCATACCCCACCACCATCACTGACTCTCTCACTCTCTCACTCACTCACTGCCTCAGTCACTCACTCACTGCCTCAGTCACTCACTCACTGCCTCAGTCACTCACTCACTGCCTCACCCACGGAATCACTGAGTCCCTGAACCCCCCCCCGCTCCCTCCCTCCCTCACTCGCTTCCTCCCGCAATCCCTTCCTTCACAGCATCCAGGCCTTGGGCTTCCTTCACAGCATCAATATTCTTCCGGCGTATTCCGTCCATCTACTGCCTGCTCCTCCCCCTGTGTTGTCCTGTACGTGACTGTTGGTGACTGGTCAAACTCTGTGAGTTGGCTGCTGTGCAAAGCGCCTTTGGGGGGTAGGTACACCGAACACTTTTTATTTGTTCCAACACTGTGCCGCGCAGGAGGGGAGACGGACTGCCATCTACATCCGTATCCGCACTGCCCTGCACTGTCTCCAGGCACCACCTCAATAACTCCAACTGGAAGCGGGACTCCAGTACCTACTGGAACTCCAATGCCTACAACAACTGCAAGTGACAGTGCAAAGCCAAGTATGTGGACACTCCAGCGGTGTTACAGAGCTCCTGTTAGAAACAAGTGTGTGATGGGCGGAAATCTGGACAATTGCTGATGGTGTCCGCGAAACTGACCAAAGCTGTTGTAGGAGCACCCACGTTTGGCATAAGGCAAGGGCTCCGGGTCCATATTCCACCATGCACCTCCCCTCCCTCGCTTCCACCTTCGGCAGCAAACATGCATGACACTCATGGAAACGGGGGTGCACAATAAGCATTACAGGTGGCGTGGATCATTTTGGGAGACCGCTTTATCAAAAAATGCATGCTTGGAGTGCTGGACAATTGACACCCTGAGACTGAGGCCGAAGGTCCTCGCTTCGAATCCCCCCCCCCAACCCCCAACCCCCATGTTGCACAAGGTGTCAAATCTTCTGAACCCAAACAACGGGCATGAGACAGGCTTGGCCAGTGTTGTTCTTATCACCATGAACGATATACCAATGCATTGGCGGCGCCCTGGTTTGCTGAATACTGCCCCAGACCCCCCCTCCCCCCCAGGCTCAATCCACTGTCCACACAAACCAGTGGTCTGCGAATGGGGCGCAGCCGGCCCTGGATGGCTGGTGCTTGAGGGTCCGAAATATGTCTTTCTCCATGTGGTGGCTGTATTGTCAAGGCGTCACCAACAGCAGCCCCTCCAGCTCTGCCTTCTCCCGGTTTTCGTCTGCAGCCTTTGGTGCACACCCAACTCAATGACTCTACAAATAGACGGGGAGACGGGGAACACTAGCAGACGGGGAATGGGCCGTGGTAGACGGAGTGGCAACGGGCTGACGTGGCCCGCGTGCATCTTGGCTTCCCTCGGGATCGAGATCCTATTGATCGACGGTGTCATTATTGGCATTGCCATTGTTGGTGCCATTGTTGTCCCTGTTATCGTTGGCAATGTTGGGACCTACCAGGGCTGTCTTGCAACAACGTCGTTGTTTTTGTTTTCATTTTCACTTTTCATCGCCATTGAAGACAGTACTTTGGATGCTCGGTAAAGCACCCAAATGTGGGCCAATGGGCCAGCAGTTAATGGCCAAACCCTCATTCATTGAGCACTGGCTGCTGGTTAAGGTTCATGTGTTTTCTCTTTGCCTTTGGCAACCGCAGATGGTTGCATTGTATGGGGTACGGTGGCCTCCTCCGCGGCGGTATGCGCATTCGTTGGGTGAGGCGTACGTACCCAAGAGGGTTTTGTGGCATTAAGGAGCCCTTGGTTTTGCAATTTTGGACCTGTTCATGTGGTGTTCTTCCTGCGCCGGTGCTTCCCCTGCACCCCCTGTTGGCCGCTCATCCCCAACCAAGAACGTCAGAGGCCATAATGCTGGGCACTGCTGAGCTTTGGCGGCCGTTGTTACACGAGGATGGGGGTCCGATGTTGGTATCACTTCTATCAGTCCATTGTACCGCATTTTATGGGCTGCGCTTGAGGGCCTGCTCTTGTTTCAATGATCAAACATTGTTTCATTGTCGGCGTGCGGTTGGCAAGGGGTGCTCAAATGGTCCAATCGATCCATCAGATGGTTCACTAGTGCCCTATGTGTTCCAGAGAACCACTCGCTTGGGTCACCAGTGGTCAAACTGCCACTCATCCCGAGGAAGTCAGCCGCCAGCTGCGGTTCGCTGATTTCCAAATGATGACACTGACCGGGCCTCGACTGTTACGGACTGGCCCTGGGGATGTGGGGATCTTGCTATAGTATTGTGTGTTGTCTGCTGCACCACCGTGCTTTCTTTTTGTCTGGAATGAGCGCGTCGAACACAACTCTGATATCCCAATACGCCCCCCCCCCCCCCGCATTGGGGGGTCTCGGACCTGCGGGGGGGGGGAGGGGGAGTAAAACGCAAACCTTGGAGTTGCCCAAATCACTGGCACTCCCATTCTGCCACATACATCCGAGGCCTCCATCTTATGTGGGGGCCGCTTCCATGGGCGGACGCCATTCTGAGCACCTTCGGGGCATGTCCTGTGCACTTGTGCTCCATGTCTCCAGGTCCAACGCCGTCCGCCACTCCAACCCGCAGTGCAACGCTCACGCCCGTACCCACAGCCACAGGCACCGTCACCCAAACCACCCCAGCAACACCCACCGTCACTAGGACCATGACCACGACTGCAGTCCCCACAGCCACAGGCACTGCAACCGCGACAGGGACACGCACCACCACCAGTACCCCTGTGCCCACGGCCACAGCCACAGCCACAGCCACAGCCTCTCCGACTCTAACAAAGACCCCAACCGGCACCCAAAGCGCCACCCCAAGCCCCACAGCAACGGCCTCCGCAACGGCCCTACCCACTTCCACCGCAACAGTCTCGCCATCCCCGACGGCATCCGAGACTGCAACCACCGTCCCCACCGCAACCCCCGTCCCCACTGCAACTGCTACTCAAACTGCTACTCAAAATCAGACGGTCGGCGGTATGCACCCCAGCCTCGTTCCTCAACCCCATGTCGAGCCCGTGCCCCTCCTCCTCCTCCTCCAATGTTTGGGGCAGTCAGCCCCCCCCCCCTTTCCATTGGAGCCTCCTGCGGAAGAAAATTTAGGCCCCCCCCCCCCAAAGTGTCGGCGCCTTTGGCGCGGACCCCAGAAGGAGAGGGGGTCAGCCCCCCCCCCCCCCCCCCCGGACACGATGCCGGTAATGCACGGTTCTTGATCCGACACTGATTGCTGATGTCTGACTGACAGCCACTGACTGTGATTGTCTGACTAATGTAGTCAGACATGATGTTCTGTTTTCTGTTTCAGACACAGTGTGTGTCTTGAGGGTCAACCGGGTTTGGCATAGAGAATAGAGATGCACGTATGCCTGACAGAATGTGTGACAGCCATAGCCCCCCCCCCCCCCCGACCAAGTGGACCGCAGTGGGAAAAACAGAAAATCTTCGGGCCATTTTTGGTACACTTTCTTTGGGGTCCCAGAGCCCCCCCCCCCCCCGCGCTCTCTTCCAATACAGCCCTGCCCCCCCCACCCCCACCCCCCCTTCCAATACATCCCTGGCTCTGCCTCGGCGAGAGATCCCCCCGCCCCCGGGGCTTGTCCTTGTCCGCACAATCCGCTTTGGGTCCTCCTCCACTGCTTTGGTGTCGTGTTGCTGCCTCCCACAGTGCCCCAATCGGAGGGGGGGGGGGGGCGGCAGTCGCGAGGGCTGCCATGCGATGCAACGCGCTCAACGCCCACAGGGGCAGGGGGTGGGGGGTCCAGCATTGCCGCGGTGTCCCCAATGCCCCTTTTTTGGGGAGGGCCCACCCCCCTGCCCAGCGTCAGCACACCGCATCCGCCGTAGGTGCCCGGCCCCCAGGCAAAAGTCAAAATTGCTGTAATTGCCGTTTGCGGGTGTTCCACCCGAGAGATAAAAAATGGAATTTTTACAAAAATGTTTTTTTGATATTTTCTGACCATTCACAATGATGACATGTCCTATGTGAAGCATGTTTTGGACCTTCTTTGTGTGTTTTTCACCCTATTTGGCTGTTTTTGGGGGGGGGGGCACCCCAAGGGGGCTGGGGCACAACCTGCTTATGCAGCTTTCCAGCTCCGCAGCTCAGAAATGGCAACTTCCAAAATTGATTTTTTTTTACATTCTAACCATCCACAATGATCAAATATCCTATGTAAAGCAAATTTTAGACCCCATTCATGTGCTTTTCACCCTATTTGGGTGTTTGAACGGGGGCAAGGGGCTGGGGCACAACCTGCTGATGCAATTTTTCACTCTCGGCACCTCAGAAGTGGAAATTTTCGAAACCGATTTTTTTGATGTTCTGACCATTCATAATGATCAAATATCCTGCGTAAAGCATTTTAGTGGACCCTCTAAATGTGATTTCCACCCTATTTGAGTGCTGGAGGGCGGATAGGGGGCTTTTGAATGACTTTGTGACTATCTAACTGATTGACTGTTTGTGCTCCCTCCCCCTTCGAGGTGTATTGCTGATAGGCAATAGAATTTGGCGGATCTTGTTCAGCCTAATCAACATTTCTGGCATGGCCGAACCAGGTCGCTGCAAAGGTCAGGGTTAGGTTTAGGGTGGTTACGTTTAGAGGGAGGCCAAGGGGAGGCAAGGGGAGCTTGTGATTCACCAACGCTTGGCCTTGGGGGCATGCCCCCCCCCTCTCCAAATTGCCCCACCTGCACCACCCCCCAACTGACCCTCCCGGAACCCCCCCCCCCAAAACCCATCCAGACCCATTGCCCCTCCCAGAACCCCCACCCCCGCGCTTAGGGGGCTCCGGCCAACGGTTTGGGGGGGGCGTAGTTGGCGTCCAAAACCGAGGAGTTGCCCCCCCCCCCCCCCCAGTGTTGTAGAGAAATGGTATAGAGTAACGGTACAGGTTGACGGTATAGAGTAATGGCGTAGAGTAGCTGTATAGAGCAACCGCAGAGAGTAACGGGATAGAGTTATGGTATAGAGTAACGGTATAGAGTAACAGTATAGAATAGCAGTAAAGGTACTTCTATACATGAGTGGTATGGAGGAACAGTGCAGAGTAACGGGCTAGAGTGACGGTATCGAGCAATGGTGTCGAGTCCCAGTGTAGAGTACCAGTATAGCGTACGGCATGCCATTCCGCTGTGCTGCAGAATTTTGCCAGCAGAACGTGGTGACGATCGGACGCTCGACTTCAAACAGCATAACGGTGCCTCTCAGCGAGGCCGTTGTCTGGTGCCCACAGATCTGTGGCAGGGGTTGTCGCGCGAACCTTGACCACCCAGGGGCGCCTGATACTTTTTCCATCGAGGTCGACATTGAGCACAATGTGGTGACTGCAACACGGCTTGATCGGACTGATATCGGATGGGGCATGAATTTGCAACTCCCCTGCTGCGAAGGTACACCCTGGCGTGCTGTGGTTGCATGGCTGATGGTCGTTCGGCCATGATATGATCACCCCCCTCCTTCCCCCATAATTGTAGGCTTTCCGGGGCGTTGGGGGGTGTGCCTCCCCCCCCCCCACCCTCCCTGTTTTCGCGGTGGGGAGCTCAAAACGAACAAGTCTTTGGAGGGATGTGGGCACGAGGGGCCGAAGGTTCAGTGGTAAGGGGTTTGGGCTGAGGGTTGAGGTTGGGGTAGGGGGTGTACGGCGCAGAGGGCCCCAAATACAGTTCGGGTTGGGTTGGGCCAACGGATGAGCCCCACTCCTCAATGTGCAGCCATCCACCCTTACTTCGGTGTGTGTGTGTGGGGGGGGGGGGCTGATCGTATCATTGCTTTTGGTCCATTTCTGGTGATGGCTGATTTGGTACTGCGTCGTGCTGTAGTCTTGAGTGCCATTCAGTGCCTTTCGAAGCCTGTCGAATGGGTGCCTGAATGAGGGTCGTCTACGTGCAGAGGTACGTCCCTCTCTCGGTGACGGAGCGAGAGAAGGAAGGTGCAGAACAGAGGGGGACAACCAGGTGGTGGCTAAAGGGAACAAGGGGGGAGAGGAGGGACCAGGTGGTGGCAGGCAGGGTGAACGATGCTGGAGCAGGAGGATGAATGGGGCAACAAGAACCACAGAAGTGTGCTGAAGACGACCATTGGGATGGGGATGAACGTGCCCAGCAACGACCACAGAGACAAAGCCTTGAGTGGCGACACAGAAGTATAGACGAATTGGGTCATGGTAGGGAGGGCTGGCCACAACATGGTGCCAGGGCAATGGAGGAGCAAGACAGACCCAACGCTTCAGAGCACGGGACAAAATAAGCAACGACCCACAAGTGGGCGGTTTGGGGACATAAACCTGCTGTCCGGGGCGTCCCCAATAAGAGCGGGGGGAGGGGTCAGCAGTGACCCACAAGTGGGCGGATTGGCTACATAGCCCCTGCCGTCTGCTGGGTCCACAACGCTTGAGAACAGGGGCCAAAATCAGTAGTGACCCACAAATGGGCAGATTGGCTATGTAACCCGTGCTGTCGAGGGGGTCCCCAATGCTTAGAGCCGGGAAAGAAATGCATAGTGGCCCATAAGTGGGCAGATTGGCTAGATAACCCCTTGCCGTCTTGGGGTCCCAAATGCTTCAGAGCGGGGACAAAATTAGCATTGACCCACAAGTGGGCGGATTGGCTACATAACCCGTGCCATCTGGGGAGGTTCCCAATGCTTTAGAGCGTGGGACAAAATCAGCAGTGACCCACAAGTGGACGGAGTGGCTACGCAACCTCTATTGTCTGGGGGGTTTCCAATGTTTCAGAGCAGGGGATGGAATGCCCACCAAGGGGCGGATTGGCTACATCACCCATCACGGACGTCCAGGGGTCCCCAACGCTCTAGAGAATGGCACAAAATCAGACGTGGCCCACCAAGGGGCAGATTGGCTACATGGCCCTCGCCGTCTCCGGGGGGGGGGGGGGGGTCCCCAATGCTCTAGATCGGGGTACAAAATCAGCAGCTACATGGTCCGTGCCCTCTGAGGGGGGTCTGCAACGCTTTGGATCGGGGGACGAAATCAGAACTGGCCCACAAGTGGGCGGGATGGCTACACAACCCTTGCCGTCTTGGGGGTCTCCAAAGCTTCAGAGCGTGGGACAAGATGAGAAGAGGATACATAACCCCTGCCATCTAGGGGTCCCCAACACCTCATAGCAGGGGACGATATGAGCAGTGGCGCACAAGTGGGGGGATTGGCTACATGACCCTCGCCGTTTGGGGGGTCCCCAATGCTTCAAAGCGGGTGACAAAATCAGCAATCAGCATTTGCCCACAAGTGGGCGGATTGGCCAAAGAACCCCTGCTTTCTCGGGGGTCCCTAAAGCTTCAGAGGGGGGGACAAAATCAACAGTGACCCACAAATGGGCAAGTTTGCAACATAAACCGTGCCCTTTGGGCGGTTCCTAGCATTTCAGAGCGGGGGATAGAATCATCAGTGAGCCACCAGTGGGCGGATTGGCTACATAACCGCTGCTAGGTGCGGCGTCACCGACGCTTCCGCGCAGGGGATAGAATCATCAGTGAGCCACAACTGGGTGCATTGGCTACATACCTCCTGCCGTCTTGGGGATCCACAACACTTCAGATTGCAACAAGTAAGAAATGGCCTGGAAATGGGTGCAATAGCAGGGAAATGCCACGGCGGCACTCGACGAGAGGACTATGTGTGCTTTGCATGTGGGTATGGAATAGTGGCTAGATGCACTACAAGCTGTCGGTTGGTCACCTCAAGTACTTGAGCGGCCGGCCAACTGGCCAACTACACTCTCCCTAACCCTCCACAACCCTAAACAGCCCTCCACAACCTTCCACAACCCTCTGCCGCCCTCCACATCCCTCCACAAGCCTCCACACCTCTACACAAGCCTCAACAACCTTGTGGTGTCCGCAATCCTCCATAGGGTTGTGGAGGGCTGTGGAGAATTCTAGAGGTTTGCAGAGGCTTGGTGCTGGTGTAGGTTGTGAAGGGTTGTGAAGGGTTGTGAAGGGCTGTGAAGGGTTGTTGAGGGTTGTGGAATATTGTGGAGGATTGTGGAGGTTGTGAGGGGCTTCTTTCAAGGACAAGATGAAAAATGTCGTCCCTGTGATCGCCGTTAGTTACCATCCGATCACCGTTAGTTACCCTCAATCCATGCCGGTTACCCCCAACCACCATCAGATACCTCCAAACACCGTCGGTCACCTTCCAACCGCAACAGGAAGCCGTAACGGCTAGGCCAGGCTTTTTGAATTGAAAAATCTCCTGAGGGTTGTGGGAAATTGTGGTCGGGTGCGGAGGGCTTTGGAGGGTTTTGGAGGGCGACCCCACAATCCTCCACAAGCCCTGCGATCCTCCAAAACCGTGCACAACCCTCCACAGCCCTCCACACCCCTCCACCTTCCTCCACAACCCTCCACAACCCTCCACAACCCTCCTCACCCCTCGGCAAGTCTCCACAGCCCTTCACATTCCTCCTCAATCCTCCACATTCCTACGCAACCCTCCATAAGCCCTAGCCCCTTCTGGAACCCTTCATACCTCTCCGCAAAGACCTATTGGTAGGCCTGTCTTCCAACGTGGCGTATGTGTTGGTACGACAGTTTGGCTCTCGCTGTACTGTTGTTTTCCTTGGGGAGCCTGTGGGACCTTTGCTGCTTGGTGTCAGCTTGATCCCGCAGATTCCTTTGTGCTTGTGTTGCCGGCATAGGAAACTATATGTGTTATGTGATAGGCTTCCCAATACTAACCGCTGATTGCGCCTGTACACACGAGAGCAGCAAACCGTGGTCCTGCGATCGCTGCGTGGCCATGGGAGGTGCTTTTCCTTCCCGACTCGCTGCCCATGGCACACGGCGTTACAAAGGGTAGATGAAGTGTGTGCAGTGACTTTTCTGGAGTTGCCACTCAATTTTGAAGAATTTGCCAAGTGGACTACCCTCCCCCCTGCCCTGCCCCCAAGCACAATGCCAAGGACACACTCACTTGTTTCAAGAGAGGGGTAGCGTGTTGCTACTGGCATTGAGCAACATCCCAGACTTTGTCACGCTTGGGCACTTGCATCCTCCACACAAGCTCCCCAGTTGCAGCGCACGGGTCTTCCTAGGCTTTAGATGGCCCGAACAAACACCCATGCTCTCCTCCCTGCCCCATCATCTCCAAGGGGGACTATTAGCGCGCTGGGGATCGTTTCTTTACCATTGCCCACCCGTGTTTGTTTTTGCCCCCCCCCCCCCCCCCCACCAAACAATCGAGAGTACCTTCTTGCAGTGTCTAAGAATCTAGCTCCTCCTTTGCACCCAGTTTATGATGATGGCAAGGGTGGTGGTTGGAAGTGGTGGCAGTGACATTTTCTCATATTTTGGATCATGCAACATGCTTTGCACGGAAGGTTTGCGTCGTAGTGCGGTCTACTTGGGGGACTTCCCTGGGTGGGGATAAACTTGGGGCTTGAGATAGGATACTTAATACAAAGTTAATGCGCCGGACATGCGCCTGGCAAACATTCCCCCCAAGTCAGCCTGCGGGGAAGGGGGGGTGTCCCCTACTTCCCCCATTCTGGTGCTGATGTCTCCTCACAGTATGTGGCACCAACCTGCACATAAGTTTGAACACACTATGAGCCTCTGAACACAGTTGGCAGGGAGCTGCCTGCCTCCCCCCAAGTGCGGTTCCGAAGGGACGGGGTGATCCATCGGGCCCCGTTTGGACAGTTCTATGCACGTGCTCAATGTTGCTCTCCACCCCCGCCTCCGCCGTTGCAGAGGCAGGGGTAGCAGTGCAGTGCCCGCTCCGTGCCTTAGTTCTTGGCATGTTCCCTATTTTGGGACGTTGGCCTTTGGGTTTGGGTTGCCGCCTGAGCCTCGCGTGGCCGCACTGCCTGTGCGCCCTCTTTCTGGGACGCAATTTGCACTACCACTCATCCACATGGCCCTTGCCTCCGCTGCTGTCCCCTGCAGCATGCAGCGTCCTCAGCCTGGCTGATCAAGTGGGGACATGGCCTCGGGACTCACCTACCAACGGAATCCCACCAACGGAGTCCAACGCCCTGACCCCAGAAATGGGTCAACAAGAATGGCCTGGGCACTGGCCTGTGGGTGATCCCTACCTGGGGCCCCAGCCACGTCCGGGCCATCGCCTTCACGTCGGCCAATATCTCCCGGGCCCCCACGTCGTACGTGCTCTACGGGGGTAACGACTTCCAGGAGGCCTTCACGGAGATCGCCCGGGGCCCGATTCCCCCATTCGACCGGCCGGAACAGCGCTTCCGGACGCTCACGGACGACGGCCCGGCCACCCACTTCCGGATCTACGCAGTGGTATTCCCCACGAAGCGGGGGCCCCTCGACGGAGAGGGCATGGAAGTCAAGCAGATTGAGTTGCTGGACCGTTGCGCAGGTCAGGACCCGGCGGTGCGGCAACGGTGAGGCCTACCGGCGGGAGGAAATGGGGGGCAGGGGTGCATTGGAAGGGAAGGAGCCTCAGAGGGGATCTAGCTCGGCGGTTACTGTCGGTTACAAAGGCCGTTGAAGCCGGCGATTGCGGTCAGGCAGCGAGTGGCTGGGGTCCCTGGGGGGGGGGTCCCTGGGGGGGGGGAGTCCCTTCAGGTGCGATATCCCAGGCCCCGGAAGGGGGGGCCTTGGATGGCGGGGTTATTGAGAATGCACGCGGGCAGGGCTCTGCAAAGCCATTGGGCGGCATTTTCTTCCGCAAGCCTCTGCGTGCACAGAGGGGGCAGTTGAAGGGCTGGTCCCACCCGCCCCCCCTGGGGCAGGGGGTGCATCCAGGGATGTATTAGACCGGCTGACCACCGACTGACAGGAGGAGGCCCCCCTCCCTGCCCCCTCCTCCTCCAATGTTTGGGGCACAGGGTCCCCCTTCCATTGTGCCCTGGTCAAGAGATTTTAGGCCAAAAACAAGCCTTCGGCGCAGACCGTCGGCGGAGGGGGAGGGGCGTTCAGCCAGACCCCCCTCCGCCCCCTCCCCGCTCACACTACCCTGGGAGCATCCCACCCCAGATTGTATACAGCTGAAGGGGGGTGGGGGCTATACTCCATCCACAAACCACGCCCTCCTTCCAGCACTTCCCTGCGCACGGGCAGCACTTCTTTGTGTACGGGCAGCACTTCTTTGTGTACGGGCAGCACTTCTTTGGGCCCGGGCCCCACTTCCTTGTGCACGAAGGCAATGGGCCGGGGGGGGGGGGGGGGTGCAGCCTGCGTTCAGTGCCAATCCGTACACGTGTCATACAGCGTGGTGGGCTGCCTGTGCCTGTGCCTTCTGTGTTTCCCAGTTCCAACTTCCGACAGACTCGTCGGCGAAAGGCGATCGGGCACATGCGCGGCTCGCGACAAGCCTTTCCCTCTTCTTGTGGATGTGCGTGTGTCCGTGTTTGCTGTGCCTCGGACGCATACCCCTGATGATACAAATGGCAAAAGGCAAAGCGGCCAGAAGACCATTTTTGCAAAACATTTCTTCCCCATGACTTCTGCCGCAAAATGTTGAGCGCGTCGTAGGGATGTTTTTGAGCCCTCTGCCCCCCCCCCCCTGTCCCCTTCTGGACCCCCTATGGGCCTGGGGGGGTCGACTCCGCGGGTCCTAGGACGCCAACCCCCCCCCCCCTCTAGGGGCCTCCGGCCACTAGTTAGTTGCCAAAGGTGCCGCCCTTAGGAGTCCATTGGCACCAGAGGCGCCCAAAGTCAAATTTTGTCCACTTTGCACCCCAGAAGTATCCTTAAATCCAACCCTGACCCTAACACCCACCCCGACCCTCAGCCTAGTCCTAACCCTACACCTACCCCTACCCCTACCCCTAGCCCTACCCCTAACCAAGATTGAATATCGGGACCGAGCTGGTGGGGGAGAGAACATTGTCTAGGAGACTTTAACGACAAATGAGGTACGCACTGGAAAGTGGATGAGGGCCGCTTAAAAGGGGCTCAAAATGAGCTGTATTCATCCGTTTGGGCACCACAGCTGGACTAGGATCATGTTTGGAAAACCATGGTTTTGACCTGTTTTTGAGCCATTTGTGGTCTCAAAGTGGCCCATTTTCAAGGCCCTTTCGGCCTTGAGAGGGGCCAAAAATGCTCAACATGGGCTCAAAATGGGCTCATTCCACTTGTTTGTGCACCCCAAATAGTCCAAAAGTATCTTTGGAAAAAACATTTTTGATCCATTTTTGACTGATTTTTGGTCCCAAAACAGCCCATTTTCAAGGCATTTTGTGACGTTGGAGGGGCCGAAATGGCTTGTAATGGGCTCAAAATGGGCTCATTTCACTTGTTTAGGCACCCCAAATGGTCTAGGATCATTTTTGGAAAAACACTTTTTTGACCCATTTTTGACCCATTTTTTGTCCCAAAACAACCCATTTTCAAGGCATTTTGGGATTTTAGGAGGGCCAAAACAGGCCACCACGAGCTCAAAACGCACCAAAAACACTCGTTTTGGCATTCCATGTGGTCCACGATGATTTTTGAAAAAAGTCATTTTTTTGCACCCGGTGGACCTTGTTGACCCATTTTGGCACCCACCTCTTCGGGCTACCTCTTGCAGCTTGCCGCGGCCCACTGGGCCTAGGTACGGGGTCTAGGCATCGGTTAGGGGAATTTTGAGGGGTGGAAACCACCAAAACTGGGTGGTTGCAGGTGGATTAGGTGCGCTCGAAATCACGTTTGGAGCCACATAACCCAAGATATGGTCTGTTTTTGGTTTGGGGCTGTCGGCGGCCAATGTGCACAAATTCTGGGGCTTTTGGGGGCCTTTTGGGGGCGGTTCGCGGACATATTGTGGAGTTAGGGGGCCCTAGAGGGCCCTTCAGCACGGGGAAGTCTAGCTGCATGTGTAGAGTAGCCACTATTTCCCTTCATTTGGCCGTTTTCAGCAGGTTCTAGGGCGGTTTTGGGCAAAAAAAAAAAAAGGCTGATTTTGGCCCTAAATTGCAGATTTTGAAATGGAGGTCCGGCACTTGCGACGCTCGTTCCCGGCTGCTACCGTTGAGTTTCTGGCTCATACTTTGTGCGGTTGTCCCTCACACCCATAGGTAGTATCCACCAAAATTTTGGCTGAATCCAAAGCGCCACAACAGAGCTGTGATTTTTGCCCATTTCGTGCGTGCTTGCGTGCTGCTTGCTTGCCAAACCTGTTAGGTCCACCCTAGACACTAAAGAGGGTTTTAAAACCAAGACTGGTTCCACCAGCTCGGTGACCCTAACCCTAACCCTAGCTCTAACTCCAACCCTAGCCTGAATTCTAGACTACGATCAGAGATATTGTTCGGGTCCAAAATGGGGAGCAATGATGTGGCAAAAGCAGCCATAAACAGAATTTGGGGGATCTTGTTCAGCCTAATCAACATGGTTGGCATGGCTGAACCAGGTCGCTGCAAAGGCTAGGGTTAGGGAGGGAGAGGGAGGGCAAGCGGAGGTAAGGGGAGCATGGGGGCATGAGCCCCCCGAATTGCCCCAACTAGACCCCCCCTCCCCAACCAACCCTCCTGGACTCCGCCCCCCCCCCCCATCGCCCCTCCCACAACCCCCCCCCCCCCCTCCCAAACCCCCCCCCCCTTAGGGGGCCTTTGGCCAACGGTTAGTTGGGGGGGTTGTTGGCGTCAAGAACCGAGGAGTCGACCCCCTCATGCCAGTGGGCCTAGTCTGGGCACCCGTCACGGGAGCCCTGACTGGGGTGGTCCACGACAGGGGCTCGACCGCCGAGGCGGTACCCCATTTGGGGGGGGGTCCCTGCATGTGAAGACTCCCCAGCCCCCCCCCCCCCCCCCGCCCCCCAACCGACAACCACAAGTGGAGGATTCCCTCCTTCAAAGATCAACACATACATATGCCCGGCAGCATCAAGGGGCCTTTCCCATTGGGCCTTCATGGCACAGGCCCCCTTCTTTGGAAGAGATGGGGGGTGTGGGGGTGATGGCTAACACTTTGGGTGATGCACAGTTGAAGGAGGGGTCATTTTGTGGGATTCCCCAACAACACGTTTTGGTCAGGACTTGACGGGGAATCGCAATACGAGGGCTGAATGGTCTTGGGGTGTTGGGGATGTGCACCCCCTGTGCCCCGGTGGGGGTGTGTGCCCGGCCAGACCCTGGCATATGGCCCGGGGCTGACTGCTGCCCCAAACCATCGGACGGTGAACCGGGTCTTTTGGGGGAATCGGTTGTCTGTCCGGTCTTCCGCTGAGCATGTTGGACCCCCAAACGGCGGTCCGCGGCGCCTGCTCTGTATCGCCACCTGCACCCCCACTAGTGCCCCCCCCTCTCCCCATGCCTCTGACCCTCCGTTGCCGCCCTCAGTGAACACCGAGCCGTTCATGGTGAGGCCCGTAGGCCGGGGCGGGGGCTGCCTACCCGGGACCCGGTTGATTGGGACTTTCGAGGAGTGTGAGGCCGCGACCTCCCACTTGGGGCTGCCGTTTGCGCGACACGAGCCGACAGAGATCCGGGCCTGGTGCACCTACTGCTCCGATGCTTCTTGCGGGGACGGCACCGTGGCCCTGAGGCCGGATGGACCCTACGCCAGCCACGTCTGTGCAAGAGGCTCCACAGGTCTGCATGTGCCTGAGCCTCCGATCCCTGCCAGGCCGAGGCTGGGGGATGAGGGCACGGGTGGGGCCTGCCGGCATGGGGGGGCGCACCGTGCGCTGTGCGCGCGCTGTGCGAAAAGTCGGCTGTTTTCCACCACCGGTAGCCACGGATCCCAAGGTCCTGAATTCTGCACCCTACCACCCCCCGTGCTGGTACAGCAGGGATTTTTTTTTTAAGTCTGATGCTTGCCACGGGTCCCAGGGTCCTGAATTCTGCACCCCCGATGCTGTTTTGAATGGATCATACATCCTCCTGCAGGGGGGTGGTTTGCAGGGGTGTTCCCGGGATAAACAACGTAACAATTGGCGCTCTGCCCGCGCTGTGCCCGCGCTGTAACCGCGCTGTGCGAAAACGCCCCCGTGGGCCCTACACTTTGACCAACAGCCCACCCTCGACGCCCCCCCTCTCTGCGAGCTCAGTCGCTATGACTAGATGCCGCTGACACAGGGGCATGTGCGAGCTTGGCATCCGTTGCTCCATGACCCCTTCTTTCTGCACCTGTACAGTGCCCCTCAACATCGGTGGTGGCATCCCGCAGCTAAGTGGCGGCCGCTGGTTGCAAGATGACTACTGTCCGCGCTTAGCGGACACTAGTGCACAGCTCAGTAAAATGTGGGACATGATGATAGCCGGTGGTTAGCCAATAACCATCCATAACAGGTGTTGGTGGGCCACGGTGGCATGTGGGTAAATCAAGGCGGGTCACACCCGCCAGTGTGTGAACTAGTGCACCTCCTGCAATAGCATCCGGCAGGAAGTAACGATTACCAAGCTTCAGGCTGCAAGCTGCGGCACCAAGCGTCACACCAGAAGCAACAATTTGCGGCACTTCAACTGCTCTAGCTCACTGCAGATCAGTCGACTGCGGACCGGTGTCAGCGCTGTTTGCTATCCACCGCCTGCCGAATTTTTTTCAGCCAATCGCCGAGTTCTGTCAGTTCAGCCCCGACTGCGGTCAGTCAAGTGAACTGCCAACTGCAGCGAGCTGAGCGCCTATTGCCGTTGGTTTTCCAAGTGACCAACGTCAGTTGGTCCTCAGATTGGCATTCCCGGAACAGCCTTCGGGTCGGAAAACCAACGGAAACAGACACAGAGCTGGCCCTGAGCACTGACTGTCTGTTGCTTATTTGCTTGCTGCCTGATGCAGGCTCTGACCCACAGAATTCAGGCCTTGAGCTTTCCAGACATGTGGGACCACGGGGGGTCGGCCGGGCCCGGTCCTTGTATGCGCCCCCCCCCCCCACCCCCAGAGTTTTGAAAGATATCGGTGCGGGGGCCATGGCGCCAACGGCGCCAAATTTTTGTCCCATGCTTAGTTGAGAGGGGTACTATGCCTTTGGTCCTTAAGACCCTTAAGACTTTCTTGTTGGCAAAGACAAGATATCGCTATTATCGCACACGTACCTCTATACCCCCATGGCCCCATACACACACACACACACCCTAGAGGTATGCATTTGGTAGTAGTGGGTCGCGCGCAGCCCCTCCCCCCGGCTGAGCTGCTAATCCCCCCCCCCCCCCTCGCCCTCCCGCCGACCCCCCCCCCCCTCGCAAGTTTTGACAGATAGCTGGGGGGTGGGTCGCATCCGGACCGATGGTAGTTGCCCCCCCGTGTGGGGGACACATGTTTCTGAGTTCTTCTAGTCCTCAACGTGTGGGAGGGGGTCAGGCTTGAGCAGTGGCACTCAAAGGCGGGTGCTGGCTCATCCATGCAGATGCGCATCTTTCGCAGGCTGCGGTCGTACGCTGAGAGTGTCTGGCATCGACGGAGCGCGAACCCATATCAACGGGCGACTCGATTCATGGCCTTCGGGGTCCCTGTGTACATTGAGGTCCCGGTCGGCTGGTATATGCACTGGTGGCCTGACGGGCAGCAGTGGCGGACCAGTGACAGACCGGGGTTTTCGAGCCTCTTCTTTGGATACGTCCAGGGACAGCGCCCTGACCGGCTTAACAATGGACCATATACGATGAGAAACGCAAATGGGATTTGGGTGACCAGCGCTGGCAGCTACACCAGGGCAACCACCGTAGAGACGTTCTGTGGTATGCATCGCACTGCAAGAGGGTCATGGATGCGCCTGACGCAAGCCTTTTTTCAATGGCTCGGATACCCGTGGGGGGGGGGCTACCTGCCCTTTTCGAAATTCTGCGGGCCCTCAGCGGAATCACCCCCCCTCCCCCCCCCTGGGGGTGGGCCAAGAGTGGGTTGGGAGTTTTTCCTGGTGCACAGGGGTGACTGCTGATGGTAGTATCCCACTTGTTGTAGAACAAGACATTAGAACTGATGGTCCTTGAATCCAGCCTCTGTGCACACTGACTGTTACATGTCAGCTGTGTTATGTTTTCCGAGGCAAGCAAGTTCCTCAGGGCAGGCACTGCTTTTGTCCTCTCCCTACCGCACGGGGGGGGGTCCCGCCCAGGAGGCAGGCACCCACCCACGCATTGTCCGCAGTACCTACCCAATCTCCAACCACCCGCAGTGCATCAAATCGGGAATGGCTCACCACGTGTGTCACTTACTCACTGTCGGTGGACTCCCAGCAGTCAGAAATTGAGGCCCCCACCCCCGGTATCTCAAAAGGGGCCTGGCCTGGCGCCTGGCACCCGAGCCTGGGAGCAGGGCGTTCCATGGACCCAGGACCTTCTTCGCATCGTTTTTGTCACGAAATCAGCAGGAATCACCGAAAAATTTCCGGGATTGCACCCCTTGGTGTTACCCCAAACAGGGAGTATATGGCGTTCGCAGCTGCGCTTGGTCTCACAACCCTCTTTGAGGTGATGGTTTTTCGGCGCCTCAACGTCGGAGGGTTTTGGCAGGCGTGCACAAGAGTACTAGTCGCATGCAACAGTTTCAGGGCATTGTGCACACAGGGAGTTCGGCGAAGTGCAAGGGCGCACAAGGCCCGCGGCTGGAGCCCTTACAGGAGCCCCCTAACAGGAGCCCCCTAACGCATGTGGCATGTCAGAAGGACCAACACACAGGTGCAACCTGTCGGGGCGCAATTAGCGCACAGTGCAAGCGCACTGCAACTATTTGGGCATGTGGCCGTAATAGAGATCCATACTTTGTGATGCCAGCGGGGCATCATTGTTGTTTGAGAGTACGTTTTGATACTTCTTCCACATTGGGGATATGGCATTTTTGGATTTTCACCTAGTTTCACCTATTTCCACCCTTTTTCACACTTTTTTGCTTCTTTTGACCACATCCACTCTTTCCTAGGTTGATTTCTCCCCACCATGGGACCTCGAGAAGGCCGAGGTGATGTATCCCCCAATCATGGGGACCCCCAGCAGGTACAGCTGAAATCCGACCGCACGATCATGATCGAGGCCAAGGGACAATCCTCTCCAAGTGCTGTATCACGTTCAAGTGCTATAATCGAAGGTGACCTCACGGGCTTGATCAACACCAAGGATCCTTCGTGCCAGCCAAGATGTACCATGCCGTCATCCTGAGTCGGCAGCGGGGCTATGCTAGACGGCCATACCCAGCACCCCTAGGTCCATCGTCCCACCCTCTTTCATGGAAGATGGACCATTTCCCGGCCCCACTGAAGGAGGTCTCCTAGGGTCTAAAGTGGGACATGCTCCTGAGGCAGGGGTGATATAAGGGCGTTTGAAAGGCGTGTGCCTGGGGACTCTTGAGGGGAAACCTGGTCTAAAACGTACCGCGGAGTGCGCGCGTAGTGCAAGGGTGTCCCCTCTGTGCATTGGAGGCTTCCCCTCTGTGCAGGAGCTTTGCTTTGAGCCATCGGCGCCTGCACGCGAGACAATTGTCCCCGAGGCAGCTGCCCACCCCCTCCCAGGGGGGTTGGGGAGGACCTGGCCATCCCGTGATTCTCAGGGCAAGCGGGGTCCCAGCACCAAGTGCTGCCGGCTATCCACCACACTTGTAATGGTGACGGCGGCAATGTAACGTAATTGGCGGCGAAGGTGGTTTGGTCATGAAGCACATGAGTCACCCAGGGCGTGTTAGGGGTGGCTACCCCAGATGCAAATATGAAAGGTGGCATGGCAACACACCCCTATCCTTCCCGTGTGGTCCGACGGCTACTCACCAATTATCCGGGTTGCCCGGAGAGGTGACTAGTACACATGGGCTTTTCGCCTAAGGTCATAACTATCGGTGGGAGTAAGCCAGAAGACCATAGAAGGCACATGGATATGCATGATTTCAACCCACAAACACAACAAGGCACTAGAAATCCAAGAATTGCAAAACTCTTGTCAGATACCTCAAACTGTTGCTTCCTTGAGGAAACTAACATGAACGGCCTTGATGTGGGTGCCAATGATGGCCAGGTGATTGTGTGGTTGCTATGTGGTATGGTGTGACTATGCACAGGTAGTGTGGGGATGATTAGTGGCTAGGTAGCTTTGCTTGTGCACTTAAGCAGGGCATTGCGGCGGGGCACCGTGGGATTGCACCGGGGCTTGGGATAGCACCGGGGCTCGGGAACACACAGAGGCGGTATGGGGCAGTGTGGAGTTGTACATTTGCAAGTTGGGACTGCCCTTAGGGAGCAACCGCATGTAGTAGGGCAGCATGAGGCGATTTAGGGGCCTTGTGGGACGACAACAGAAGGGAGCAAGGGTAATGCACCGTGCAAGGGAAGAGAGGGGAGGGGTTAAAACTGGCACTATTTGTGTTCGCAATGTGGTGCGCTCCCTTATGGCCCGTACCCATACTTCCGCGGACATGCATACGCAAGATGGTGATAAATTGGTAGACAAAAAGGGATCATGGTTCACCGGCCAATCAATCAACACCCTACAATCCCTTGACATGGGGATGAGTTTTATCTTGGCACCATTACGGCCAAGGGTGAGGCTGTTACTTACTGTGGTCTTTCCCTGCCGCATCCTCCATTCCTTCGTGTCGTGCGATTCTTCATAAGCTACAGGGGCTATGACCTTTCCCGATGCAACAAAAGCGAGGGCCGTGGTGGGTACAAAGTAGCCAGGTCCCTCACTCATGCCCCGCTTATTTTGTCCCAAGGGGCCCATGCAGAGGGCGACCAAAGGCCATTGGTGGGTTGGTGAGAACGGGTTGGCAAGTGGCAGGTGGATATACACTTTTTTCCCCCGAAGGCACATTTGTCCAAAAATGTTGCACAGTGTTGTTGTCTAATAGCTAGTGACCTAGAGCCAAGGGCACCATGTTGCAATGCCCCATTCGTGTAGTATCGGGCACTCCAGCGCAGAGTTAAGGAGTATGGACCAATGATTAGCCACCAAGTTGAAACAAAGATCCGATTTTGTGTTCCTTGTGCACATGAGCTGATTTTGGACGACACGAGGATGGCAAGGTGTGGGTTGTCTTGTTTGATGATTATTGGGTGGCCCTCCTTGTCTACCATGGAGGGTCACAGATGTAAAATTAATGCGACCTTGCCCCATGCACTATCACATTCCACACCGTGCACAGGAAAATTGACGAAGAGAAAATCAAGGGGTTCCACAAAATGTCTTTAATAATAAATTTATCCTAGCAATAGTGCCTACGTGTTTTGTGGTGAGTTTGTTTAAATTGCCCCCCTCCCCCCTTTGCGCTTGATTGGTGGCTATGACCATATGCCTGGGACAGGGGGTCATATGCGAGCTCGGTCTCTGTTGCTCATGGCCCCCTTTGGGCTTGGCACTGGCCGCCAGTGCCCTGCCTAGCTAGCAACCCCCCCCCCCCCCTCCCCGCTTGCCACCTCCCCACCCTTCCCGCTCCCCGTCCCCGGTACACAAAAACAACTCGCGGACACACAATCGTGCTGCAGATGTGACAAACGAAAGTGTCCCATGACAATGTGGCGGTTGCGCCAGCGCCAGTGTGGCACACATACGACAAATAAATAGGACCAATGCGTGCATGCTAGGTGCCCTCCTCCCACCGCCCTGCCCAATTCATACTCCGGCATTGCAAAAATTTCCATTCAATACATTGCTGGTAGGGAAGAATGGGCCCATGCTACCATGACACCATGCATGAAGTGCTGGGCCATACCCGGCAAAGCCAAAAAGGCACTTGCGGGAGAACGGAGCAATCAACAACAAGTTCTGCTAAGCTGCCAACCAAAATAGCCATCGCCCCCCAAATATTGGCAAAGAGCCCACGGTGGCTTATTGCAGAAGCACTAGGGGGTCCCATATTATGTTGCCTACACCGTGCCCTACAATGCCTAGTCGGGTAAGTATCCTCGTTTGGGCGACTATTCAAGACCCACATGCACTTTCTCCCCAACGAGACAATGTACATGTATGGGCCAAACTTGAATGTTTCACAACCGTTATAAATTCACAGCCTCGAGAAGGGTTGTCTTGCAACAAAGGCACAGGGAAATACATATAAATTGATTATTGCAGTCAACCGTTCAATGTAACAAAAGTTGTGCAAAATTCTTGACAAATTGATTAACCATCGATTAAAATACATCTTAGGCAGCCGGTTAAGCACGTGTTTTTGTGATGTGAGAGGTGTAAGCCGGGCCGCAAAAAAAGTTGGAATTTTATACCCGTCTAAAACATTTGTTTTTTGTGTTGCGAGAAACGGTGGTTTCACGCCCCCGTGCAGGCTGCATTGCATTTGTACACTTAGTGAATTTTTGTCTTTTGAGGAGTAGTAAGGCTGTTAGGCTTGTGATGTTTGTTGTTTCCTTCACTGCACATTTGGGTGGCGTTGTGCAGTTGCATGTGCCCGACTAATGTAGGCAATCATGGGGAGTTGGAAAAGGTGAAGTGTCTACTGCAGGATAAGCGTCCGTCAAGGTGAATGGGGGGAAGTGGGTTTGGTTGGAAGATGGCCCAATGGGGATACGGTTGCCAAGCCTCCATTTTGGTGTAGTGATGAATGGCAATCCCTTCGTATTATTATGGCCAAACCCGTAGTGCCCCGAATTTTGATGACACCTATGGAAGACAAAGATAGGACATTGATTTCGGGAGAGGGTGGCAAGCAGCAAGTCTCCATTGCGTTTGGTGTGGCTGGGAAGGCCGTGGCACAGAATTACACCATGGTATGTCAAGCACGAAGACTCCCCATTCGTTGACATTTTGAATAACATTTCTATATCTTTCACCTGTTGCTGCAGATTCCGGTTGACATAGCCGACAATGTTGTCGACTCTGATGTACACCCCCTACCAGTTACATCAGTGGAGAAGAATACCTGCCTGATGTTTGGTAGCAAGTGGCAGTAGGTTAAGTCTCCTCTGACACAATTCAAGGACCTTGAGGCCACCAGTAGGTGGCAATTTGCTACTAAACACTTTTATGATTTTGATGGAACCCACCCGATTCATCGATTTGCCGAGCACAGTTGTGCTATTGCTGTACCGGATCGTTTCTTAGATAAGGACCCCAATTATGTGTCTTAGTCATGGAGGTCGGTGAAATGCAAGATGCCCATGTCTCTGGTTGGTTGGGTCCTGCGGCAACTCAAAATTGTAACGGTTGCTGATAACTATGAGGTTTGGCTGCTCTGTACTCAATTGGCACACCCAGCAGCAATAGGTGAATGTGGTCATGGCATTCTCTCCCGCTTTTTGGGAACAACAACATCTTTGTTTTTCCTGAATATTGGTTCACTTCCGCAAGCAGGAAAAATATGTTCCACAGAGTGTTCAAGTTTTACCAGCCGTTCAAAGTTCCATGGCAAGCCCCCCACCCCCCCCGGAAACGATCAATTCGCCGAAATTTCAACCACTAGAAATTGAGTGTAGGACGTGGGGGCCGGGACACATGGGAGTAGACATTTCGTTGCCCTCCTCCCCCGTCCCCAACAAGAACAAGACCGGGTAGATAGCAAGCCCACTCCCCCCCGTACGGCGATGTGTGGTGTGCAAGTCACAGAGAGCAAGCACACATCAACACAAGAAAATCTTTGTTCGTGGTACCATATGTGCCTTTTAGCTGTGCGGTGACATTCAAATACGTTGCAGACCTACAGAGAACATGCTGTCACGTCGGCACCATGTCTCGTCTCAGTTGGCACTGCAAGTACTATGCGTAAGACTCCTCACCCCTTCAACGGACACAGCGGTAGTGTTTCAGCCACCAAGTGCACCTCGCACCGAATAACAGCTATGCACAACTAGACACTCACACTCTTGACCCCTCCCCTCCCATCATCTGGTGCAATTGATATAGGTGACGTACTACTTCAAAGCCATGACATAAATCTGCACAATGTGCGGTGCATGCTCCATCATGTGGGCTGTAGCATGACACATACCCGAGGTACACGCTAGAACACCCAATTTCGTTCCAGGCTAGAACGCTTCGCTAGAACGTTGTAGCCTAGAAACTGCCCAGCTAGAACACAAACCGTTCTAGCCTAGACAAGTAGAATTGGTAGAGCACAAATAACAAATGACCAAAGGGGGGGGGGGTCCATGACACATACGCTCATAAAAACCAGTAGACTTGATGCATGCAAAGGCATATGTGCCCCCCCCCCTCCCATAGTTTGGCATAGGCATACACACAACACAACAAACAACATAAGATGTCAAGGGTGGGGAGGGAGTGATAAGAGGCCAAACACAAGCACCGCACAAACACCCCCTCAGTGTCGAGTTATCGCCCCCCCCCCCTTTCCATGTTGTGGTTTGGGTTCTGAGTCTACCCTGCTTGTTGTGCTTAAGGTTAGGGAGGGTATCCATTTCCTTTTTGCAGGCACACTTTTTTTTTTACTAGTTGAATTTGAACAAGTGCATTGACACCAAGATGTAAGTGTGTTACACCTTCCCTCCTCCCTACTGTGTGTGCTTGTCATGTGGGATTGTCTGTTGCATAGCCCCCCCCTTCGTGGACAGTTGAGTTGTAGAAGCAAAACAAAACTCATTCAAAGGCCATATGACTTCCTGGTGCGCAGCACCTCGACGTCATGAGAGGTGATCACCTCCATAGAGACTCGTACAGTGACAGTATGGGCGGGCGGGTGGGACCCCATCCTCCTCTCCCCTCCTTTGGGTGGGTGGGAGGGCCCTGTTATAGTTTATAAAATTCTGAATGAAACAGGGCATCGTAATGAACAAAACAAAGTATGGTGTACAACTACGATTACTGGGGAAACAGCAGTTGTACAAGCAAAACAAAACTCATTCAAAGGCCATGTGACTTCCTGGTGCGCGGTCTTTGTGATTCAGCCAGCACCAAGCCATACTCCAGCGACCATAAATTGTGTTGTGCCTTCCCACGCGGTCACGACACCTCCAAGCACAAACACCGTGGGAAAAGCCGCAGCGAACTCGCCACTGGCATTCCAGCCAACAAGGCGTCCGGCAAAGAGCACGTGGCCGCGCGGTCGTGGAGAGGCCACCAGAGTTGATACTGAATCTAAAACAAAAATACAGGTACCGGAAACGGAAAGCAACCGTGCCGGGTCAGGTCCCTCAGGGAAGGCAGAGCCTCTACGGGCAAGAGGACCCCAGGGACCCGCCGAAAAGTGGCAAGAGGCCCCCAGCATCCCGCCCTGCGAAGCGTTCCGCCAACACTAAGAGACAGCCCCCACAGGACATTCTGCAAGCTGGCGGTACATAGCAGTGCGCCCTTTGGGCAAATTCGCAACCCACACAGGGCAAGGGAGGGCGGGGAAGGCCTGCAGGGATCGAAACCTGTCCCAAGCTGCCAACCCCGCCGCAGCGAAGTCGCCGCCAAAATCACCGTCAATACGGGAGAAACAGTCGGCCGGGTTCAAATCGCCCGGGACCCACTCAAGGAAAACTGTTGAATCAGATCTCTGGAGGAGGTAGAAAGCTCTGCGTAAGTTCCTGTTATGTCTCTTTAAACCGGACCGGGCGCGCATTCCCGCCATCTGGCCGATGGAGGAGGCATTGTCTCCGACCAACGTGAAGACAGGCCAGCCCACATTGACTATGAAACTAAGGCCCTGGACCAGGGAGTCCAACTCTGCCTCCTGCTGCGTCAAAACCTCATGCCCACAGCGAAAAACCCTGCCCCCCAGTGCAGGACCCCAGAGACCCACCTTGAAGCGGTCCAAATCGAAGGCAGCGTCGACGAAAACGAGGCCTCTGCCCGCAGAAGAGGGGGAATCGACTCGGCTCGGTGTCCAACCACGCCGTGACATGACAAGGCAGTGCAGGAGGCTATGAACCAGTTTCAAGGGGGCTGAGGGCAAAAAGGAAGAGCCCCGCATAACGTGTGACCACCAACCAGCCAAAAAGGGGCAAGCGCCCACCTGGGGTATCAGGGCCCACGAAAAACGGCCAATAACCCGTCGAGCGAGCTTCCGGGATAAAGGCAGCAGCGCAACTCGCAACCAAACACCCAGCAGGACGATCCACTGGTTGGGGACCACAAAAAAGCCCTGTCCCGCCCCTGACAGCACCAATCGCTTACCCAACCAGACAATGGACGGCATAGGCTCAAGGATGCTCTTGGGGCTGATAATCGCCCCCTCACGTCCCAACAGGTCACAGAGTCGCGCCGCCGCTGAACGCACGTTGCCTGCCCCGAATCCCAAAACGAGAAAATCATCAAGATAGTGCAAAACCAAAACCGAAACCAAGTCCAGCCCCTGCAGTAAGTAACCTAGCACGGTTTGGCAAATCACTGGAGAGTATTGCCATCCAAAAGGTAGGCAATCGAAGGCGAATGTTTCTCCGTCAATACTGACCCTGAAGGCCTGCTTGAAGGCATCGGGTAAACGCAACGACCAGAATGCATTCTTAAGATCAACATGGCAGGCCAGCAGGGGGGCCCCCTCAGGCGCCTCCAAACACAGGTCATCGAGCGCGCGCAAAAACGGGTCGCACAAATAGCGGCCCACATCTTCAGGAAACGCAAGACACCCCTGGCCCGCCCGCAAGTAATGCAACTCAATGAGGAAAGCCAAATCCTCCACGACCGGGAGGGTGAAGGACGGCGGGCGGTTGGCATGCTGTTTATTGAACTGCACTAAATGCACTATCATAGATGCTTTCTCCGAATTTTTGGGAACTGGGAACAGCCAGCCATTAGGGGGGAGGTTGGAAGGGCACCGAGTCAAAATGCCCGCACCAAGGCTCTTGCCATCACCAAACCTTCAGGAGAAATATTTCGGATGCCCGGTAACGCGCGCGTAGACACTGACAGGACATCATTAGGGGCCACTGCATGCCAAATGAAATCCGGGATGCGAATGTTACCCACCGCCCCAATTCCCCTCTCCAGCACGTCCAGGGATAATCCCACCAGGATCGGCTTAGGAGACGTCGATTCACGAAAAATCACAGGCCAAAGGTCTGGCTCCAGGCGGTCAAGCGCTGCAACAGCCGCCTCCAAAAAATCAAATACCCCCAAATCCCTCGCCACCACATTACCCCTCATCAATAATAATCGGATCCGGGACCTGACGAGACCCCTGTCCGCTAGAGGCACCCTTAAGCCTTCGGACACGCGATCCAGCCATTGCTGTCCCCGGCGGGAGTTCAACAGGAGCTCCGAGCCCTCTTCCTCGAGACCGCATGCGAAGAAGTCCAGACCCGCCGCTTCCTCCTCGCACAACGGGGGCGGTGCGCTGGTGGTCCCGGGCCCGTCCCTTGAACTTCGCCGCGACGGACTGGCGTTGGGGGGAACCGCCGGTTCTGCCCGACGAGCCGGACTCGGGGGCTGGCGTGGTGGTGGAAGAGTCGGGGGCAACGCCCTCTCCTGTCGGACCTCCAGGAGGGGAGTCTCGGGCCGGGGAGGACGGAACCTTTCGGCGCTCTGTGGTCGACATGGACTGCGAGGTAGCCACCAACGGACCCGAGGGGGTCGACTGCCCGGTTCTCCGCGAAGGTTTTCGAGGCGGCGCGGGTCGTGAGGGTTGCTTGGCGGTTGGCGGCTGTACAGCGTCCCCTGAGTCGTCCCCTTCCACCATGTCCTCGGAACCCCTGTCGCGCTTCGATCCGGTGGCCGGGAGCTTAGCGGGTCTCTCGTCCGGTAAGCAGAGTCCCATGAGCGATGACGGCCAGAACTCCGCCATGTCGGTGGTGATCCACTTGACCCCCTGACTCGTTGGCCATGGCAGGCGCGAACTCGAGTGGAAGGTGAAGTCCTCCGGCGCCGCTGCATAGAAGTGTGCCATGCGTACACTGGCCCAGCGTCCCCACCAGCATAGGTAGCGCCAGGGGAGGCCACGGAAACGGAGGAAGGCAGCCCCCGCGCGACGCCACGAGTGCCAGCGGTAAGCAGCGTAAGGGCTGCCTTGGAGCAGCCTGGCCATACCCTCTTCCAGGACGGCGGCTCTGTCGACCATGACGTCCCATCCAGGGAACTGGCGCCGCAACCAGTGGGCCCACTCGCCCGCAAAACTGCCGAGGTCACGGGGAACCCAGCGCGAGTCCCTTTTGAGGCCCCAGAAAGCCACCGCCTTCCCCCGCAGGCCGCAGCGCCGGACAGACGCGATTTCCCCCACGCGCGTGAGGCTGCTGAAGGAGAGGACGGCGGCGGCGAAGACAGCCCAGTCCTCCGCAGTCTGGCAGGCCTCGGCCATGACCTGCAGAACATGGGGGCCTGCGTACGGGCGGTCTCCCGGGGTAGCCACCGGCGCACGGGCGAGGCGCCATAGGCGTTCCCATCGGAGCGGTGGTATCCACCCCATGACCCACACTGCGTGTAATGCCGACACGGCGCCCCGCAACGTTGCGGGTCGATATCCCGACCGGAAGAGGAGGAGCAAAATACTCTCCGCCAGGCTCTGCGTGTCCCCCGCCGGTGCCGACCCATGGAAGTTCGTTGGTTGGCTAGTTTGCTGGTCAATGGTTGCTTGTTGGTTGGTACATAGTTCGTTTGTTCGTTGGCTGTTTGGTTGGTTGGCTGGTTGGGTGCACGGTTGCAAACAGCCAACCACCCACCCAACCAACCAACCCACCAACCAACCAACCGACCAGTGTGCCAAACTCAACTGTCCACGAAGGGGGGACCTGTACAACAGACAATCCCACACCACAGGCACACACAGTAGGGAGGAGGGAAGGAGTAACACACCTACCTCTTGGTGTCAATGTGTACGCACTTGTTCAAATTCAACCAATTAAAAAACAAAAGCACGCCTGCAAAAGGGAAATGGATACCCTCCCTAACCTTAAGCACAACAAGTAGGGTAGCCTCAGAACCGAAACCACAACATGGAAGGGGGGGTCGGATCCGCGACACTCAGGGGTTTTTGTGCGGTGCTTGTGTTTGGCCTCTTACCACATCTTCCCATGATTGGGTTTGTTAAACAACAATATATTTCACATCTGAATGATGCACGGCCAACAATGGGTAGCATACCATTATTTGGTGTCAGAAATTTCAACCAATTTTGTGGTAAAGCCATGTTTTGTAAATGCATGAGCGGAAACTAGTGTCGGAATATGTGCCAATTGCTGTGGCAACTGAGGCAACTTTTGGTCCCCACCCTTGACATCTTATGTTGTGTGTTGTGTTGTGTGTATGCCTATGCCAAACTGTGTGTCTGTGGGGGGGGGGGAGCACATATGCCTTTGCATGCATCAAGTCTACTGGTTTTTATGAGCGTATGTGTCATGGACCCCCCCCCCCACTTTGGTGATTTGTTATTTGTGTTCTACCAATTCTACTTGTCTAGGCTAGAACGATTTGTGTTCCAGCTGGGCTGTTTCTAGGCTAGAACGTTCTAGCCAAGCATTCTAGCCTGGAACAAAATTGGGTGTTCTAGCGTGTACCTCGGGTGGCACCCATGCGCCGCCACAATGCCTCTATACACCACACGTTGGTATCTTCGGTAAGGGAAAAATGGCCAAGTCACATAAATTCACTATGGGACAGGTGCCAAAAGGCTGCAAAAGACGTCTTGCCTAATTTCTTGAAGTTCCTTGTGTACACTCCACCAAATTTCCTTGGACCCCCCCCCCCGTTTGGACTTATGCAAGTAGTCTGAGGCCTCTTGTCACTCATACATGGTAGTGGCAGGCTTCACTTTATTGAATTGGTCCTTACAATCTGCCTCGCCTTTTTACTCTACACCCTGATCACTCTAGTGCTGCACACATGCTAATGGTTGACACGTTAACAATGAGAATGGATGCTGTGATGGTCTCAACAAGCATCCACGGAACCCATTTAAAAGCACACACAACAATGCGCAGTGTGTATGTCGACTGATGAAACGCCTACTAGCAGGATCAATGGGTCGCCAGAGAATCGTTGCTTTACCCAAACTTTTGGCCTTATCCCCCCAAGCTCCATGCACACCCTTCATTGAGAAAAGTGCCCCCGACCTTGCTCGAACTTCACTCATACAACAGGCTGGTGCATGGCAAATGAGGTCCTTCCCCTCACGGAAGGCGGGAAGGTGCTAGACGCCGTGGGCTTTAGGAACTGGGACCTGCATGCTACCTTAGCAGGAGGTCCTCCTTTCCGGAAGGAGTAGGAACAAGCGGGTGATTGCTCACAAGTACTTCAAGAACGAACAAGTAGACCCCCCCCTCCGCTGGGATGCGGCAGCCCGCACACTCCCCTTGCCCCGACCCCCATTGGAAGGGGTCAACGGAGTTGTTGCTCTTTGAGCCTGAGACAAGTGGTGACTATGGAGCGCTCACGGCGAGGCAACTATGAGTATCCGTGGAGTGGCATGCATGGGGAACCTCCACGTGTCCGGGCACCACTCCTGCCTCCATGCCTCCATGTGTGCTTGCAGGGCCCGTGCACTCCAGTATATCCTTGGAGGCCATTCGGCCACTAGCTGACCCCTGCCCCCCCCCCCCCCCCAACCCGGCCTCCCACAGAGAGGCCATTTGGATGTGGTGCCTTCGGTCCCCCTCGTCGATGTGCGCTGTAGCGCTGCAACCTTTGCAACTTGTGCTGGTGGGAAGCACTCTACGCGCATTGGGGCCCCTCCACCTGCCCGGAGTATGCCACATCTCGTGGGGAGCCAAGCGCAAGCCACGTGGTGGCAACACCTGTGCCGAAGGCCGCCAAGGAGTGTGGGTCTGACCCTAGTTGTGCCGCGTACCACGGCATTCCCGTCCCGGCAGGCGGTTGTGGGGCAGCTAGGTAGCTGGGTAGCTTGTTTGTGTGACGTTGAGGTTGCAAGCCCAGGCCCGCATCTCCCCCGGCAGGCTCAGCGTCAGGCCCACCAATCTCCCAGCCGTGGCATGGAGCACCAGGCACACACTGCCCCGCGCCATGCGCGCCAACACTGCCCAATAGTGGAGCAAGCCAGTGTGCCACAATCCCCTCCACAAAAGTTAGTGCATGGCGTCATATCCCGCCCTCGAGGGCTACCACATGGTCTCGGGGTGGTCAGCAGTCCGGCAAGCCTTGCGACTGGACACCCACACTGGCGTCTTACAAGGAAGGCGGCGCTGACCGTGAGTTGGCAACTAGATGAGGCCTTGACCTAAACCAAACACACACACACACACACACACACACATATGCATGTCGGCTCAGAGGTTCTGACTTGGTGACAACAGAGAGCAGGCAGACCAATAAGGTACACACTCAGGTGTACACTTCGGAATTCCTATCTTAGCAAGCAGTCACACATGGGTCTCCCTCGTTAAAAGCACAGCCGTGACACACCGGGGGGCCAGGGGAGGGATAGGGCAGGCCACAAGCAGGCTCTAACCCGCTAACCCCTAACCCTCCCGTCGCAAGAGCGGCCAGGACATTAAAAGCCTTCAACCCTTGTTAAAAGCACAGAGCACACACACACATACACACACACCGAAATCTCCGAACCCATACCCATTGGCACCAAATGGGGTACAACCGTCTTGTGGAGTAACCGGCGCCAAAACATTTCTTTTGGCCTCCATGGAAAGGGGCAGAACATGACAATCACGTCACATGTAACATATTTGCACCCAACGTGCGTAGATTGAAATGGGGAGGTCTTTGTTGCATCCCCCAAAAAGGCAACCATTTTGGCTGTTGCCTGACATCCTTTTGTTGGGATGTGGAATGCGTAGATTTGTGGACAGCCCAGACCTTTGCTTTGAGGTAGGTCCCACCCACTGGGGGGGGGGGGGGGAGGGCATGGGTCAGTTTGGTTTCGGGGGACGAATTGGCTGTGCTGGCCCTCCTTGGGGGGTGTTGTGCCAGGGCTATGCGGCCAATGTGAGAATCAAAAGTATGGCATTTGGTGGGCTTTTGGGCCTAGTTTAGAAGATCTTTGTTAGCTTTTCTCGGGGTATTGCGTAGGCCCTACAGGAGCTGCCGCCAAAGGTGGTGGCCCGCGGATTGGACCCGGCAGCCGAGGGGTTGGGCAAAAACTGGCTGTGGCAATTTGGCCCAAAGTGGGTGGGTGGGTGGCCCAGGAAGCCCCTAAAAAGACCCCCACCCCCCAATAGGTAAGCAGTGGTCCATTCTTTGGCATAGCCCATCTCTGTTATCCATCAAAGGTACTGCCTAGTTCAGATCTCAGTGCACATGTTGGTACACTGCATGGGGCATATCTCGGTGCAAAACCACTGAGCACGCTTGTTCCTGCAATGTGTAGTGCGCATGTCAAAGTAGCGCTCATGCACATCTCAGGTAGCCCCCTCCCCCCCAGTGAGGCAACGTGAGGCCCCCCGTGACTAGGGCCCCCCAAAGGAGGGTGGGGCATATTATTTTGGACGTAATGCAATTTGATACCATTTGGTACCATCTTGCACCCCCCCGCCCCGTCCAAGCCCCGCAAGGGGGGGGGTATTATTTGGTATCCAGTGGGGGGCTTGGACACGGGGCATGGGGGTAATTTGTGCACCGAGTGCTCTGGGATAGACACCGTTCATCGTGATATGATGTGCATAGAGTCGTGTGAGATATGCAATGTGCACTGAGAGCCCCGAGACGTGCACTATGCAGCACAGTAAGGCATGTGTTTAGTGCCCTCTAATGCCCCGATGCACTATGCGTAGTAATCTGATGTGCCTGAAGTGCCCTATGATATCCCTTGTGCATTGCCATCAGATGTGTGCTGGGTGGATGTGCACTCAAACACGCAATAGGAATAGGCCTTGCAACAAGATATGCACTTATTTCTCTAGCAACAAGATATGCACTTATTTCTCTAGCGCTGCAGTGCGATGTGCCGTTAGTGCCCTGCAATGTGCACAATGCATTGCAGTAAGATGAGGGCCGATCACACTCAAAGATTGTGCATTTCACTGTGCCCTCTACATTGCAGTGAGAGCCCTGGGGTATACCCACTAGTGACAGGTGTGGGGTGCCCGCCTTGTGGGCGTGTGTGGCTTCTGGAGACAACTTGTCCGGAGACAAAGTGTCTGATTACCAACATTTTCTAGGGAAGGCTTTGCATGGCTGGAAGATAAGCAATGTGGACAGGTTTACTGGAATCACCACACAGGCTGTTAGATCAAGCATGGCTGCGATTGTCATTTACCTCCATTCTGGGTGTTATATTTGCACAATATGCCCCGATGTATAACGTTGGATGCCCAAGGCGTTATAAAGTTGTTATTTTGAGAGGTACAGTTATGTCCAACAAATTATTCAATTTTGACCCTGCTCCCCCAAATCCTTGGTGGCGCTTTTTTTCTTGTGACGGCGGGTCGTATCGGGCACAAAACTTGATTTGATTCCAGCCATTTTGCATGGATTAGGCCCAGGTCCCATCTAATCTTTCTCCTCAAGATGGAGCCCCTAACCAATGGTGCAGTCCGTCTTCAGCATCCAACCCTCAGTGTGCGTCTTGCCTCCCAGTGTCGGCACAGCGATTGGTTCTTGCGCACAGTGCACACCAGTCTGGGAAAGCATGTGCCGCCTCCTTCAACTTCGGTCCATTGGGGCTGAGGTGGCAGTATATTTCTTGCAGGAGCATGATTTGGTACCGCACGTCTGGCCTGCTTCTGCTGTTCTCTTAGAAACCGAAACGCCCACTCCCACCGCCACCATGATTCCGACCTCCACGTCTGTGCCAACTTCAACACCATCGCGCACATTGACATTGACTCCAATACCTACTGCCACAGCCACGTGTTCATTCACGTCTACTCGTTCATCAACACTGACTCCGGTACCCACTGCAACAGGCACAGCATCATCCACTCGTTCCCGCACAGCGACTTTGACCCCTGTACCCACGGCAACAAGCACGCCATCGATCACAAGGACGCTATCAATCACAAGCTCGCCGTCGGCAACCTCATCTCCAACCACAGCAGCAACAATGACAGGCACTTGCACGACAGTGCCTACTCAATCGTCAACACGTTCAATCACTGTTTCTGAGACAGCAACCTCCAGTATGTCTGCGTGCCAGTTGTTTGGAGTGTGTTTGGATGGGGTTGGAAGAGCGATGTTGGCAGAGCTCCACTTAACACCTCAGCACCAGCGGGGGGAGTCCGGGAAGGGCGGGCAGGGCGGGGGGGGGGGGAGGCAGACCAACCCACCCCACACCCTTTGAGTCATATTTTCCTCTGCGCATTTGGTGCACCTTCTGCACATGGCAAAGGAATGACTAAAGCTGCGGCCTTTTTGCCTTTACAGAGTTCCCATGAAGGTTTGGGGCCACTGTTGTGCAACACGGCTGGGGTAAGTTCTTTTCTGGGCAGGGCCTAAAATGGGGGGGGGGTCTGGAGCCCCCGCACCTCCTCTTCAGTGGCACTGTGGATTTGGGCATGTGGGGGAAACTGGTGAAGAGCGATGCGGTTGGGGGGGGGGGGGGGGGCACGAGGCCATGTTGTGTGTGGGGGTGGGGGGGGCACCCTCCTCAAATCGGCGGCTGATGTGCTCCAACTTTGCTGGTTTGTTCTGCTATTTGTTGGGATTCTGGATTTTGCCCAGTTGTTCTGCCCACTTGTTTGGGTTTCTTGGGCACCTAATGCGCAAAAAGGTAGAATGGTCTGAGATGTGCATCGCCTAATTTGGGTCATCAGATGTCATGTTGTCTTGTGTTTCTTGTTCAGATGGACAACATGAAGTGTTTTTACTGCCCACAAAGGGTGCCTCTTTGGTCCCTTGGGATTCCTTGTCTCCCGCCCATCAGACGTTTCTCCCGGACAAGCACCCTGATGCTGGTAAGGGTGCGACTGACGGTGCAGTTTGCGACTTGTGCGTTCCCTCCGCACGCCGCAATTCTTTTTTCAGTGCCCAGAGTTAGGTGGCGCGTCGTCAGCCCCACTATCATTGGATTCAGGGCTGCAGCTGCCTTCGGCTCCTGTAGGAGGGTGTTTAGGTGCCACTTCTGTGCCAACGCAGTCAGTGGATTCTCAGTTGCAGCCGACTTCACCCTCTCTGGTGGAGTCTTTGGGTGCTGCCACAAAGTCTGCTGCTCAGACATCAGAGTTAACTGGTCAAAGGGTTGGCGTGAAACCCTCTCGCCCTGATACTTTAACAAGGGCAAAGCACCGGCGTGTGCTGAAGACTGTTTCAAGGGCAGCCAGGGCTTGGGGTTTGGAAAGTACGGCTTTGCTTTGTTGCAGCACGAAGAAGCAATTTTCAATCAAGTTGAGTAGTCTGAGGCAGGTCATAAATTGCATCCAACGGGAGTTGAACCATTGTCCTTTTGGACACCACCCAATCGACCACTAGGGTATTGCCTATCTTTGACATGTAATGGCTCAGGGATAGCATACAGACTTTTTGTTGATTTTTGCCCCGAACATTCAGGGTCTTTTTGGGTTTCTACATGATTCAAGGTGCGCAGCAACCGAAAAAGAAGGTGTGTCTAGGCCCTGAAACTGAGACCAAGGTCTCTGGTGAGCGTGGGTTGGGGGCACGGGGGGGGGGGGGTCCAGGTCTGCGACACCCCCCAGTCCCCCCCCGGGTTTTGAGAGATAGTGGTGTTGGGGCCATGGCGCCAACGGCGCATGCTTCCCTTTCATCAAACCATCCATGTTTTGAGCGCCGGATTAGCAAGCTGAGGCGCTCAACAAACGTCGTTTGTTGCAAAGTGAAAGATCACCACAACCACTGTGGACACACCTACCCATCTGCAGCCCCTGCTTCACAACAGCCACCAGCAGCTTCTCCAAACCCGCCCCAGACACACATCCCCCCTGGAGGTATGCATGCGGTAGTAGTGGGTCGTGCGTCCCCCCCCCCCCCCACCTTGGGACCCCCCCCCCGGGCGAACCCCCCACACACACCCTCCGCCCCCCCCCAAGACCCTCTAGCCGACCCCCCCCCCCCCCAACTGCCCACTCGCCCCCCCCCCCCGGCCCTGGTTTTAACAGATAGCCTGGGGGCCGTCGCATCAGGATAGGTTGTAACCGCCCACCCATGGTTGGGGGGGAGGGGGCGGTGCTGAGCGACATTGGAGTGTGGGCGGTGAAGAGCGACGTGGGAGTGTGGTGTTGTGCGGTGGAAGTCTAGAAGAGCGATGTTGGAACGTGTGTGGGGCTGGTTAAGAGCATTGTTGGAGAGTCCTTTTTACGATACATCCCGGACCGAGCAGGACACATCCTAGACACACCGGGATACCATCAGACAAACTGGGACAGTTGGTATGTCCCGATTGCACCGAGATGTATTCAGAACATTCAACATATCTCACAGAAGCACTAGGATGTACTTTGATGGTTTCTGGAAGCAGCGCGGTGGGGGTGTGGCGCAGGGGGGGGGGAAATATGCGATTCGCATTTTCCCGCATTTTCCGCATTTTTTTTTCGCATTTTTTGGGCAGGTCCCTTAGTGTAATGTTCAAGAGGAAACATTCTAGTGGCATTGTTTTGTAGTCAGTTAGTTGTGAAGAACAATGGGTTTTGTGGGTGCCAGAGGCGCCGGAGATTTTTTTTAGGCAGATGGCAGGGGGAAATTTTTTTGTTTGACCCTATGTGTCTGTGCTCAAAATACTCAGAATTTTGTGAAGAATTCAAAAATGGATGAACAACACAAAAAAGGACATTGACCCCGACCCGACCTCCGGGTCGGACCTTCGCTGATGGGAGCCTGAGTTGATGGGCAAATTTTTTTGGAAAAATGTTTTCCCCAGTTGTGTATATTCAAAATGAACAGCATGTCATGGGGATCATTTTGAGGTATGTATGTTGGGGTATCCCCTTCCCCCCGGGGAGCCCGGCGGTTTGGGTCAATGGGGGAGCACCTGATGCGGCGCGGAGATTCAGCGGTGTGGCCTGACCAAGCAGCTGCAGCTTCTGCCCCTAGCGGTTTTGAGCCTAGTCCATGATATTCTTGAGTTGAATTACTGCACTAAGTTGTTCCATCGAACCGTCCATGCTTTGAGCGCCCAATTGTGCAAGACGAGACGAAACATAGGGGTTTCGAGGGGCAAACACCATTCTAACAAAACCGCATTTTCTATCGCATTTTTTGCCGCATTTTCCGCATTTTCCCGCATTTTTCCGCATTTTTTGCCAATCCCGGCGACCGCATTCCCCCCCCCCCCTGTGTGGCGCGGTGAACAACGATGTGGGAGTGTGTTGGGGGGTTGCAACGGCGATGCTGGCGTGTGTGTTTGTATGTGTGTGTGTGTGTGTGTGTGTGTGTGTTGCTGCTTACAAGCGATGTGGAAGGGTGTTTTGGGGGTTCAGGAGCAAATGTGTGTATGTGTGTGTGTGTGTGTTTCTGAGTGTCTGTTTTTTTTCGAAAGGCGCCTATTGGCGTTAGACATGTATTTTGTTTGACGCCAGCTGAGGAGGATTCACACTCAGCCACTATTGTTGTGCTGTCCTTCGCAATTGTGTGTCTGTGTTTGTGTGAGCGGTGAAGAGCAATGTGGGAGTTTGTGCTTGTCTGGGAGGTTGGGGGGTGGTGGTGGGAGGGCAAAGAGAAGTATGGGACTGTGTGGGATAGTGGCAAACAGAAGTATGGGACTGTGTGGGATAGTCAATGGGTGTGTGTGTGTTTCTTGGGGTGATGAAGAGCAACGTAGGATTGTTTAGTCCGGTGAAGGGCGGTTGGGGTGCGTGTTTTTTTTCAGAGGGGTGTAGGGTGATGTAGGGCTGTGTGGGGCGGTCAAGAAAAATGTGGGAGCGCTCGGAGCAATGAGCAGTGATGTAGGATTGGGGTTCTGAAGAGCACCTACTGCGGGTCTGCCGCAAAGGATGGGTGCAAAAATGCCTTTTCATGCTTTACTGAGAGGATGTTCTGCTACTGGACTTGAGTTGCACCCATGTGATGTACTTATGGCAGTGAATTTTATTTTTAATTTTTGGTGAACTTTGAGGTTAGATGCCAGAGTCTAAAGCCCAGGCGTTAGACAAGAAGCGCCCAGTCGCGAAAATGGGCTTTCAACGTTGGAATAAAAGGATCCGGGGTGATTGCTTGGCAAGATGAGCATCTGCACTTACTATGGAGTGGCAATAGGCCGAAAAAATGTATCTGAGATGTTGGGGGCATGGCGACTTTCTTGCAAGTTGGTCTCGAGCCTTAGAGAATGCTAGATTTGGTGGTCGCGAGGGAAGATGCGGCTTCAGTCAAATATGATCCCTTTGCCATGAAATTCAAACCAAATAATACTCAGGTGGGAGGCGGCAACCCGGCATGGGCTCTGCACGTAGTCGAATGACTTCAAGAATTGGCTGATTTACCGCGCAAGTTCGATGCCCAAGCGTCCGACCACATCCAAGTCCAAGTCGGGAAAGAAGGAGTAACCCCCCCCCCCCCAACACACACACACCTATAACCCCCCGGGCCGTTTTGCGCGCTGTTCAGGCCAAGGACCGTTGCAGCAAATTTGCGGCGCGGGGCTGGGGATCGTTGGTAGCCACCTGGACCATGGCGCAAGCAGCCGAACCGGTCGAGGACCTTCTGGTCTGCACATCAACAATATTGGTGACAACGTATTGTTGGCGCATCAAGGAGACGGCGTCCATCATAGTTCAGGACGGGGACCCCACACCGGCCACTCTCTGCTAGTTCGACAAGAAAACACACCAGTGCTAGATCACTCGCCCTGCCGGTACCTACATCGTCCGTCTCATGGGGTTTGCGAGAGCCGCATCGCTTAGACTCGGGCACAAACCCCTTCAACCCGGTCTGCACTGATGTAGTTTGCTATTGCATTGAGTTTTGATCGCTTAGGTGCTATGTCCTTGCAAAACTAGACTGAAGATGAGGAACCTTCCAACCCAAAGTCAAGTGACAAGAGCTAGTAGAGCATCGAGGCAGAGCCACATATGCCGACAGATGCCAACCATCTACTCCAAGCGGCAGCTACCCAGCAAGACATGTTGGTCATGCACACACACCAAGTTGCAATCATGTGGTGGAAGGTTGTTGGGGAGTGAAGAGCGATGTCAAAATGCTGTGTGTTGGGGGATTGGGGGGGTCAAGAGCCATGGGGGAGTTTGTCAAGGAAGAGCGATGTTGGCGTGTGTGTTTGGAGGGGGCGGGGGAGGGGGGAGAGCGGTGTGGGAGTGTGTGGGGCAATGAAGAGCTATGTGAGAGTGTGCAGGGGTGGGGGGGATGGGGGCATGTATATGTTATTGCAAAGCAGCATAAATCTCATGGTACTCAATGACAACTATCACCGCAATGCAAGCCACAAATCGCACGGCATTTAGCGCGCGTCTTGGTACCTTTTTCAATATACATTCCACACATTTATTGCACATGTTGATACAATTCATTGTGCATCACTACCCGCATTAAGTGTACGTTTGGTTGCTATAGAGGGTGCACATCTCAGTGCACACCTAAGGTTACATTGTACCACATTGCTTAGTGCACAATTGTGTGCACATTTTGCGAGTTTTCCTTGATGTGCATGTCACATTACATATCCACTCGGTGTATTCGGTATGGACGGGTTTTGGGCCTTTCTCATTGCACCAAGCACATATTACCGCATTACATAGTGCATTCTCAATGCACATCCATGCACCGCACCTTTGATTATAATGCATTCATGCACATGCCAAGGCGTGCACATGCCATGGCAGTGGTGCACACTACGACGGTGCATAGTGCACTATGTATTGCAATGCACACTGCAAATCATATCGTGCATGCATTCCACTACAGGCGGAGAGTGGGCATTATGGCCTAACCAAGCACCATCAAGTACTATTTTGGGGACACTTGTCTAGGGGCACCAAGAGTCGGTGCGTTAAGATGAGCACTATACTGTGCAATGTAAAGTGCATGGAGTGCACGTGCACTAAGATGTACAATGGGCATTGCGGTTTGATGTGGATTTCGTTCCTTGAGATGTGCACCCAACATGGCCATAAGATGTGCACTTAGTGCCCAGCAATAGATGGGTGTCTTTGAGCGTCATGGGCAAGCGGCCCGTGAACAAAAGTAAACGTTGTTGAGGAGGCAACCTCTTGTCATACATCACAAATGATTTTTCACCTACCAATGCCCATCTTCCATGAAGGGGCATGGAAATACCAAGCGCCTAACCCACACACTATTTACTCCAAAAAATGAGTTCCTTCTCCTCAATGCCTTTGAGATGGTTCAACTCATCAACATTGCACTTATGCTATGTTCGACGTACCGCAGCCTTTTCACCTCCAGTGTACAAAGAGCACATAAACTCGAGCTTGGCAACTTACGTCAACCCGTCTGAGTGGGAGCATCTTCCTCATCGTGACCAAGCAGGCCAGCACGAGGACAACAACGTAACAACATCAGACCGTACAATTACACCTTTCCTCGGCCCCCGGACCAAACCACCTTGCTGTGTGCTGTCCGTTGTGCATCCGCTTAAGTTGCCAACAAAAAGAATTGTGCGTAGTAGGTCTACTACGTCTGTTACAAGGAAGTGAACGAAAAGGAACCCCACACCTAAGAGCGGGCAGAAAGTCGTCCTTGGTTCGGTATGTTTAAGGTGATGAACGGCGTTACATCCATAATGTTTGAACGAAGCCACACTTGTGCACCATCCTAGCATCAAAGATAGAGGCTTGACCCGCAAGTGAGTCAGCACATGCAACAACAAGTAACAATAGGAGAGTGCCGAGGACGGGAGCCTTGCCAATCTCCATAGCCCGGCTCATCACTGTAGATAGTCCGGGAAAACTACAGCCCATGTGGCAGACTGCAACTTGGTGGTGAAGGCCTTCAAAGGGTGGCGACACCAATGCAATAGGTCTCGATGTGCTACTATGTGAGCACTAGGTGGGGTGTACAAATGGACACTTGGCCAAAATAATGAGCCATGGCTCATTCTTTTGGAAAAGCGGTCACACACAAGGGAGTATTCCCAGGTTCGGCCGAAAGAATGAGCCATGACTCGTTCTTTTTTTAGTTTTTCACAAGGGCCCCATACATGCTGCGAAGACGCGCAGTCGGTCAAATTTGCTTGCATTATTATCAGCCGTGTCCAGAGTACAGGACCACATGTCGCATGTACTCCTTGTACTCGTCGGTAAAAAGATACCGTGTAGTTTAATGAAGATGATTTATGGTTCCTCATACCATGAGTACAATGTTGGTCACAAGCTTTGTTGAATGCCCCTAGGGTTCGGCATATGGCACCCATACAATTACATTGTTTTTGTCGCATACTACCTGTTTTTTCCCTTGATATTGGCTTTTGGCCAACGTATTGTGGCAATTGATACCCTTGTCTACACGTTCCCCAAGCTGATTTCACCAACCGTGTGTTCGCATAATTTTTGGTTGCTCCCGCAAACCACAAGGGGCAGGCTGGGGTCAGCCCCCCCAGACCCCCCCCTCTCCTCTCTCAGCCGCACCTGCGGGCGCGGACGGGGGAGCGCACAGCCCGAGATCTGGGCAGGGTTGCTCCTAGGAGGATCCCACATAAGATGGAGGCCCAGGTCCTTCCGTCGCGCCACGATACGCTGGGGGGCAGTGGGGGGGTAAGGGCCTTATGTATCTGTATACAACTGTATACAGATGAGCTCTCACCCACTAACTCCCTAATCCCCTCAATCGCACTAGCGTCCAGGACTTGAAAAGGCAGATGTCTCCTCTCTTCTAATACAGCCCTGGCACGTCCCCGTAGAAGCACCCAGGGATCCGGAGGTGCGGCGCATTCCCCACCACTTGTCTGTAGGGTGCCTGCCCTGCATTGAAGTCCGGCTGGACATCTACACCGGGCACTGGCCGAGGTCACTGATATGGATCTTGACGCTGAACGGCAGATTCATCGCAGACGACACAGATGGCTATCCCCTCGACTACACCATTTACCGGCCAAGCTTTTGTTTGAAAGGTGGGGTCTACGAACTGAACACTCGACAAGGGGGAGGCGGTGGTCAGGAGTACAATGAAGCGTGGCTACATTCCAAAGTGGATGTTGTGCGGCCCAGTCCCACTCTGGATGGGGCCGGCGATACCTCTCTTCTACGCATTGAACAGTACTGCTGCCGGGACGGGCGGTGGCAGTTCACTGTGCCAGGCATGTCCGTGAGTTTGCATGTCAGCGTTAGGAATTTGCTGTGCGTTCCGTTCGATTGGTGTGAACAATTCTTTAGTAAAGAGCAAAAAAAAAAAAAGAAACACCACCAAAAACACACCCAGGCCCCAGAACACGGGCTTAGAACCCAGAATTTTTGTTCCAGTGAAAAAACCCAGCATTGCTGTCGGTTGCCCCTCAAGTGCCGTCCCGTTGTGTGCCCAACTAATGAGGGTTCTCCAGTAAAACCGATTGAGAGGCAATGTTTTTATAAAACCGTTTTACCAAGTCAAAAATTTACAGGATAAACAATTTCTTACTGGGCACTGATACCTGGTCAAAGAATTTTTGTTTCCTACAAGGTTTCGGTATGTAGTGAAACATTTATGGCTCGGTTTTGTTCAGCGGCGGTGGCGGGGGGGGGGGGTTGACCTGCATGCGAACCCTCCCACCAGCCCCTGAGGTTTAAGCGATAGTGGTGCTGGTGTCATGGCACCGAAAATGCATGCTTAGTTGCACGCTTATTCCTTTGGTGTCACCCGACATGCTTCTACTCAATGTACTCAGAATGTCATGCCAAATTCACATGTGAAACCATTGGGTGCACTCTCCACGTCCAAATGCTGCATACCGCCAACCCTACCCCTAACCCTGAGGACGTCGCATGACGGAGGACCGCAGGTACATTCGAAAAAAGATGTCCACATCATCTGCAACTCCTGGTTATGGTTCGGCCCTAATCATGACTGAATACTGGGACCGACCTGGTGAGGACATGAACAAGGCACACAGGCAGCAAACCGCACACTTTGTCTGAGCCTGTCTTTCTAGCCCACACATTAGGAGGGTTACTGTGTGCCCCCAAACCGGCAAAATCATGCACCAGCATCGTAGGTGGTCAGGGTGCACTTGTGCAAAGGGGCAGCTTTGACCCCTTTTGCACCCTATCGCAGTGCTCAAACAGCCATTTTCAAGCCTTTTTAGGATATTAGGGGGCCCAAATGGATAACCACAACATTTTAACGTGTTCGCACATTCGAAGAGGCATAGGATGCTTTTTGGAAACCTGTGTGTTTCACCCCTTTGGGACCAGTCCATTTTCAGGGCTTCTTGAAACTTCGGAAGGGCCAAAGTGGGTCACCAGGGGCTGAAAACGGGCCAAAACGATTTGTAGGAGCATCCCAGGCAGTCTAGAAACAAGTTTGGCAAAAGTCATTTTGGACCTTTTTGTGACCCACTGGTGACCCTGGTAGCCCTACCCTTGCATGCACTCTGGGGTGCCAATGGGGCATTGGAGGGGGTAGACGGCGTAGAAATAGCTTGCAACTATTTCCAGTCATCTTTATTCATCACCACAAGGGTGCCCAAGGCCATACATGGCAGCCTTACGCATCAAACAAAGGGGACACTGAACAGTAGTAGGCGAAAAAGGCGGATTTGGCCATTTTGAGCCACAAAAGGGTTATTGAGTCAGCCCAAAAGCTTACCACACGGTGCCCTGGCTTGCATAACACTACACGACCCTGTTGAATGCTTTGCCATTGGGCTGTGTAACACCATAACGGAACCCGCACAACCGGGAGGGGGGGGGCGCCGATCCGCCCCCCCCCCCCCCCCGCACCACCAACCGCCGGAGACAACTCCGAGCCTCCCTCACTTAGAGGCCCAGATAGCCTCCGTCTAAGGCCATCTGACCCCTCGGTGGACGCGCCATCGGCATCTTCGCCCTGCCCTCTTTTTGTGGTTTTCACCCTACTTGGGTGTTTTTTTTGGGGGGGGGTCCCAAGGGGGCTGGGGCACAACCTGCAGTTTTCAAGCCTCTGCAGCTCAAAAATGGAAACTTCCGAAACTGATTTTTCATAATGATCACATTCCACAATGACCAAATCTCCCATGTAAAGCAAGTTTTAGACCTTATTCATGTGCTTTTCATCCTATTTGGGTGTTTGGACGGGGGCAAGGGGATGGGGCACAACCTGCTTGTGTAGTTTTCCACTCTCGGCAGCTCAAAAATGGAAATTTTCCAACCCAATGTTTTTGATGTTCTGACCATTCATAATGATCAAATATACTACGTAAACCATGTTTTAGACCCTCTATTTGTGTTTTTCACCCTATATGTGTGTGGAAGGGGTGATGGGGGGCTTCTGAATGACTTCGTGACTAGCTACCTGATTGACTGACTGTGCTCCCTCCCTCTTTGAGGAGTATTGCCGACAGGCAACAGAATTTTGTGTGATTGTACTTCACACCTACAGGTACCATCCACCAAAGTTTAGGCAAGTCTGACCCGCCATGAAGGAGTTGTGTGTTTTGGCCACTTTGTGCTGCTGCTTGATGCTTGCTAGAAAGGGTAGCCCCACCTTACACCTTAAAAAGGGTTATTAAACCTTATTGGTTACACCGGCATTGTGACCTTAACCCTAATTTTGGGGCCGACCCCCTTTTTTCACTCTTCTTTTGTCCCAAATTGGCTCATTTCTTGACTGAATTTGGCCAATGTGAACCCCATTCTTTGGGTGACGTGGAAGGATAGTAGACTTGAATGATGGCCTGCATCTGTGGGACGGGGACCGCAATTGTACCGTGAGTTTGCCACAATTTGGTGCAATGTTTTCGGGGAGCATACCCCCCCAAAAACAGAGCAAAGAGGCGGGGCTAAGGCGCAGATTGGGTCTGTGTGAGTTGCGTGAGGTGTGATCTGGGCAGGAGCACCACCTGACCCCAGCCCAAATCCTGCCCCCATTTCCTCTTGGGCACAGCTTTACGCACTGCTGTGACTAGTGCGCCCTGGTGAGGGGACCGCACTTCCCCTCGACGCCCCGTCGAATACAGCACGCCTGTGTCACGTAGATGCGACGTGCACTCCAACGTTCACCCTGACGCCGCTCGGGACCTCCACCCCAATGCCTACTGCGACCTTGCTCCCGACGGTCACTGCATTGCCAACAGCCACACTGACGACAATGCCTACTGGAACGCGGACATGGACTGCCACGAGCTCTGTGACATATTCCCCAAGTATTCCTTGCAGCCCATTTCTCTGCCATCTGTTCCTGATCCGCATGAAGTTTTGAGCACTCAGAACTGGGTGTTGGTACTTCCACAGACAATACCTGGTCCAGCTCCACAGGGGTTTGCAGGGTGGGCCAAGCAACGCCTGAGCTTTGGGTAAGCCAGGGGGGGGGGGGGGGGGCTGCATGTCCAGTCAGGGGGAGACGCACCATGATACGGGAATGCTACTGGGGCATCTGGGTACCCCTCCATGTCCTGATTACTGGGGAGTGCGTGGGCAGCGTGGGTGTGATATGTGATGCCGTGAAGCCTTCGTCGGGCCGGTAGTGACACCCCCTCCTCTTCTGGCTTCTGGCCAGACTTTATTCTTAAAGATCACCTGGATTTTGGCCGCGCTAGTCTGACCATTGGTTAGAAGGAGAGCATGACCCCCGCTCCTTTTTCTTGGGATTGCCAACCCCCTCCTCCCTCGCCCCAATTGAAAAAGCCATGGTGCAGCCAGGGGGGGGGTGCTTACGTGTGAGGCCAGCCGGGGGGGGGGGGGGGGCGAGCACGGAAGGAAAGAGCACGGTGTCACCGGACACTGTGTTCTCTGTAGGTGGGCGTTGGCCGCTGGACTTCATTACAGTACCTGGACTGAGTACTGCCATATATACCTCGCATCATCTGCAACTCTCTTTCCAGACCGAAAGGCGCCTATGGTACCACTGATGAGGATTTTTTTGTGCTGACGTGTGCTTGCTCTTGTGACTAGCACACCACACGACTCCAAACGGGGGGGCGACTCCCTGGGTCCTAGGACGCCAACTAACCCCCCCCCCCCCCCTAGGGGCCTCCGGCCAACAGTTCATTGCCAAAGGTGCCGCCCCGAGGCGTCCATGGGCACGCGACGCTCCATGGGCACCAAAGGTGCCCGAAGGAAAATCTTGTCCACTTTGCACCCCAACACTATCCTTAAACCCAACCCTGACCGTAACACCCAACCCCGTGCCTAGTCCTAATCCTATTGGCGTCCAAGACCCCCCCCGTGGAGGCGCCAGACACCCCCACTCCCACCCCCTGCTTGACCCGCTGGGTGGTGAGGGACGTGGGGAGCAGGTGTGGCCAGAAACAAAGCGGGAGCACCTGACGCGGCGCGCGCACGGTGCGGAGATTTAGCGGTGTGGCCTGACCAAGCGGCTGTAGCTTCTGCCCCTAGCGGTTTTGAGCCTAGTCCGTGATACTCTTGAGTTGAACTACTGCACTAAGTTGTTCCATCGAACCGTCCATGCTTTGAGCGCCAGATCTCACAAGACGGGGCGCTATACAAATGTCATTTGTTGCTCTTTGAAGACCCCGCCCCCAAAACTCAGCCCCAGTATGAGGTAGCGGTCTGTGTGGGGTGAAACAAGCCGGTGGCCCACGATACTATCGGGCCCAATGGTCGTTTCAGTGGTGTACATCGCTTTGAACATCCCGTGGGTACAACGGCATTGTACCGAACTGTGGAGGAAATCTCCTGGAAGGTACAGTATGTAATTATATGGCGCCGTTGTGTGGTACAGGAGGGATGTTTGCACAATTGCGGTACCCAAGGGTTATCTCTCCTTAGGCGGCATTTTGGGAGGTGTGTCAAAGCCAACCCCTTACTGGTAAACACGTTGGACAAGTAGCGCACGGCGCAGATACTCCCCCAAATGCGGACACGGGTCGTGGCCAAATTGCACCCTTGCCGGACCCCTGAACCACGCGAACGGTCCATCATGAAGAACAGGCAACAGTCCTTGTAGCCATGCTCATGGAGGGGACCCCTTTTGTTCAAGGCACCGTTGATGGTCTGTTCATCCTAAACCACCCACCCAAAAGGACCTTGGACCCCCCTCCCTGCCGCAAAACCCTCTCTTCCCCAACTGACCGTTGGCTGAAGGCCCCCTGGGAGGGGGGGGGAGCGGGGGTTCTAGGAGGGGCGATGGGGGGGGGGGGAGATTTGGGAGGGGCTTTGGGGGGGGGGTCCGGGAGGGTCCGTTGGAGGGGGGGGGTAGGCTCCCCTTACCTCCGCTTGCCCTCCCTCTAACCATAGCATCACCATAAACCTATCCCTAACCTTTCAAGCCAGCTGCTTCGGCCATGCCAGCCATGTTGATTGGGCTGAACAAGATCCCCTAAATTTCGTTCATGGCTGCTTTTGCCACATCATTGCTCTCCATTGTAGAACCCCACACTACCTCTGATCATAGCCTAGGGTTCGAGCTAGGGCTAGGGCTAGGGCTCTGCAATTCGAGGCACCAAACCCACCATTCGCACCAGACGTGTGCGGCTCAGCTTGACCCTCAGCACACCATTGGACGGATCCCCTTCACCGATTGTGTCTTGAGGGAGTCTCAAGCAGAGTACCCCTACAACAACCCCTCTACTGAGTTCACAAGAACACAAGGGTGTGGGGGCGCCTCACCAATACGACCGTAAGTATGTCATGGTGTGATCGTTACGCTGTGTAGGACCCACCATCGTGGATTACCACACAACAAAATGTGACCGGGTATTAGTGAACCCTTGGGGGAAGCAAAAGGGGGGCTATGGTTACAAAGAGAGGTCGGCGACTTCTTGGCCACAATGCTGCCATTGGCCGACACCCTAAATGGCCAAGACTCCCACCGCACACTTGATAATCCACTGGTGGTAGGAAGGGATGTGGAACCAAGGACTCCCTTAATGGGGACGCCATATCGCCTCGAAGAGAGGTTGTTAGAACAAGCACAGGCGCAGGCGTCGTGTACCCCCCCCCGTTTTGGGGCTGTTCGTGTCGCATACCCCAAGATATGATATCAAACGTCATGCCCCTTGTAAAATCACCATTTTGGGACAGAAAATGATCCCCTAATGAATTTTTCGATTTTGGACCCCCTTTCCCTGTGGTATCCGGGGACCCCATTTGGGGGCGGAGATGGGGGGGGTGGGGTCGGGGGGTGGGGGGTCAAAATTTCTTTGCATATTATGCCGTTTGTGGATTAGGACCTGGATTTTGAACGAAAAAATGTTTTTCTTGTCTATCCCCAACCCATGGCGGGTGACGAACACATATTAAAGAGGGTCTAGAACAAGGCGGTCCTTAAGGGACGAGATTTTTTTTTGTTAAGGACCGCCCTTAAGGACCGCCCCTAGAGGCCTTTGCGCGTGGCCCAACGTGGGCCATGTCTATCCCCCCTTTTGGGGGATCCCGGAGAAAGCAGGGGTTATGTAGCAATTCTGCCCTCTTTTGGGCGCCCGAAAATTTTGTCCCCTTTGCTTGGGACCCCCGAGAATGTAGGGGTTAGGTAGCATTTCCGCCCACTTGTGGGCCCCCAAGAAGGCGGGGGTGAGGTAGCCAATTTTGAATTTGAGGTAGCCACTTTTGGTCATAGCTTTTGAGCGCCAAATATCGCAAGACAGGGCGCCATACAAATGTCGTTTGTTGCAAAGTGCAGATCCTGCATTCGGAGCAAAACCCCGGCCTAAGTGCAGCGCCAAATTCTTTCTGGGGCGAACGTGCTGTGTTCTTTCTTTGTTTCTTGTTTCTCTTTCCCACGCTTGTTTGCGTGCCCCTTGAGTTGGCGTTAGGGACTCGCAGTCCACGCTTTTTTGCGTGGCCCCTCAAGTTGGGGTTAGGGAGTCTCAATCCAACTTTGTTGCGTGACCCCTGAAGTTGGGGTTAGGGACTCACAATTCACGCTTTGTTGCGTGGCCCCTTGAGTTGGGGTTAGGGACTCACGATCCACGCTTCATTGCGTGGCCCCTCGAGTTGGGGTTGGGGACTCACACTCCACGCTTTATTGCGCGCCCCCTTGAGTTGGGGTTAGGGACTCACAATCCATGCTTTGTTGCGTGGCCCCTTGAGTTGGAGTCGGGGACTCACAATCCACGCTTTGATGCGTGGCCCCTGGAGTTGGGGAAAGGGACTCACAATCCACGCTTTATTGCGTGGCCCCTCAAGTTTGGGTTGGGGACTCACAATCCACGCTTTGTTGTGTGGCCCTTTGATTTGGGGTTAGGGACTCACAATCCACGCTTTGTTGCGTGGCCCCTTGAGTTGGGGTTAGGGACTCACAATCCACGCTTAGCCCCTTGAGTTGAGGTTAGGGACTCACAATCCACGCTTTATTACGTGGCCCCTTGGGTTGGGGTTAGGGGCTCACAATCCACGCTTTGTCGTGTGGTCCATGGAGTTCTGGTTAGGAACGCACAATCCACGCTTGGCCCCTTGAGTTGGGGTTAGGGACTCACAATCCACGCTTGGCCCCTTGAGTTGGGGTTAGGGACTCACGATCCACTCTTTTTTGCGTGGCCCCTTGAGTTGGGGTGAGGGACTCCCATTCCACGCTACGTTGGGTGGCCCCTTGAGTTGTGTTTGGGGACCCTCAATCCATGCTTTGTTGCGTGCCCCCTCGGGTTGGGGTTAGGGGCTCACAATCCACGCTTTGTTGCGTGGCCCGTCGAGTTGGGGTTAGGGACTCACAATCCACACTTTGTTGTGTGGCCCCTCGAGTTGGGGTTGGGGACTCACACTCCACGCTTTATTGCGCGCCCCCTTGAGTTGCGGTTAGGGACTCACAATCCACACTTAGCCCCTTGAGTTGAGGTGAGGGACTCACAATCCACCCTTTGTTGTGTGGTCCCTGGAGTTCTGGTTAGAAACGCACAATCCAGGCTTGCCCCTTGAGTTGGGGTTAGGGAGCCTCAATCCAACTTTGTTGCGTGACCCTTGAAGTTGGGGTTAGGGACTCACAATCCACGCTTTGTTGCGTGGCCCCTTGAGTTGGGGTTAGGGTCTCACAATCCACACTTTGTTGCGTGGCCCCTCGAGTTGGGGTTGGGGACTCACACTCCACGCTTTATTGCGCGCCCCCTTGAGTTGGGGTTAGGGACTCACAATCCACGCTTAGCCCCTGGAGTTGAGGTTAGGGACTCACAATCCACGCTTTATTGCGTGGCCCCCTTGAGTTGGGGTTAGGGACTCACAATCCACGCTTTGTTGTGTGGTCCATGGAGTTCTGGTTAGGAACGCACAATCCACGCTTGGCCCCTTGAGTTGGGGTTAGGGACTCACAATCCACGCTTGGCCCCTTGAGTTGGGGTTAGGGACTCACAATCCACGCTTGGCCCCTTGAGTTGGGGTTAGGGACTCACAATCCACGCTTTGTTGTGTGGTCCATGGAGTTCTGGTTGGGGACTCACAATCCACGCTTGGCCCCTTGAGTAGGGGTTAGGGACTCACAATCCACGCTTGGCCCCTTGAGTTGGGGTTAGGGACTCACAATCCACGCTTGGCCCCTTGAGTTGGGGTTAGAGACTCACAATCCCCGCTTGGCCCCTTGAGTTGGGGATAGGGACTCACAATCCACGCTTGGCCCCTTGAGTTGGGGTTAGGGACTCACAATCCACGCTTTATTGCTTGCCCCCTTGAGTTGGGGTTAGGGACTCACAATCCACGCTTTGTTGTGTGGTCCATGGAGTTCTGGTTAGGAATGCACAATCCACGCTTGGCCCCTTGAGTTGGGGTTAGGGACTCACAATCCACGCTTGGCGCCTTGAGTTGGGGTTAGGGACTCACAATCCACGCTTGGCCCCTTGAGTAGGGGTTAGGCACTCACAATCCACGCTTGGCCCCTTGAGTTGGGGTTATGGACTCACAATCCACGCTTTGTTGCGTGACCCTTGAAGTTGGGGTTAGGGACTCACAATCCACGCTTTGTTGTGTGGCCCCTCAAGTTGGGGTTAGGGTCTCACAATCCACACTTTGTTGCGTGGCCCCTCGAGTTGGGGTTGGGGACTCACACTCCACGCTTTATTGCGCGCCCCCTTGAGTTGGGGTTAGGGACTCACAATCCACGCTTAGCCCCTGGAGTTGAGGTTAGGGACTCACAATCTACGCTTTGTTGTGTGGTCCCTGGAGTTCTGGTTAGGAACGCACAATCCACGCTTGGCCCCTTGAGTTGGGGTCAGGGACTCACAATCCACGCTTGGCCCCTTGAGTTGGGGTTAGGGACTCACAATCCACGCTTGGCCCCTTGAGTTGGGGTTAGGGACTCACAATCCACGCTTGGCCCCTTGAGTTGGGGTTAGGCACTCACAATCCACGCTTGGCCCCTTGAGTTGGGGTTAGGGACTCACCATCCACGCTTTATTGCGTGCCCCCCTTGAGTTGGGGTTAGGAACTCACAATCCACGCTTTGTTGTGTGGTCCATGGAGTTCTGGTTAGGAACGCACAATCCACGCTTGGCCCCTTGAGTTGGGGTTAGGGACTCACAATCCACGCTTGGCCCCTTGAGTTGGGGTTAGGGACTCACAATCCACGCTTGGCCCCTTGAGTTGGGGTTAGGGACTCACAATCCACGCTTGGCCCCTTGAGTTGGGGTTAGGCACTCACAATCCACGCTTGGCCCCTTGAGTTGGGGTTAGGGACTCACAATCCACGCTTTGTTGTGTGGTCCATGGAGTTCTGGTTAGGGACTCACAATCCACGCTTGGCCCCTTGAGTTGGGGTTAGGGACTCACAATCCACGCTTGGCCCCTTGAGTTGGGGTTAGGGACTCACAATCCACGCTTGGCCCCTTGACTTGGGGTTAGGGACTCACAATCCCCGCTTGGCCCCTTGAGCTGGGGTTAGGGACTCACAATCCACGCTTGGCCCCTTGAGTTGGGGTTAGGGACTCACAATCCACGCTTTGTTGTGTGGTCCATGGAGTTCTGGTTAGGAACGCACAATCCACGCTTGGCCCCTTGAGTTGGGGTTAGGGACTCACAATCCACGCTTGGCCCCTTGAGTTGGGGTTAGGGACTCACAATCCACGCTTGGCCCCTTGAGTTGGGGTTAGGGACTCACAATCCACGCTTGGCCCCTTGATTTGGGGTTAGGCACTCACAATCCACGCTTTATTGCGTGGCCCCCTTGAGTTGGGGTTAGGGACTCACAATCCACGCTTTGTTGTGTGGTCCATGGAGTTCTGGTTAGGAACACACAATCCACGCTTGGCCCCTTGAGTTCTGGTTAGGGACTCACAATCCACGCTTGGCCCCTTGAGTTGGGGTTAGGGACTCACAATCCACGCTTTGTTGTGTGGTCCATGGAGTTCTGCTTAGCAAAGCACAATCCACGCACGGCCCCTTGAGTTGGGGTTAGGGACTCACAATCCACGCTTGGCCCCTTGAGTTGGGGTTAGGGACTCACAATCCACGCTTGGCCCCTTGAGTTGGGGTTAGGGACTCACAATCCACGCTTGGCCCCTTGAGTTGGGGTTACGGACTCACAATCCACGCTTTGTTGTGTGGTCCATGGAGTTCTGCTTAGCAAAGCACAATCCACGCTTGGCCCCTTGAGTTGGGGTTAGGGACTCACAATCCACGCTTGGCCCCTTGAGTTGGGGTTAGGGACTCACAATCCACGCTTGGCCCCTTGAGTTGGGGTTAGGCACTCACAATCCACGCTTGGCCCCTTGAGTTGGGGTTATGGACTCACAATCCACGCTTTCTTGCATGCCCCCCTCAAGTTGGGGTTAGGGACTCACAATCCACGCTTTGTTGTGTGGTCCCTTGAAATCTGGTTAGGAACGCACAATCCACGCTTGGCCCCTTGAGTTGGGGTTAGGGACTCACAATCCACGCTTGGCCCCTTGAGTTGGGGTTAGGGACTCACAATCCACGCTTGCCCCCTTGAGTTGGGGTTAGGGACTCACAATCCTTGCTTTGTTGTGTGGTCCCTGGAGTTCTGGTTAGGAACGCACAATCCACGCTTGGCCCCTTGAGTTGGGGTTAGGGACTCACAATCCACGCTTGGCCCCTTGAGTTGGGGTTAGGGACTCACAATCCACGCTTTATTGCGTGGCCCCTCAAGTTGGGGTCGGGGACTCTCAATCCGCGCTTTGTTGTGTGGTTCCTGGACTTCTTGTTAGGACCGCACAATCCACGCTTCGCCCCTTGAGTTGGGGTTAGGGACTCCCAATCCACGCTCTGTTGCGTGGCTCCTCAAGTTGGGGTTAGGGACTCTCAATCCACGCTTTGTTGCGTGGCCCCTTGAGTTGGGGTTAGACACTCTCAATCCAGGCCTTGTTGCGTGCCCCCTCGAGTTGGGGTTAGGGACTCCCATTCCACGCTTTGTTGCGTGGCCCCTCCATTTGGGGTTAGACACTCTCAATCCAGGCCTTGTTGCGTGCCCCCTCGAGTTGGGGTTAGGGACTCCCATTCCACGCTTTGTTGCGTGGCCCCTCCATTTGGGGTTAGACACTCTCAATCCAGGCCTTGTTGCGTGCCCCCTTGAGTTGGGGTTAGGGACTCACAATCCAGGCTTTGTTGCGTGGCTCCTCGAATTCGGGTTAGCGACTTACAATCCACGCTTTATTGTGTGGCCCCTTGAGTTGGGGTTAGGGACTCACAATCCACGCTTTGTTGCGTGGCCCCGCAAGTTGGGGTTAGGGGCTCATAATCCACGCTTTGTTGTGTGGCCCCTTGAGTTGGGATTAGGGACTCACAATGCACGCTTTGTTGCATGGTCCCTCAAGTTGGGGTTAGGGACTCACAATCCACACTTTGTTGCGTGGCCCCTCGAGTTGGGGTTAGGGACACACAATCCACACTTTGTTGCGTGGCCCCTCGAGTTGGAGTTAGGGGCTCACAATCCACGCTTTGTTGCATGGCCCCTTGAGTTGGGGTTAGGGGCTCACAATCCACGCTTTGTTGTGTGGTCCCTTGAGTTGGGGTTAGGAACTCACAATCCATGCTTTGTTGCGTGGCCCCTTGAGTTGGGGTTAAGGACTCACAATCCATGCTTTGTTGCGTGGCCCCTCGATTTGGGGTCTGTTTGTGGGACCAACACCGCTCGGCAGCGCCCTGTCGCCTCTGAGAATGGTGTGGCAAACCACGGGACATGGGCGTACCAGCCACGCGCTCCTAGGTGGAAGGGGTGTACAAACGTCGGAACGTACCACGTCACCGAGTAGTGCACGGGTACACGGTTGCAGCCTTCGGGACCAGAGAGCCAGTGAGCCCCCAGGTGATTGGGCGTCTCACAGGGCGTTCCGCGAGCCGGTGGGGCTGGGGCACGCGGTGAATGGGGCGAGCACAGGGCACAGGCAAGCGACCGGTGGTCGGTCTTGTGACCTATTGGGGTACCCGTGTGTGTTTGCGGGGGTGCGAAGTGATTGTGTTCTTTTCTCACAGCAGTCCCGGCGGTCTCTTCGGGCATTCGGCGAGCCAAGCAGGACTTGCTCTACCTAGTGTACCTTCTGTCACAGCAGTCCCGGCGTTACGGTGTCCTCCTCGGGCATTCGGCGAGCCAAGCTAGACTTCCCTTACCTCGCTTGCAGACGCCAACGGCGGGCTTTAACGGCAGCCGGCCGGCTCGGGTTGTTTACCTACAATAGTTAACCGGTGAGTGCGGTTGGCTCTGTGGGACCTTCCCATGCACAAGCGCTTGTTTTATTATTGCCAGATCGCAGCTGTCCCGGCGAGACGGTGCCCTCTTCGTGCATTTAGTGAGCAAGGGTGGACATATACTCTCTTGGTCACAAACAAATACTTGCACACTGTCGTCGCATGAGATGGGGGGCGTGCGCTGCGCAACAGTCCGAATGTTGGGGTTTAGGTAGCTCAGTGGTCATGTGGTTGACAGATGAACCAGAGACCCTGGGTTCGAACCCCGATGGGCAAAGGGGTGGAACACTCGGTATGACCCGGCACGGCGTGAGAGCACTCACTGGACATCCAACAGTTCCCCTCCGCGGCCCGTTTTGTTTCTCAGCCTTGAGCCATGCTGTGCTTTGGTGGCGCCTTAGTGTAGGGAGGGATCACAGTTACGCCGGAGTTCGGAGATCGCCCGAGCACTTTACCTTTCCCTTAACCCTCGAGTTGGGGTTGGGGACTCTCAATCTGGACTTTGTTGCGTGGCCCCTTGAGTTGGGATTAGGGACTCACAATCCACGCTTTGTTGTGTGGCCCCACGAGTTGGGGTTAAGGACTCACAATCCACGCTTTGTTGCGTGGCCCGTCGAGTTGGGGTTAGCGGCTCACAATCCACCCTTTGTTGCGTGGCCCCTGGAGTTGGGGTTGGGGACTCACAATCCACACTTCGTTGTGTGGTCCCTTGAGTTGGGGTTAGGGACTCTCAATCCACGCTTTGTTGTGTGGCCCCTTGTGTTGGGATTAGGGACTCACAATCCACGCTTTGTTGTGTGGTCCCTTGAGTTGGGGTTAGGGACTCTCAATCCACGCTTTGTTGCGTGGCCCCTTGAGTTGGGGTTAGGGACTCACAATCCACGCTTTGTTGTGTGGCCCCTCAAGTTGGGGTCAGGGACTCACAATCCACGCTTTGTTGCGTGCCCCCTTGAGTTGGGGTTAGGGACTCTCAATCCACGCTTTGTGGCGTGGCCCCTTGAGCTGGGGTTAGCGACTCTCAATCCGCGCTTTGTTGTGTGGTCCCTTGAGTTGGGGTTAGGGACTCACGATCCACGCCTTGTTGCGTGGCCGCTTGAGTTGGGGTTAGGGACTCACAATCCACGCTTTGTTTGGTGGCCCCTTGAGTTGGGGTTAGGGACTCACAATCCACGCTTTGTTGCGTGGTCCCTCGAGTTGGGGTTAGGGACTCACAATCCATGCTTTGTTGCGTGGCCCCTTGAGTTGGGGTTAGGGACTCACAATCCATGCTCTGCATTTATTCACCCTCACCATCCCCTTTTGACTTCCAAATATTGTGACATGTTTTACCCTCCCCTTATCATTTGCTGCAACGTGAACCTTTACTCCCAATATGGAGCCTTTGCCACCCATTTGTTTACGCACGATGTGCACGAGGTGCTGCCAGTCAGGATGTTTGTGCTAATGACTACCCAGACTGAGACAGAGGACAACTATGCTTGATTGAGTGCACTGGTGAATACTGCCACATCAAGGCACAACAATCTGGCAGGGGGTGGGGATTGCAGTCAGGGAGGTTTCAATCCAACTGCAAAAGAATGCCCGAAAATTGCGGAAATTTGCGGAAAGGTTGGAGAAAATTGCGGGGAAATTGCGGTGTTGTAACCATCACATCAACTTGCAGCACACGCTTGACACTGCTTTTGCTGCCGGAGATGCAGTACAAATTCGCACTGCATACACTAACATGGGACTGTCGCACCATGCTCGCAAATGGTATGATCGTGCAGTTGAGTGCTTTGAGGAGCAGGTCCTTTTCATCACTGACAAGCCCGAAGGGGAAGCATGCAATGATGCGGAACTGGAGGCGTTGTGCTTTGCCTATGGCTTGCTCTCCCAGCTTTATGGTGGATTGGTGCAAACTGAGCAGGCCACTGCATCGAACCGCCGGTGTAAGGAGGTGCAGATTGATGCATGTTTACAAGGATTGGATGAGTCTTTGGGCCCGACTGGGCCCGAAGGCGGCCATCAGGGAAAAGGGAATGTGCCTTCCTTCACATCGTTGTGAGACCAACTGATGACCAACACAGAGGGGATTGCACCCATCCTCTTGCAGTCGCCCAATCTTGCATGCGATGTTGGTTGGAGGGTATGATGTGGCTCAACAGGTCTTGCAGGTGCTGTTGGTCATCCTTGCACAGCCTGCCCCCAAGGTCTCCCAAAAGGGACTGATGGGCACCCTCGTTGCTGTTAGTCGGCTGCTCTGGACCGTCATTCGACTGGACGTCCACACAAAAGTAGAGCACAAGGTGATGAAGATGTCTATCCTGCTCCTGCAATTCTTAGTGCAGTGGATCCCGTCGGCCTTTGATGAGTTTAGTGGGCAGAATCCCTTCGTCACAAAAGTGCAGCTTTCGCTCAGTGCGGACACACGGTCACCGTCAATCCTCACGGACATGTCGAAATATGACTCCCCGGAGACTGACACGCTGACGTTCATATTTATGCCTTCGGACGACGACGATTTGTCAGACCCTGTGCAGACTGCTCTGCCCCCTTGACCACGTGTCGATTATGATGAGGGGGGTATCTGGAAGTGCAATGCCGCCACGCAGTACACGTGTAAGAGTCTGAGCGTATGGCGAAGCAAGTGGTGGGATGTATCCTGTGTATAGTCCTGGTGGTCCCCTTGGCCCTTGGTGAATTCCTGCGGGTTGTTTGCTATCTTGCACCTGCTTTTTGTCAGCGAAGGATGCTTGAAGACGACCCTACCCTCGCATTTTACAACATCCAACATGAGTCACCCAAACCCAAGGGTCAAGGACATTTTTGTCAAGATGCCTTCAGGGAAAACAATATCTCTTGACGTGGAGCTTTTCAGTAGCATCAAGGATGTCAAGGCAGCGTTCCAGGACAAGGAAGGCATTCTCCCTGACAGCAGCGGCTCATCTTCGCCAACAGGCAGCTGGAAGACGACCTTACCATCGCGGAGTACAGTATCGAACATCATTCAACATTGCACTTTGTCCACATCTTCAACAGTCGAGTCCTCCCTGAAGACAAGTACATTCATGTTGAGACAAAGTTTTTTTAGGAGGCAAGAGGATATGTCTCTACGTAGAGCTGTCCAGCCGCATCAAGGATGCCCAGGCAATGATTCAGAAAAGAGAAGGCATCCCCTCTGACTTGCTTGACGACGACCGCACCCTTGCGGAGTACAGTATTCCACATTATGCAACCTTGCACCTAATCGTAAGCCCAGCAGACTGCTCTACAGATGAAGATCCTGCATGAATAACATCGACATTCGTCACCACAAGGGCTGCACTGCACACCCCACGCGGTTCAAAACCACCTGTTGGCTGAATTGGAGCCATGCTATGGATGCATGGGACAACTTGGCTGGGCAGGTGAAGAATTGAATTGCATGACATTTTCTGCATGCCTCCTGAATGTGTCCATAGTTGTGTATGATAGATTTTCAGATAATGCAATTTTGATGGCTGGTGAAGCGATGCCTTACCACCAATCCCTGATACACTTGGACCAGCCACTCTACTGGGCTCTGTTATTCTGTGGCGGATCTCCCGTGCAACGCACCAAAAGAAACATTTACTGGGCCTCCGACTTAGACCGGTGACTGAGGGCAGGAGTACTGAACGAGAAGTGTGTAGGAGTGGGTGCAGCAGGGCAAGAGCGATGTCCCACCCTCCCACCCCCCCTTGCACAACCCCCAGACAATGGCCGGGCGAACCCGCCTCGCGGAGTGTAGACATGGACCGAGGCCCATGTCGGGAACCCCTCCTTGGCAGGAGAGGGTACAGAAAAAGGCCACTTTGGGGTGTGGCTCACTGCGCGTGGCCGTCAGCGAAGGGACACACAACCACCGACCCACAGGGTATACCAGGGGGACGCCTGCCTGGGCCCCGCAGAAACTGGCACACACGGAACACTGGGCTATAATTGGTGTACATAGCCTCTACGCACGGTGCGGACGAGAGCGGCAGATAGTGAGGTGACACGTCTGCGTGTATTTGACTTGTTTCGTTTGTCATCACAGGGTGCCTACTGCATGACATCCGCCAGTGCATGTGAACGGTTTGTGATAACAGTGCCTTTTTTGTCCTTGTCCAAATTAGTTAAAGGTCTTGCTCAGGTACATAGGGGGAGTTGCAGACGCGGTGCGCGCGCGTCGCGTATAGTGGGGGTGTACCAAGGGCCATCTGTAACGTCACCCCGAACACGTGCACTATATTTGGGGGACCTCAAAGGGACAGCATTTTGCGGGCTTCTCATGGGGGACCTTTTGCGTGCCATGTTATTCCGCGAAAGATTTGAGGGTTTCCGCGAAAGATGGAGGGTTTCCGTGAAAGATTGAGTCGTTCCGCGAAAGATGGAGGGTTTCCGTCAAAGATGGAGGGTTTCCGCGAAAGATTTGAGTCGTTCCGTCAAAGATGGAGGGGTTCCCTGAAAGATGGAGGGGTTCCGTGAAAGATTTGAGGGTTTCCGTGAAAGATGGAGGGGTTCCGTGAAAGATGGAGGGTTTCCGCGAAAGATGTAGGGTTTCCGCGAAAGATTTGAGTCGTTCCGTATCCCACCCCTGCATTCGATTGACCACGGTTCTGTCAGGCACTGCCAGATAATATGAGGGCTGGCACGGATACATGGGCACCACCCCTTCCCCCTTCAGCAGAGCTTCCCCGTGCAGCACCACACGATGGTTTACATCATGCAGCCTGCCCAACAGGCGCCATATGGGCAAACATGGTATGGCCACACTGAGCAAACTTGGTGGAAAGAAGCGGTGGAGCCTCGAGCTCTGTTGGTGTGGAAGGCACCCTGTCATGCGACCCACCAGGGAAGTACAGGTGGGACAACATGCCCTCAAGCCCAAGGCCTTTGCTCCTAAAAATGCTCCCTCCCTCCCTCCCTCCCTCCCTCTCTCTCTCTCGCTCTCTCTGTCTTCTCGTCAAGTCTTGTCAGCATGGAAAAGAACTGAGCCCTGATGTACAGCGAGCAGCCCACATGCTGTGTGGCACATCATCGGCCGTCCACAGCACCGAGGATTTTCCCCACAAAACCTGAACAAGTGTGTCACACTGGAAGTAGTAACTGGCCCCACGTTATATCTCACCCCTTCCCCCTCCAGGGGCGCACCATTCGCGCTGTCTAAAAAGCAGGCCATTTTTGACCTGCTTTCCCCGTTGGCAAACGTGGCTGCGGTAACCACTGTGTTCCCACACACAGGACTGCCCAGATTCTTACTCAGTCCAAAAACTCACATAATGAGTTAGGACAAACTATGTTTCACACTGAAAATGCCAGATGACTGTCAGTTTTCTTCCAAACCTGCTGTTTTTGCCCTGTGGGCATATGCTTCCCCCGGTAGTAGCTGGTTTTCAGGGTGATCCCAGGAACGCTAATGTACTCTGCGCTGAGGCTTGACCAGGCTTGACCAGTGGGGCGCTCCCACATGCAGTCACTGGCATACTTCAACAATATCTAATCTTTAACTCTTTTTGCCACGGGGTGGCCCCCAAAAATAAGACAACTCGGCCTGGTGGTTTCGGGGTCTGTGAATAGTGTAACATCGTCCTCGTAGTATATTGGAAACGCACTTGACTCTTGGGGCTGCGAGCGTTGGCTCGAGTCCCGGTACGGCAGCGCCGGTGCAGCCGGGTGCCATCTTCGGAGGCTCGTGGTGGATTGTTCGGGTCTTGTGGTCGATATAAATACGGACTCCATCGGGTCCCATAGCAGTTTTTCATTTTGCACCACAGGTTTGTTCACGCATGATTGTACTGTTTAACACCATGCCAGTTGAGGTGCAGCTCAGAGCAGGGCTCAGAGAGCACCACCTGGGGGGAATGGGGAGGCAGGGCATGGCAAAGGTCCTGATCTGGCCCTGGCGTATCTTCCCGCGCTTCACTTGGGCGCCATCAACAAGTATCAAGAGTGAAGACAGGGTTTGCTGCAGTGCAGCGGGACAATGCCGGTATGGATGGAACATTCATAACAGTTGAACCTGGATGAGAAGCGCTGCTGCGTGACAGAACAATTTGGGCCATGACCTATCGTCCGTGACACGGGGATGATCGCGAGTTAAGTATCCGTTGCTTCATGGCCTCCATCCCTCTCTCTCTCTCTCTCGCCCCCTCTCTCCCTCTCTCTCTTGCTCCCCCACTTTCAAGACACGACACCACGACTTTATCAATCTGTCCAAGGTATGGTTCTTGTAGATGTCACTCGCTTCTGATTTCAGACGATAAGTTGAGCACGTTGACGTTCTCAATTCAGATTGTGGCTTGAGGGTTCTCAGAAACAATGGGCGGCATGTCAATGTGAAAGAGGGCCCAGCCCCTAAACCACGTAATGCACACAGCTTCGGCGTGCTGGACCTGTATGGTCCTCTGGAATGGCCACCTTTTTTGGTTTTGTGTCATTTGATTTTCTCTGCTGTGCACACACTGGTGAGTGACCATGGGACATTTTAGCAAGGGTGTTGAGGCATCGTCCTAACGGTACGAACCCAGAGCAGGTGAGGTGTGTTAGGTGGGGGGGGTACCTTCAGTTTAGGTGGGTGTGAGGGGGGGGCAAGTCTGTTTCGTGAACCCTGGAGCGGTAGGGTCCCTCCTTGATACTGCAGCTCAAGATACCGCAGTATTGGACACTTGGTTGCTGCCAGCGATGGGGTTTGCTCTGCATTCGTAATGCGTTTGGTGTCTTGAATCTGACCCATTGAGTTCTAAATGTTGCGCACTATTAGTGCATGGCTACTTGTTTTGGCAGAAAATATCTTTGGAGACCATTAGGTGGGTTGTTTTCAAACCCCCTTAATTGTGGGATATCAAGCACAGAGTCCTCAGAGTTGGTTGTCTCGCAGTGTTGGTGGGCTCATGTGCACCTACTTGCGGAGCCATTGTGACGAACAATCTCCTCAGGGCATATGGATGTCCTTGAGCCTCATTACCTTGCTTCATATTTGGTATTTTCGACAAATAACGTCAAAAAGAATCCCTAGGTGGGAGGCCATTTGCGAACTTATGTAACCTCTCTCCAGTGATCTGCCACATTAGATGGCTGCAGCCGCTGCAGTCATCGTGACTTCATAGAAAATGATCTCTGAATCGGAATGGACACTTCTGAACCTCGATATTGGACTGAACCTTGATTCCGAGAGATTGTCTCGAGTGCCATATGATGAGCAGGGTACGCCAGTTCATCTTGAGTCGAGTCCCTACTTCTGATGAGCAAGCCCTGGCGGCTTATCACGGCCTGAACAAAAAGAAAACAACTCTGAATCGGTTTTGAACGAGGCAAACCCATTTTGTCGGCTTTGAATGAAGCAAACTTGCTGTGGTGACTATTAGGGCCATCAAGTGTGCATCAGGATGTGAAGGATGGTGATGGGGCTTTCGGAGTCATATTAAAGGCAAGGCAGAGTCATTTAGATCCAAACTAGGTGCCATCAAGTACAAACATGATATTCAAAGGGAAAAAGAAAACATGTGGTTAGGGGGGCGTTGCGCGCGCTGTGCGACAACTAGGCTATTTTGCCCTGTCCTACCTGGTCGGCGTGCCGATGTTAAAACATGGGACAAGTATGGACCACAACGCACCAAAGGATGCTTCATGGAATTTGAGGTTGGTACACATGATGGTGCATATAGGGGATGATTGTGTTCCCACTCCCAAGTCTGTTTTTGCCATGTGCATGTGTGCTTCCCCAAAGGTGGGTGGATTCCAGGGTGGTCACGGGAAAGTTGAATTACTATTTGGCGCTATGCGCGCGCTGTGCAGAAACACCCCCTATGTGTGGGGTGCGTTCAGAGACCAAAAAGCACCCCACAATCAGTCCGTGGTTATTATAGCGTGTGGGAGGCGAAACAGATTGGGCGGATAGTCTGATGATTGCGAGTATGGTCACTCCCCTTGGCCCAAGCCTTGGACTGGGCAGTAAGGCACTAGAAAGTAGAATCCTTTAGGTAGTCCATGCAATTGCAATTTCATTCTTTGTCACATTTCCCAAGGAAAGACATTGTTCATTTTCTTTGTCTGCATGCTTTGATTTGTGTGTTGTCTTGCTTCTGTGATTTCTTTCTTGATGAAGTTGTTGGAGATATCCAATAAATAATCATTAAATCATCACTTGGCAATATTAGGTATACAGGGGTCTCGACGCAACCCCCGCCCAAAATGAGGCTCCACAAAAAATTGAGCATTTTGAGTACGCAAACATAGGGTGAATGAACCCCCCCCTTGCTGAAGGCCACCTACAAACATTTCCGGTGCCTTTGGTGCGGTTTGACCTCAGCGAACTAAATGTGGGCCAAAGGCGCCCTTAGGTGTGTGTGGGGGGGAATGACATACCCAGACCAAGGAGTGGTACCCCCCCCCCCCCCGTGACCAGGTATAGCTGGCAGCTTGGGGCTCCCTGTGTGTGCGCTTTGTGGAATGATGCGTGCCCAGCGGGAAAATGATTTAATCTGTTCACAAGAAACCAAAGTTTCGGGTTAATGATATTTTCAATTTTATTTTGTCTTATGATTGCGAAGCCTTCTGTTTCCAACTTCTGCATGCAGACCTCCACCTTCCAGGTCACAAATGACACAAACCTACTGTGAACCATCTAAAGCAAATCTTTGCTTTGCTGAAACCTTGTGAATTTCTTTCACTTTTTTCATTTTGTTCCCCATACAATGCATTCAAAGGCATCCTGACACCATACATTAGTACTTTTCCTGAGGCAGTGACCCCCCCCCCCTCCTCCTCTTCATCAGGTGAGCAAGCCTTTCCATCCTCTCTCCTCTTCCCCTCTCCACCAGATGGATAACTCCACCCCCCTTTCCCTCTACATCATGTGCATGAGACCCCCTGCCCTTTTCCTGCCTACAAGCCCCCCCTTCCCCTTTACATCAGATGGCCATGCCGTGCAGCTTTTGTCCACCTGAGGTCGGCGATCCCACTTTTCTGTGGAATGAGCTGCCCCCTCCCCTGCAAAACTACATCATGAAAAACTTCGGCGGTGAAGTTGAAGCCCTCTGTTGCGGATGCACGAAAAAATGGATAACGGCATTGCGCGCAGGTATTTGTGTTTGCTACCTTGGTGTCCCCTGTTTTCAGTCAGGTGCCCTGTTGTTTTCCCCTGCTGTTTTGATTTTCAGCAATGGGGTGAGTTGGTCCGCCGTGGCCTGGTGGTGTTGTGGGGAACTGCCAACGCACAGCCTATTTTGCACAAAACCCGCCAGGTGGGGCACAATGAACGCTAGAAGCCGCCAAAAACAAAACCTTTATAAGTTCTTGTTAATTCCCATTACCGATATCTTGTTCAAGTGTTAGCCTGCAGGTGACGTCACAGGGAGTGCGGACCCACCATGTTTCAGGTGGGGGCAAGGAAAAGGATGGCATTAATGTAAATGTTGAAGGGATGTGACAAGAGAGGCTGCTTTTGGGAGTGTAGGTGTTGCGAACCCCCCCCCCCCCAGCACAGCTGAAGGGCTGGTGGCTGCATTGGAGCGGTTGGAAGGGGATGGCCCTGACTGGTGGGCATCTGCTCTCGGTACAATCAGGCGGGTGGCCCTTGATTTTCAGGCTGAGCAGCCACGTAGGGCGGGGTCTGTGGAGGAGAAGGTCCTACGCCTGATTCTGGCGTGTTCCCCTCGGGATGTGTGCACGCTGTGAAAACTGGGGTCCAAATGCATCGTACCCACACCAGTCCTCAGCCCTAAACGTGCATTCTGCTAATGACATGCAAAAACGCAGTTTGACAATTGTGTCTAAGACCTGTTAATCAGGCCCTCCCTACAGCCCACGGCAATTGCTTCCTTTCCCGTAGTCTCCAAACACTACGTTGCCAAAGAAGAAAGACCGAATCCAATGCAATGTGTGGTCGGTTATGGTCCGCTACGTACCTAGGCCAAAACAAGCAAAAGCTTGAATACCTTCTGTAGCCTGTCCATAGGCTCTCACAATTACTGTGATTTCCTTGTCGGTGCCCAGCAGCCCATCAGGGGCTTTGTTCAGCAGCATGATTCCCGCTGAATGGGTCTTAAGGTGCACAAAATGCTTCGTTTGCGGGCTGCTGCTACCGGCTGCAGAGGGAAACAGGCGAACTCGAGCCGAGAATATGTCTTCAACTTGACCATGGATGAACTTGCTCAGATACTCAACGAGGGTGGCTTCTGGGATGCCTCGAAGGACTCCACAATGAATAATCGCATCAGCATTTGCATTTTTTGCTTATGCGCGACAGCGCGCTGGTAGATGCGGCGGCTGGGAGAGGGCCCCGGCCGCCACGGACCACTGAACCATCTGTATAGAAGTGCGTACCCCCTCCTGGAGCAAGTGGGGTAGATTTTTTGGGTCTGAAAGGCAACGAAAATATGCAACAGACTCGGAATCCAAATCCGCACAAACTGATTTGACGGGAAAATCGTAAAATTGCTACTAAAAAATCGACTTTTTAGCAGCAGGCAAATTCCGACTATCGCGCCGGTCGAACTGTCGATATTTTTCGAACCGTCGAAAATTGAATCTCATTGTCCGAATTTGAACATAATTAATTTGACATAAGCAATAATTGATTCCTTATTCACATCTTCACAACTGATGAGCAACATGTATTCGTTGGTTTCAGCTTTAGAGTTAAGAAAAAATCAACTCATCGGTTCCAATCTTGTAGAAACGGAAAAAATTTCCGAGAATGGAAAATGTTGCACGAAGGGTATGAAATTTCTTGTTATTCATTCAATCGGTTTGTTATGGTAATTTCGCATGGCGGTTGTGCGATGCACTGAGCACTTTGAAATGCAAAAGCAAACCTTTGCATGGTTTTGGATTCTGCACATTGCCAAAGTACAAATGATGTCACCTTTAGCATTGTTTTGCGACATCGAAGTGTGTTACAACATTCTTACAATTTTTCGTACCATTGTACATTGTAATGTAAAGGTGCAAAAGGCTAGAAGTCGTCCAGTAATCGTAGTTCCGCTCCGAGCAATCAAATATTCTTCATTCAGGCATTCAGGTGCAAGTATAACAAAGCCACTAGAGTAAAAACTATCGAACATCGAAGCCATCGAGCAGCAAGGAGAACAATCAAGGATAGACCTGTGTTTTAGGAACGTTTTGTTAGAAAAAAAGTGAAACGCTCGAAATCTTGGTTAAAATGATATTATGTCTTTGTTTATGTTTCCATTATCTTTTTGTATGTGCACTAGCTGTTTCAAACAACCTACTATCGCATGCAAAGCTATGATACGTGACTTGGGCACAAAAAAATAAATATTGTAGGCAGAAATATCCAAAGTTGGAAATGTAGGTCGCCAAAGACCGTTTTTGGGACAATGTTTGTTGTTTCTGGATTTCATGCTCAAAAAGTAGACTCAATGCTTACCCATATGGCAGAGTTGAGGATGGAGACCTAGCCCATTGAAAATCTCTGCATGGGAGCCGAAGACAATGCAAAGGTTAATTTGGTATTTTTAAACGTGCTTGTAGCAAAAGGCAAAGCATTGGTGAAAATTACAAGTTTTCTTTGGCAACTACAGTGCTACAAATGTGGGTTTTCATCGAGGCTCGTACGTTTGTTACTAAACTCCTTCTTCAGCTAGCAAGGCAGCAGACACATATAGATAGCAAAGATGGAGCCGGTTGGGGGGGCGTAAAGAGCAATCGGTCACTACTACCATAATGCCGAGGGCAAATGAGTTGCGCTTTGCTGAAAAAATGCAGTTTCGCTGTTTTTTGTAGCCTTCAATCGGAAACATTGTGTCGAAACATGTTGTCTTTTCCACGGCAAAGTAAGGTAGGTCATTGTATCAAAGTGTGCAAAACGGAGTTACGAAACATTGCATTCAGATCGTTGAACTTCATGTTTGCCAAAGTAGGGTTGTTTTGAACAATTTTGAACCGCGAAACAGCTATTTTTTCAATATTTTTATCGTTTTTGCACATTTTGAGCCCAGAAGAGAGGCCTGTCTGAGACCAAACGATGAAAGGATATGCTAGGCTTGGTTGGGGGGGCGCGTAGCGTCCCGGCAACCAAGCCTAGCCATGTAACATGCATCAAACCTATCTTTTTTTCTTAGAATTGCTTAATGTATGAAGTAACCATGCCTATACATATGTACAGGGGTCGCATACTTCAATGTTGCCTTCATTTTCTTCATCTTCTTCATCTACATAAAATTTTTCATCCTTAGTGTCGGTTTTACACTTTAAACAATCTTGCTGGCTAACTAGAGTCACATACATGCATAGAAAAAAATTGCTTCTATTCACGAAGGTTACAATTGTCTAGGGCTGCCTTTCTAATCGATGCTTCTGAGCTAGGACTCAGCTTTGATGCATTTGCCTGATTACGCTAGTAGGTAGGCTATACCTCGTTTAGATGGTGTTGCATGCATTGTGAGCATGGACTCTTTTTTTATAACTGTACCCCTAGGCTTAGCTACAAAATCCTTCATGGTTCCACCGAGAATGATTCGAGCCTGCTTCTCCCCTTCCGCCCTCCCTTGTTGTGCTCTCCAACACGTCACTCTGCAGAAGAGCACAACAAAGTGCAAATGCCGACGCGATTGTTCAGTCTGGAGTCCTCCGAGGCCATCCCAGAAGCCACGCTACTTGATTACCTGAGCAACTTCATCCCCGGTCAGGTGGAGGACATATTCCCGACTCGGGGTCACCTGTCTGCAGCCGAGAGCAGCAGCTCGCAAACGAAGTATTTTATGCACCTCAAGACCCATTCAGCAGGAATCATGCTGCTGAACAAAGCCCCTGATGGGCTGCTGGGCATCAACAACGAAATCACAGTAGTTGTGAAAGCCTATGGACAGGCCACAGAAGGTATTTAAGCTTTTGCTTTGGGAGCCTTGGGAGGATGGCAAGCTGCACTATAATTGATTCACAGGGCCAAGGTTGCAACGTTTCTGCACATCCCTGAACCTGCCTGAGACTAAACCAACATTTCTCATTGGATGCAACAATCTGTTCACCTCTGCTCAGATGACAAGTCCGGGCTCACAGACTTGGTTGCCAATCTTGAAGCTCGCGAAGACATCTCAGAAGCCTAAGCTGCTCCCTGCAGTATGTCTCCTCATATGTCCCCGGTAATCTCAAACATGCCTCCGTGCGGACAAGGTCGGCTTTTTCTAAGCACAGGATCCCTGTCTCATCGTCATTTTGCTTGATTTTGGCTGTGCTTGCGCAAGGGTTAGGAGTGGTGGTGTCCGCTGTGCATAGGCCCCGCTGCATTGCCGCAGGAACAAAGTGCCAAGCGGTTGGGATGGATCACTGCGCAGTTTTCTTCGGAGTGGGACGGCTCATCAAATTCGGACTGCTGACGCTGTTCAAATTGTTCTCTGGGGCGACAATGCCCACCCATTTCAGCTTTTTGAACATTCTGCGGATGCCACACAATGCCTATGGGAGGCGGCGCCATGGTACTGCCCCCGGTGCTGTGTCGTCAGCCCCAGACTCGTGAGCCTCTGCAGGCTGTGCCTCAATCTTTATGCTATTCTGTATGCCACAAGGTTTTTTTTCTGTGTCTCCTGGGTATCCTGTGTGTTCCACAATTTGTTCTGTGCACCCCCTGGTGTGTCTCCCAAGGTCTACAGGAATATAGGACTACAGGACAGGGACTTCAGCACCACAGCGGGGTGCCGGCAAGTTGGGTTACAATGAGGCAAACTGCGGGGACACTTTGGGTGTGATGTGTAACGGATGTGTGTCCCACCATCGTCTCACAGTTTTTTTTTGTGTATCCGAACAACATCATGTGTGTGTCTTTCATTGACTGGATACACGGTGTGCCTGCCCCGGATCAGCCGCTGCAATGCAGAGGCCCATGGGCCATTCTCCTCTCTTCCCAGCAGATCCGCACACCCACTCCAATTGTCACCAGTAGCAGTACAAACCCATCATTCTGCTGCCAATAAAAGCCACAATAGCACCCTGAAATCTCTTCCCTTTACCTTGTCGATCACCATGGGTGACCCCCTTGTCTAGGCGGGAGCCCAAAGTCAGGATACCATGGTTGCGCTTCATATGGAGCCTTCTTCATGGTCCACAACTGCAGGAGCAACCTCCCAAAGGGTGCTTAACACACAAACACACACACACACACACACACAATGACCCTGGTTCAGCAAAGTTGGCTGCGGGGGGCGGAGAGGACCTGCTTGGGCCTGCTTGCTCTGCGGCTCCCAACAGCTTACCCACGCCATGAAGCGGTGCATCAGTGTGCTCGTCCCCGGCCTGCCAGCAAGGCCCACAAGAACTTGGAACTCATGGTTTCGCTGATGAATGGTAGGATCCTAGATCTGTTGATTCTCGCGGTTTGAACTATGATTGAAATACTTGGGCGACACACACACACACACACACACATGTCAACTGTGCATACCTGGTACAAACGGTAGAACCCCCCCCGCATACAGGGCAAGGCAGTAGTCAGCTAGCCCAGCAGCAGGGCCACAAAGCACCAGTGTTTTTGGAAACCCTGCAGCTTATTGCAGCAAGACCATGAACAGGAGTTTACGGACAGTTTAACAGGGTGCTGATTTTTGCATGCCCTCGAACGAAAAGGTACCGCGCATGGGTCATTTTATTTTATCCCTTTGTGGTGCTCGTGCAGACTGCCCAACTGGCACTGCCCTTTGGCACCATGGTTTCCCCCTTTCCCTCGAGACGCCGCTGGAGGTGTTGTTTCACAACCCCCCGTAAGAGCGCACTGTGGTCTGCTATGCATACAAGACCGTTGAGGGGGGGCTTTCGCAGTACGTTTGCGTGGTGCACAGCAACAGGTTCGTCCCAAGACCCGGCCGCCTTTGGGTTCCACCAAACACTAGGCACTTCTGCGGGCGATGGGCTCGTATGTTGTGGCTCCAATTTGTGGACGTCCAATACGTCATGTGCGCGTCAAAGCAACAGTTGTGACAGACGAAGCATTCAAAACCACTAAGATTGAGGGGACAATACAACACACTCGACCAGGTCAGCATGCGCGTAGAGTGATCTTGTGCAAGGCATCTGCGTGAAGGCCGTGCGTGCCGACGGTAGATCCGTAGATCTGGTGCTTGCTGTTTGCGGTGCTTGACTCCCTTGAAAACCAACCAAGTGACGCCCCGTAAGGGGGCGAAAGTCGGGCACGCGTGCGCAATCGTGTGCTCTCCTTCATCCTGCTGGTCAGACGATCGGCATTGTCGGTCGTAAAGACAGCACGCATCAGGGCCATGTGTATGATATTGTTTCAGAGTCCCACCAAGCGGGCAAATCTGTTGACAGTGCTTTGATGCTCTTCAACCCATGCGATCATATCTTTGTGGTTTTCTCAGTACACTGTAGTACCATGACAGCCATGGAGACAAGTGGTACTTGCGGATGGGGGTTGAGATGGCGCAGGCTGCACTGCGACACTGCCATTTATGCTGTGTTCCCGCCAACCGCTTAGCTACAGCAGCAAGATTTGACCTGAATCGCGGAGAGGCAATTGAGACTGTGAGCCTAGAGCCCATGAATCTTCAGTGGAATTCCCTGCGACGCAATGCTGTCATCGTGGGTCGCCATACCTATCCGTGACACAGGGGCCACCACACTGTGCATCATCCTGAGAGGCAGGCAGCCCCCCCCTCCGAGGCCAACAGACTGTTGGCGCACACGGATGTCAAAACAGTACTTCCGTTCGACAATGGCTGCGGCAAGCCTTGTTTCCTGGGACCACACACCCCTTCTGGGCTCCTGTGACAGGGACCCCGACGGGCTGACAGGGGGAGGTTGGGAGGGGGGGGGGGGATCTTGAGGTACTCCCACATACATACCTCAAAATGATCCCCACAATGCGCTGATCATTGGAAGGTATGTGTCATGGGGGACTGTTTTTTGCGGCGCAGGTGATGAGTCATCATTAGAGGTTATGGACTGGTCTCTTTGGACTGGCCTGTCACAGCAGCCCCTTTTCCACCCCCCCCTCTCTCTCCTTCTGGGGGCTCCAGTGACCCCCCCCTCTCCTGCCCGCAAACCAATTTTTGCCCTCCCCAGTGCACCGCCACCCCCCACTTGTTTCCACAGCATTCTGCGATGCACTGGACACTCTTTGGGCATGTGCGCATGTCGGGCAGCGCGCCTATACATCAGAGTGCAGGATAAGCAAGACATACCATAGAGCGTGGCTTCTGGGGCTAAAGGTAAGTAGGCCCTCTGCTGTCCATGAGTTGGAGCCCAATCAGAACAGCAAGAGGCTCTGCCGCCTCAACTCCCGGCGATGGTGGAGTTGTGTGGCCGGGGTGAGTAAAAAGAGGAGGGGGGGGGGTCGTTCATACCCATTTTCTGGATCCCCCCCCCCCCCAGGGGGGGTTGGCTCCCATGACGGGAGGCCGACGCGCTGATCACTTTGAGGTACATATCATGGGGGAATTTTTTTTCAAAGCCAGGACTAGTCCTCAGACTGCCACTTTATAAAAGCTCTGTCCCGGGAGCCCCTTTTCTAACCCCCCCCCCCCCTTTGGGGTTGGGGGGGGCTCGAACGACCCCCCCCCCCGCAAACTTTTTTTTAAGACGCCCCGTGGCCATGCTCATCCCGTTGACCTTGTCACAGGTTTCGATCAAGTCGCAAAAGGTGTGCAAAAAAGGAGCGTTGCTCTTCATTGACGTCCCCCCTCCCTCGTTGGTACAAATAATGTATGCGATGCAACCTGCTGATACATCTCAGCCTTCAGTCTTCATACCGCTGTCTTTTTCAGCCTACAGTCATTGTGCTTCATGCACACTGGGAAGCCTACGGGCGTGGCAGCCTCCCACTGCATTTCCTGGTTTCAGATTCAGCGAATCCTCACTACGTGTCAGATCCGCTACCACAGTCATTTGTGGGATCATTGTAGCACCGGACAGCTCTGAACCTTGATTCTGAGACGTTGTCTCGAGTACCATATGATGAACTGGGTACGCCAGCTCATCTTGGTCTGCACCAAAAAAAAAAAAAAAGGAGCGTTGCTCTTCATTGGATCATGATACTGCCCCATCCTCGGTGCCTTTAACCCTAGGGAACCACCCGTTCTGGTTCTCGACCGCTTTGGTGAACACCGTCGCAATCACAGGAAAAATGGTCAAGTCCCTGGAGATCTCAGGCCCTGGTGCGTGCGTGCCGTGTGTGTTGGTTACTGACACAGAATGTGGGTGCCCAACGCTGCAGAAGTGGAAGACAGACCACCCGCATGTTGTCTGCAGGGAGCTGTCCAAACCCGACATGCCACTGTGTGCTGATGCTAAAGTGCCGGGAATATCTGTCTTCCTATGCCAAAGACACGTGAATGGGCCTCTCTGCTGGGCTCCTTCAGTGGCAAAGTGAGCAGCAGACATTTGCCGTGCCCTCGCACGGGATCTCTTGGCCTCCGACCCACTTCTTGGAGCACGGCTGCCGCAAAGCAACCGTGCGCACGGCTGTGGCACGATGCACGCAATGAGGGCCAGCTTTCCATAACAGACAGGGCACACCTCTGGTAAACATGACCTACGAATTCTTGGTGATGTGTTTGAAAGGGGGCCACTGGCGTCTTGCAACAAGCTAAATTCAAAAAAGTTCGAAAATGTCTTGCCATTTTGATAATTAAGTTGCATACATGGGGACGTGTGATAATTGAGGATGTCTAATCGCAATACCCATCATCACGATTTGTCTGCGTCCGGTGGGATTTTTCTATGACTAGAACAATTTGAACTGGTCACAGAATTGATTTGGGACCCAATTGAGAGATTGCCATTAATTTGTGAAGTAAAGTGTCCAGTTACCTCTCTGTGTGGTTACCTATGACTGACAACTCCTTCACAGCGGTGACAGTCAAATCTGATCAAATGGCATGCATTCCAATGCCAACAACAGTCTGAGGAGTTACACATATGGACAGAAGTATACTCAACGTCACAAGTGTACTGCAACATAAAGTCAGACCAATCACAAAATCATTTTATGAAGTGCCCTTGTGGCGTGTGGAGCGCACCAAAACCCCCCCGTTTTCTTACCACAAAACCCCCCAAATGACCCCATTTCTTACCGAAAGCCCCACCCCATTTCTTACCAAAAAAAAACCCCAGCCACGTTTGGGGGTTTTTTTTGGTTACGTTTGGGGTTTTTTTGGTAAGGTTGGAGGGGGTTTTTTGGCAACAAATCGGGGGCTTTTTTTGGTACCTGCCCCCCCCCCCCGCGGGGGGGGGAACGTCACCCTGGCCTAAAAAGCACAGGAAATACTAGGCGCCACAGGAAAATCACCTCGAAGAGGGTTGTTAGATCAAGCGCAAGTGCGTACGCCATATACCCCCCTTTTTGGGGTCATTCGCGTAGGGTACGCCAAGGTATGGTACCGGATGTTCAACCCTTTGTAAAATCATCATTTTAGGAGAGAATATGATCCCCCAAGGAATTTTTCGGTTTTGACCTCTGTACCCCCCGTACCTGGGTACCCCTTTTTCGGGGCGGGGGGTGGGGGTGGGGGGGTCAAAACTTCTTTGCCTATTGCGGCCGCTGTGTGTGGATTTGGACCTGGGTCCGGGGCGACTTTTTTCGTGCATATGGACCCTCTAACCTATGGCGGGGGTCCCGGGTCCGAGATTTTTGCTTTGGGGGGGGGGGGTCACGGGACCCCCCCGAAAAAAAACAGGGGGGGTCCCGTGACAGGGACCATTATTGCTTTATACTGACGCGGCATTTTGTCCATTTTTGTCCCTGCTTTGGGGACCCCCAAGAAGGCAGGGGTTATGTAGCTATTCCGCCCACATGTGGGCCCCCGAGACGGCAGGGGTTCAGTAGCCATTTTTGAATTTGTCCATTTGTTGGGGACCTCTAAGAAGGGGGGGGCTATGTAGTCATTTTGCCCACATGCGGCCCTGAAGAAGGTAGGGATTAATTAGCCATTTCTGATTTTGTCCCCTCGTTGGGGACCCCCGAGATGGCAGGGGTTATGTAGCTTTTCTGCGCACATGTGGCCCCCCGAAACGGCAGGGATTAAGTAGCCATTTCTGATTTTGTCCGTTTGTTGGGGACCCCCGAGATGGCAGGGGTTAGGTAGCTTTTCCGCCCACATGTGGGCCCCCGAGACGGCAAGGGTTAAGTAGCCACTTTCTGATTTTTTCCCCACGCTGGGCGTTGGGGACCCCCAAGATGGCAAGGGTGATCTAGCCTTGCCGCCCAAATGTGGGCCTTGGAGACGGCAAGGGTAACGTAGTTGAGCATTGGGGACCCCAAGACGGTGGGTGTGGTGTACCCATTCCACCCACATGTGAGCCCCCGAGAGAGCGGGAGTTAAGTGGTCTTTTCTGATTTTACTCCTTCACTACGCATTGGGAACCCCCGAGTTTGCACGGGTGATGTAGCCATTTAGCCCGCAAATATGAAGCGGTCGCTGACCTATTTGGACCTCAGTGTTTTTGGCCTTAAGGCAGAGTTGATGCAGCGTGTTTTGAATGATGTTGAAGCCCTTTGTTCAGATATGGGTTTGTTTGTTGACTCTGCACCCATTACACAGTAGTGCATGGCAGTGGATAAAAATGGCGCAGATGACGATATTGTTTATGCCCATGGCCTGATTGGTGATGCATCCAAGGAGAATGATATTCTCATTTGTGAGCGTATTCATTACCACTACAGCTGGTTGGCACCAGCTGTGTTTGATGCCTGTAATGTGGCGGTACATTGTAGCGCGGGAGAGCAGGTGTGCGCTCCCGTGCGCGTTCGGAAAGTAGGAGTGCAGGAAGCACAGAAAAAAAGATGCGTAGTAAAGACAAATGTGCTTCGTGGCTTAGAATTTTTGCTTCATTTGTGTTTGTCTTTTTGTGTGATTTCATTATGTATTTTATTGGGCTGGGAAATTCTTTTATTCACAGATATTCCCAAGTTTATCAAACACATTGAACTGGAGTGTCTCATGAGAATGTGATGGAGTGATTGGTGTTGTGCATTGCTGAGGGCCGAGGCAGATTTGATCAAAAGGACGGGAAAAATCAAACACACCAAATGCATACGGAAGTAAAACCATTACAATGCCTCCGTTGAAAGAGGTTCTGAAACTGCTGGTTGTGTCCGGAGCGCATCTGTTCACAAGCAAGGCCTGCTGGCCATTTCGTTAATCCCGACCGTGCCTCATCAAGGGCGTCTGCTATTTCTATGTCAACCTTTATTTCTGCCTCGGACTCTTTTTCTAACTCCTACTGTGTTTCTAACCTAAACTCTGACGGGATTCTGACTTTTGATTCTAACTTTAAGTATGTTTGCAACTCTGATTTTGACCAAGCGGAGTTCGGTATTTATATGGTTATTGTGGAAGGCAATGATGGGGTGGTACATTGGTATGACTAGAAATGAAGGGAGGCCAAGTATCTCTAAACCGAATTGCCACCACCATTGTAACCACGGCAGCTTCTAGGTCGGTTTTGGGTGTCCCGTCGCCGGAGGTTTTTTATTGGGGGTGAGATGTTCTCCATGATTTCTTTCCGAAAACGAAAGTTTGCCCAATGTGCGGTTTGAATATATGGGCAGTGGTAAGCATCGAGGCAGCGATGGACTGTGGTTGGAGTTTTGTTTCCAGCTTTCCGGAAGTGGAGGGAAGTGTTCCTGTGTTGCAGCTATGACAGAGGTTCGGGTTGTATCTGCGTCGAGTCATTTCAAGCTAGGGAGATATCTAGCATTATTGAATCAAAAGAGCGAAAAGTGTGTTTGCCAATACTACAAACGACTATTTGCGAGCTATGGTACCAAATATTCGCTTTCATATCCATTGTGCAATTCGGCATTTAGTTTGGTGTTGACATGGTCGGCTGGCACTCCCATGCACTTTTACAAACCACTGAGCTGGGAGTTGCCCTGCTTTCTTCATACCTAGCCATAGTTCAATGTCGTAAAGCTTCGCACAGACCCATGAGGGAAGGGTGGTTAGTGGATTTGTTTAACGACGGTGTGTTAGATCATACTCGGTATTTACACATACAAAGGTTCGTACGAAGAGCTTGGTGCTTGGATGGTGGCCCAATGTGAGCGTATGGCGGACAACTACGTCGACAGTACTGTAATAAAACCCATTGTCCAATTGGGCAATATTGGACAATTGGATACTACCGAGGTTGTCACCATTCTCTGTGCCTACTTTGGAGACAAAGCTTTTATGGCCAAGTATGATACCGCCATGGTTGTGCAACTATTCTACTTTAAAGTCTAGTGACTCCTTAAAGTGGCATGCACGTCCCAATCAAGCATCGTGAATCAAGGACCAAAAATCTGAATGCAACTATAGGATTCTAAAGTAGCTTGCTGAAATTGTCATAGCCCTATGATAGGGTCTGTGTTCATTCAATTTTTCACATTCTCTCTTCACTACATCAATAGCCGCCTAGACAACTCTCCACATCGGCTCTCACCGTGTTTATCTCGTCGTCCATCCGCGTTGAATTATCAAAGCAACCACTAGCAAAAGCCCTCACTTCCGCTATCACTCGTTGTAACTCGATGATCTTACCTTTGTTTTCTTGTATTAATTTATCATGTGTCTCGCGACTTAACTCAGTGTCTTCTACACACTCATGAATTGCATCTATATCACTTCGGTGTCCGTAAATCTCATCTTGCACATCCTGTATCAACGCAATGTTTTGCGACAACTGCATAAGATCCCCTAGAACGTGCTGTATGGCATCATTCAAACCTTCCAAGGTTATCTCTCCTTCATATATGGGATGTACCGCCGGTTGTGGCTCTTGTGGTGAGCATAGCCTGGCATTCCAGAATACGTGATAAGTATACGGGCCAAAAATGGCATGTTGGTACTTTGTATACATGGACCACTGTGGAACCTGTGTTATTGGAATGATGCACCATGATGTAAATGAACTTTCGGATACTATTAGTTTGCATGAATGTGTTGCCTTATGCTTGTGGTGAAGGTGCTCACTTTGGGGTCATGAGAAGACGGCCGTCTACCCGAGCCCTAGAATACCTAGGTATACGGCCGTATACCTATCGGTAGACGGCCGTATACTTCGGGTATACGGCCGTCTACTTGGGTATACGGATGCTGACTGAAGTTGGTGTACAATTTAGCAAGCTGTCTTTTCTTGTGTTGTGTACATCTCGTAGGCTGCCATTCGTTTTTTTTTCACATGCCTGACATGGGGCCCGATGGCAGCTCACCCCCCCAAGTTCACTATGACTACAGGGCCCCATGCATGGACCTTGTTGCCTTCGGAGGAGGCCCCCCCGCCCACTTACCTATGCCATTGTGCCGCCATATGCAGGGCCCAGCAGCCATCAGGTAAGTAACCCATGCCCCATGCACCTTGCTTCTCGCTGCCTTTCCCTGTTTCTCAGCCCCCATTTGCTTTTATCATGTCTGCGGGCGACTTTGCGCTCATGCAGAAATAAGGCAAGCAGGTGACCAACCATGTGGGGACCCGTGGCCTTTACTCCCCCGATGCCGGCCGTAGTGTCACCTGGGCAACCCTCCCCCACATGAGCTGATCAGTTGTTGATGCTCCCCTTGTGCGTGTTGTGGTGAGCAACACGGGGGTTGGTGAGCCTGCATCGCTCACTGACCCCATCATCACTTTTTTGGACAATAACCCCCATGTTCTTGCTTGCAAGGTCACACTGAACCCGTCAGACAGCGATGATGCAACTGCATTCATTAAGAAATCGTGTTCCGGGCCTTCAAGTTTGACCCCCTACTATTTGCGTGAGGCCGCAGTATCTGAGGGGGTTTTTGGGATTGATGTCTCGGGGGATTCCAACCCGGGGTGGCTGAAGTGGGAGGGGCGCAGCCAACAGGTTGGCAAGGAATTTCTGGACACACTTTCGCCCGTTACCTCCCTTAGCTCCAAGAGCCCTTGGGAATGGCAGGGGGATTTAGAGGGCTACACTTTGCCCACATGGTACAAGGCCACCGCCAACCACCCCGCCATTGTTCTCCCCCCCAGCACACTGCCCCTGATTGGGGATGCGCATGGAAGGGTGGAGGTCGGTGACGATGTTTTGGGTGTGGTGGGGAATGAAGCACTCCCCCTCCTTCCCAAGTGTCGGTTTGCCTACCTAAGGGCAGTTTTTTCCACGGAGCTGATGGGAAGAATTGCCCAGCTCTATGCTCCAACCCCGGCTCAAGGCATCAACATTTTTAATGGGAATTGGCCCTCGAGGACCAGACCGGTTGATGCACCAGTGAGGATCATGTATCCTCAAGCAGATGAGGAAAGTGCCCTCCATAAGGCTGAGGGACTCCTGACCAATCTATATAGGTCTGACCTGGGGCTGGAGAACCCGGTGTTTAATGTTGTGTGTTTCATTGTGGTGAAAAAGGGCACCACACACAAGCAATGCTGGCACCGCGATGTAAACAAGGTTTCTTTCAAGGCCCCCACTGAAAAGCATTTCATTGCTCTTTTTCCGGTGTTGGCGGCCACCCCAAGTGACGGCAACTCTGGGGACTTTGTGCTTGCCTGTCACTTGGGGTTGCCGTACCCCTTCAAGATCCTGCCCGTCGCTCCACTTGCTCTTGGTGACGTGTGGTGCGCTGATGCCAAGATCATCCACAGAGGTGGAGTACCACCCCTCTCATGTGCAAATGAGGGCAGGGTGTATGCCTTCATTGCCATTGAGAGCTCAAAATATGAATATGACAACACCTGCCCAGTCGTACTCCCCCCATGGGCACATTTGGAGGCAGAAGAGCCGGATGAGGCTCTTTGTGGGCATTTAGGTTGTGAGTCTTTGTTGGACCTAGAAAAGTTTATAGTGTTTTCAGCACTGTGTTTTTGCTTCTCCTGCTGCTTGTTGTTGCTGTAGGGTGTCCTGCTGCTGGTTTTGGATGAAGAAAAGCTTTTGTTTGTTGAAATACAGTAAAGCCAACTCAATCCAGGATAGCCCAAGCCAACAGTATGCAAAGAGAAGGTAATTCAGGATCAAAGCATGAAGGGCTGCAGTGTAAACAGTGAAAGATGATTAGATATTCACAGAAACTGCAACTCAGGATACAAATGAATGCATATTCACAGAGATAGCTGAAATGTTTTGGGAAAAGAGTTAGAAAACTGCCTCAGGATCACTCTCTCTCCATAGTGCCATCTTAGGAGATGTGCACTCTTTGTTTTGGCTCCCATATGTGCTGAGGTGGCATGGTATGTGGCGATGAGGTCACTGCCATGTCACATGGGATCTTCCTACTCACATGGGATCTTCCTACTTAGTTTAGGCTGACCAGGAATTGAACCCAGGACCTCTCAAAAAGAGGTGCCTAACCCCCTATGGTGCATACCACTAGGGCAGATAAGTATTCATGGAAAAACATAGATAAATTCATAGGCTCTACCTTAGGTATGTCAGTTCTCAGTCAACTCAGGAAACGATGTTTTACTTCTGATTGAAAGGGGATTAAGGGGTCCACTCCATATCCTGATTGGGTGTTTGGTTCCATAGGTCAAAATGTGTTCTCACCACTTTTGGCTGGACCAATACTAAGATAAAAATGCATGGTTGCTCAGTGCATCCCTAATACAACTAGAGTATGTCCTAAAGCAATGGAAAAGCACTTTTTCTTACTCCCCCCTTGTGCTGTGGTGGCCACCACTGTCGCATTTTAGGAAAAAGGGAATTTTTCTTGGCCTTTCCTTGGTTTCCACATCTACTTTAAAATACCTACAGTCTCCCTCACACTGAAAAATGGGCGCTCACCATGGCTGGCGTCCTTTTGCTGCTCTGATTGTACAGTTTCCTACAGAAGACTCAGCGCTCTTGGCGCTGCCGGGGCTCCTGTGGCTTGGTTGGGTTAGATTGGGAGCATGCCAAACATGTGCATATGCATCCCTTCCTCCAAGACGCAGCGTCGACACAACCCAAACGCAAGACACATTATACACACTCGCATGGGTTCTCGTAAACCTGCTGGCGACCTGTGACCTGTCTTAGGGCGTAGGGAGTCGAAAAGAAATTAATTTGCCCCTTGGTGGGGTCTTGGTTCTGCTCAGTCTCTCCAGGCACCTGCGTTTCGGCCTGAACACGGCCTACTCAGCGAGGCTGCGCGTGGGTATCTGCAGAGGCAGGAATGGGAGAATTATGGACGAATCCACGCAAAAACGAAGCGACGACACAAAAATCCGTCAAATGACGGCGTAGAATTTTTCTGAAACGACACACCTGAGTAGAATCCAATTGTGCATCAAAGGCACATTTTTATAGAAATTATAGTCATCTCTGGATTTTTTAAGTCCAGAAATTCATACGCATAAAATGGCGGCGCGCAGGAGCGGCTCCTAGCGAAGCGCCGGAAAATGGAAAAATAATGGAATTATAAACGTATGTATCACGTAGTCTTGAAAATGACGAGACACACATTAATAAACAAACATACAGATTCCACCCACACTAATAGAAGCTTCAAAAATTCAAGAATTCGAAAATCAATTGAAAAGACTTCAATGAATCAGGTATAAACTACAGGTATGCTCGTCTTGCATGCCGCATACACATTGCTCGTCTCGAGTCTCCGTGACCGAGTCGTGTAGCAGCGTTAACAACGATAACCACGATAGGACGCGGTAGAGGGATGGATTGGAAAGATTGCAGATGATTAGCGGTCAGATCAGGGTGATTAGTCATACACACAAGTGCATAGCAACGTTCTTCGCGTGCGCCCCTCTTGTTTTCTCTCCTTGCTTCACTTCCCAGCGGTAGGTAAGGTAGGTACGCCCAGGCGGGGCCACCCCCTGGTGGAGTCAAGATTGTTGTGGAGATGGGCAGGTTTGCCCACGTGATCGTGCATAGTCGTGCATGCACACACGCATTAAAGGGTAGGCCACGCGAAGTGCGCACGGTAAACCTTGTTTAGGCTACCCAGGGGCTCCTCGGTACGTTCTTTAAGAGAACCTGAGGAGTCCCTTAACGCTTGCTTGCTTGATAAGGGTAGCTGCTCCATGCAGCGTGTTTGCGGACAGCGTATTATAGGGCACACTGAGAAGGGTATAATACCTGGAGTGTGCCTTGGTTCCTCCGCCGCAAACGCCCTTTCATTTGCCTTTGTTTTACAGGTGGGCAGGTAGGGTGAGTGGTGCAGCAGCAATTTTTTTATGCCCTGCTAAACAGGGGCGCAGATCACACAAACAAGTAACTCCGCTCCGCCTGTGGCAGAGCAGGGAGTCCGACTTCATCGACATCTGCGCCTTGCACACGAGAGCACTCCTTCCCTCCAAGCCCTTGCAGGGGAAACGCGTTGTGGCGTCCCCTGTGAGGCCACAGTTGCTTAGCAGCGCTGTGTTCTCTTGTCATTTCACAGGTGGGTCGCTAGGACCCTCGAGAACTTTCTCTTCGCAACGCCAAGTAGAGTGTGCGTGTAGGAGTGGTAGTCCTGCGTGGGGGCTAGAGCCAGTTGCCCAGCGCTCGCCCACCAGGATGGTGCCACTGTAGGGTGTGTAGGACCTGTAGGGGGCGTGTCACTGTCCCACCCTTTTCCTGCAATTTTAGCTGGGTTGGTGGGCTGTGACAGTGGGTTAGGTTAGTGTTTTTGGCCACATAGCAAACAGGCGTTTTGCATGCCTTCATAGCTTTTGGCCACCCCTCCCTGTAGTAGACAGGTAGGTAGGGAAAAACAATACCTGGATTAACACTCTGGGTATTCCCCCAAGGTTTTGCGCCAGCACAGAAATTGGGCGCATAGGGGAGGGGAGACCCGGGGCGTACCCCGTGGCATCAATAAGCCAACCCTCCAGGTTCAGCAAGGGCGCAGACTTGGGTATAATTAGGACACCACTTCTGCGGCTTGCTCTCAGGACCTTAGGACTAGCACACTCACACATACGCTTTGGCAGGTAAGGGTAAGGTTCAGTCCCTAGCTTTATTCTTGGAGGCAAGCATCTCGGCGAGCCTCAACAACTCACCAAGGTTGTTCTGGGACAAGTAGTCAACCAGAAATGAGTTTAGGCGTCCCTCAGGTAGAACAAATGCAGAGAAGGGCTCCCAGGTGGCCTCTTCGACTCCAAACCCTTCCCAGAGGGTGAGGAAGCGCCAACCCTGGCGATAGCGGTGGCGTAGGACAGACTTCACCAGGTAGAAGCCCTCCTTAGCCATCTCCTCGGCGTTCATGTCGGGGAGTTCACCTTCAACCTCCATAGGGCTGGCAGCCCCTTGTAGGTCCAGAGCGGCGATTTCCTCGTCGTTCAGCTCCCACTCCTCCCCACAGAGGTCTTCAGGATCATGGTAGCGCTTCAGGTGTTGAGCGGCGCACACCAGGGTCCCCCCTAGCCGGGGAGAACACCGCACGGTGATACGGTGCCCATCCACAGATAGGATCTTGTACGGCCCGAAGTATGGGTCATCGCTGGTAGAGCGTGGCCAGGCGGGTAGTCGACTGTGGTGCACCAGCACCCAGTCCCCTTCTTGGTAGGTGGCCGGTACACGGTGCTTGTTCTTCTTGTTCCACTGACGCTCCCTCACTCTCTGGAGCATTGCCTTGGCCTTGTCCACCTTCGCTTGTTGCTCTTGGACCCATTCACCCACAGAAGAATGGGTGTCCTCTGGATAGGGGGCATGTAGGAACCATGCCGGGCGCCCCATGAATAGCTCATGTGGCGAGTAGCCAGTAGCTGAACTCTCTTGGGAGTTCATCATCAAGGATATGACGGGGAGTAGTCTCACCCAGTCTCTGGTGCGTTCAGTTTTGCACCATATCCTGACGTTCTCCTTCAGGACACGAATCTGTCGCTCACATAGGGGGTTGCTCGTGTGAGAGTAGGGAATCCCCGTAGACACCTGGACATTGAGGGACCTCAGGACCCTCTTGTACCAGCCAGTATCTGAGCGTACTCGTACGTCCTCATCGGAGTTGATCTCCTTGGGCGCCCCATAGACACAAAACCACTCCTCCAGGAGTATCTTGATAGTCTCCTCTCCGGTAATGTGCTTGGTACATGGGAACACCCTGGTAAACCTGGTCAACCCACAGGTTACCACGAGGGCGAAGTCATAGCCCCCGAACTTCGGCATCTCCGTGTAGTCCACGTATAGAACACTGTTAGCACAGTGAGGGATGGGCAGGGTCGAGTAGAGACCCCTGTCCCTGATATCCCCTGGTTTACAGGACCTGCACGGGCACTTGTCCACGATAGGCAGGAGCGTCTTCCGTAGCTGGTCGTCAGTCCACGTAGTGTGGAACCACTGCTTGAACAGTCTCAGGGTACGGTCAGCACCCACATGACCACTGGACTCATGGGTCCACTTCAGCAGCGCTGGGACTCGGTCACTAGGCACCACGATGCGGTCCTCGTGCCAGAGGTAGCTCTTGTCCCGCTTCCACTGGTCTTGGTTGACCAGGAGGGGTTCAAGGCGTTTCTCCAGGCGCCGGTAGATATCCCCAAACTCCTGTAGGTACTCCGATTGTTGGAGTCCATCCAGGGGGCGTATCATGGTCATGTTCAGGTCCAGGTGTACGTCCATACGGCTGAACGCTTCCTTAGCCAGCGCTTCAGACCGGGCACCAATCAGGGCGTCGAAGTTGTTGCGGCTGATGTAGTCTGCACACTCGTTCTTCACTCCCTGGATATGGTGTACCGTCAGCCGTAGTTGACTGAGGTAGGTCCACCAGCGACGTAGCTTGGCCTTCTCAGGTGGGGGGCCCTTCTGGAAACTGCGGACCGGTTCTTGGTCGCATAGCCAGACCACAGGGTTACTCCCCAACAGTCGTGCTTGTGAGGATAGCACCAGCATACCCGCGAGCAGTTCCTGCTCATAGGTGGAGTAGTTCCCCCTGGCCTGGTTCCACTTCCAGTTCCAGTGGCCCAGAGGTACTAGGACCCACTTGTCGTCAGGGTAGCTGTGCTTGAGGGTTCCATCTCGGTTGAGACCTTCCGTCCCCCATTGGGAAATGGCCGAGTCGAACTCCTCCTTCTCTAGTGCTTGCCACTGGAACAACGTTCCACCACCGCCCACATTGCTGGCGTCGGTCACCAGGATAATCTCCCCTTGTGCCCTAGGCACGCCCAAGCACTTAGCGTTGGCTACCTTGTCTTTGAGCTCGTCAAACGCTTGTTGCTCTTGTGGGCCCCAGCGCCAAGTAGTACTCTTCTTGATCAAGTCAGTCAGTACCGCGCTGGTGTAGGTGAAGTTTTTGATGTGGCGGCGATAGAAGTTGCACGCCCCAATGAAACTGCGTACATCATGAAGTCCTTTCTTGGGGTCTTCGTGTCGTACCTTGGCATCCATCAGGGGTTTGGCCTTAGAGGCCGCTGGGGTCCACCACCCATAGCCAACGTCAAACCTCAGGTACTGCATGGTCTCCTGCATGAACTCACACTTCTCCAGCTTGAGTCGTGTGTGGTTCTCCTGGCAGACCGCAAAGAACTCACCCAAGAGGATTAGGTGATCCTCCTGGGTATTGGTCCCGAGGCATACATCGTCGATGTGAGCCTCCATCTGGGCCCCACGGGATATGAGCTCCTGCACCTTAGGTCTCCGTCGTAGGATGGACAAGATCTTGTTCATCAGCTCTTGGAACAGAGCGGGGGCGTTAGCCACGCCGAATGGCATGACCTTCCACTTGAATACCCTCCCCTGAGGGGTGATGAAGGCCAGTAGTTCCTGCGCGTTGGGCGTCAGGTCCACTTGCCAGAATCCACTTCGCTTGTCCATCTTGGTCTTGTAGCGACAGGAGGCTATCTTCTCCAGGGTAGACTCCATATTGGGAATGGACCCTGAGTGGTTCAGCGTCTTCTTGTTCAGCTCTCCATAGTCCACTACCAGCCGTTTGGCTGTAGACCCAGGTTTAGCCACCAGGAAACAGGGGCTGCAGTGTAGGGGGTAGTCCCCATCCTTGTACTCCAGGACTAGGCCAGCGTCGATACATTCTTGTATCTGTCGCTCAATCTCGTCGGCCTGCTCTTTAGGAGCTGGATAGGGTCTCCTCCGGATCTTGTGACCCACGAACTCGGGTTTCAGCTTGAGGTCCATCTGTACCAGCTTGTCGCATGAGGCTGGAGGGGGTAGTTCTCCGAACACCTCCAGATAGGTCCTTATCAGCTTTTGTACCCGCGGGTCCAGTACCTCGATCTTGTCCTCCATGTCCTCGTCGGAGTGTAAGTTGCTTGCCCCTTGAATAGACGTCGGGAGGTGGTCCTCCACCGACTCTTCGCCCGCGGTAGCATCCTTCAGCCCTTGGTAGGCATACAGAAGGTCTTGCTCAACCATCTCCGGTGGACGATGGCAACATAGGCACGCTTTAGGGGGTTCACATACACATTCCTCCGAGAGGTCGTCCTCATCTGGGGTCCTCACATGGGCACCCCATACGCTCTTCATGAGCTTGAGATCTACCTCCCTTTGCCAGGTGGTGATCTTCTGTTCGAGGTCCTCCTTCAGTTGGGATAGGTCTCCCATACGTCCTTGCTTCAGTGGCCACGAGCTGCGGGTAGGCTTCGCGTAGCATAGCTTTTTCGCCACCAACTTCCTCTTGGAATCCACATACTCCCTGAGCCTGGATCTAGGGTCCAGCTCTTCATCCACGGGGTCTTCCACCCTCATGGAGAGTAGGGGTTTTTGTGGGGCGACGTACTCGGCGTTCTCCACTTCTTCCACCGCAGTCTGCACGAAGAAGGCGTCGTGCTCAGTTTCGTCGTCTGAGTGGATAGAGCTAGGTAGCTCAGATAGTCCACACTCAGAGACTCCATCAGGAACAGGTACATGACAGGGAGAGTTGGGGGCGTTGGTGTCAGTCACGACGTACTCATCTCCTCCGGGTATAGTTTCAACAGCATCTTGAGGTCGTAGACGATCCTTCAAGTCACCCAAGGCGAGTCCATCGCTTTCTCGTTGTATAGCCTGGACCAGAGTAGGGTCCAGGTCTTCCCAGGGGATGGTGGTAAGACTTCCGTCCACCACGCTGAGCATACTCCCCCATCCGGGCTTCCCAATGGGCGTCTTGCGTCCCAGAGGCACGTAGATGGCCTCATCAGGTAACCGCACAGAGCTGATAGTCAGCTTGTCAAGGAGGGTTCGCCAGTACTCGTTGCCCCCATGGGCTCCCCAATCGGGGGAACACAGGACCATACGGGAACGTTCCAAGGCCACCTTGGTCAGCACCTTCCCCAGTTCACTGAATCTGGGGTTCCCGTAGGCCATCCCGAAAGAGGGCCAGTAAAATTTGTAGCTGCAGTTCTTCCCCTTGCTGCAGTATAGGTCCAGTACATGCTGCTTGTCGCTGGCGAACAGTTCCACACTTAGGTCTTCTCGAGAGTAACCCAACTCCTTCAGACCTTGGTCTAGGACTTCCCCCAATAGTTGATAGTCCTCAGTTTTGGAGGCCGCCATCATGTTCGAGGGCTCCTCCTTCGATAGTCTCAGGTAACTCGAGGTATGTTCTGACTGCTCCAGTGGCACAGACTCTCTGCCACTGCCGTGGTCCACGTACAGGAGGTAGGGCGCTTGCAGCGTCAGGGATTGTATCTGGGAGTGCTGCACGAAGAAGTCAGTACCCAGTACAAAGTCGAAGGCATCAGTGTCCATCACATAGAACCGATGGGCGATAGTCCTGGAGCCCATAGGTACCTCCACTTCGCAGTCCCCGCAGCTGTGCACCACATGTCCATCCCCCATCCGTATAGCGGCGGTGGTCATGGTGTTCTTCAGGCTCCCACAAGGTAAAATTTTCTTGGCCACTATCGATATTGTGGCTCCAGTATCCAGTACCCCCAGGTATTCACGTCCCCCTAGTCGGATACGTACCCAAAACACCAGGTCTTGGGTGCCACCAGAGCGTCCCCGTCAGAACTCCGCGGGACAGGTCACCTCGAACCCCTTGTTCCGCAATTTGCGGGCCATCCTCATGAAACGGCTTCTCTTCTTGGCGTTGCCGTCGTCACCACCTTCATGCTCACGCTTGGCTCCTTGTTCTTGCTGGGCCTGCGTCTGTGAGCGCGTGGTAGGTCCAGACTGCCCTCCAGAGGGCTCGGAGTTCCCCCCTGGATTAGGGTTGGGGTTACCTCCGTTCTTGTCCTTGTTCTTGTTGTCGTTCTGGCGATTAGCGCCTCCTCCTCGTCCGCCTTGACCCTTGTCTTGACCACCTTGACCACGTCCTTTCGACTTGCCCTTGCCGGAGTCGTTGCCTTTGGCCTTGCCTCCACCTTTGCCTGAGCTTTTGCCAGGATCTTCCCCCTTAAGCTTCGCCGATAGGCGTTGCTTATGGTAGCACTCGTCCTCATAGTGCTTCCGCTTACCGCAGAATGCACACGTGATGGTGCAGCGGTAATGATCCGGCATCTTCACCTTGGCGCCGGTGATCTTTTCCTGCTGCTTCCCCTGGACAACAAAGCAGTCTCGCTGCTCGCAGTCGGAGGCATGCTGCAGGTGGCCCTGTTCATCTCTGGCATCACACCAGAATAGCTCCTTCACGTTCTCCATTAGGCGGGCGTGGGCGTGTGTGGGGGTAGTCCCCTGCCCAGGTCGGGACCCTTGGTACCCTTTGCCTCCAGAACCTCCACCACCAGGACGGTAGTGGTTCAGGTGTTGGTCGCTCTCCTTCTCCAGCGCCATCTCCAGGAGCAGCACGCATAGATCCTCGTAGCGGAGGGATCTAGCCTTGCGCTCAGCCGTCAGACGGCACTCGTCCCATAGCTCACGGGGGAGCTTGGAGCACAACCAAAACAGGAGGTCGTCGCTGCTGTAGGAACCGGGCGTCAGTCGCCCAGCCCAGTGGTCCAGGTCCGCCAACAGCTCGGAGACCCTGCCGGGTTTGGGGTTGTTCGGCAGCACGGGCAGGTTCTGGATCTCGGCCCTGATGGAGAGGTCGGTCTCGTAGGTTGGGTACTGCCTCTCCAGGGCAACCAACACGTCGGCAAAGGTGGCGGAGTTGGTGACGATCTGCCTGACCTGCTTCTCCAGGTACTTCGTCTTGCAGCACTGCAGGAGCAGGTCGCACTTCACTCGCCCACTCGCGTGGGTTTGGCCGGTCAGTCGTAGGAACCGGCCAAAGTTCTCAGCGAACTCGCTGAGGTCCTTGCCTGTGAATTCAGGCAGGTTCACCACTATCTTGGAGGTGGCAATAGCCTTCGCCTCCTGAGCTCGGCGTCCTTCAGGGCGTCGGGTCTTCTTCTTCTTCTTCTTCTTCTTCTTACCCTTGGAGTCCTCGGGGTCCTCAGGGTCTTCGTCATCCGATGGCGAAGAAGAAGTCATCGAAGGCGGCCCATCATCGGAGGGGTCTCCGCCTAGATCACTGGAGCCATAAGGCTCCACGTCCACCATAGCCCTTAGGGCTGTCAGCCCCAGCTGGTCCAGCTCGGCCCTCGTCGAGTTCGTCACGTGACTGTAGGGCGGCTGGGCTGTCCTCGGGACGAATGGGCTTCTTGGTACTGCTGCAGGAGTCGGCATCGGTCGGCTCCTCAGGCTCCCCAGGGTATTCGTCAACCCTGCCGCCAGGTGGTTAGCCTGTACTCGGTGGGGTGACATCCCCACTGTCGTAGGTGACGCATGGGACGGGATCATCAGGGGCTGCAGTTTCTCCCTGATCTCTTGCGTGAGGTCGCCCACGATTTTCGAAGTGGCTCCTCGGAGCACCTCATTGATCTCCGACCGCGTCAGGGACCTGTTGGAGGATCTTCCCGATCCTCTACTCCTGCCTCCCAGAGACTCTGGTCCTCTCCTCAACCCACTCAGGGGTGCATACCCAGGTGCACACCCAGGAGCATACCCAGGAACTTCCATGTAGGTTCCAGTGGCGTAGAGTGGATGGGGATGGTCAGCCGCATACCAACGCGGCGCAGAGCTGGAAGCCACCGGCTCACTGGCAGTATTTGCCTCAAGGAGCGCAGTGGTAGGTGGGCCCATGCCATAGGCGGGGTAGTGAGGCATGCCAGTAAAGCCTGTGCCCTCTGCCATAGGCTGGTTGGTTGTGGAAGTGGATGTAGCGGCGGCTGGGTGTGTGGTGGTTATGGGAGAGGGTGATGCTTGGAGGCCAGAAGCGCTTGGTGCGCCTTCGAAGGTAGGGATATCCGTCGGGTCTTGCCCTTGCTCCTCTCCTTCGTCTGCTCCTTCTCCAGCATCCTTCTCGCTCTCGTTTCCTCTCTTCCTCTTCACAGGCTGAGGCTGAGAGACCATTTCCTTCACCGACAGGGCCCCAAAGGCCGTCTGGAGGCCATCCAAGGAGTCCTCCGCCGTATCCATTGGCCCATGTAAGGGCTCCACCGAAGGTACAGCGTCAGGCGCCGGCCTTGCCGGTGTCTCTGGCGCTGGCGCTGTGTTCACCTCGGCGTCCACTCTTCCTGGATCCATCTTAATCCACCCTTCTGCTTTTGTTTGCCTGCTCGGAGCACTGGTTGTACGGCGCGGGGTCGCTGCCGGTGCACAGAGACAGGCTGCCTCTTGCTACCAGAAAAGTTTATAGTGTTTTCAGCACTGTGTTTTTGCTTCTCCTGCTGCTTGTTGTTGCTGTAGGGTGTCCTGCTGCTGGTTTTGGATGAAGAAAAGCTTTTGTTTGTTGAAATACAGTAAAGCCAACTCAATCCAGGATAGCCCAAGCCAACAGTATGCAAAGAGAAGGTAATTCAGGATCAAAGCATGAAGGGCTGCAGTGTAAACAGTGAAAGATGATTAGATATTCACAGAAACTGCAACTCAGGATACAAATGAATGCATATTCACAGAGATAGCTGAAATGTTTTGGGAAAAGAGTTAGAAAACTGCCTCAGGATCACTCTCTCTCCATAGTGCCATCTTAGGAGATGTGCACTCTTTGTTTTGGCTCCCATATGTGCTGAGGTGGCATGGTATGTGGCGATGAGGTCACTGCCATGTCACATGGGATCTTCCTACTCACATGGGATCTTCCTACTTAGTTTAGGCTGACCAGGAATTGAACCCAGGACCTCTCAAAAACAGGTGCCTAACCCCCTATGGTGCATACCACTAGGGCAGATAAGTATTCATGGAAAACCATAGATAAATTCATAGGCTCTACCTTAGGTATGTCAGTTCTCAGTCAACTCAGGAAACGATGTTTTACTTCTGATTGAAAGGGGATTAAGGGGTCCACTCCATATCCTGATTGGGTGTTTGGTTCCATAGGTCAAAATGTGTTCTCACCACTTTTGGCTGGACCAATACTAAGATAAAAATGCATGGTTGCTCAGTGCATCCCTAATACAACTAGAGTATGTCCTAAAGCAATGGAAAAGCACTTTTTCTTACTGACCTGGGTGACCCCACCCTTGTGAAGTGCATTTCTTGTGGTGCAAGGGCACTTTGCCCACAGCATGCTATTGAGGGCACATGCTCGGCTTGCCACAACTCTACTTGGAACCTCCCTGACCCACATACACAGACAAGTTCGAATGAGGGTGCTGGGGCACAGTTTGGTCGCTGCCCCGCCCCATACCATTTTTTAATGCCTGTGGATGGCTCCACACTGTATGCCACATGTGAGAGCCTCCACCCCCTCCCCATAAGACAGACTGGAGATCCCACCCCCGAGTTCAAGGACTGCCCCATGTCTCAGTTCCTGCGAATCGTCTGCCCCCTGTGGATGGCACAATGAGGCCACATGTCTCCAGGAGGAGGTGAGACACGCTAAGGCCAATGAGAAATGGGCCCGATCTCTTATTGTGGGCAGGGTGGGGCAGGGTCCCCCAGATCTGCTGCTCAGAGTGGTTCTCGGTCCCCCAAGGGTGCATCCTCCCCCATGGGCCGTTTGCCTCCTGACCCTTGAAGGGGAGGCCCCCCGCCTTCCACAAGGGCAGAGTTGTCGAGAGTTGTGTTGGCACTCCCCATAAGAAGCAAACGGCTCTACAACATGAAGCTGCATGTGCTCCAATTGGGAGCCATTGGCAAGGGCCCAGAGAAAGGGGGGGGGGATTTACGTGTGGCACACATGTGTGCGGCGAATGCCTCTTCCAAAGAGCCCATTTTGCAATTGAATGTATATGCATGCCGAGTGTTACCTCAATGGTTTGATTGGACAACACTGCAAATTGCCCACAGCTCAGTGGACCACGAAATGCCTCGCCACAAGCATGGCAATGATCCATGCCCCATTTCAGCTATCATCACCCTGGGTGCACATGATGGGGGCGAGTGCCTCATTGAGAGCCGTGGTGTTTTATGGAGTGGTGCCCCATGGCAAGGAAAGGAGCTCCCACTTCATCTCCTCGGTGGTGGTACCATCATGGCCCAAGCAATGCTTGGCTGGCCAGGGGTCATTTTTAATAGTGGTGCCTATCATGGCCCTGCGCCATGGAGGGGCAGCCGCTGTGCTGTGGTGTTTTACACTGGAGCCATGGTGGAATACTTGCAAAGTGAGGCAGTCCGGGAACTCCGGCGCCTTGGCTTTCGCATCCCATATACTGGGGACTATACGGCCATATAGTCCCCAAAATACGGCCGTATAGTCCCCAGTATACGGCCGTCTACCCCCAAGTATACGGCCGTATACCTCTGGTATACGGCCGTCTAATTGGCGTATACGCTGCATTCCATGTGTCAGGCAGATACTTGGTGCACCCTGGTGGGTGCCCGTTTCATCCCTGTCTTGGGTCACAGACACTGTTTTGCGCAATGGATCCGTCTCACCCTTCTCTTCTCTGATATGTGGAGGAAGTGTGTGCTCAACTAACCAAAAGAAGAACGAAGCCCTATGGGGTATGCCCCTCCCTCCCACCCCCCCAACTAAAGATCATGCCCCCCTCCCCCTGGGCCAACATCGTTTGCATGTTGTGCCACAGGACTGCCAACCACGCCAACGGCGGGCACTTCATCAAGTTCTGCAGCAATTGGCAACCTCCCTTTTGGGGCAAGATATTACCGTGAAGCCTACGGTGGGGGTTTGAGTATCCATTTCAATGATGAAATTGCCAATGCCATCGAGAAGGAGGCCGTTGATGTCCTCCGATGGATGCGGCGGCACCATGCCTCCATTCGGGCCATGCACATGTGCCCACGTAAGGTTTGTACTTGGGGTGCCATTGTATCAATGAGAGCCAACCTCACACCACACACCCCGGTTGGGAGGGTCCTGGAGGTTCCGGGCAAGGGTGGCACTCGCACGTGTGCATATGTTTCACTTGCATCCATTTTAACATGCATGGTGGAGTGTGCCCAACGAGAGAAGTCTATTCGTGCCCATGATCCTGAACCGTATGTGGCTTTGGTGATTGCATCCCATGCAACCCAATTCCACAAGGCCTCGGCAACGCGGTGCGCTGTTTTTTTGGACATTGGGGGGGATGCGGGCGCCCACCATGATGGCCGGGCATGGGCCTCATGGTGGGTGTTTGATGGGGGGGATGACATCCCCCAGCTGCAACGCATGGATGCCGTTGGGCGTTTGAATCAACAAATTAAGGAAGTGCAAGACACCTTCAGTGTTGACATAAGCCAAGAACCAAAGAAGGTGTTGGCATTTAAATCAGGTGATGGTAAGGTAATGATGTGTGCCAGCTGTGGAAAATGCTGGAACTGCAATGTACCATATGCGCAATTTGCAACATGTTTACAAATCATGCCCAATTTCCCACCCATAAGCCGTATTGGGGCAATGTATGGGTGTGTCCCCCCTGACAGACAGATTGGGGATGTGGTTCATTGTGCAGCCCGGGTGGCCACAGGTATTGGCAAGCACACCCGGGAAGATGCCTCCCGCCTTGGGGGGCCATCCGCCCTAAGAGAGGTGTCACATTTTTTCTCCCATGTGACACAAGAAGCAAAAAAAATACCGGTTTGCGGAGCGTGTGTTGCGACCCCCTTCCAAGGAGAAGGAGCACACCATTGATATCAATTGTGCAAGGCTTTTCATTGAGACCCCCGAGCTTCATGCGCAATTGGTTGCCATTGTTCAAAGGCATTGTCATTTGTTGGTCCGTTGGGAGGGAAGGCAAAATGTGTGTGTCCATGTTGTGCTCCGCCTGATGCTACAATCTTTGTGGCACATGCATAAGGTTTGGCGGTTTGTTGGTAGGGTCCCGTTGGCCACATGCATTGACTATGAAGCGCATGTAACAAGATTTGGCAAGGCATGGGAAGCCTTGGGGTGCAGTGTGCCCGTGTGGGTCCATTGGTGTGTGTGCCACAGTGCGCCACTTCTCATGAAGTGGCACAATCTTGCAAAATTTTCCTCAATCCCCACGGAGTGGAGAAACCAGGGGTTTAAAATGGATATAAGGCACTGTTTTCAGGGCTTCAAGTTGTCAAAGCCCTATGTGACCAGGTGGGGGTTGAAACATAGTTTAGTGTTTGATGCCCTTGATTGGGGTATCCGCACATGGTATGCACGCAAGGGTGTACCTCGTGAGGCCATGTTGCATTCCTTTGTCCGTCCAAGGAGGTTTGTGAAGAGACGGAAGCACATGTGATTCATTTCTGGGTACATTACATTTCACGTGATTCGTTTTCTGAGTACATTACATTTCAACTGATCTTCCATGGACCCAGCCAAAAAAGGACATTCATGCATTGTTGTTGTTGCTGTTGTTGTTGTTGTTGTTGTTGTTGTATTGCCCACCATTTGTGCATCATTTTTCTTTGCCATTTTGCCTCAAAATACATAAAGGTTTTGGAACAAGGGATAGAAGAGATGGTGATACACATTACTATGCAAGGCAAATGTGGGTATGTGCAGAGGGACGCCACAAAACATGGGGTACCTAGATGGCATTGGGAGGGGCGGCTGAGTATGCACCGTATACCCTAGGTATACGGCCGTCTACTCATAGGTATACGGCCGTATACTCCCGGGTATACGGTGCAAACTGCCCAGGAATACCTGGAGTATACAGCTGGAATACTTCTAAATAGGTAAAACCACACCCTCACAAAGGGGTCAAAAGTGGGGGACCAAAAGGGAATTTGGATGTGTACCCCCTATTTTGAGGGTGCTCTTTCAACCTTTGGTGGCGCTAAAGGCCAGGGAGATGGCCAGATATGGAGTTTGGAAGGCCGGGGTTGGGAGGGAGTATTCTGGAACGCCAGGCGAGAATTGACGTACTTCAATCCATCACCAGGGTTGGGGTGAGGCGATCTGGTCACACGCATGTGTCGCATAGTGCATACAGATCTCAGTCTGCGTTCTGCCGCTGGGTTCATGCCTCCGCTCTGAGAATTGCCCTGCTTCAATCCATCACCAAAGGTTGGTGTGAAGAGATGTTGTCACACGCATGTGTCGCATAGTACATACAAATCCCAGTTTGCGTTATGCCGCTGGGACACACAACATCATTTTGTCTAGTGAAACCGTCTCTTTTCGAATGCCATTCCATGTGGACGATGTTTGGGCGGAAGCCTGCGGTGGGGCCTATTTCATGACTGCAAAAGTGGGCTACCCTGCATATGTGTTGGAGTTTGTGTATCACAAATATCTCAATGGGGTCCGCATTGTCACGAGGCGGGTACATTAGACCCAACCGAGCGATGTTCTGGGTTACTGCTGCGTACTTCAAACAATACCCTAAGGCTGGGAATTTGGATACTTTGGCACCGAAACGTAAGCGTATTGGTGACCGCACGGTACGGCATCTAGTGCGTGTTGGTGTCACATACCTCAATCGCGCCATGAGAGAGATCAGTGAGTGGCACTTCGCACATCCGAACAACCATGTGCCACATTTTCCAGCCCATGTGGTTGGGGCTGTGGACACATTTCCGATCTTTTGTCTTCGCAAAAAGCATAGGAACCAGCCCAAATACAAACATGCAAGGTTTAAATTCCAGTTGTAGGTCAGTCATTTGGGAATGCACGGGTACGTAGGGATGCAGATTCGCAGCGAATTCAATTTGAATTCGCCGAATTCGCTGCGAATTCGTTCGCAGCGCGAATTCGCTGCGAATTCGGCCTGAAATTCTTAGTACTGTGAATTCGGGGCGAATTCGCGCTGCGAATTCGCAGGCGACGGCAAAATGATCACGCGTGCGCCGTCTTTACTCCAGATGAAAAACTAACTTTGAACTGTGCGATGCAATATTTTTTTGGACTTGATGCAATGAAAACTATGATGATTCTGCTTCGATTGAACCGTTGATTTTCTTGTCCGGTGCCTGTGTACTCGTTTTCGAAAACAAAATTTACTTTTGCGTTTTGAACACACCGCTGTGTCCGCCTAGCTCCACCGAACACGGCGGTACCCTCCATTCTCCCCAGAAGTCCACCAGTTTGGAGGAAAACCCGTCCCGAACTTTTGATTTTCGACTTTTTTTTTGTAGTTTTTGACAGTCAAAACGTGTTGCCCCTTGGCAACCACGCACTGTCGGGCGTGTGTGGAAGGAGAAGCAGCCGAGAGCAGCCCGACGCAGCCGCAGTGAGGCCCTGGGCACCCACAACTGCTCCAACCTCCCTATAAGCTATGTACATAGCCCCTTGTAGCCCTTGCATATCCTTGACAGCGGTACCCTCCTTACCCTTCTCGGTGCCGTGTATGCTCTCTCTTAGATGACTTCAAGTCCAACGATTCCATTCAAGAATGCAATGAATGAAGGCCCAATAAGGGCAACAAGTGGTTCACATGTGATGGTTTGTGTGTGGATTGGTGATCTTGCATGCTTCGTTGCTGCCTTTTTTCCAAACCGCATTTGAAAGAATCAAGGAACTTTGGAATTCTTGGTTTTGATTTTCTTTTTTTTTGTCAAATCGTCAAATCGTTTGAGCATGGTACATGCAAGCAACAACAAACAACAAAAATTGCAAGGTTACGGAAGCTTTTGGGAAATCTTTTATGCGATATGGTACTGGGTAGTGGCATACCCATATGTAAACAGGTGAATTGCAACCTAGAAGGTAAATTGTACGTGCCTATGGATTCAATCAAGCGAATCAGGGAGAATTCGAATTTGAAGTTGCGAATTCGAGTTCGGAGCGGTCCACGAATTCGTGCGAATTCGGGGCGAATTCGAATTCGAGCGAATTCGTGCGAATTCGAACCTGCATCCCTACGGGTACGTAAGTGGCCCCCACCTAGGTGCGGCATCAGACACTACTACTGCACGGCGTTACCATCCATCGGGGAACTATACATTTCTAGCAGACCTGGCGTATATCTCGGTGCCGCACTGTCTACCCCCATATGGGGAAGAAATGTGTCAAGCCTCGGAACTATTCGCCGAGTTTACCCGCATCCATCAATGGTACCGCGCACGCACGGAACACGCCTTCGGCCGCTTGAATAGATTTGCCATAGTGGAAAACATTTATCAGGGGTACGATATGACCTAGCTTGGCATGTGTGTGAGAGTGCTGTGCTCGCTGGGAAACATTCTCCACGCATTTAGGATTCCATACCCTCCATACTATGCCTGCTAATGGCACTGCACTTGCGCGTGGAAGCAGCACCCAATGCAATGTGTTGGAGACCTTGGGGGCGCGTCGTCGTGCCATTGAGCTACTTGTGCAAAAGCCCGGCAAATTTGCGGATGTGGTGAAAATTCTTTTTAAGGAGTTCTCATTGGAACATTCTACGGCAGACATCCGGGTGGCTGTCATCTAGGTCTGGCGAAAGTATGTGCGGGCATGTAGTCAATTTGGCACGGGTACTGTTGTAAAACCTGCAGAAGTGGTGGCTCCCAAGGCGGCAGCCCAGCCTTCGGCGCCTGCAGCACCCGCAGCGAGTGCGGCACCAACTTCTGATGCCCCGAAATCGGCTTCAGGAGGCGCTGCTGCCCAGCCTGTAGCACCTGCAGCACCCGCAGCGAGTGAGGCATCCTTTCCTGATGCCCCGAATTGGCTGCAGGAGGCGCTGCTGCCCAGCCTACAGCACCTGCCGCACCCGCAACGAGTGGTGCAAAAATTTCTGATGCCCCCGAAACGGCTGCAGGACGCGCTGCAGCCCAGCCAGTACCACCTGCAGCACTCGCAGCGAGTGGTGCAGAAATTTCTGATGCCCCCGAATCGGCTGTAGGACGCGCTGCCGCCCAGCTGGTACCACCTGCGGCACCCGCAGCGAGTGGTGCAGAATTTTCTGATGCCTCCGAGTCGGCTGCAGGAGGCGCTGCAACCCAGCCTGTAGCACCTGCAGCACCCACAACAAATGAGGCATCCTTTCCTGATGCCCCCAAACTGGCTGCAGGAGGCGCTGCAGCCCAGCCTGTGACACCGGCAGCACCCGCAGCGAGTGAGGCATCCATTCCTGATGCCCCCGAATCGCCTCCAGGACCATTTCATGTTGCTGCGGAGCCAGCGACTGATGGCGTCACGGATGTTCCCCCCAAGTACGGGCGCAATTGGGTTCCTGTTCAGTGCCCCCATCCTGGGTGTCCACAGGTGGTGGGTCCATTCGGACTACAGCAACATGCACAGTGGTGCAAGTTTGGCCCCCACCTCATGTGTCCACACTGCTTGGAAATGTACCCAGCATGGCGGCCTATAGGTCATGCATTTGTATGCCTCGGGTCAACCAAAACTCGGCGAGGCCGTCCTCAAAAAAGGCCGAAATGGGATGGGGATGCGTCTCAGGCCGCCGTTGCTGAATTTTGCAGCCCGCTGGTTGAGCCATGTGTGCCACCTCGCGAACAGCGTGAACGCGATCTCGCGTTTGCTGATTACAACATTGCTGATGATGACGATGACAATGATGATGACGACATTGAAGAGGAGGAGCAAGAGGAGGAGGGATAGCTGGGGGTCGGGTTGCGGGGGGTTGCCAATGAGGAAGGGGTGTTTCTGGGGGTGGACAAGGGGGTGCAAACTGTGCTGCCTACTATGCCTGACGTGTTCCCCCTTCAAGTACCCAACCCCCTAACGCATTGCGTGCCCTTGGTCCCACGTTGGGCCACCTCGTGGTCTGAAAATCAGACCGATGAACAAAAACGGTTGCGGGAGGCATACATTCCACAATGGCAGGGCAAGGTTTTTTCATATACCCACACCTACGTCGAACCCTCCCACGCAGCCCTGCCTATTCCAAAGCCCAAAGCAAAGCCCAAACCCCAACCAAAGGGCTACCGTGCCAAACCCGTAGCACAACCAGAGCCTGAATTTGCTGCCAAACATGCAGCACAAGCAGAGGTGCCTGCAGTGGCTGCAGAAGGTGCTGCCAAACCTGCCGCACAAGCAGAGGTGCCTGCAGTAGCTGCAGTGTTGGGTTCTCATCCCATAAGCCGGGGTGCTTGACTTTCCTTGATTTGGTTGACATAAATTTCCCAGGATGCTATTCCCATTATTCAAGAAGCTCCTAGCTTTTTTGACCATCCATTTCTTGATTTTAGTGGCTCTAGTTATCATCCTAGAAACACTATATAAAACCATTCCAAGTATGCCTTTCCAATTGATCCTCATCAAACCTCTAGTTAGCCTCATGATGTTGGCCTTGTATAGGTTTTGTAAGCAAAAGACCAATCTCAATGTTTGAAATGACCATGAAAAACATTGAAATGACACAAAACGTCCTAAATTAATCATCAAAACAAATGCACCTCGGATCTTCCTCAAAAATGCACTTCTTATATTGACGCGTTCCCGTGGGGGGCCGGCCACGGGACGCTGCGGTGACACGCACAGGTGAGCAGGCAGGCAAGGCACTACGCTCACAAGGGCATCAATACGCTCGTGTCATGTGACAAAGCGTTTCAGAATCCTTGCCACTCTGAAATGAGGGAACGAAAGTATGTACAGCAACACATCAGGATATGTACACATGGGGTTAAGACTGGACTGGGGTAAGGGCATTACAGGACAATAGACACTCTATCCTAACTTGTATCCCAATCCCAGGTCCGACCCTCTCAGTGGCTGGTGGGGGCGGGGGCTCAAACACAACCCATGCCCTGCTCAGTCCGGACCCTGAAACCCTGCCAATGGGAGAGGTGCCCCGCCAAGCCACAGGCGAGTTCCTGGGAACCAAGGAGCTCCAAGGCCAACCGACAGTGGCTCCCTATGCTCCCTTAACGGCAGGTCCCAACTCCTCTCTGAGCCAGAGATATGGCCCCGCCATAATCCCTCAGGAGTTGGTAGCTGAAAATGGGCTGTTTCAGCCCAAACTGATATTAGCTCCAAAATTCCCAAAATTGACCCCTCGTCAGGACCCGCCAGAGGTAGGGACGAGGCAACTGACCCTATGCCCTTCGAGTACGAACTCCCTGGAGCCCTCACCCAACTTGGTTCCCTCTGAGGTCCCGGCATCAGGGCAACACGGATGAGTCAAGTGGGGTCATGATGCCAAAATCACCAAAATTGGCGTCATTCCCACGCGTGGCTCGCCTGGCCAAGGTAAGGCCAATGGCTCACAGGGTGGGAGGCAGGACCTAGGACTTATATCTGAGTGTACAACTTATATTTAGGTCCGGGCTCCCTATGGGCTGAGAGAAATGGGGCCGCCAATTGACCACACGGAAGGGGGAAATTGGGGTCCCAAAATTGGGTCATTTTGGCTGCTTGAAATGAGCCCAAATTCGGTGTGCTCCCAATAGTATATCTCCACGCCGGCTTGGAGATCAGATCCGCCATTCCATACGCGATCCACCGGGAGTCCAACAGAGACTCCCATGCCCTTGGCTCTCAAAGATCTCGATGCCACTTGGCGTGGTGACGATCCCAATTGGGTCCACAAATGCCAAAATGGCAAAATTGCCCACACTCACTTTGGGCTAGCGCCTTAACGAGGGTTGCTCCGCTTCGCCCACGTGGTGTGTGAACCATGGGGACCAATGTCGATATCACCCATGTCATATATGGTCCATTGGTCCAAGCGTCCGGCGTGCACGAAGGTTAGAACATGGTGCACGGCGGGCAGCAAAAGTGGAAAATTGCTCAAAATGGCCAAAAATGCGCACACTCATGGTTGGGGCAAATGAGGCACATGCCCGACTCGGACCGGAGTGTGCCATAGGATTGGTATCAAGTCATATATGTCCAACATATCTTTTGGGCGTCGCCCAACTCCTCCGGTATTGGGAATGGCAGGGTCGCCAAGTGAGCCCATGATTTGGGATAGTCCCAAATCGCCAACATGGCGGCCACGGTATGCCAAGCTCAAGAGGAGTTATTCGCCGGGTCCAAGATATGTTGGGGACCGAAGCATGTACCCTCATAACATACTTAGGTCATGATGTCAATTGAGCGCAACGTTGAGATATACGGTCGCCACTTGACATCATGACGAGCCAAAAACGGCAAAATTGGCACAAAGACACACAAAAGTGCATTGAAAGGTGCACAATTATATTATAATGTCTTCGGCTTGGATCGTGCAATTAACTAATCCTTCTAAACACAATGACTTGACACCAATGACCTTCGATCCCACATATGTACTCCACTTGGGGCGCCTTGAAAGGTTACGAGCGCCGCTTCCCAAGTGGGCACATGAAATATGGAAAATTGCAAAACACACACCTTGCTCCCAACGCATCGCTTCGGGATCGCCACACAAGCTTCCATTGACGAAGGTTAGGCTTGCAATTGATCGTAGGGAGTATGGAGAAGGGGCTTGCACAATATGAGGTCCATTGGCGGGCTTGGCTTGGAGCGATGGACCCGCCAAATGGGCACGCAACACAACACAAGGCACATACTCCATATTGCCCAAAAAGGTAGCTCCCCCCACGATATGTCATGCCCCTCCAAGGGCATAACTTTGTGTCAATCGCTCATAGGAACTCAAGGAGAGTTCCTATGCAACACCAACACTTGCGCGCTACACTCGAAAGTTATCTTAACGCACGCAATGTCATGGCCAAAGAGTTATAACGCAAACTCTACCCTCTTGACCATGATCCATTACACTAGCGCGCACGTGTGGAAACGCAAGGCATATAAAGCTTCCTAAATTACGTCGGGAGTATTGTGAATACATCCCACGTTTCCTTATTGTCATTCCTCGCAAGCGGCACGAGATATGACCCTTACAAGTGGCCTCACGAATCAACTTTGTTTTGCCCATATCTCTGAGTCAAATGGAGGGCAAGATAAAAGGGAAGTTGATTCGTGCATAGGGAAGCACGTAGGTCCACTCGAAAGAGGTCAAATCAAGTGCGGGGATGTCGAAGTCGAAAATCCGATTTCGACATCCTGAAAAATTCGGATTAAGGTTGCGAGTGTAAGATGTGAAAATTGCGGAAGCGTCCATGCAGTTCCTGAAGGCTTTGGAGCCTTCGTGACGGATTGCGTTAAAATTTCCATTATAAACAGTTAAACTGGCGGTTACGGTAAAGTCGCGATCCCACCGCCAGCAGTCAAAACAGTGAGTGTCAGAACGGAAGCGTAAAAATTGACGGAAACAATATGAAAATAAAACCCTGTTGATTCCTGATATTCTGATACACAAATCTCCGCTGGCGGTGCATCGGTTGCCGATGCGGGGCTTTACGGCACGGAATGGAGCGTCAACGGGCGTCTTCCCTTCCGTACACGGGGTTAGTGGACCGGAGACCGGTTGTATGCTGTAACCTAGCCATGGGGTTCTGGGTACCGCTTCAATATGCCTAACAAGAGGGAGGGATGTTATTGCAAGCATATCTAAAACATACAACATCACAAACATGCGTAAACAAAACCCAAAATGAACATGATTGATTGAAATGTGCTCGCCATAAAATTCCATAAGGTCCAAAACTTTCCAAAGATTATTTACACAAGAAGACAAGGTCTCATTCTCGAACAAAGAATCAAAATTCATAGTATACATGAGGAAAAGGGTGAGAACAAGGAAAACTCTCGGTCCGATTCTTGCATGTAGGCTACTCATTTCACTCAAAGTGTTCAAAGAATCAGGTTTTTGCATAGTTCCTCGGCCAACTAATTAAGTGTGCCTCGTATACTAATTACTCTGGATCGTGTCCTCGATGAGATCCTTGGAAAGTGTCGGGTTTTGAGACGAGCGGGTGGTCTTCAGACCAGCAGCAATACGATGGTAATGATAATAATAAACGCTGCAAGGAGACAGGGTCAAAGCATAGTCAAAAAGCTGCAAAACAAACCTAATCAACTGTCACAAAGCTGTCAGCACAACTCTCATCAAAAGAGCGATGAGAGAGAGCGACGCTAGAGTAACTGGATGTAACTTCTCCAATGCCGGGCTGCCTTGACTGACGAACGATCCTCTGACCCCCTGGTGGGGCCTCATCTGTCCAACACTCCCTGACTTGACCTGGCCTGGACCACAAAGTGTCCCAGGAAAACCAAATTACTCTACAGAAAGGCCCACCAGGTGGTCCAGTGTGACACAGCACACTAGGGTTGGGTTAACCCTAACCCTAATAATAGAAAATCATATAAAACTCGCCAGTCTGGCAAAAACTCAGTCAAAACTCTGGCATAATTGATCTGGCAGTGGGATGCCCTACAGGCTACCCTGGCTGTCCCTCCAGGCCCCCAACTGGACGACACTCCCTTCAGGCCAGCACCCCAGAGCCCCTCCTCCTCTGGGACACACACATTGGGCTTGTGGTTGTAGGAGTGTGTGTGTGCTTGGCTGCCCTCTCACCAAGCCGCACCATTGGCAAAGCGGTGCATCGCTGGCCATCCGGTTCTTGTGCCCTCTCCAGGGGTTCCCTTCGGTCTGGCCTCAGTCACCCATAGAAGCACCCCTGCTGTCCTCGCTCTCATGTGCTCAAAAGGCGGAAAAACGCCGACAGATAACAATCTGTGAAAAAGTCATATATATCAACCTGAATGGCATATATAGCAACGTCCTCAGGGGATTGAGCCTAAAACAGCTTGTTCCACCCCTTACGGTCAGTGAATTCAAGAACATGCCTCGAAAAAGGTAAAGAAAACCACAACTGTCTCCAACCTTCAGCCTCGTTTATTCTTATGGTCCTACGGTGCTCGCTACCCTAGAGGTATGCTGCTACTCTCACGCTCCTCATGGTCCTGGGTTTGATTCCTAGTCCTGTGCCCTCGTTTGTAGGTCCCAAAAGATCTATCCGTCAACTATGAATCACCAAGCGAGACCAAGCGTGGGTCATATGCTACGTGATGCTGGCACAAAGCAACAGGCGCTGAACACAGGCTATCCAATCCAGACACAATGCAAGGGTAGCAGCACCACCTTTTTCTTCCTCGTTTTAAACCACTCAGTCATGCGTCCTCGATTTGTCATTCCTCGTTTTGTTCTTATTGGGCCATGGGGCTGTTTCCCTCCTTTCTTGCCCTTGCCCTTGGCCCTCGTGGCTTCCTCCTTTGCCTTGTTTGCGTTCTCCAAGGCTTCAAGCCTCTTGACACAATCTTCCAACCGGAGTCGCATCTCGGTGTTCCTTTCCTTGTCTCGTTTCGTCTGTTCCTCGAGCAATTCCCTCGCCTTCACCGTCTCTTTCAACTGGCGCTTCACATTGAGGTTCGCCTTAACCGTTTCTTCCAACTGGCGCTTCACATCGAGATGTGTCATCAGGGGGATGACCACCATACTCTCATCCAGACGAATATCCTCACCTACTTGTTGGTCAACGCACCTGCTCACCCTCGGTGCATCCTGCGATTTTGGAGCTTCCTCATCTAGGTCCATTGGATTTGTAGCTGAATCCGCAGGTTGTGTGGCTTCCTCAACCTTCTAGGCCTCGCTCTCAGACTGTTTCCTATCCTTAGTCACCTCCTCCGATTGTTTCTTACCCTTGGCCACCTCGTCGGACTTGCCAGTGGGCGATTCCTTCGGTATCTGGGATACATAAAAATAAGAGGAACCAGAGCTAGACGAGCTACTAGAGGAACTGGTTGAGGCCACCGCAGACGACGGTTTACCCGCATCGCCACTCTTGGAACCCACGTCCCTCGCTGCGCTATCCGGTTTAGACTCCTCCGTGTTCTCATCCATTTTGTTCTTCCTCGTAGGATCAGTCTGCTTGCAAGATTGTGCAATGGTCCGTTGTCCATGCGACGAGTTCCTAGGATCCTCTTATGCCCTCTGTCGCAGCACCATGACAACATCTTGAGGCCTCACTTCTTTCCCCCAATCATAGGGTTCGTAAATGTGTGCGACCGCATAGTAGTATTTCATTTGGCTAAAATACTGAAACACCGGACTGTAATATACAAAACCATCGGGGTATGCCTCGGGCTTCGGGTCTCGGTAGAAACAATACCACCCTTCATGTCCTCGCTCGGAATCAATTCACTGTCGATTGGAGTAACCATGGTGAACCAGACCATAGCCGTTATCTGGTATGAGGCACTCACCTGGGCCCCATGGATGGAAAGAAGATTTCTTCACTTCTGGCCTAATAACCATTGGCGTCGTCCGATAGAGGTGCTTCTCGCATTCCAATGCATTCCAATCGTAATCCATACCATAATCCATCGAAATTGCAAACCTGATCATCAACAAGTCATACATCCTTAGTACTCCATGTTCTCGTTCTCCATATGGACCATATGTTGTGTCGATGAGCTCCCTCGAAAACCTGCTCCAATGCAACATGCCATATGGGAAATACCCTCTGTTCCTCGGATGATTACGCCCGTAACCCCAATAATCCACCAGGATTCGGACCGTCAGGTTCACTGTGGGAAGTTTGATAGTGTATTGTGGATGGCTCCACCGATCTACGCCTGACATTGGGCCCACCTGGACATATCCTGAGTTGAGATTGTAACGTTTCTCCAACTTCATCCTAATCTCGTCTGGGCCTATATTGTCCCAATCATCCAACCTCGTTGCCCAGACCTCTACTGATTCACGCAACCACGGTCCCTCGTACTGTCGTGTCGGTGTATGTTTCTTCTTTCCACTATAACCATGGAACTGTCGTGGTGAGGGTGGGGTTTGGTAATCATTCCTCGATGGTTGTTCTGGCTCCTGGTTGGTCCTCGATGGCTGCTCTGGCTCTTGGTGTTACCTGGGACAGCTAGTAGGGTGAAGGGTTAGGGCTGAGGGTCTGGGTTGACGGCTAGCCGCAGGCCGGAAACTGCCCTGCAGAATCACCGCGGGCATGACTGACCAGCCGCCAACCGTCAAGTGAAGGGATTTTTCTGCTTTCAAGAGTAGGGATGAATCATTTTTCGTTTGTCATTCATTTATTCATGATTGGGGAATAATTGCGACGATTTGACTGTTATCTCAGATAGGTGATTTATCTTTATGTTCATAGGTGGTTTTATTTCACACAATACTGACCTAAGGCAAACAAACTCGAGTCAGTTCAAGTTTCAATCAGAATTTCCGGTGTCTAGTGCTGTATGTTCGCATTGCTTGCTCGATGCGTGTGTTTGTCTTTTTCATGGTGAAACCTTTTTGCAGGTGAAACCTTTTGAAAACACCCGGGCAGGTTTTTCAAACAAACAGCAAGGGGAACCCAGGCTGACAAACAAAGATCCTGAAATGCGTGTGCCACCGGACCAACGGTGCACTCTTGGCAAGCCTAGCCAAGATGGTAGCAGCTTAGGTACAGTCTGGGAAAACACTCCCCAAGGAAATCAGACGCAAAAGGTGTCCGGGTCAGCAACAGTGACAGCGAGTGCAAATCTAGCACTACTGTCACCGTCTACAATGGCGACGACCAACTCTAGTTTGGGGTACACCACGCCAGGGGTGGCTGTAGACGAGGTAAACAGAACCCTGTTTCAGGAGGGAGACCTAAAACCGGTCCTGAAGAAACTAGAGGCTGACGAAAAGAGGTCAACGCCGCGCAGCAAAGCAACGCGCACCCCAACTACGTGCCCTCCACGGGTTTTGTTTGCCCTGGACGACGAAGGCACAAGTCTCCAGGAGGTAAATCACGCCTCAAAAGAGGTGGATAAGCCTGAATCGCGAGCTAGCAGGCGGAAAGTTGCCCTGCAAAGCTTGCTAAGCTGGCAAGAAATCACCAGAAAAGTGGAATCAGCCGAAGACTAAAGTTGGTCCGGACAGACTGCAGTGCTACAGGCTGGAAACGATTCCAGTAGGCAAGGGAATCACCAGAAGACCTCCCTTGGGTCGTGGAAAATAGGCGCCACGACACAATCAGAGAGTGCACCAGGCACACGGCTTGAGGCGGACCCAGCACAAGCGTGCCGTCTGCGCACTCTGCAGACGTACAGTGCCAGGGTGGAGACCTGTGCCCAAAAGGGCAACCGGAGCGGGTCTCCAACCAGGGAGGTGGGGGAACTGACGCCTTAGTTACTGGTAATCTCGCCAACGTTACGGACAGGAGGCATGTGCGTGACACACGGTACGAGCGGTGCATTCGTCCCTGCCCCTGCTTCACTGTTAGAATCCAAAGAACGGGACTACTACGCGGAGAGCTCAGGGCCACCACACCTCAATCAAAGGGTGGAGGCCAAAAAGAGCTCAGGGACACCGTACCTCAATCAAAGGGTGCGTCCAAAAATCATGGTCCAAACAGGTTCCTGTGAATCGAATCCAATGGTGAAAGTGAACGCCGGGAGTTTATACGAAACCTCGGTATCCGGCAATAAGGGGGTGGGAAAAAATTTTGTAAAGACGGCACGGTTGGAGACGGACGACTTCCTCGAGTGGTTGGACTCCCAAGTGAGCACTTGTGGCAAATCCAGCCCAAGAAACAAGCCAAGTCACGAAGGAGGGGAAGGTGAGGAGCTGAAACTCCTCGCCGGCCCAAGTGAACCGGCACCTGAAGGACAAGAACCAGATGATGGAGGACAAGCAGAAATCCGAAGATCCTTGCCACCGCCAAAGCGGAACAAGGGCAAGGAGGAGGACATGCTCAAGCCGGCGGAGATGCCTCCAACGTGTAACTCCAACCAGTGCTGCGACGTTGAGGCTCTAAACACGTTGGACAACAACCTGCAAGTGATCAAGGCGTACGTCCTGACACAGAGTTTAGATACTAAGTGGCACTTGGCGGCTATGCAGACGGAGTACAAAGAGCTGGTAAGGAATGCAAATGATCTTATGCATGAGGAGATCAGACAACAGCAGGAGTATTCCGTCAACATGGGGGGTAAGTTCAATACGGCAATGAAGGAGCAAAAAGCCAAGGCAAGAAAGGTGGAGGAAAGAGTTGACAAGGTGGAAGAGGAGTTCCTGGATCAGATACAAAATAGTAAAGCCTTAGGAGAGAAGAAGTCGCAAGATTGACGGAATGTGAAGCAATCGTGAAGGATCACGGAGGATCCCTCACAGGTCTCCTCAATTTCATGGACGAGACAAGGCAACGGGACATCCGTGCTGATCCAGTAAGAACAAGAGAGCACGTGGAAGAAATTCAAAGATGGATCAAGAGAACGAAGAATATCCCCGTCCGGGTAGGGGGAATCGAACAGGCGGTGGCCACAATATCCGGTGCCTTGAAGAGTGCAGGAGAAGACATAAGGCGAGTGGACAACACCGCCAGAACGGTCAACCGAAGAGTGACGGAGGTTAACGGAACGTTGGACACGATGCGTGGGTCCCTGGATGAAGCCAACAGGGCAAGACAGGCCTTGCAGATGGAGAGACAGAAGGTGGAGTCGGCGATTAGAAAAGACCCGGAAGCATGTGGGCTCTACCTTCAAATGGCCAAAGAGATGGCACAACGCACGGAAGCCGAAGTACAGTCACTACAAGACAGGGAAAAGACGGCATATACAACATTGCAAGGGATGCAAGCAGATTTGGAGGGAGTCCAAAAGCAGATGGCCAAGTTTGCCGCTACAGGTACGCCCGACAGTCTCGGCTGTGGAGTACCTGAAGTAAAAGTCGATCTGGGGCCATTGTCTGAAGGGATGACAACACTGCAGCAGCGAGTGCGCACAGTGGAAGACACTGTGAGAAGTATGCCATACGAAATACTTCTAAAGCGGCTCGAGCAGCTTGAAGATTACCGCCAACAAAGTGAACTCCGAGAGGCAGAAAAGGCGAGTGATCACAGAGATCTTCGTCGTTCCATCCAAGAAATGGACAGGAAACAGAAGGACGTGCACAAGAGAATCAACCAGATGGAAGACGCAATGCAGACAAAGGGGTGTGGACCTACCACGACACCCAGTGCACTGCAACCCGAGATGGAGTCCCTCAACACCAAAGTGCATAAGCTGCATAATGGCGTGGCGGCCCATGCTACAGCCATTAAAGAGCTGAACGGGCAGGTCCAGGGGATCCTGATGGACGATGCAAATTTGGAAGAAGCCATCCAGGTGGCACAAGCGGCGGAGAAAGCTTATGATATCGCCATGCAAGAAAAGAAGACCATGGCGGGCATGGACAACCGTGTCACAGCCCTGGAATCATGGAAAACATCCTGGGACGAATGGGAAGCATCCCAGGGAGAAACAGACAAGGATCATACCGGAACCGCACGATCATCATCCACTAGTCGGGTGGAAGAAACGGCCCAGAAGCCGACTGGACCAACCACGGGGAAGGATGAGCCCGAGAGGACATCCGACAATACGGAGAAAGAGGCAACGAAGAAGGATAAGGGCAAGTCCCATAAGGGCAAGTCCACAGATGCACCTGGAGGTGGAGGCGCAGGCGATGATGATGGGCACCATGCGGATTCCGAGGATAGTGACGAGGATGACGCTGACGATGATATGCCCAACCTGAGCGACGGGTCCAGCGATGACGAAGTTGGAAAGCCGAAGAAGAAGAAAGAAAGAAATTTCTATTCCAGTGATGAAGATGGAGATGAAGCGAAGCGCCCAGATTGGAATCGGCTTACCCGCGCCAGGATCCAACATCAACTCCCCAAACAAATGCGAGATCGTGAAGCGGATTATAAACAATGGAACGAAAAGAGTTCCGGCACCGAATTGATTGAACAGCTACTCACCAAGGTAGCAGGAGCCACCAACAAGGCTGATGCGGCACTCACCGGAGGCAGAAGCATTCCTGTGATGACCTCGTGGGATGCCGAGGGATTCAGTGTATGGAAACCAAAATGGTTGAATTTCGCTGAAACAGTAGAGGCCGGACTCATCCCGAAATGGGATGAGATGATGTGGCATGCGGTGCCGGAAGGGCATAAGAAACCGTTAAAAGATCTCGTTGGGGACAAGCGTGGCGCCAACAAGGATAAGTCCACGACTCCCACCGCCAAGGAACTGTGGGACTACATGGTCGGGCGGTGGGAGAAGGTGTACGCAGGAGCATTCTACGGAAATTGGAAGGATGTGAAGCCAGCCAAGACGGGGAACGAAATGCAGTTGGCCGATTGGGATGAATACATCCCGAAGCTCCGAGACGCTGTACACCGGTCAGAAACAAAAGTGCGCCATGAAGAAGTCATTAAGGAATTCCGTCAGCACATCGTCGTGTGGATACAAAACAAGGTGGACACGAAAATGGCGCAATGGAAAGAGAATCGAAGGGAATTCTGGATCTCGGGACTACAAGATGACACATTGTCCGTGGACAAATTGCAACAATGGTTCACCGAAAAGAAAAAGGTGAAGGTCTGACTTCGTGAATACGATGGACACGGTGCTCGAGTTCAGACCAATCTAACGGATACCGCCAATAATCAACTGGTGCAAAAGTTGGAAGGAATACGATGGAAGCATGGGGAAGTGAAAGTCAAAGAAATCCTCGTATTTCCTAAGTGGAAAAAGGTGGCTGAGTGGATCCGAATCCTACTGAAGTCCAAAGAGTATGCGGCTGCATACGGACAGAAAAAGAAACGGCCACCAAGGACCAAGTGGTCCAAGGAAAGATGCGCCAATGTGAAAACAAGCAAGGGGTCGAAGCCACCATCGAAAGCAGCATCCAAAGGGGATGGAAAGGAAGGAACAAGAGGAAATGGCGGCGGAAAGGCTGAACAGGAAAAGGTGGAAGGAAAAGGAAAAGATGGAAAAGGAAAAGGAAAAGATGGAAAAGGAAAAGGAAACGAAGCTGGCAAAGGAAAAGGCAATGAAGCTGGAAAAGGAAAAGCAAATGAAGCTGGAAAAGGAAAAGGAAATGAAGCAGGAAAAGCCAAAGGAGGTGCAGAAGGAAAAGGAAAAGGTAAAGGCAAAGGAAAAGCAGGAAGGGGGCAATATTGAAGGAGCCATGGTGAATTGGACCCATGGTCCTCCATCGCGGCAGCACACTGGTCAATGAATACACAAATGGAAGAAACTGTGCCGATGTCCATCCATGCAACCACAGAAGAATTGAATCCAGAGGTGCAGACGGTGAAGACATTACAAGTACGGTTTCCAAATGGGGTGGTCAGGTAGGTAGGTAGGTGCACTCGGTCGTGGAGAGGCGCCCCATGGTTCCCCCTGGCGTCGCCCCTGTGACGAACAGGAAGAGGTTCCGCGCGTGAAGAGGGGAGGCTGCTTACATCCCGCTAGACCTGACTGGTGGCCCCCAACAAAGCGGCCCCGGGCATCACCGGGAGGGCTGATCGCCGCCAGCGTGACGTGCTTGTCTCGCCGGGAGGGTGTGCCCCCGTGCTTGCGCACGTCCCCTCCTTTGGGCGGAACCCTAGAGGTTCACCGGACTTCCTGGCGTATCCCGTTCCCAAGGCATGCATGCATGTTCTTGGTACTGGGGTTCCGAGGCCCTTGGGTGTCGCACGCTCCGCCTCGAGTCCCAAAGCAGCGCAGGCCTTAGGATGCAGCCTTACCCCCGGGCTCCGGATCTCGTTTGGCCGGGTCACCTGCATGGCACGGGCTGCCTCAGTGCCCGGGCTATGGACGCTGGGTTTCCTACTGTTGTGTGGTGTTTGTGTTTGGGTCCGGGTTGTGCTTGGGCTCGGGTTTCGGCTGCGCCCCGCCACTCCTGGCTGGGGTGAAGGGGTGTGTGTGTGTTTGTGTGCCCGCTCCGCTTGTATCCCGCCACTCCTGGCTGGGGTGTGCGGTGTGGGTGTGTGTGCTTGGGCTCAGGTTTCGGCTGCGCTCCGCCACTCCTGGCTGGGGTGTTGGGGTGTGTGCGTGTCCGTGTGCCCGCTCCGCTTGTACCCCGCCACTCCTGGCTGGGATGTGTGGTGTGGGTGTGAATCCTGTGGCTCGCCTCTCATCGTTGTTGCCACTTGTTGCCAATGAGGAAACTTGGGGATTTACGGGAAATACAAGAATTGGATCTCTTCGCGCCGTTCCGAGCCACGAGACTTGCATGTTGTTGCATGTTGCCTGTTGTGCCATCCCAGAGACACACATTGGCGCCATAGCATTCGCCGACACAAACGTGGGGGAACAAGACCTGTCAGGAAGTGGATGCAATGTACATACATGTCAAGGAAAGCTAAAATGGCATCAAACCATGCAACACATCCATTGCTTTGCAATCAATGGTCTATTTTGCCCTTGGTGAGTGCTCGTAGATGCCATCCTCCCGTGCGAGAACGTTTCAAATGAGTCGCAAAACAACCTTGGGCACATCGAGTTGCCCCATTTCCTCACAAGTGACAGAATGGGCGAGATGCGCCAATTTATTCCCCCAAAGTAGTGTTTCAACTTGTGTCATCATTTTTTCGTCATGCATTGTGTTCCCTGGTGACACGAGATTAAAGTGTGTTGCCATCACTCAATTTTCGTGTCAATGTGTGGTGAGGTGATGTGTATTGAAAGCAAGGTATTGGTATCACTTGCGACCGTCTCCACTACATTAGTAATGTTGACCAAATACCTCCCCAATGCCGAGCTTAGCCAATCGCCGATGGCTTGCCAAAAACCCGGCCTCTTGAACACTTCAACATAAGCACCGCGCTCCGAATTCGGTTCCCGAACGACGTGTCCATCCCCAAACTTGCCATCACATCCCATTTGATGGACGTGCCCATAAAACGACAAAATGAGGCACCCCTCACCGCATTCCATTTTGACAATTTCGTGCGCACACATTCCTTTTTCCCTAGTCCACCCCTTTGACATGCATTCGTTGAGCATTTTGGTGTTGGTGTGCTTGCTATGCATGGCACTGGCTTTGCCTCAAGACATCATCACCGAAGAGGTATGTGTACACTTGATCCCCGAGCTAGCCGCAACACTAGCGTCTCACTCAATCCCGCATGCATTATAACCACTCACAAAATGGGATTGGTTGTGGTTTTGCATAAGAAAGTAGGGCTCCCCGGCAACATAGAAGACGGACCAGGTGTTCATACTCGAAGCATGCACCGCCACACGTTTACACCGACCCACGTTTTGCTAAGAGTGGTGGGATGTACAATTCGCAAAAAACAAAAATAGGATCGTCCGAGCACCATGTGCGGTGTGGGGATGGTGGGTTTTGACAATGTGCATGCGGTCGTTTTGGGCTTGCATTGTGCTCAGCTTAAAGTAAGAGTTGGTCCCACCCACGGCGTATGCACATTTTGTTGTTTTGTGTACATTACATTGCCATGGCCACATTCGTCTAGTGTTATCATGGAAAGAGTAAGGGTGTTCATTCATGCTCTCATTCACACCAGTGCAGAGGGAAGCTTCTACATAGCAATTAGACGCATCAATGTGCAATTCTACCATGGACGCAAACCGATGAAGACTTCCTTTACACACGCCGTGCTTGCAAACCGCGGCGTCCTTCTCTAGACCCAGGAGACGAAAGTTACTAGAACGTTCCCATATTATTCCTGAGACAAGTGAGTGCGCATGGGACTGCATTACAATGCGCTTCGTTTCCCAGCTCTTCATCTCGCAAATTTCTTGGTTTGGTTCCCATGACTAGGCCCATCCCAAGGGCCGTCTATGGCGCTGCATAAACACACACACATACCAATCACATGTTTCGCACCCAACAACGTTTCTAGCCGAGCTATGGTCACACAACCGCCTCACCTGGGCACACCATTCAGGAGTATCGGGCGGCAGCAAGAAATGACACGTCATTCTTGTACACGCAACATGGCAGTCGTGACGTGCATGTGTGCACGGACCAATGGATTTGCATGAGGTGTGTGACATGCTTAGCCACCTCCGTTTTGCGACGATTCCCCTCTTGCTTTGTTTGCTTTGCTTAGCTTTGCATTGCATTCACAATGCACGTTACCCCCACGTTCCCAATTACCATGGTGCTTGCGATAACCTTGTAGGCAAGGACAATGAAGTGGAGCGGCCATGAGGGCAGGGATCAGGGCCAAAGGCAATTCTTATGGTCCATTTTTAGTGTTTTGGATTGACCCTCTTGGGACCTACTCTGCACAATCCGCTCTCACCTGCTCTAGATCTAGTATTGATCTATCTAGTATTAGTACCAAAAATTGCCTGTTGGTACCTCTCTTACGTCCACTATCGGTCTCACAATTTCTCGGATCCATGTTATCAACAGACAAGCCATTGTTATGCATCGTTATGGAGGTGACCTTTGAAGGTTGAGGGAATTCTGTAAATTTCTTTCAACTTCTTCGATGATCGCCTCTCTATTTCTGTGAAGAGATCGATTTTTGAAGTCGCGCTCCGGCAGTTGACTTACACATGCTTGATTTCCTTAGTCCCAAGTCTCTATAATATGCTCCAATCTTTTGTACCAAATGTGGTTGCCAAATGTGCTTGGTGTCGTTGTGCTCACACACCTCATGCACAAAATACATGCAACATTGTATCTATGTGATTAAAGAAAGGGCACCTGTCATACTAGTGGCGTCCCCGCCTCTTGGCCGAGGCCTCTGGCCTTGATCCCCATTCCCAGGGCTTGTTTGGTATCCAATTAGGCACCATCAATTTGATGGGTGTGTGCCTTCGTGAGTGACACACAGGTAGATATGAGCGAGGCCAGCGCAAGCAATCAATGCCCGTGTGCGTGATGAAACGATGTGGTGCACGGCCCATGATAAGTCACGTATTTGCTTCGTGCACATAGGAATACCTTCCAGGCTGTATTTGCATTTTTGGCCACCACTCCTCTTGCAGAAAGGCCTGTGCTGGCTCTGCTTGATTGAGTTTGCAATAATGGTCTTAGCACCAGCTCCTGAGCTAATGAAGCTTGAGGTCTTCTTTTAGAATATGAGCTGTTTTGTGTGTGAAACCAATTTTGAAAACATCTTATGACTTTTCACCCCTTCGGACGGATGTTGAGTTTCCGCAGCATGTTGTGTTATGCATTGTGACCCACGGTGCACCCGACACACCATGCACGGCCCCGTCCGAAAACAGGGATTTTTCTCTCTTGAAATTTGTCAGTGCCCAACGGTGGTGTTGTTGCCTGCTTTGTGCGCCCGACGAGGAACCAGGGCTGCCGGGACATCAAGACTTGAGATTGAAGCATCCCTTTACTCCCAGGATGCCATTTTCTGATTTTGTGAAGTATTTAATGAAAATGAGTTTGAAGAAATCGTGATTCTTGGGTAAATGCGGTGTCCTAAGGTCCCGTCTCGGCATTGCAAAGTGACCGAGTGCACATAGAAGGGTCAGATTTGACTCCTAAGAGTGCACAACCAATGTGTGATTTGCACATCATGGATCATTTACGGGGGTAAAAATTTACATGGTGGCATGTGGATGAAAACACATATCGCACCACGGCCTACAAGACGCCGTAAAAAAAAAAGGCCTCCTTTGTTGCACCAGAGAAAACTACATTTGTGTTGTTTGTGGTACAACACTCGGGTAAGCACTGTGCAGGATGCATTGCTTGGCTTATGGGTTCATGTTGTGCAAATTAGTTTTGCTTGGCATGACTTTGTGGCATGTGATCTAGCGCAGCTCTTCAGCATGCAAAGTGCACCACACATGTAAACACTGCATGTAAAACTACTCACATTTATATAAGATCAAAATGAAGTGGGAACCCACAAGAGTCCACGGTGACTTTTGTTATGCCCATGTGTTTGTGGAGCCTAACCTTCTCCTCACCATGAAGGGTGTGCCTTTTGGGCACACCAACGTACCAGCCTTGGTGGGACAGATGGTGAGACCGTTGCACCAATCCCGCATGCAGTCTAGGATGCCATCTTTAGCAAGGAAGTCGCTGCCCGGCAGTCGCCTGGTCATGCAGCACAATGTGCAGGCGGTTGTGCGGGGCGGCGGATACAAATCCTACCAATGGCGCTAGTGGTGGTAGTGCATACGCGTGCGTTTCAAATCCATGAAACCTGCTCGATCTGGCCCCACTACAGGAACTATGGTATACACAACGGCGCACATGGGTAGTTCAGGGAGGACACACATTCACGGTATAGAAGCAAATGGAAGTGCAACTCATTGCGAAAAGCATAGGGCATACGGCATAGAACATTGTGATGCACGCCTATGTTGGTACTCATACTCATACTCTGAGCTACAATTGAATATGGAAGCCCGCGGGAGCCAAATGGCTACGCATATCGTCTCCCATTGCACGGGGGCCAACGAGGGCGGCAAGGGCGCGTAGGAACAAAGGCGGCAGTTGGTGGGTGGGTATGTGCAGGTGACATGGCCTGTGTCCAACCGGCGGCGTCCATTGTAGGCAACCTCCCGTGTGGAGAACCTTAGGGTTTGCACCGCCGGTCAAGTGGTTGTGCCATATCGAGTGCCTTTTTTTTGTTGTGTGTGTGTGCGGAGCTTTGCTCCCCCGTGTCCCGGGAGGCTTTCCCTTGGCTCCAAGACGAAGGATCTTAGTCCTTGCACATGGAGGAGGGAGAGTCAATGCAGGAACGTCCAGCGCCTTCAGGCTGGAGACAAATATTGGGCCAATCATGGAAGAGATTCACACACTGTGACTATTTTTGGGTCCTTGAGATGTGATGCACAAAAGTGAAATGCCCTAAGCCATTATATATATTACTACACCCCTCTCCCCTTAAATTTAGCTAACAACAAGCAAGCACGTCACCATTTCGTTTTGGCCATTGCCCCTTCCCAACGCCTGAGGCTTGACTCTACTTTAGCCATCCTAGAGCCTAGGTGGTGGCCTTGCCAAATCCAAGTTTTGAGCCAGAAACTCACCGGTGGCGGCCCGGGGCGTGGGCGCCAAGTCGGGAGGTGCCCTCCCTAATCTGCGCAGTTTTGGGCCAGAAACAGCCATTTTTCGCCCAAAATAGCCCCGAAATCCGGGCAAAACGCCCAAACGAAGGGAAATGGTGGCTACAGCCCACGTGCGGCTTGACTTCACCGTGTCAAAGAGCCCTCTAGTGCCCTTCAACTCCACGATATGTCTGAGAAACGGCCCAAAAAGGCGCCAAAAAGCCCCAAAATCTGTGCAATGTGCACCAACATCCCGAAACCAAGCACGGGCCGTATCTTGGGCTACGTGGCTCAAACCCGAATTCCGAGGGCACCTAGTCCACCCGCCACCCCCCACATTTTGTGGTTTCCAAGCCTCAGAATCGCCCAACGAGACGCCTAGACCCCCGTACCAGTGGTCACTTGGTGGAGCCGGAGGGCAGCCCGGCCCGCGCTCGGCGGGGGCCAACGGTGGGTCCACCAGGGTCCCCGGGGCGAAAAAAATGATTTTTTCCAACGTTGTTCCTAGACCACTTGGGATGCTCAAACACGTGTTTTTAGCCCGTTTTGAGCCCGTGGTGGCACGTTTTGGCCCATGGAAAATCCCAAAATGCCTTGAAAATGGGCCGTTTCATGACCAAAAGTGGGTCAAAAATGGGTCAGAAACGCGTTTTTCCAAAAGTGATCCTGGACCTTTTGGGATGCTCAAACAAGTGTTTTGAGCCCATTTTGAGCCCGTGGTGATGCATTTTGGCCCATGGAAAATCCCAAAATGCCTTGAAAATGGGCCGTTTCAAGACCAAAAATGGGTCGAAAATGGGTCAAAAACGTGTTTTTCCAAAAGTGATCCTAAACCATTTTGGGATGCTCAAACAAGTGTTTTTAGCCCATTTTGAGCCCGTGGTGACGCGTTTTGGCCCATGGAAAATCCCAAACTGTCTTGAAAATGGGTTGTTTTGGGACCAACAATGGGTCAAAAATGGGTCAAAAACGCGTTTTTCCAAAAGTGATCATGGACCATGTGGGATGCTCAAACAAGTGTTTCGAGCCCACGAGACCACGAGCTCAAAATGGGCTAAAAACACTTGTTTGAGCATCCCAAATGGTCCACGATCACTTCTGGAAAAATGCTTTTTTTGACCCATTTTTGACCCATTTTTGGTGTTGCAACAGCCCATTTTCAAGGCATTTTGGGATTTTCCATGGCCCAAAACGCGCCACCACAGGCTCAAAGTGGCCTAAAATCACTTGTTTGAGCATCCCAAGTGGTATAGGAACAACTTTGAAAAAAATGATTTTTTCCGCCCCGGGGACCCCGGTGGACCCATCGTTGGCCCCAACCGTGCGCGGGCCGGGCTGCCCTCCGGCGCCATCAAGTGACCACTGGTACGGGGGTCTAGGTGGTTGTTTGGGCGATTTTAAGGCTTGGAAACCACAAAAAGTGGGGGTTGCGGGTGGATTAGGTGCCCTCGGAACTTGGTTTTGAGCCACGTAGCCCAAGATACGGCCCGTTCTTGGTTTCGGGCCTGTTGGACACAAATAGCGCACATTTAGGCCATTTTTGGCCATTTTTGGGCCGTTTCTCGGACATATCGTGGGCTAGAGGGCAACAAAAGGTTCTTTGTCAAGGGGCAATCGAGGCGCACGTAGATTGTAGCAACTGTCTGCCTTCGTTTGGCCGTTTTGAGTGGGTTTCAGAGCCGTTTTTGGCCAAAAAAGGTTGTTTTGGGGCACAAAATGCGCAGGTTTGGGAGGGCACCTCCCGACTTGGCGCCCCCGCCCCCGGGCGCCACTGGTGAGTTTTTGGCTCAAAACTTGGATTTGGCAAGGCCACCACCAAGGGTATGAGGTGGCTAGAGTAGAGTAGAGCCCGGAGCGATGAGGCCGAGCAATGGCCAAAACGGAAAGGAGAAGTGCTTGCTTGCTTGCTTGCTTGCTTGCTTGTTAGCTAGATTTAAGGGGAGAGGGTGTGTAGTAATATATACCACAGTCAAATGGGAATAAATCATTAAGTGCTCTGCGGACCCGCCAACATTATAGCACGTGCATGGTGCAGTAGGGTGAGGGGGGGGGGTCGGAATCTGCCCCGTTTTGTGCCGTGCCGTGCCGCCATTGGGGGGGGGGGGCAAAGAGGCCTTGTGCCGTCACGCGACTATGTGTGGTGCCTTGTGTGCAGTAGGGTGAGGGAGGGGGGGGGGTCGGAATCTCCGCGTGCCGCCCCGTTTTGTGCCGTGCCGTGCCGTGCCGTGCTGCCATGGGGGGGGGGGGCGGGCAAAGAGGCCTTGTGCCACGGAACGCATACTGCACATGTACCCACTGGCTACATGGTACAATACTTCTCTCCAGCATTGGTGACAAATGCTTGGCACTTGTGCAGCCATACCCGTGTGCGGAGTCCTAGTCCTCCACGGTTACATTGGGCAAAGGGGCATTGATTGGAGTGATTAGCAAACAAAGGTACCCGGTGAACTGTGTAAGATGCATGGCACTTCAACGTGATCCATTGTTTCCATTCCACGAGTTGCAGGGCTTCCACCGATGGTGTACACAAAGCCCTAACCTGCTAACCCTCTCCCCGCCCCTTCCCAAGAGCATCCGCGACCCTGAAAAACACACTTGCCCCCGTTGCTAGTACCAAGGAGATGGCCACGCAGAGGCCGGCCGCCGATTTGGTGCCCACAGGGCGAACCAAGGACCTGCGGCCGGGCCATGGGAGGGCGGAAGGGGAAGATACCTGACCTCGGCGCCCCAGTCTTCGGTCGCAGCCGGTCGCCACAGGGGGGATCCTAGGGGATAGGGCTTAGGTAGCCCCTAACCCAAGCCGACGGGCCCTTCCGTGGCTCAAGAGTGTCCAGTGTACAGGGTTAGGTTAGACAGGTGGGCGGGGGACGGGAGGGGTTCCGTGTTGCCAGCCCTTAGCCCATAATCACCCGTCGCACAGTGTCCAAGACTTTACTCGGCCTTTACGCTCATTACTAGCACACACCCCCAAATCACACACACACCACCCACCCTAGGGTGCTACTTGCGCCTTGGGACCCCACCAACTAAGCATGGCATACACAAATGGGTGTGTCATGAAGCGCATCGGGCCACAACGAAATGTCTCCACCACGTGCCTTTGTGTCGCTATCGGGTAGCACGCGGAATCAAGAAGTGGCTCGCTATGCATGCATATCGGCCTAATCTCTGTACTCTTCACGGGTTCTTCCACCAAACTTGACGGTCAAGGGGATATGCAGGGCCTGGAATTGTGATTGGCTTGCACCCTTTGTGACCCTAGATGCAAAAGCCATGACGCTTGACCTCCATATATTAGCCGTGCCAGGTGTGTGTGTGTGTGTGTGTGTGTGTGTGAGGTGCCAATGATGGTGTGCTCCTAAGCAGAATATATGTCTGTTGAACTGACGTGACCACAATCCTCATATGGGTGAATGCACGGGGGCAGGGGTAGAACCGATCCATCGCGTGTGAAGGTGTGAACTTATGTTGTGACGGGTTTATAAAGCATGGTGCATACCAGTGTGTGGCTCGCATGCTGTAGTTTCCCCTAAGGTCCCTTTGTGCCCTACCAGCCTCTGTTCTGTATAGGGTCTTTTACCCAGCTGAGTTTTTCCTCTTGGGAAGTATCGCCCCGAGGATGCATGGGCCATCAACCAACGGCACACTGCCTGTTGGTGCCACTCAGCACCGTGTCGTTGTTGACATTGTCCTCTCTTTTGGGGGCGGTTGCCTCGGTGCAGCCTGTGTTGCCCGATGGTTGTTCGGTGCCGGAGATGTCAACACCACACTTGCAAGAGGAGTGGCTTTTGGACGGGGTTCTGACATCATCACTTTTGGTGTCGTTGCTGGCCCGTGGGCCGCCGCGACCGCTGGGTTCTACGCTAAAGCATTCTCTGCCTTCTTGTCCGCAAGAATTGGACCGTCTTTGTCCAGAACAATGAATGTGCAAGATAGCCGCGGGGTCAACACTCTTTGTGGCACGCAAGGCATCCTGGGGCCTATCGTCAGTATTATTACCATTGCAATTTCTACTGGCGAGGGTTCCGAGGTGACTATTTCCCTACGGTTGCGGCCAGAGGTACTCTCGGTTACCACCGCGCAGTGCAAGCCTACGATCTACTGGCTACCCTTGGAATAGCCGTGGCGAAAGGTCTCAATGGAGGCTTCACGGCAAGTCTATAGCCTTGGCATCCACGCATTCAGGGACGATGACCACGTGTTTCTCTAGACCTACATGCAAGAAGCCAACCCCGATTTGGTCATCAGTGATGTTACGTTTGACTTCATCAAACAGACGCAAGGCACGGCAGGGTGTATCCATGAGAATGATGATAGAGGATATGAAGGTCACGTGCATACAACGCTGGAGTAACAGCGCGCCGGTTGTGGAGGATGTGATCCGGGTGGACCACCAATAGTCCGGGTCCACTTTGTACCCAGGCGGAGGCTGCCCGCCTGCCCCAAGGAAGTACCCGTAAGGACCTATGCTTTTGCCGGTGTCGGTTATGGACATGTAGGGTATTAATGCTATAGACGATGGCTGACCAGAATTTGAGCTTCCAGGGAGAAGGGGGGATGCGGTTTGTCCGCATGCTCGCCTGGGAGCAAGGTTGCTTGGTCACAACGGTGGCCATTCCGCCGACCGCTGGGTGTTGTCCGGTGCTTGCAACCACCACAATGAACCCTAGAGTAGTTTTTGCGGTGGGGGGCTGTGCTGCCCATGCTCCATTCGTTTCTACTTTTTGTGTGCCTGTTGGCCTCAACGGCGTTGTGCTATGCTTGATGCTTGTACCTAGCGGTATTACGCGGGAATGCCGCTCGTGGTGTGCGGCCAATGCAGGCATACCACCAGTGCCAGGCTAGTAGGTAGTTTTGCAGAACGTCCCCCCCCTTTGGACGTCCTTGAATACAAAAGCCAAGTACGCGGCTATTACTGTGCCGAACGTTCAGGTTTTGGGCATCTGTGCGGGAACGCCGCCCCGGTCTATATGGGCATACCACGGGCACCAAGACTTGTATGCAATCCTGTGGAGCGTCCTCCCATGATTGTCCGTTTTGGCTATGACCAGGCCGTTGGTTAGTACTACATTGTAGGTTGAGGTCATGGCGCTCTAGCTGACACCTTTGACGCAACTGGGGGGCGTTTTGTTGTGTTCCTGGGCGGGAAAGGGGGTGGGTGGGTCACAACTCGTTTAGGTGAGCCCTAGGCCCTTAGGTAATGGTAACCCTTATGCCCGCCAAGACAGTGTGAGGTTGTGTGAAGTATAAACTACTAGCTCTTCCCGTGGATCTCTTGGTGCTTGTGCTGTCGGTATGGGAAACCACTGTTTGGCTCACATGCTAGACAGTAGTTTTCCGCGAGGGTCCCTTTGTGCCCTGCCGGCCTATGTTGTGTGTCGGGTCTTTTACCCTTATGAGTACCCACCCCGTCTCTACCCGCCCTGTCGCGATTGTTCGGAGGTTCCTTGTACCCTTGAGAGGGGGGACATTACACTATGCACAATGGTGCACTATGATAGGTCCTGCTGGCTGTTCCTTTGAATACGGGGTTTAGATGGATTGTAGCCGATTCCACTGCAAAACACATTTTGCAATGTAATGGCGAGAATGCAGCTAAACCGCAAAGTACATGAGCAAGGCTTTCTTTAGTGCCGCGGATGACCAACCGGAAGGGGACTTGGTTTCGGAGTCCGTGGGTGGGTCCTTGAGAATTGACCCCTAATATGGGGGTATGCCATGAGTGGGTAGGGTTTTGTGTTGTTGAGAATGGTCCTTATGGACGGCGGTTTGGTACCTCTTTTCAGACCAATCTTAGCCAATTATACACCCACATTGATTTCTTCCCACCACGGGGACCTCAAGAAGGCAGGGGTTATGCAGCCATATTGATTTCTCCCCACTATGGGAACCCCAAGATGGCCAGGGATGGGTGGGTGCCTTGGGTAGGCCAATGGGGGGGATGGGGGTGTTCCCAAAAGTGGGTCGGTGGGTCCAGTCCCCCCCCCCCCCCCGCCCTGCCACCCATAGCTAAACAAAAGCTTTGTCCACAAGCCCAAGACAGTCCCCATTGCGATCACCAACACACCCTTGTGGTGCACCCCCCTCCTCCCTACCCTCCACACCCCATCCCTACCCTCAGGAGACACGCCATGTGGAATGTGCCCCCATTGTACTGCAATTTCACGATGAACAAGTGTGCCTCGTGTGCAACCGATGCGGATTGTAAAAAAGGTCCCACTCCCCCTCCCACTCCCTTTCCCTCTCCGTCCGACTCCCTCTACAGTCTGCATAGGAACATGGCACTCCGGCCTGGATGAGTCCATGAGCTACCAACATAGTGCTTCATATAGACTGCCATGGGGTCAGGCCCGTGGGCCCCAGATGGGGCCAAGAGGGGGACACAGTAATAGGCAAAGTGAAACACTCGCCAGGATAAGAAGAAGAAGAAGAGGGGGACCGAGGGCCAAAAGCAGAAAATTGGCGGCATTTTTTTGCTGTGTTCCTAGAGTAGCACAGTACTCTGGTCCTCATCGATGTATTAAACCTGTGGACATTGCCGAAGTGGAGTTGAGTGGAGCACATGGATGGCAAAGAGCTGCAACCATGGGACACAACCAATGGGTTAGAAGTCAGGTACCCGCAGGTACTCCGTGGCAAGCATCGTTGTACATGCCCAAAACGAAGGCCCCACCACCAAGGGGGTAGGGTGGAAAGCGAGCTCAGAGCACGTCTACAGGCGATCGCTCATTCGTGCCCTGCCAGGCTACAAACACTAGAGCCATGCCTGAGAGTAGCACACCTAGGCTGTTGGGGACAACACGCATGCAAAATAACAAAAGTAAGTCGCAGGACGTTGCATTCAGAAAATGTACGGCTTGCAGGGAAAACTGGGGACCAGTGCCCCTCATGGAAACCATGTGGGGACACGGGAAGAGCAACGCGCTTGGGCAAGTGAGGATCAGCATGGCATTCGGTGCAGGGATTCGTGCACCCAGACTGGAGTATGACAGAGCGGAGTATGACAGGCTGGAGTGTGACGGATTGGAGGATGAGGTCACGCTCCTTTCACAGACAATCGGCTGTGCGCCTTCGCCCTTGGGACCTGCTGTTGTACCTGGCTGGGCTGGATCGCCGCACGAACCACGCTCCCTGCCCCTCCCTTGCTCCCTCCCCGGGAAGAAGGCACTGACGCCTCACTGCGCCAGGCTGTCGCTGACTCGGTTGTTGCTGACTCATGTTTCCCGCGTTTCATGGCCGGCTCAATGCGAGGGGACTCATGTGCCGCTTTGTGCATCACCATCGACACTCGTGGGGTGCATGGCCCACCGGGGGTTTGTGTTGGGGGTGGCCAGTGGCCACTGGGTCGTGCCAGGGCTCCTTGGGACAAAACACCGACAGCTCCGCCCCAGACGAGCTAAGATTTTCCGCTGTGCGCTGGTGCGGGGGCTCGAGGAACAGACCCGCCACCCAGTCCTCGTGGGGAATGGCCACCCGGAGGGAGGTTTGGCGGAGGGGGGGGGGCAGGCCATGGACCTGGTTGTGTCTTCTCTCAGCCCCCCCCCCCCCCCTCCCCCCCAAAGCCCGGCGGCTGCGGAAGGGGCAATCCAGGGCAGGGCGAGGCCCCCCGAGGTCCAGGGGGGGTCCTGCAGGCTGCACCCAGGTCCAGTCCATCCAGGGCCCGGCTCGGAGAGGGTACCGTCGCAGCGCCCGGCTCCGGTTGAGGTCCAGGCGAGGGCGGGCAGGCCTACCCGCTGCTGCTGCAGGCTGTCGAGGGACCGAGGAGTGCGTACATGTGGCATGGCCGGCCGATACGCAGAGTTGTCGGGGACGCCCTGGTGCTCCCCCCCCCAGGCAGGCGGTGCGCCTCCAACCCCAAATGCAAATCCCTCTCCCCCTCCCTCTTTGCGGTTCACCCTCTCCCTCACACCCCCACTCTCCATCTCTGTCTCCCGCTCCGTTTTCTTATCCTTCTCTGCCGCGCTTCTCTCCCTCTCGCGGTCCCTCTCCTCTTGTCCCTGTCTGTGTCTCTGTGTGCTGTGGCACTGGAATGTCCAACCAAAACCACTGTGCCAGACGGGGGGGGGGGGGTATTGGTGAGAAGAGCAGTGGAGGCGCAGTTGGGGGGGGGGAGGGGAGGGAGCCGAGGATTTAGCAGCAGAAAGAGAGGGGGATGGGGGGGTCTGAGATGATTGGCAGGACAGGGCCCCGAAACAAGTGATTTCCAGACCTAGCGAGCCAGCGATCCCCCAGTACATGCCCTTCATTCTTCAGGCGAGACGTGCGATTACAACCACATCCACATCCTGATCTTGTGCAAGACTCCGGAGGAGCTTCTTGGGCACCACCGCATTGACAAGGAGCTGGACCCACTGAATCCATGAGGGGTATGTGTGCCAAAGGGGATAGGGGTAGGTCTGGGCGGGGGGATGTTGTCCCGGGCGGATCCGTCCCCCCTTTTTGGTCGGCCCCCGATCCAACCTCTTTCAACGTGTCATTCCCCTTGCCTCATCACCCTCCCCAACAATGCTCATGACCGGTGCCCTGCCCACTGGAGCATCCCCCCGTGCATCGCCACGGGGGCTGCCCCAATGGCATGCCTCTCCCCCCTGTGCACAGGGGGGGGGGGGGCGGCTCGTTGGACCAGGATGCTCCCATGATCGAAGACGCGCACCATCCACTCGCTTGTGTGTGTGTGCGTGCGCGCGCGCCAACTCTTCGCCAACTTTGCGCCGATTCGGGCTGCCAACATCTGTTCTGATGAGAATGCTGGTGTACCCGCAGTGCCCTTTCGTGCTCCCCGCTGTATTGGTGTCCGTTTGCTGCATGTCCTTCCCCGCCTGGTTGTTGGGTCAATAGGAGGTGACCGAACCAGCGAATATAGGGCCACTGAGGCATGGGCTGCGGGGGTCTTGGCTCCACCTGCGAAGAGGTCAGAGCCCGGAGGGGGCGACTCCGCGGGTCCTAGGACGCCAACTACCCCCCCCCCCCCCCCCCCCCTAGGGGCCTCCGGCCGACAGTTAGTTGTCAAAGGTATGAGCCCAAGGAGCCAACGGGCGCCGAAGGCGCCCCGGCGCCGAAGGCGCCCAACGGGGTTATGTAGCCATCTTCCCCACTTGTGGGCCTTTTTCTGATTCTGCCCCCCGCTCTGAGGCGGTGGGGATCCCCTAGGCGGCAGGGGTTATGTAGCCACCTTGCCCACAAGTGGGCCAATTCTGATTCTGCCCCCCAACTCTATAGCGGTGGGGATCCCCGAGACGACAGGGGTGACGTAGCCAGTTTGCCCACAGGTGGGCCAATTCTGTCCGGTGCTATTGAGGAAACCGGGACAATCTTTGAATCCACGCTTTGTTGCGTGGTGCATCAGGGTGCCCCCCCGGCGTAGGTTTTGAGTTCTGATTTTGTTCCCTTTGTTGGGGACCCCCGAGAATGCAGGCCGATGATACCCTACCCTCTATTGTGGGAAGGGGCGGTGCGAACTGTCGGATCACACCTGGGCCGCATACCCAACTGTTCGGAGGTGCCCGACCCCCCCCCCCCCCCACGGGAACCCCGGGAACCGCCCCCCCCCCCCCCCGGGAACCGCCCTCCCCGGCGCCCCTCCTAGACCCCCCCCTCCAAGCCCCCCCCCCCCCCCCCCCCCCAAGGGGCCTCCGGCCGACAGTTAGTTGGGGGGGTAGTTGGCGTCCAGAACCGAGGGGTCGCCCCCCCCGGGGGTCAGAGGCACCCGCCGCAAGTTAGGCTGCACCTGCAAACCATTTGCACATTGGACACCCAAAGGCCTGTCGGGGGGATGCGGTGCGCCTGCCAAGCGTGGAGTGGCGCCCGGTGCTTGCTCCGGTCATCCGGTCCTGCACTCAGTGCCAGGCCGAGTATGGGCTACCACGCCACGCTGGGGCATGGGGGGCGCAGGGTATGGGGGGCGGGGGGTATGGATCCACTTGACATTCACCAAACTTCCAGTTTCGCTCCAGAACCACCCTTTTTGAGGGGTGGGGGCACTGCCACATCACCCACTGCTTTACAGGCCACCAGCCATTCTGTTGTGACAAGGCTCTTGCTGTGCCGTCCTCTGCTTCCCTTCACCGTCTGAGGACAGCACAGCCTCACGCCGTTCAGGAGGGCAAGGGGATGGGATGGTGTGATGGTGCCCCCTCCTCCGTAGTTCATGGGCACCCGAAGTGTCCGATGCCCCCGTCGTCAGAAGTGCCCGAGACCGTCGGGTGCCGCCCACACGGCGTGAGGAGGAGGGGGCCAGCCCCAGAAGCGCAGTATTTGTGCCCCCCCCCCCCCACACTGCCGGGGCCCCCACCGCAGGGCCTGCGTAGGAGAAACACCCACTGCGCACTGCCCACTGCGGTGACACCCTGACACAAGCGGCAAACTGCCTGAACATGCTGGGCACCACCGCCGGGGAACACTTGGTGATGGGGAACCCTCACGCCCTGGGGTACCTGTCCCGCATCGGGGGTGGTGGTCGGCACCATAACTTGGCGCCAACACCTGCCGCAGTTTTGTATGACACCTGCCGACACCTGCCGGACCTGTGTGGGTGTGTGTTTCCATGTGCCGCTACCAAACTGCCTGACACCTGCCGACACCTGCCGGACCTGTGCGGGTGTGTGTCTCCATGTGCCGCTACCAAACTGCCTGACACCTGCCGACACCTGCCGGACCTGTGTGGGTGTGTGTCTCCATGTGCCGCTACCAAACTGCCTGACACCTGCCGACACCTGCCGGACCTGTGTGGGTGTGTGTCTCCATGTGCCTCTACCAAACTGCCTGACACCTGCCGACACCTGCCGGACCTGTGTGGGTGTGTGTCTCCATGTGCCTCTACCAAACTGCCTGACACCTGCCGACACCTGCCGGACCTGTGTGGGTGTGTGTCTCCATGTGCCGCTACCAAACTGCCTGACACCTGCCGACACCTGCCGGACCTGTGTGGGTGTGTGTCTCCATGTGCCGCTACCAAACTGCCTGACACCTGCCGACACCTGCCGTGCCGTGCCGTGGCGGGTGTTAGCGCCAATTCTGGTCAGCACCTTCCAAACGTCACGGCCTTGTGAAAGAGTTGTGCGGAGCATCATCGGCGCGGGCGTGGGAGGGACGGCAAAGGGGCAGAAGCAGCGCTTGTGAGCAGTGGGACAACCGTCCCACTCCAACGCAGTACATATCATCCCCCCCCCCCCCCCCCAGTAGCCCAACAGGCTGCCCACCTCTCGCAGTGTTCTGCACCCGCCCTCTTCACCTCCAAAACCAACGGGTGGACAACTAGTCCACCCCTCCACGAGTGGAGGACTCCCGAACACGTACGTCCCCCCGAAGTATCCACCTGCAGACTCCTTTGGCCTCGATGCCCCCCCCCCCCCCTCTGAGATAGCACCGGTGTTGCAGGACCCCTCCCCCCCTCCCCTGGACTCCCCCCCCCCGCTCAAGCAAGTCCCTGCCCCCCCCCCCCCCCCTCGGGTGTTGCAGCACGGCCCTGAGAAGGGGGTGCGCAGCAGCAAAGCACCGGGGCTGACGTGGGGCATGCCCCATTCACAAAGGCCGTCACCAAAACGGATGATGACCCAAACCCCCCCACCAACGGCGCTCACTCAGCCCCCCAGCCCCTCCCCCCTCCCCTCAGCCGGACCCTCTGAGTGGCCCACCCCCACGCCATCCTCCACGTCCCTGTGCTCATGGCCCTTCTCCGCTCCCAGACCCCAAAGGCCCGAAGCGAAGTCGCATCGTCCGCCGTCAGGGGCAGCCCTGCCCTGCCCCGGCCCTGCCCCAGCACCTCTTCGGTCCGCCTGCGGATGGCCGCCGCCGGTTTGGCACGGGGGCCCCCGCTGCCGCCCTTCCCTTTGTCATGCACAGCACACAGCCCTGAGGGTTAGGGGCTTCATGGGACACCTCAGCACCGCCGGTGTTTGGGGAGGGGGGGGGGATGGCCCCAGAGTTTTGCTGACCAACTCAGCATCTCGGATGGGGGGGGGGTCTGACCCCCCCCCCCTCGGACCCCCCCCCTCGGACCCCCCCCCCCCCCCCTCAAGTAATTCGGCCAAATCTGTCTCCGGGTCTTCAGCCAATCAAAAATGTTCTCTGGCGCCTTCGGCGCAAGTCAGTTTAGGCCAAAACACTTCTTCGGCGCCTCCAACAACTCAGGGTCTCCTGCGGGGGGGTCCCCCCTTACAGCCCCCCCTCCCCCTCCCCCGTTAAGCAAAACTCTGGGTGGCCCCCTGTCGCCCCTTGGCCCACTCTTGGGGACGGGGACTGGCCCAAACACGTGTTGCCTGGTCCCTCGGGGCCCGGCCCGTTCAGAGCCGCCCCGGAAGAGCCCGTGGGAGGGGCCGGCAGGCCAGGGGCGTGTGGAGGGGGGGTGAGGGGGGCCGGGCCGCAGACGAAGGGGGGGGGCGCTCCTGCTACGCGGGCCCCGGTCCTGCAGCGAGGGGCAGCACAAGACACAGGGGGGGGGGGGGGGCACAGCGCCGGACGCCTGCCAGCGTTCGGTATGGTCTGCCTCTGGGCCTGGGGCTTGAGGCAATGCGGCAACAGTGGGCCAATCCCTTGATCTGGCCGCACTTGAATGCCACCCCCCCCCCCCCTCCCCCTCGCCAGCCCCGTCGTGTGCACCTGAACGCCTTTGGCCCTGCCTCCCGACTGCAAGTCCGCCCTGTGCCCTCTGACGGGCTCTGTGGCAGCAATCGCTGCTGCACTTCTTTGCCGCATGGCGGCGGCTCCAGGCTCACAACCTGCGCCCCCCCCCCCCCCCAAAATCAGATACCGAGGCCTTGTGCCAAGCCCCCCCCCCCCCCCCCACCTCTGGACCACATCCCACAGTGCGGGCGACACCGGCCCAAAGGTCTTTGGGCTGTTGCGTGGGGCACAGGTCTGTGCTGTACAGTGCCCCCTCATTTTCATGTTTGTCCCCATTGTTCTCCGGTGTTTTGCATGATTCATGGCTCTTTAGGAGCGGCCTCTATGCCAAGCCCCCTCTAACCCCCTTGTCCCTGTCCTCACACACCAGTGGTCGTCCCCCAGGGTCCCATCACGGCCTCCATGTCACTCTCATCCCCACGTCACTCTCCAGCCTGACACAGTGTCCGGGGCCCGGACACACTGAACGTGTCGCATCCTCCCCCTCTGCCATGGTCCGCCATAGCCCAGAGGCCAGTGCGGCACGGAGTCTCAGAGAGTGCACAGAGATCAGTGCTGGGGGCATCCACACACACACACACACACACACACACACACACACACACACACACACACACACACACACACACACACACACACACACACACACACCCACGCACGCACGCGCGCGCACACACACACACAGACGAGCACACGCACGAGCACACACGCACGCACCCACCCACCCACCCACGCACGCGCGCGCACACACACACGCACACGCAGTCCCCAGCCATCTTCACAGGACCGTCTTTATCACAACAGGCCCGACAGTACCCCTACCATCAGCTGGTGGGACCCCTGCCGCAACCGGAAGAGAAGGGCACCCTGCTGCTGCGCACGCCGAAAAAGCCTGAGTGGCAATGGGAGATGCCATTTTTGGCTGATATACTGCGCTGGCTGAGAGCGCTGACCTGGTCGCAAGAACCGGGCACAGTGACTTTTCTAGAACTAGCGCTGGATTTTGAGGAGTTCGCATAGCGCACCCTGCCACACGCACCACAGGCAAAATTCAAGGGCACAACTCTCTCTCTACAAGAGAGGGGCAGGGTGCTGAGGCTGGCCATCACCAGTGCACAGCGGCTCGTCACCAAGGGCCAACTGCACCCCGCACGCATTGTCACACGCTGCAACTCACTGGTTCCCCTAGGGGGACCAGCACTGTGCGGCCTGAACCGCCGCCCCTATTTTGCATGCAGGGCAGCGCTCCACACACACATCCTGAAACTGGCAGAATACTGTGAGCACGCATGGACTGCTAAGGATGGCATCCTCAGATAGCAAGCACCACGCGGGTACGCATACAGACCGCGCAGGTCGGCACAGGAAGTGGAAGAGCACAGACTACATCGTGCACTGCATGGCAATCTGCAGACTGGGTTAGCACCATCGTCGGAACAAGTGGTGCCCGCCAAAGGGGGGGGGTCCAGCTCTTCATTCGGGGCAGACTTCTTTCCAATCATTGGAGACGGCAAGCTTCTGCAACGCCCCTACACAGGCACGCGCAGACACACCACCTCGCACAGAGCGCCACAGCCCATGCCACTGTCTGGCCAGGCGCAATGCGCTGCACACTCGGCCTTGGCGTGTATGACGTGCAAGCGACTACGGCGAACAGCCGAGGAGTGCTGCAAACTGGGCCACCACGCAGACGAGCACGTAGCTCGGAGACCCCAACTGCAACTATGCCCATTGCATAACTTGCCTCCATGCCCAAGATGTACCCTCAAACAAAGAGGGGTGCGCCACTACTGCCAAAGGGGACACCACAAAGTGTGCACCCCAGTGCCGGCGCACCGGAAGCGCGCTCTTCCCACACAATCGCCACAGCCCCACAAAAAACCATGCCTGCAAAGGCCCACACGGCGCCCACCAGGTCTGCTGAGGTCCCCACACCAACCCGTCACCCCTCCAGCCCCCAAGCGCAGGAGGCCTAAAACACCACCGCCGCGGTCCCGCACACACGCGCGCGCGCACACACACACACACACACACACACACACACACACACACACACACACATACACACAAAGGCGGCAGTAGGCGAAGGGCATAGTGCACAGCAAAAGCAAAACTCCTCAACAAACATGGAGGCCTGTGTGAATCTGAACAACCATTGGGCAACCCCTATCATCAGACCACATGCAAAATGACACCTCTGGTGCAGACACAATACACATACATCGTGCCGCTTGCATCCGCAGGCCAAGAGAATGCCTGGGGGTGATTCGCGGAGAACAAGCACAGCAAAGATACCACCAGCCAGTCTGGCAACGAACAACTGCAAGAGCCTTCCTGCTCTTCCCAGCTAGACCCAGCCTCTGGAGGTCTGCACCACCAAGGATGGCGCCACACATGCCTGTAGTGGGGAATGGTGTACAAGTGAGCCTAGTGCCTGGTGCTTTTGTATCATGCAAACAACACATGACACGTTGGTGGTGAGCCATGTAACATCCATTCCGCATTCACATACAGCCCCCATTGTGGTACGAGCGGGGCAGCAGTAAAAACAGATATGTTGACTCAGACATCATGTGCCAGACATGAAACCGGCCATGATACATCAGACATGTGAAGAACAAACTCCGTCTAACAGCACGCTGCTGGTGCTGGGTGGCTACAGCCCAGCCCAGAGCTCACGGCCCCCCACCCACTCACACATGCACACACATACCCACACACGCATACGCACACCCACCCACCCACACACACACACGCGCGCACACACACACACACATTGGTCAAGGGGGTATTTTGAAATTTTGAAAGTAGTAGTGAGCAGTCATGAGCAGCGGGACCGATATTACACTCTCAGCCATGAGACCACAACCACCGCCCCTGTTGTCACCCCCCATCCCCAAGAGCTACATACAGTCCCCCGGAACTGACCTCGACCAACAAGCAGGTGAGACCAAAGACACAGCACTGGGCACCAGTTCTGCTGCATGGGGCCCGAGCATGGAGCCCTCAATGGTCTGCTGCCACGCCGTACCCCCCAATTCACACATGTACACGCAAGTCTTGCAGCTTGAACAGTGGATATTGCATCGGTCGATGATTTGGCCCCCAAGACACCTCCGGTGGCCGTCGCCCGTCACCCTTTCTGACCCGCCCTGTCCACGCCGCAGCCGAGCACTTGGCACTGACTGCCTTCGTGCGCCCCCCTCCTGCGTCTGCTGTTTTGAGATCTGCCCGTGTTGCAGAATGCCCTACAAACTGATGTTCTCTTAGCCCTTGGCCAGAGCTGTTGCAGGACCTGCACCAATTCCTTCTAAACAGTCCCCTGACCCTGGCCCTGACCGTCATTGCGTTCCTGCGGTGAGCACAGGGCTGTGGAGGTTGCATGGCCGCAGATGCTTCGGCACAACTGTACACATTTCTGCCGTCAGATGACGTATCCTCTTCTGATCGCTTTGTGCAGTCCATGGGTCCATGCGGGGATGGCCATAGTAATGAGGGTGGGGCAGGGGGCAAGAGGGCTACGCTGTGCCAGTGTGTGAGCCCTAGTCCTGTGTGTGCGTGCGTTCGCATGATGCCTCTTGTGCAGTGCTGTGGTGCACTGTGCTTCTACCGCGTATCCTCCCTGTGTTGCCATGCCCTGTCCTGCAGGGCATTCAGGGTGTGTGTTCGGGGTCTTTGCGGGATGTTGTCGTATTGCACTGCGGTGGACGCGGTTTTGTCCAGCCCGATGCGTTGGGACCAGTTTGGCACCTCACGCTCGGGGTCTCGCTAACAAAGTTTTGGGGCTACTAATCAGTGATGTCACGAACATGTCTGTCAGTGTCCTCAGTAACTGTTTGCCTTTCATCTGAACTTGGGGGGGGGGGGTCCCGGTGTCCTGTGTTGCTTGGCTGCAGGTTGCGATGTTGTCTGAGTACTTTGTTGTGCGCTCTGCATCGTTTGGTTTTTGCACCGGGTCCAGGTCCTGTCGAAGACACCGTGGGATACGTGCCTGACTGTTGTGTGAGTTAGTCAGCATCTTCTGCAGGAGCTTTTGTTTTTGGTCAGTGATCTGTGGTCATGGCTGCTGAGGCATGCGGCCTCGGAGGATGGCAAGTATGCCTTGTGGCACTTGCAGCATTGTCCCCCTTTTACGTGGTGGTGTGGCGACTGGTGAGATGCTGCCACAGTTTTGCGGCAGCTCGCCCAGGGAGCTACAGGTGCCATTTCAGTGGACTGGGGGTCTATTTGGGGAGGCGGGCCATGCCGAGGTGAGAACAATGTTTTGCCTGATGCATCCCACATTGTGTAGGTTCGAACGTTTGAGGCCATTGAACAAGCCCACCGAACCATGCATCGGGGTATCCCAGGGAACTGGTCACAAACCGCTTTTATTATTTTTTTTTGGTGTTGTGACCACTCACATTGATCATACTTCCCATGCAATGCATCTTTCCTGCCCTCTTCTTGTATTGGGTGCTGGGGGGTCCATTTTTTGGGCGCCCGAGGGTGAAAAACTGCTGATCAGTTTGTGCGGCAGTCCTTTGGAAGCCCCCCAACCATGGCAACTGACCCCCAACACCCATAGGGCCATACATCCATAGGGCCTAACACATGTTTTAAATGGTATGTGTCGTCAATGTGAGTGGCCACAATATCAACAAATCGGTGCTGAAACTTTCCATTTTGGAGTTGTACAGGGAGGGGACTTTGCTTCAGCACTTTGTGCGCTCATCCCTTGGGAGCCCCTCCCACGGGATGCAAATGTTGTAGCACACCCTGACCCTCAAGGCACAAGGGGTGAGCGACAAAAGTCAGGACAAAAAGCTCTGTAGTGGCATTGCCATAGACACCCAGGAGAGAAGGTCGGGGGGTTCTCCACACATGGTCTCGTTTGGCCAAACTCACCGGTTTTGTTGATGGGGCTGAAAAATTTTGTTAAGACGTGTTTTGCACATTTCACAGACATCATATATTTATTTGGATTTCTCCCCATCCGAGGGACCCCGAGAAGGCAGGGGATATGGAGCTACTTTGATTTCTTCCCCCTTTTGGGGGGGTCCCGAGACAGCAGGGGTTATGTAGCCAATTTGATTCCTTCCATTTTTTGGGGGGTCTGCCGGTGTGCCAAAAATGGTGTGGCTGATCCACCGTAGACAAGATTTGTCCCCGAAGTTCGTTGTTGCCTGACTCAAGCTTTTTTTTAGTTGTATGGCAGGAACACCCCAGCCCGGATCACAGGCCTGCTTGTGATCTGGCATGGCTAACGACAATGATGGCGTGCGTCATCTGGGCAATTGCCTGTATTAGCCCCGGAGTGACATCATCAAGTATTCATATGTCTAATGTTGTAGACACCCCCTTCCCCTCTTTTTGACTATATCACCCAACTTTTGGGTCAATGGTCCAGGGGATACATGTCCATCTTTTTGGCGGCCTGTAGCGACAGGTTTGGAATGTCTAAAAAATACCCGCATTACACCCGTATGTGCAAAATTCGAATGCCCCCCCATTGCAGGCGCCTATGGGGTACCCAAACTGCATGCCACACCGAGAAAGTTTGTTTCTGCGGCTGGCATATTTATGTGCCCCTCCCGGTCAATGCACACACCAAGGCATAGACACTGAGACAAACCATTGTGGGCAAGTGCAATCATAACAAAACCCATGTTGTATGCCGAGGACAAGGTACTGCACACAACGTCACTACAAAGTGCATTGTGTTGGGTTGTCAGTGATTACACACCAATTGCACCATCTCTTCCCCATAAACACAATGGCTCAGTAAGCCTAGGATGGAGCATATGCACATTCTGATTCGGTGCACTGGCATAAAGGATTACCAGTGCCCAAGACGTAAGTCACACCCCATCTAAAATGAAAGTGGTGTGCCATGCCTGCTCAACCAGGCAGTGGCGCATCAGCATCAACATGCTGCAGGGGGACCGTAGGCGTTTGTTTCGCGGAGACGATGTGGCCTCATATGTGCACTACGCAGCTTGTAGCTTGTAGTGGGACCTGCTTTTCTTCGGAGATCTTGGTAAATCACGGTGTTTGTATCAAGCAGGAGACCTAGCAGGAGCACGCAATCACTGGCCCGTATCTAGCACATGCTATGTACGTGGTGCTCACCAAACTAATCTTAGACACCATAGCGCCTGAACTCATCACATGTCGAGTGCCAGAACAATATCGGAGTGCGTGAGATCCGTGTCGCCCCCTTCTTGGCGCAGGCCCGACAAGCCATGCTACATACCTAGTCCTAGGCCGCACGTTTATGCTTGGAAGCAGTGGCACAGGCACTGGCCTAGTAGGCCACCGCTTGGAAGTCCCTCCCGTTGGCGCGCCTCTGTGAGCACCTCCGGTGGCAAATGTAATTCCTTCACAAGGAACAAACGACACGGTGGTACGTAAAAGCACAACATGCGGTGTGCCTGCATTTGTGGCTGGCAAACTCTCGCTGCATGCACCACCAGTGGTGCATAGCCGCATACCTTGATGCGCAGTCCACGGCGACGAGCAAACTCGCCGTGGCATCCCTATGTTGGCAACAGATCCATTTGTTGTGGTCTGCTGACATCAGCAGAAGAGATGCGCGGGTGGCAGCATGTGTCCCAAGTGCACGCAGTTACCTTGGCGTCCCTACGGAGGACGACCTTGTTGCACCTTCACTGGGTGGTCCATAATAACACTGCGCGGCACGCAAAACGCCCCAAGGACGGTGCCTAGTACGTGGCACACAAGCGGCGCAAGAGAAGAATTACCGGAGTTGGAGGTCCCCGGCGACCTCCTCAAGATCCCACTCGAAGACATGGGCGATGTCATTGTTTTGACTGGATTGTAAAATCCCTGAGAGGCTGTGCAAACGGGGCGACATGGGTGGGGCAAGGTGTAGGACTCATTCCTCCCGCCACCGCGCTGTAGCAGGCTAGGTAGGGATAGGTCATGCCCATCCCACACCCGCAACCGGCCCTGTCACTGACCCATGACCTGCTAAGTGTACTCTCGATGGACACTTGGTGGAACTTCGGTCACGAGTTTAAAAATTTTCTACACTAAAGTACTAGAGTAGAGTGCCGCACCAAAGGGCTGCACCCACCCGTACACAATGGGGGCCCACAGTCTTCGACGACGAAGACACCGTAGAAGAAGTAGCTAGCGACGAGGCCAGACGTTGAAAAGAACCGACAATGGGGGCCCACAAAAGAAATGTGGATTCCGGCACCAAGCCCGACACCCCCACCATCCAGATACCAGCCAGTGGAGATGGCAGGTTACCGATGCTAGGATGACCGATGATAGGAGGATATAAAATCACCAAGACCACCATAGAAGGGGTAGAGACGGATGCCAGAACCATCTTAGCTATGCGTTACAAGGTAGGGGTCGCCATGCACAACATGGCCAGGTGGATGCAGTACACCCTGAAATGGAGAGATTACTACAAGCAACTGAAAAAGAAGATGTACCACCAAGAATCCAAAGGAATAGCGCAACAAGTGTTCCGCAAATGGTATAGACAGGGGCAGGTGCAAATACGGCACTACAATACCCAAAATGTGATGTCACCGCAACCGGCATAGGATGCGTGGGAAGAGCAGGCAAGGCGACTGTGGAACCAGTCTACCAAAAAGGTAATGGAATGCATTTACCGGAGGGTAAAGGACGAGGTTCGACAGTACATTCAAAAACTGTTGGCAGGGCACGAGTGGGCTGTAGCCATACTGCACGCAGATGCGATTAATGACAGCCGCAAAGGGCGCCCTAGGGATGGGAATGAGTCTCGTGCTGACGGCAACAGGGCACACAAAAGACAGAAGGTAGAGCAGGACAGTGTGTTGTGAGGGAGAGGAGAGAAAAACTCACAGTGGACCAAACTGGAGGGTGAAAGGATGGAGCACCTTGGAAGGTAGAATGACTCTATGGGTCTCAACATCACAGGAGAATATGTGAGCTTCACTAACAACATAAGGCCGTTAGGTGTGGCACTGCGTAGTGCATATGCAAGGGGTAGACCAAGCAGATAGTGAACAGAGACAGTTCCCCAGGTAAAGCTGGAACACATGACAAATATGGAACCCTTGTTTGTACTATATGCCCTACTTCTTGAACCAGACTGTTGCCTGAGAGCTCACATTATACTCATCGAACTTGTTGAGCCTAGAGGAAAATAATAAAAAAAAGGCAGGTTACCGATGCGACATCCAAGGGCCCATGCCGATGCAGAGACCCTTCTACTCTGATGGGAGTAAGCTGGACGACGGCAGAGCGCGACCGGGCATAGCCGTTGGGAGCACCTGCATCCTCTCACGAGCTTCAGGGGAGTAGGAATCCTATAGGGCCGAACTGTATTTACTGTACCTCATTAGCAGCCTCACAGGTTAGGGCCAGGTGGCAAAACTTCATAACCACACGGTGACAAAGGTAGCGGCCCCCGGGCCCACCCGGGAAGAATCAGACAAAGTTCCATTGGCTACCACCATACAACGGAAGACATTGCAAGTGCAATGGATCTGAGGACCAAGTCATTGTTTAGTGGACAAGATTTTTTTTAAGTTAAGAAACGTGGTCTTGGCCTAGTAGCACTTTGTCTCCAACCGCCATTGATTACCCTCCAACCGCCGTCGGTTGCACTCCAACTGCTGTCGATTACCCCTTAAGTGCCACCGGTCGGAGTTGTGCAGATGTGGCTGACCATTGGACACTCCGGCTTTTTTTTTTTCTTCATTAAAACACATCCCGCCGAGGACATTGCACGGAGAGGGAGGCCACTGGTGTGGAGGACAAATAGGACATTACAGACAACAATATCATGGATGGATTGGCCAAAATGTCCGCAAGATTGGCCCCACAAGATATTGTTTTCACATCGGCCGCTAGCATTAGCATCGAGGGGGGGGAAGCACCAACCCCGGCAAGGATCTGCATCCTCAAGCTACGCCGCTAGCACGAGGTGACCGACCTGCAGTGGGTGACATGGAAGCCACTACAGGGGATCAGACGCCAATTGTGGACCCAGTGACTGTGGGGAAACATCTCTCGGGAAGGTTGCAACTACCCACAATCCTTAACAAAGTCCATGTGTGCCCTATGTGGTAGCAATTATCCCAGGTTAGTATAGGCCAGATTGATCCAATGCTAGGCATGGAGTGGACACTTCTGCCATGAGTATTGTGCTGCACCGGGGGACGAGGGCCGGCCTGTGTGGCGGTGGTGGGAAACAGCTATGGAGGAGGACCTCAATCACACAGCTAGGCTACGCATACCCAGCTCTCTAACGGCTACAATCCCACCACAGGAACACAAGCAATGGAGAAGGCATGCGGTAGAGTTTCAGTACACGGTGCTCATCACTGTACAGCAACTACGGCCCATGCTGCCCATGCTCACATCCAGCGGAGCGGTCCAAGAGACGTAGCCAGGCAAACGGCGACAAGTAGATTTCCTGTGGGGCACGGCACTGAGGCGCAGGATAGTACAGCCAGAGGTCAGTGACCACAAACTCTAGATACATTGCCGATATAAAGCTTTAGAAGTGGAGCACCACAGTGGCATACTTGAATAATATACCAATAAAATAATATACTCATACTCAGTTCACACATGCTGCGCCTGAGAACCACACACAAATGGTAGAGCCACCAGATCCGCCGGACAACCGAAAACACCAACTCCAAACGCCGGAGACGAGACGCCATACCATGAGGCGTGCACGCGGTGGTGGAAGTGCGGGGCGCCTCTCCGGTGCCGGTAGGCCAACAACTCGCCAACACCACCTGCCTTGGCAGGCGATGAAGTGAGATTAGAATAGCAGACTGGCAGTACAGGATAGTTAACGCAGAGGTGCCTGCGGCGCCTCTCGAATCTTCCACCTGTGTCTGCCTCTACGCTACAGAGACCCCTTTCCAGCCAACAGGCAGGAGTGGCCCGTGGGGTGGGCACCAAGCACATCACCGAGCTAAGCCACAGCATTATGCCTCCTCTCTGCGAGAAAGGCAAGTAGGTATCAGGAAACAGTATTGTACTGTCTGAGACCATGTGTCTGAAGAGCGGACGATGTCAAAGACTTGTCGATGTTTCCGGACAGTCAAAAAAAAAGGTGCCTAAATCACAGTGTTTGCCTTTGCAAAGATCGCCTCCTTTTCTTTCGCTGTCTATCACAGAGCCATTGGCTGCAACTGGGCGCCTGTGTCAAGGCTTGGGACACGGTTTGTGACATCAGCCCAGCACACATTCGCATCGACCTCCAAAAAAATCACGATGGCGCCTCGGGGCAAGACCAAGCAGCAGCAAGTGCAAGAGAAGGAGCAGGAGGCACAGCATGAGGGGCCCAATGAGCCCCAGAAGGAGGAAGAGGAGCCACAGGAGCCGCAGGAGGAGGTGGCCCCAGTGCCCCAGGAGGAGACCAAGGAGCCCCAGCTGGAAGAGGACAAGTCCAAGGATGCTGAGGAGGAGGAGGCAAAGGTGAGCGGATATGTGGCAGAGTTCTTCCAAACCGCAATAGAGAAGGGCGCCCAGGCTGTTGTGCGCGATCCTGATGGCCAACTGCGTATGATCTACAAGGACAAACACGATCGAGAGCAGTACGAAGTGGAGGCGATTGAGGCACACAAGATTTGTGGGAATTCGTACAGGTGACATGAGGACCTGTGGGTGGTGTGAGGTGGTCGCATGTAGAGGCATGGGGCATGTAGGTGCATCCAGATGGGTGCAACGATGCATACATATCTGCACAGGGCTGTCATTGGTGTATCTGTCCGCCGATCCATGGGTTGTTCCAAGGAGTGGGGATGGATGGAGAAGGATGGATGCAGCCTGCCAGCCAGCCCCTCACATGTGCATGTGCATACAGTGAGATCCATCTGCGCCAGCCAGCCAGCAACAGATAGACAGACAGACAGATAGAGAGATAGATAGAGGGATAGATAGATAGAGAGATAGATAGAGAGATAGATAGAGAGATAGATAGATAGATAGATAGAGAGATAGATAGAGGGATAGATAGATAGAGAGATAGATAGACCCCCCCCCCGTGTCCAACGAACACTGCGTCCACAATTCCGTTCGGACCGTATCTTTTGAGGACCTAATTAATTGGGTAGTTAATTAGGTACCGGGCTCCAGAACCGCAGTTTCAGGCTAAAGGTTTGGGGAAACGAGGGGCTGTTGTGAACATGCTCCACGGGCTTGGGGCCCTTCTTCTTCTTGGCACAGGCAAAAGTGGTGGTACCGCATGTATAGCACCTCCCGGCCAGGTGCAGGCAGAGAATCAGTGATGGTGGGCAATAGAGGTCCTGTTGTTGAGGGACACTATTCCCTCGCAACCTGCCTGACAAATTTGCCCACAATTACTGCAGAGATGGTTCAAATTTTCCGCGCGAAGTGGGCCACAACAAGAGCTTCTACTCTGAAAAGTGCTAATTGGAGGCCTCCATCATATTGTGCTTTGAATGGGCTGGGTAACTTGTGCCTAGGGATGTGTTGCCGCCGTTTCATGATATTGTCGCGCGCACCGAACGGTGTGTAGAACGAACACTCTTGTTCGGACCGTGTTTTTTAAGGACAAAATTGTTCTTTCGACAAGGGGGGGGGGGGCAGATTGATGGATGGATGGACATCAATGCTATTTCGATCGATGGACTGGTGGATACATGCATGTTTGGACTGACCAGCCTGTCTCCTCTGAAGGTGGTAATAGTGAAAGGGAGGTATTCGTATGCATCCCCTGCTGTTGTTGGTGGAGCATCACTAAGTGGACTGGTTAACTAGGATATTTGGAAATTTCCCATTCACAGGACTACTCAGGCTCTTACTTACTTGACTTACTTCCAAAATCTCAGATAATGAGTTGAAACAGACGTTTGTCACACTGAAAATGCCCGATTGCTGTCTGAATTTGATGTTTTTGCCCCGCGGATGTACGCACCCCCAGTGGGGGGGGGGGGTTTGCAGGGCGGTCACGGGAAAGCTATCTTACTACTGGGGGCTGTGCACGCGCTGTGCAGCCACGCCCCCTAGGCATCGAGATATGGGATACGGCATGCGGTAGGGGTGGGCAGGGCATTCTCCAGGTTCACCTGGGCCATGAGGTCACCGGCACCGATCGGCGTGCCGCCCTGTTATCCATCGATCTGCTGATCCGCCCATGCCTCCTGGCCATTCGTGGGCGGGGGAGGGTGTTGTTTGCCACTGGGCATCATCAGAGGCATGGCTGATGTACAAACAGCTGCGGGGGAATGGGTGGGAGGGGCCCCAGGCCGCGGTCCCCTTGGGTGTGTTCTGCAGGTACTTGGTGCGTTGGAAGGGGTACGACGATGAAGACGACAAGACCTGGGAGCCGCGGAGGTCGTTCCAGGAAGGGAAGCTGTTCTGTCAGGAGCTGCTGGACTATGAGAAGCTGCATGGCCTTGACCCCGTGCCCCCGCCCGCCGTCAAGAAAGAAAAGAAGGAGAAGCCGAAGCCGACCGCAGAGCCCAAGAAGCGCCCCCCCGGGGCCGTCAAAGCCGAATCGGCTGCCGCCCGAGAGGACCGCAGCAAGAGACGCAAAGTCTAAGAGGCTGTGCAGGTGCGCGGGGGCGGAGGGGCGGTGCCGATGTGCCCGCGCCTCCCCTTCGTGCCCCCGCAGTGCCTGCGCATACCGCGCCACCTCCCCTCATAGAACCCCCACGACGTCATGGCCCCCGGGGGTCGCAGGGTGTGCCACCGCCCGTTCCGGTCCGTTTTTGTAAAAACAGGTCCGCTCGGACCTGGCGCCCCCAACGCCCCTTCTCATCGCCGCCCACCCGAGTCGGATGGGCCGGAGCGGGCCCCCACCACCGGGACCAGCCAATACGGGGCGCTCCTCCCGGGGACGGTGCTATCCGGATGAGGCAGAGGTACCACTGCCATACCAAGTTCCCCAGCTCAAGCCCTGTCTGGGTCAGGTAGCTTCTCTACCGGCTGGTACCCTCTCTGGGCCTCTGAGTGCGTGTGTTTCTCAGGGTTTCAGTGGTACTAACACATCCCAGCGAGTGCGCGCGTCGACCATCTGAGGTGAAACCCACTAGCTCCCGTTTGCATCGGAGTCTGGGACTTTGGTGTTGGGGGGGGGAATGGGATCATCACGGGAGCCCCGGGCTCAGGCATCCCCATGCCCCAGCCCCCCCCTTCCCCCTCCCGCGGCCCAGCAGAGTGCATTGTTGGGGGATTGACCTGCTGGGCCCCGGGGGGGGGGAGGGCATGACTGCGGTCTTTGGCGTTCCACTGTGATCCCTTTTGAGAATCATCTTTTAGCCGAATCATCTTTCAGTTGGCGGTGCACTGTGCGCGCATAGAGCCGTAAACATGGGGTGCGCGGGTGCAAAAAGTGCCATAAACACCACGGAGATTTCCATCAAGTGTGGGGAATGCAAACAGGGGGTGGTAGGCGGATTGGCACACTTGTAATGGAAACGTTCACGGCGCCACCGCCGTAAGCGTTTACTGCGCCACTGCTGTATACTGGAAGGGGTGTGGGAGATAAACCAGTGGGTTGGCTCGGAGAACTGAACCACCCAGCAGGAGCAGAAGCTACACCTCCTCTGCACATCCTTCTTCACAGGTACAAACCAGACCACAAAATAGTGATAATATAATCTGAACTGCAACAGCCTGCCTCTGGCACGAAAGGTGTTTTGCATGCAGGGTCTGGTGCAGGGCAGAGATGGACTTGTGGGATGGGGGATGGGGAATCTGCATAGTCCGCAGGGGGCTTTTCAGAGGGGCCAAGGCAAATGGTTAGGGTTTGGGTAAGTGCTAGCAGGTTAGGAGTGTGCAAGGTGAGCACTTGTATCCGCCACAATGCGGGAAATGCAGGGGTGGGTCAGGCTGTCAGTGTCCATACCAAGCCGGTAACAAATGGGGGTGGAGCCGGGGGCCGGAGCAATTTACACTGTAAATTTACGTAAATTTTTGTAAATTCCTCGAAAAGTGGCGTAAATTCCCGTAAATTTTTGTAAATTCGGCGTAAATTAGGGGTTTTACATGATTTCCATGCCATTGCTAGCAGTTGCAAATATTTGTGAGCTAGATTCTTGTCCATTTTGGAATGTAAATTGTGTAAATGCCCCTTCCCTGTGGCAGAGTCTGCTGGGGCTGTGTAGCCAATTTGCCGAGACCGGCAAGACGAGTGAAGATACCTGCCTCGAGCTTTTCCCCGGCTGGAGAAGGAGGCATTTAGGGACATCCTCTCTTTCTTTGCTCTCACGTGCTTTGCGTGCCATTCCGTGTCTTTACAAATATTTGTGAACAAGACTTGTGTCAATTGTCGTCTGCAAACATTGTTGATGCCTGTCTCCTATGCCAGAGAACACTAGGCCGAATGCGGCTAGACAAGTGAACATCCCAGCCTCGAGCTTTACCCCGGCTCGAGAAGGAGCCATTCAGGGGCTTTCTTTCTTCCTTTGCTTTCTCATGCTTTGCGTGCCATTCCCTGCACTTACCAATATTTGTGAACACCATTTGTGTCCTTTGTCAAATGCAAACTTTGTTGATGCCCGTTTCCTATGCTAGAGAACACTAGACCGAATCAGGCAAGACGAGTGAAGATCCCTGCCTCGAGCTTTACCCCGGCTCGAGAAGGAGGCATTTAGGGGCTTGAAGATCCCTGCCTCGAGCTTTTCCCCGGCTCGAGAAGGAGGCATTCAGGGGCTTTCTTTCTTTCCTTGCTTTCCTTCTGTTCACGCTGTTCTAGCTTTGTCATGTAAATGTGGGTGCGGAAGCAAGGCGGTGATGCCGTGTGGCAACACTTTGCTACTCCGGTAGCCGCGCTCCGCTACATCAAGTCCGAAGGTGCCCCCTCACATTTGCCACAAGTGCATATTGAGCGTGCGGCGAAGAATTCGAAAGCGCGCAATGGTTTCGAGTGCTCGGTTGAAGCCCCCAAGGCACCACCCAAGCCCGCGCGAACGACAGCCTACACCCCATCGGTCGCCTCGTACGTTGACGTCCTCAGCTCATCGTACTGTGCGAGTTGCCGCGGCCGGCTATGCGGGGTCACTGCTGCATGCTCCTAGTGTCAACGGGGGGTGCATGAGCAGTGCTTCGTTGTTGTGAAGGGAAACACTGGACAGGTGGAGGTGGATGAGGAGGGCGAGTCGGGAGATCATCGATGGTGTTTCGCATGTGCATGTCGGGGGTGTGCCAAGGCTCTAGGGGACACTGACACTCAACAGTGCATGCGATGTAACTGCTATGTGCATGTCACGTGCATTAATGATGGTGCTTGCCTCTCTTGTGCTCGGCCCGCACCTGAGCAGGTCGCAGAACCCCGTAGAGAGCAGCGTCCATTCCACACTTCGTGGCAGTCTAGCCGCCCTTGGCTTAAATACGAAGATGGCATGATGCATTGTGCGGCATGCCGTACCTACCCCTAGCTCGGAGCCCACCCTCAGTGGATTTCGGGAATTGAGAATTGCAAATGGGACAAGATTAAAAAGCATCAACAATCTGGCTGCCATGCTGTTTCTTTGGCTCTCTGGAATTCTGCTGGTAAGGTGAGGAAGGTGACTCACACCCTCCCGCTTGAGACAAGGCCAGCTATTCGGGCGCTCTTCCGCCTTGTGTATCATGCCGTGAAACGGCGTGGTATGCTTCGCGATGTGGCTGGGGACGCTGAGGCCGGTGAATTGAATGGTGCAAGCATCATCAAGACACATCGATGCCATCCGTCCGCCATTGAAATTCTGGAGCATGTTGCTGCTGATGTGCGCACGGAGGAGGCCAAACCCCTCTTCCAAGCCCCATATTTTGCTCTCACTTCGGACAGTTGCACCGATCGGTCAACAAAGAAAGAAGAGATGCTGTATGTCCGATACCCCCTCCCCAATCATGTAGTGACACTTTTTTTCACTTCAACCGTTGGAGGGGGGGGACGCAAAGTCAATTCTGAGAGCCTACAAGGCAGCATTTGAGCAAGCCGCCATCCCTTTGGAGGTTTGGGTCCGTCGGCTTGTTTGGCTTTGCACGAATGGGGCAAATGTCATGGTAGGAACAACTTCTGGCTTGGTCAGCCTCCTCCGTGCGCCGAAGCAACCAACCTTCAAAACATTGAGTTTCTCTGTTTTGAGTTTTTGAGGTTGGTTGAGCTGTTGAGTGACACCGTCCGTTCTACTAATTTACACCATTTCTTGGGAATTTACGCCACTTTTCTTGGGAATTTACGCCACTTTTCTTGGGAATTTACGCCGTTTGGGGAAAAATTTACACCCATTTACACAACCTGGTGGCCGGGGGCCAAAACGAGTGTAAACCCCCGTAAATGTCGGCTTGGTCCATACTGAAACTGACTGCTGCCCATGAGGTAAGGTATGTGTATAGCCTTTCTGTTTACGGCGACAAAGCCGTAAACTTTTAGGATACAAGTGCCATGAAAATATCACGGCGCCAGTGCCGTAAACATTCAAGAACCAGCCCCAACAGAATAGGGATCATTTGCCCCCACCCCTAACTTCTTGTTGCCCAGCACTTTCCCCAACTTGTGGTCAATTGCATTCATTTTCAGTGCAAGCACCATGAATAGTTATGGCACTTGCACCGTAAAGAATAGTTGTAAGGGGCTGCACAAATAACAGCCAGACCAGGACACGGTTAGTTGATTGTCATAGGAGTTTCATACGTGTTCGGTCACAAACCACATTTTTTTAACCTTGGGAGGCAGCAATGGGCTGTTGCACAATTTCTGGGGTGCTCTTGTTTTGGGGTGGTGTGAGACTATGCTTTCTTTTTGCACCACTTGCACACAGAACCGATGGGCATTGGTGTCCAAGCCCTCCTTGCGCATTGCTTTGTGCCCCCAACATATTTGCACGTTTGCGCTGTTCTCACAAGTGGGCTATTTCTAACAAAATTTCCCGAAAGTCCTGTTTTGGGCCATAGGCAAAAACTGGTCCAAAGGCCCATTATGTGGTCCCCCCAATGCACTTTGTTTTTCCCCATCCGAGTGCACAAGGAACATGCAAGGAGGGCTTGGCCGCAATTTTCTATCCTTGCCCATGCAGGCTGGTGCAATAAACCACATCATAGAAACACACCTACAGAATGTTGGGGGAAAGTGTGCGACAGACCAAGAATAGGGACCACCCAAGAAGGAAGCCCTTTGACTTTTTTACAGCTTTGTGCAAACCTGGTGTGGCAAACCGATGAATGTTTTCTAACTTTTCTGCTTTCTATGCTCCGAGCATGTGACAGCTATATCATCTGTTTTTTATGTCGCTTGCACAATAATTATTTACGTAGCTTGTAGTGTGCATATAATTGACCACCGGTAGGAGAAAATGTTCCATGAGAATTGAGGGGTGGGGGCTATACCTGATCTCCTTCTACACAAGAATTAAAATTCCACATCACCTTTCACATGGGCTAGGGGTTGAAAAAGAACATAAGCAGGCAGGGGAGGGGTTGTGTGGCGGAACTGTGTGTGGGAAATGCACCCCCCCCCCCCACCCTGCAAACCCATGCAAACATGCAACCCCAAGATTTTTTTGGGGGGATACTACTTACCACCTGTACACCCTTGTTTCAATTACGCCCTCTCATTTTACGGCGCATTTACAGCGGCGGTGCTGTAAATTTTTACCCACTACATTATGACCCCCCCCCCCCTTGCCCATTGGGGGTCTTCACTGGTGTGTCCAACTGCCATAGGTTATGATGGGGGTCACACTTAGCACATATGGGAAGCCACAATGGACTATGCAAACCCCCCCTCCCTTGTCCATCTCTGCCCTTCTCCGTCAGACAGAGAAAAAATTTTTTGGTAGTAGTATTGGTTTCCAATCACCAGGCAGACAACCCTTTTTTTTCCGGGGCTGGCGCGTAAACATTCTTGCAGGGAGATGTGACATTGAGGGTTAATCTCTACACCAAACATTACAAAAAATGGGAGCATTGACAGAGTGTTCGGGTCTCATTGGATCAATGTTTCCTTCCAGTTGTCCAATTAGGGAGATTTCTTTTAAATTGTCTGGAAAATGCAACTTATAGCTATCTGCCTTTTTGTCGATCTGCTTTACACATTCCCCTGGGGTTGCCAATGACCCGTCGTAGCATATCTGAAAAAGGTCCAGATCCCGGGGTACTAGTTTAGACTTTTACTGGAACTGCGTTTTTCAGATACAACTCGGTGCAGAGAAAATGCAAAATTTGACCGAGATTCATCACTGTGTACGGTGCTGGCGCCGTAAAATTTTTATTGGTCATGCATTTGCGATCCAGGGGATTAGAGCCCTGTCGTGCGCATTTTTTTTAAAAAGAAGGCATTTTTTACGGCGCCCTGGGTTTGGGGGTTCATAGCTGTACGTGTGCGCGTAGTGCACCCCTAGTTCAGGCCACTGACGAGCCAAATTTCTTTCTTTCTGCGCTTTTTGGGGATCGGATCGTCACGGGACCCCCGGGCTCAGGCATCCCCATGCCCCAGCCCCCCCCTTCCCCCTCCCGCGGCCCAGCAGAGTGCATTGTTGGGGGATTGACCTGCTGGGCCCCGGGGGGGGGGGGGGGGGGAGGGGCATGACCGCGGTCTTTGGCGTTCCACTGTGATCCCTTTTGAGAATCATCTTTCATGCGACTGACGAGCCAAATTCTTTCTGCGGCCGTGGGTAGCCCCCTGCCCCCCCCCCCATTGCGAGAACAACGCCCGTTGTCAGAGCAGCAGGAGGTGTTGTTTGCATCGGAGTCTGGGACTTTGGTGTTGGGGGGGGGGAATGGGATCATCACGGGAGCCCCGGGCTCAGGCATCCCCATGCCCCAGCCCCCCCTCCCCCTTCCCAGGGCCCAGCAGAGTGCCGTGTCGGGGTAGAAAATAGTAGAGTAGAGTATAGAACTGCTGGGCCCCCGGGGGGGCGGGGGGCAGGGGATGTATTGGAGGCGCCCGCCGGGATGGAGGCGCCCACCGGGATGGAGGCGCCCGCCGGGATGGAGGCGCCCACCGGGATGGAGGCGCCCACCGGGATGGAGGCGCCCACCGGGATGGAGGCGCCCGCCGGGATGGAGGCGCCCACCGGGATGGAGGCGCCCACCGGGATGGAGCCGCCCACCGGGATGGATAGAACGGCTGACAACCGTAAGAAGAGGGGGGTCCCCCCCCTTGGACCCCCCCCCCAGACCCCCCTCCCCCCTCCCTCCTCCTCTTCCAATGTTTGGGGCATTCAGGGTCCTGCCTCCATTGTGGCCAAGCCAAATTTCTCTTCCGTGCCTTCGGCACAGCAGAATTGAGGCCAAGAAATTTTTTCGGCACCTTCGGCGCAGACCATAGGAGGAGGGGGGTCCAGGCCAACCCCCCCCCCCCCCTCCTCTTTTCTAATACATCCCTCGGGGGCATGACGGTGGTTTTTGGCGTTCCCCTGCAATCCATGTTTTGGGCCACTGATAAGCCGCATTTCTTTCTGCGCTTTTGTGCTGGCCACGTCTTGTGCCCACGTGCAATAGCTCAGCATTCCTTCGATGGGGGCGGCGCTGGTGCATCCCGGTCTACCCCTGTGCTCTGGGGCCTTGTCCCAGTGGTGCATGCGCCTGCCCCCCTCCAACACGTCGTTTTGAAATCAGCAATAGGTCGCGCTTCGAGGTGCGGTGGGTGCGGCTTAGCGACGGCCTCACCGCATTGCATGTTCGGTGGCCTGTCCACTGGCGTCTGCATGTCCCATCGTCTGCGACAGAAAGGGACCCATGGTCTTGTAGGCCACTGACGAGCCCATTTTCTTTCTGCGCTTTTGTGCTGATTGCCGCTTGTGCACATGTGCTATAGCCCAGAATTCAGAGGGGGGGCGGTATGGCGGTATGGTGTGGCAATATGGAGTGACAGTACAGGGTGGCAGCATGGTGTGACAGCATTGAGCAAGGACATGGAGTGACACTGGGGCGGAGCCGCAGGCATGGTGTGCGCATGGTGTGTGTTGTGGGGGTGTGTCAAGAGCCCGCACACCTAGTTCAGAGGGTACTGCTTGCGCATGAGCAGACACGTTGGTGCCAGATATGTCCCCTAATGTGTAGCCACTGTTTGCTGTTGTGCCCATCTTCCCGCCCTGGGCACAGTGCGCGTGCGGCGCGCAGCCACCCCGTGGGAACCAACAGTACAGAGTGACAATATTAGCCATAGTATGGTGTGGTGGTGGAGTGTGTGTGTGCTATGCCGATATGGTGTGACAGAAAATGGTGACAGTATGCGCTGACAGTATGGAGTGACAATATAGCGTGAGTGTCAGTATGGAGTGAGAGTGTAGATGACAGTATAGGACAGCATGGTACTGGAGAAACTGCAAGACAATCTACTTTGGGGGCGTTAGCGCCGGGCAATTTTTTTTTATTAAACAATCCCCCCTCGTTCCTGTTTTTGCCCCCACCTCACCAAACAATTTGGAGTACCTTCTCGCCGTGTCTAAAAATTTGGCCCATCCTTTGCACCCAGTTATGACGATAGCAAGGGTGGTGGTTGGAAGTGGTGGGAGTGACATTTTGTGTTTATGAATTCTCATATTTTGGATTTTTCAAGGTGCCTTGCAGAGAAGGTTTGCAGTCTAGTGCGGTCTACTTGGGGGACTTCCCAAGGACAAACCTGGGGCTAGAGATAAGATACTTAATACAAAGGTAGCGCGCCGGGCAAACATCCCCCCTTTGTTGGTGCACGTGAGACAATTGTGTGTTGTGTGGGTAAAGAGATGACCATACTGGAGATGGTGAGCAGCACCTGGGTCTTGCATTCAAGTCTGCCCAACAAAAATCGAAACGCTTGGAGACCACAAAGACAGCAGGTGAAGAGGCAGTGGGCTGAGTATATGATATTGCTCAAAACATTGATGTGTCACCAAAGGGCAAGCATGATGGGGGCTTGACACTGGAAAAGCCGTGGGATGGGCGTCAATGTCAGGTCCTTAGCCCCCCCTCTTTACCTTACTTTACCTTACTGATGCCCCCACATTTGGTCAGTTGGGCCCAGTTCAAGCCACACAACCCGAAACAGCAATGTGTGCCTCCGTGGCATGTAAGAGGCAAACGGTGAATTCCACTAGGCTGTCTCCCCTGACAGTATTGCTTACTGTAACAGACTTTTCACAACTCCAGTACTGGGTGCTTGGAGCCTTGGACACATCAGAGCGAGGAGCAAGGAGGCGTTGCATGACTAGAAATGGACAAAGCTGTGGTGAAATTTAGTTTGGGGTACACAACATACGTGCAGAAAGCGACGGTGGCTGACAGGCAAACACTCCCGTATCTTTAGAACAGGTGTGATGAATCATGTACCCCCCCCCTTGCGCATGCACGGCCTTGTCTAAGCACGGGGTGGGCGTTGAACCGCCGTTTTGAGGTAATTTTGGGACCGCTGTTTTTGTGGTCCAGAATGGAGGATTGGGTGTCTGTAGAGCGTTTGTACAGGGAAAGAGGGGCTCATTCATGTCTGTGATGGTGCATTCTGTTCATAACAACATTGTACTACACATTGGAACCCCATGCTGCTTGTTCTGATGTGATTTTCAGCCATGGCTAACAATGTTATTCCCGGCATGGCTGTCACATGTGTCACGCGCATGCACGGCCTTGTCTAAGCACGGGGTGGGCGTTGAACCGCCGTTTTGGCCTGACTTCTGGGACCGCAGCCGTGCTTGTGCAAGGGGGGGGGGTACCATTCCTTAAAACTGGGCGATCAATTGTGTCCCAAATCTCTGGACATAATTGATGTTTTCAGAATTTCTACCTACCCGGTGGGTGTTTGTTAATCGGGGCCAGTCTGTGCTGTGTGTGTTGTGCGATCCCTCGGTATTGAGTTGCATGATGCCCATGGGGCGTGCAATGGAGGCCAAATTGGTCACAGTGGAATGGGGAAGGTTTCTTTGCGCCTGGGGTCTTCAGAAAGCGGCACCAGGTCCAATAAGATTAAGATGTTGCAAAATACAACGTTCTGCCAGCGTCCTCCACCGAGGTTTTCTGGACCACGAGCCCCAATTTAGGCGTATCTTTGGCTTTTGAGCAGTCACAATGAGGCCCCATTTTCCAAACATTGGGTTGCACAAACACTGCCCGGTGCTCTGACAGCCAGTGGAAGGCTGAGGGCTCCGAACAACCTTCTGACTTCAATCCACTGTGAGGAACATGTACAATCTGTGCCACACCCTCACCATCGCTCACTCGCACGAGCGTGGTGTGTCGTCTGCCCCCCCCCCCCAAAAAAAAACCTCTGCAAAAGCTCTGATCCCATTTCCCACAGACCCAAGTGCTGCAGGCGTTCAACAGGCATGGGGCTGGGGGGGGGGGCAAAAGGCCAGGACATGTGGCACCTATTGCCCTAAAAGGTAGCTCCCCACCTCACCCTATCCATATGTCACCCCTCACAGACACAATTTTAGTGAACCTGGCCCGTGTTAGGACAAGGCGGAGGGGGTGACAGTTCAAAGGGACAGTGTAGAGTACCGGGGAGGGTGAAAAATAGGTCTAGGGAAAAATGTAATTCACCAAAATATACCGCTATTTATGTGCCCCAATCCTTAAAAAGGGTATTAGTTCTGTCCCAATTCTGAAAATCCTCTTGTCTGATCCAACGTTGCTTACTGTAACAGACTTTTCACAACTCCAGTACTGGGTGCTTGGAGCCTTGGACACATCAGAGCGAGGAGCAAGGAGGCGTTGCATGACTAGAAATGGGCAAAGCTGTGGTGAAATTTAGTTTGGGGTACACAACATACGTGCAGAAAGCGACGGTGGCTGACAGGCAAACACTCCCGTACCTTTAGAACAGGTGTGATGAATTATGTACCATTCCTTAAAACTTGGCGATCGATTGTTCTCTGGACACAATTGATGTTTTCAGAATTTCTACCATGTTTATTTTTAACCCCCCTGGTAGCAGTGTAGAGTGACAGTTATGGTGTACAATATACTGACAGAAGAGAGTGCAAGTATGGAGTGACAGTGTAGAGTGGCATTATTGAGACAGTGTTACACGTGCGCGCGCACACACAGCTACTGCCCTGCCCCTATTGTGCGATCAAACAAAGGGGTGTAGGGCACTGTTGCAGCAGGGGGGTATCATAGAGTATGCACACCTGTGTCGGTCCATCGCAAGTGTAGCCTGTCACGGCTGACACAACCGCCGCACAAATGATCTCACCTCTCGCAGCTTGCACATTCCAACAAAGTCTTTATGAGATCACCACACCATCCCCCCCCCCCCCCGCGATCCCAAAGCGCAGGAGGCCAAAGAGACCACATCCGCCATCCCCCCTGAGCCCCTGTGACACATGGGTTGGAGGGCTTGAATGCCAAGGATGAGATCCCACGCCAACTTTTTCCAGCGAGGCATGAGAGGCCTAGCACTGAAGCCTCATAAACTTCCCCAACCACAGGTTCTGACTCCGCAGAAATGGGAGACACGCTGTCACACAGAGGTTTCATCGTCTTGAACCCCATGGGGCAGCTCTCCTATTGCAGCTCTCCTATTGCTGCATTTGGATCTCCCTTGTGAACAGTACACACAGGCCCTCCCCTATCCCATGGGCCCTTCCCTGACTCAAGAGCGTCCAGGACAATAATAGCCACATGCCCCCGTTCATGGTAAAGATCACACACACACGTGTGTGTGCGCGCAAAGCAAAGAACTGCCACAGGCGAGAACCGGAGGTGATGAAAAATACCGCTGTGGTGGGGCAATGGGCCATTGGCGTGTGCACGCACGCACACACACACACACAAGGATCCCCGGCTAACTCAACCGGGCTAAGCGTAGGTCTCGCAACCGAAGGGTCGTGGGATCGATCCCCTGCTGCGAGCACCACCAGCTGTGAAAGCCCCAATACACACAACACATGGGGCGACATGGCGATGATGGGCTCGTTGAACTAATACCATGGAGCTGGCCCGGCAGAAGCCACGGAGCTACCACCCCACTTCCAGGGTGGTCCTGGGGCAGCGAGCCAGGTTCTGGCCTAAGTGCATATCGCACTGGTCGAGGGGAAATACAGGGATGCACCCCTGGCCTGCACCGTGGGCCTGCTATAATGGGGAGCAACCCCACCCGAGGACGCCAGAGTGGCCATACAGGTCCAACTGGGAGACCTGGTAAAAATGGTGAAACCCCCGCGCACACACACACACCCAGCGCAACGGCACGGCCATACCCCCCCCCCCCCCAGAGAGGCTCTGGCCTAGGCGAGGGCCGCATGCGGGGGAGAGGAGCCCTCTCTTCACCCACCGTCAGGTGCGGGGGCTCATCTGCGGGCACCCCTCCCTCTTTTTTCATAGCAAGAGCCCGTAGACCCATGCAGGTCTTCCTCTTTGATATGGCATCCCCCCCCTGCGCGCGCACACACACACACACGTGTCGCTCATTGGGCGGCTTTCCCCCGGGGTGGGGCTGAGTACCTACCACGCCCCGTTGACAGGCTCATGGCCTCTTCCCTTCACATATGGTTGTTGCTGTCCCTTTGCCTTGGGGGTGCTACGGAGGTTGTGGTGGACGTCAACACCCGCACGCGTGTGCACATCTGTACCGAGTCCATCATCCGTGTCACGCACCGCCCCAGCACGGCCATCCCCACGCCACCCAGCCTCGTGGTCACAGCCCAGTGGAAGCAGGTCCCCGTCGTGCGCACCGACACCGCCGCCACCGTCACTCTGCGCACAGCCCGCGTGACGGTGGTGGCGCAGAAGGGGGATGGCGCAGTCACGGTATACGATGACTCGGGGCGACGTGTGCTCGCGGAGACTGTGACACATCTCACTCCCACGCGAGCGCAGGATGGTACTGCAGGCTACACTGTGGAGCAGAGCTGGGAGATCGGGGCACATGAGGTGTGTGAGCACCAGGGGTGTGCTGCGTGTTATGCCAATGGGACAGGGGAGGGGGATTGGTTTGAGGGGGGTGAATTCTCGCCTACACATGCACACAAACGCATTTCCAACATCATTGTTTGTGCCGTCCTCAACGTGCAGCCGTTTCTGGGTTCCTGGGCATCTTTTTTGCTGAGCATCACATCGTGGGCCCAAATAGCTTGTCTTTCAGGATACTCCTGACCGACGGTTTTGCGTGCGCTGCACTCCGCCAGTTCGGACGTTGACAGCACATTTGAGTTGTGCCGCCATGTAGCCTGCCCTTTTCCGGCTTCACCGCTGGCTCCAGGGTCACGCTGTGTGGTCAGCAGGTGCATATGCCTCACTCAGGACCCTGCATGGCTTTTTGTGCGGACTGGTGCCACGCTTTACCCATACCATCTGGTTGGACCCCCCTGTTGACCCCGTCAACACCGACCCAAGTGGGGCTTTGCCATTCTGGGGAGGGTCCACCAGCGGTTCTGCTCCTACAAATGTGAACTCAGATTAAGTTGATGACCGGGTCCAGTGCATACTGCCTGGCGGGGGGGGTCATGGACGTGCCCTATCCACTGTCCTGCAACGGTCGGTGGCCTGTCCACTGGCATCTTCGAGTTTCATCTCCTGCGACAGAACGGGACCCATGGTCTTGTAGGCCACTGACAAGCCCATTTTCTTTCTGCGCTTTTGTGCTGATTGCCGCCCGTGCACACGTGCCATAGCCCAGAGTTCCTTCGGGGGGCCTCCCCCCCCTCCTGCCCCTGGGCATTGAGGGTGCAAGGGCTCCAGTGCTCTGCCTTCTTCACTGTTCCCGGCCGGACATCCAACCCCTTCACGATCTCCCAAGAGCGCCCTGACCCCCCCCCCCCACCCCCCCCCCGCACCGTCGGCACAACCCCCCCCCCCCCCCGCACCGTCGGCACAACCCCCCAACCCACCCCCCCCCCCCCCCCCCACACCGCACCGTCGGTGCAACCCCCCACCCCCCCACACCGCACCGTCAGTGCAACCCCCCCCCCCCCCCACCGCACCGCACCGCCCCCCCCCCCCCCCTGCGCTGTGCCCTGTGGCTGCAGCATCGGCAATAAGCAGCGGCTGGCGGCGGTTGCATGGCCCCCTGCCTCTGTCCCTCCCAGGCACTCATGTGTGCGGCCGGGGCAGCGGGGCCCGGCCGAGTGCAGGGCCCTTGGATTGCCCCCGGGAATGTCCGCACCGCAGCCGGGCCGACGGGCGCCCCGCATCCCCTGCCCCCCCCCCCCCCCCGAGGGTGTGTGCTGCGGGCACAGTTCTGCTTAACAACACCTCAGAATCTTCTGCGGGGGGGGGGGGGGGCTAACCCCCTTTGGAGCCCCGGGGGAAACAATGAAGTTTTACAGAAGGAAGTGTTGATTTGGGCCATTTTCGGTACACAACCGTTTGGACTTTTGGGTTCCAGACCCCCCCCCCCCCCGGCACCCCCCCTCCCTTCAGCAACACTCTGGCTGCGGGGCATACCATTCCTGACGGGCGGCGGGGGGACTGGGGGGTCACCCCCCTCCCCCCCTCCGTCGCTATGGGGGATGGGCCCCAGGTCGAGGCCTGTGAAAGGCCGCCTCATGTCATCCCCCGCCCCACACGGCCGGTCTGCCCCACAACGGCCGTTGGGTAGAGTGGCGGTCCCAAAGCTCCACGGCTTTGGGGCTGCCTCAGTGCCGCACCCCGTCCTCCGCCACCCCCCGGGGGGGGGGGGTTCATGTGGGTCCCCGAATGTCCCCCCCCCCCCTTTTGGATGCTGTCGCGAAAATTCTGCGTATTATTACCTGAACGGGGGGGATATTCTGCGGGGTGGAATTTCTGTTTAACAAATTCTGTGCGGAACTTTTGTGCGCAATTTGTTCGGTGTTTTTAAGGATTTGCACTGCTATACATTAAGCCTTGCCTTTGTCCACTTGTACCACGCTAGAGGATTTGGTTAATGATATTTTGTTCCCGGTTGAAGTTGGTTGAAGTTGCGCATGCTGCAGTGTGCTGCAGATTCAAAGATTTGTGGTACCCAGCTTTTTTTTTGTTGTTTGTGATTGTGTCCAATGCATGTCATGTGCACTTGTAATGCTGAAAAAGCGCCAGGAAAAGCGCCAGAAGCGCCAGAAAAAGCGCCAAAAGCGCCAGAAAAGGCGCCAGAAAAAGCGCCAGAAAAGGTTCCAGAGGCAAGCATTGAACCCATGGCCCCTCAATTGTGAGCACATGCATGTACGAAATCGGGCACGACATGTCTCTGCTAACATATGGCTTATTGGTGGTATACATTCTGAACATATTTTGGTGACTGGGGTCACCACGCAATGCCTTGCTGAGGGTTAATCATGCACAGTCCACCTGGAAAAAACAGCAACCATGCAAAGTCGACCATTTCATACTATGACCAATTTCTGGGAACCATACATAATTTGTTCGCTCATTTTTAAGAAATCGTACAGAATTTCTTGCCGCGGAATTTGTAGATTTAAAATTTGTTAGACACGGAATATCCCCCCCATCCGGTAATTCAAAACACCCAACGCAAAAATTAGGATTCCGCGAGTCTTTAGGATTTCCGGTAACCGACAGTAACCGCCCCCCAACCGCTTTGGCAACCGCCTCCAACCGCCTGCCTAACTGCCTCTGGAACCGCCTCCGAGGGCCCTTCCCTTCTAATGCATCCCTGCCCCCCTCCCCCGCTCAGGCGCTGTACGGCGGGGGGCAGTACCAGAACGGGCTGCTGCAGTACCGGCACTTCCCCCTGGACCTGCTGCAGTACAACACGGAGGCGGCCGTGCCCTTCTTCGTGTCCACCGCCGGGTACGGGCTCCTGTGGGACAACTACGCCCGCACGCGCCTCAACCCTGGGACCCCCGTCCCCCTGGCGGGCCCCGTCCCCGGCCCCTCCGGCCCCACGTGGACGGCCCAGGTCACCACCGGGGCCCCGGGACTCTACCACTTCGCCCTCACGAGCGGCTTCTGGTTTGGGATGCGCGGGCGGCGGCTGTGGCTGGACGTGGAGGGCACGGGGCAGCGGGTGATCGCGTGGGAGGGCCTGGGGTCGTCCCCCCTCCAGCCACACGGGGCGCGTGGCGCTCGCGGGCCACACCCGTTACACGCTGCGGGTCGTGGGGGAGGACCCCGACATGGCCCTCACGATGACGCCGCCGGACTACGGCCGGACAACGCTGCGCTCCGACGCGGGGGAGTGGGTGGACTACTACGCGATGGTCGGGGGGTCGCTGGACGGGACCATCGCGCTGTACCGGGAGGCGACGGGGCCCGCGCCGCTGTACGGCCGGTGGGCCTACGGGTTCTGGCAGTGCAAGGAGCACTACGCGTCGCAGGAGGAGCTGCTCGGGGCGGCCAAGGGGTACCGGGCGCGGGGCATCCCCGTGGACAACATCGTGCAGGACTGGCACTACTGGGGGGACCTGGGGTGGGGGCCCCAGTGGGACCCGAAGGTCTACCCGGACCCCGCGGCGATGGTGCGGCAGCTGCACGCGATGCACCTGCAGCTGATGGTCTCGGTCTGGTCGCGGTTCGATAACAACACAAAGTTTTGGAGGACGATGGCCGCCGGGCACCATCTGATTGGGGGGAGCACCTACTTTGACCCCTACGACAGACGGGCACGTGAACAGTTCTTTGCCTTTGTAAATGAGTCCATGTTCAGCATTGGTGGCCCCCTCACACTACACTGCTCCTCCCTCACAGTGCTTCCCCCTCACACTGCTCCTCCCTCACAGTGCTTCCCCCTCACAGGATACGTATACGCATGGATGTATATACGCGTATACGTGCGTACACACCTCCCCCTATGCGCCTTCTTCGCCGTAGAAACTGTGCATACATGTAGGCACTGTGCATAGTTTGTTCACACTTTTGTAGACACTGTGCACATACACATTTACCTGAGTATAGTCCATATATATAGTCTGAGTATATGTGTATGCGTGTGTATGAGTGCACATATACGAACACCGTGTCTGTATAAGGAGCTTTTGCATACGCGTATACATTGCACATACTGAAGCCATTGTAAACTCTGTAGACACGGGGCATACATGTACACACTGTGCATAGTTTGTATACACTGTGCACAAATATGTTTACCCGACATGCCCATGTGCAGGGTTGGACGACGTTAGCAGACCGTGCTTTAGGGAAGGGGCCCTTCCCAAATACTGCCTCATCTACAACATGCCCAGTGTGTCTACAGTTAGTAGGCCGCGTCTAGTTATGGTGCACAGTGCCAGGTAAACGTGTATATGCATAGTGTCTACAAAAGTGTCAAATTATGTAAAGTGTCTACATGTATGCACAGTGTCTACATATGTACACGTGATGTATACACGACATATACGCGTATATGTACATATCTGCCTCCCTCGCAGTGCTCCCCCCTCACAGGGGCAGTAGGGCTTTCAACTGGAGGGTGGGGGTCTGGGAGAAGGGCTCAATTGACAGGACCATTAATCAGTTGTTATGAACTCTGGCGCCGATGGCGCCGAAGGTTCTTTTAACCATTAATAATTGTCATTTTTTTTCACCAAATCCATGGCCAATGATGATTTTTCTGAACCCCCTCGACGTGCTGATTCCAAATATACCATTTTCATGTTTTTTTGCCTATTTTGGGTCCGAGGCCCGGGGGTCAGTCTCGGTAGGATTTTGGGGGTCCTGTCAATTGAGCCCTTTCGGGGGGGGGGGGGGTCTAGCCAGGGGGCTCTATCGATCCCCCCCCCCCCAAATTGAAAGCCTGCCTACCCCAGTGCTCCCCCCTCCCAGTGCTTGCCCCAGTGAGGGAGGTGCACAGTGAGGGTTTGCCTCCAAAACTTGGTTTGCAGCGACCCCGTCCCATTTCACTGGCACCCAAGGGCTGCCCAGTGTGGCTCACTAGACCCAAGATGCCCATGTGACGTGCAAAAGGTCTGGTGGTGCCCAACGAGTCCCTCTACACACGGTGTACCACAAAGGAGAGCGGGGCCCACGTGCTTCGGCAGAGCCCCAGACCCCAAAAGCACAGGCCCCCGATGCAGAGGCACAAGGGGAGGCCTGAGGCTGGGGACAGGGCAGACCCCTCATACCGCATGGCCCCTCCTCATGCACAAGGGACCTGAGGCCCAGAGCCGCCTCGGCACATCCGCTAAGTACTTGGCATGGGACCCACGGGCGCCATGGCCACAAGACTTGTTCACAGATGCGGGTCCCAGGCAATGATTTCCATGGACCATCACCCGAACACAGCCCAACGTACACTCTTTCCTCCGCTCAACGCCCCCTCAGACGGAGAAGGAGCAGCCACAGGCCCAGGGGTACGCCTCCATCGCACCGCCCCTCCCTCACACAGTCCCCCCTCACAGTCCTCCTCCCCCGCGGGGCTCCAGCCTCACGCCGCTCCAGTGCTCCCCCCTCATGGGCCCTCTCCGGACGCCCCCTCCCTCACAGTGCGCCTCCTTCCCACCGCTTCAATTTGCCCAGGGCCGGAGGGGGCGGCCAGCCACCCAGAGTTTTGCTAAACAACTCAGCATCTCCTGGGGGGGGGGTCTGACACCCACCCCCCCTCGGACCCCCCCCCCCCCGTCTTAAGTGATTGGGCAAATTTTTCTCCGGGTCTTCAGCCAATCAACAATTTTCTCTCGCGCCTTCGGTGCAAGTCAGTTTAGGCCCAAAAATTTCTTCGGCGCCTCTAACAACTCAGGGTCTCCTGCCCCCCCCCCCCCTCCTTGACCCCCCCCCCCCTTAAGGCAAACCCTGCGGCTCCCCGTCGGTGTCTTCATTTCAGGTGTGGACGCCCTGTGGCTGGACGCCACGGAGCCCGAGCTCCTCCCCAACAGGAACCAGCGCCTGGCCCTGGGCAGCGGCACCGCCCTCATGAACCCCTACTCACTGATGGTGGCCACGGCGGTGGCCGAGGGCTGTGGCGGCACTACCCCACGGCCCAGGGGCAGCGGGTGTTCTCGCTGACCCGGTCCTCCTTCGCCGGGCAGCAGCGGACCGGGGCAGCCCTGTGGTCTGGGGACATCAGCGCCTCGTGGGACTCGCTGCGGCGCCAAGTGGCGGCCTCCCTCAACTACCAGCTGTCGGGCCTGCCCTACTGGTCTGAGGACATGGGGGGCTTCCTGCGGCCGCCGGACCAGTACACGAGTCCGGAGTACCATCATTTGTTGGTCAGGTCTGAGGGGGAGGAGGGGCGGCGGGGGGGGGGGGGGTGAGGCCTGGGTGTGAGGAGACAGAGCGGTGCTTTGAGGGGCCTGGAATGGAGAAGTGGGGCATGGGGGCCGCAGTGGGGGGGTGGAGGGGGGGGCTTTGGAATGATTACAATCCGGGGGGGGGGGGGGGGCTCCCCCCCAAAACCCCCCCCCCCCCAAGACCAAAGGGACCATCGTGGGAAGAAGCGAAATCTACAATTGGGAAAATCTGATGGGGCCATTTTTGGTACACAGACTTTTGGGTCCCTCCCCCCCTCCCCCCCCCCACTCAAAGACGCCCTGGGGGGGGGGTGAGGGGGGCATGTGTCACGGAGTCGAGTGTGCGATGCACCTCCTGTGGGGCACCCCCCCCCCAGGACGTGATGCAGTGCATTGCCCGTCCTCAGATGAGCAGGAGGAGGACACGCGCCTGTGCCAAGATCAAATGGAGGGCTCCAGGGGTACAATGTCAGACCTTCACTCCCGGTGTTTTCCTTGGTTTTGGCAACCATGAGAAAAGTGGCTGCTGATACTGTCATGCTTTGTGGCGTACTCGGCCTTCAAGAAATCCTTCTCGGACAAACACTTATGGTCTAGCTTGTATGCCCGCCGAAAGCATTCGTGCTATGTGCTCAGGTTGCTCTACCTCATTTTGTTCGGGGATTGTCCTTCTTGTATCCTACTCCTCCCCTCTTTGTCGTTTCATCTGTTTCTTCTCGATCTCCCTAGACTCGCCGGTCCTCCTCCAAAGCACAACAACGATATATTGGGTGTGTAGCGCATAGCAATGATGGTGACCTATGTTCACCTTACTGGTAATAAACCAATCCAAATTAATAATAGCGGAATAATTACATATAATTACATACTAACGGCACTTTTGTTGGTTGTCTTGCATGTTATGGTTGATATTCAAGGTATGGTTGCAAGTGATGTTGCACGCCATGTGGGGTTTGCTATTGGCTGCACGAGACGAGGTCACCTTGCCATGTAGGTCGTTTCCTAGTTGCGCTTTGCATCATTCAAGGCAAGGGGCTAGTGTGGGTCTGGCTGAACTTGTGACGCTAATCGAGAACGCTCTGGGAATGGAGAGTGCTATTGGAGAGAGCACTAATAGACCACATTGTGCCCACTCAAGTCGGAAACAATGGGTTCATTGGTGTGCCACGGCTTTTTTGGTGGTTGCCATTGCTGATGGTCTTCATATGTACCAGCAAGCGCCCATAAATGATATAATCAGGAAGCTTGATACTGTTAAGGTGGTCATGACGAATAAAGCGGATTGCCACCATGCCCTCCTTCGGAAGAATTGCCTCTTCCCGGGCATGGGTGAAGCAGATTCGTTTTTGTCGTGTGCGGGCTGCTTTGTAGTTGCTTGGGCCATGCATGAGGATGTCGACCCCCGGGGGTCCGCTAGGCCCGGTCCTAGGATGCCATCCCCCCCCCCTCGGGTTTTGGCAGATATTTCCCCGAGGTATGGTGGCGCCAATGGCGCCCGGGGGACTTTTCCGCCCTCTGTTGAAGGGGAATTTTTTTGGGCTTCCCACTTTTTTGGCTCCTTGGACGCCGATGGTTACACAACGAGGCCCCAAACACACCTTCGTTTTTGTTGCTGTGCAATTAGAGTCAATGAGGAACCCAAAATGTTTCTAAATTTCCGAAAAAAAATCACCCCCCAGTATCTCCATGGTCCTTGAGCAACATTAATTCAATAGCCTTCATTCCTCAAGTGGTATGTGCACTGGGTGCACACACTAATGATGTTGGGGTTCACTTACCCCTGCAACCCTTTTTGTCACCTGTCCTAGAGTAGTCCCCCCTGCCCTCCTTGGGTTTTTAGTACCTATTGCCTGGAAATATCCAAGCTGGTTAGGGCTAGGGCTAGGGTAAGGGTACATATACCCAGCTGTTCGCCCCCCCCCCTCCCCAACACCCCCCACCCCCACCCGGCGGCCCCTTGACCCCCCCCCCCCCAACGCCCCAGACCCCACCCGGTGGTGGCCCCCGAAACCCCCCCCCCCTCCCCCGGCCGACCCAGTCGGCCCAAATTTGAGCCACCACAAAGTGAGGGTGCTGGCCGCGGGCTGCTTTCCCCTTTATGGGGACCAAGAAAATGGCCCAAAGAATGCATGGTCAGAGCAGTGTCGACTTGTGCGATCATGCAGGAGGGTCCGCAGCAAAACACCACCCGATGACTGTATAACCAGAGTGGTAGCAACCCGTGCGGCTATACAGTAGGATGCACACAGGTCTCCCCCCATTTTCCCCTACAAAAGCAACCGAAGCCAACAACACCGACACGAGGTGCGCAGCGTAAAACAAACGAAAACAAACAATAGGACACCTCATCAACAGATGGCAGATATAGATGGACCATGGCCCGCATCACATGAACGTGTCGCTGGCCCCCTGCCCACCCCTGCCCTCCCGCCCGCTCTTCACTCCCCTGCAGCGTTGTGTCCCTCGGTCCTGCAATATTGCGCTGCGGCTGCCCCCCCCCCTTTCCGCCCTCTCAGGGCTGCAGGGCATTGGGGCATGGGGCCCGTGCTGCATTTGCAGGTGGTTCCAGTTCGGCTGCTTCACTCCGGTGTACCGTGTGCATGGCGGGGGGTCCAGGACGGAGATCTGGAACTATGGGGCCCAGGTGCTGGGCCTGTTGAACAACACAAACAACCTCAGGTCTGTCACCTGATTCGCTTCTGCATTGTGCTGTCCCCATCCCGATCTGATTTTTTTTTAACAATGAATTGAAGGTCTGTGATTTTGGGCAAAAACAGCCGTATACAAAAAAAAACGAAGTGTGGAAATCAATGAATGAGCCAGGCAATGGTGCATCTCGGGAGGATACAAAATAGTTGATAATGAGGCAATTTAATTGATGAATTTAGACAATGGGCAGGGTTTACTTAGGTCTAGTCTGGTGTTTTGAAGGTGCTGATCGGGGGGGGGGGGGGCTTCTTGAAAACACAGATGCAAAACAATTTACCCCCAAATGTAACTAATTCCGCCGCCCAGAAAGCAAAGGAACAAACTGCAAAAATGAAATAAGTGGGAAAAAGACTGATGTCGGCCATTTCAAAGGCAATAAACAAAATTGTTTGAATCGGTTCGGTAATGCCGCTTCGCTGAGGAACTTGGACAGGGTCGTAGCGTCCGCCACACAGACCCGCTCCAGTGCGACCCCTTTCCATTCCGTCCCCTCCCTCCTCACGTATTCCTGCGGCACTGCACGCCCCCTTTTGCGCATTCCTCCCTCCGTCACCGCCTCCAGTCCTGCCCTCATGCAGCGCACATGCACTCGGGCCCACGCACGCCGGCGTTGGTGCCCGTCCGCTGCATTGGACCCCCCCCCCCCCTTGGGTCATGACGGGTGTTGATTGGAAGGTTCGCACACCCGGCCTGAGCACTGTGTTGGTGACCGGGCCGCGTTGGAGCGCACGTGTGTGCGCACGCCGTTCTGCCTGCGTGGATTGGTACGTGCCCGTCTGTGTGTGTGTGTGTGTGTGTGGTGCGGGCGCCTCCATCCCGGTGGGCTTCCATCCCGGCGGGCCTCCATCCCGGCGGGCCTCCATCCCGGTGGACGCCTCCATCCCGGTGGGCGCCTCCATCCCGGTGATCCTCCATCCCGGTGATCCTCCATCCCGGTGGGCGACTCCATCCCGGCGGGCCTCCATCCCGGTGGGCGCCCATCCCGGTGGGCGCCTCCATCCCGGCGGGCGCCTCCATCGCGGTGGGCGCCTCCATCCCAGTGGGCGCCTCCATCCCAGTGGGCGCCTCCATCCCGGTGGGCGCCTCCATCCCGGCGGGCGCCTCCATCCCGGTGGGCGCCTCCATCCCGGTGGGCGCCTCCATCCCGGTGGGCGCCTCCATCCCGGTGGGCGCCTCCATCCCGGTGGGCGCCTCCATCCCGGTGATCCTCCATCCCGGTGATCCTCCATCCCGGCCGGCGCCTCCATCCCGGTGGGCGCCTCCATCCCGGTGGGCGCCTCCATCCTGGTGGGCGCCTCCATCCCGGTGGGCGCCTCTATCCCGGCGGGCGCCTCCATCCCGGTGGGCGCCTCCATCCCGGTGGGCGCCTCCATCCCGGTGGGGGCCTCCATCCCGGTGGGCGCCTCCATCCCGGTGGGCGCCTCCATCCCGGTGGGCGCCTCCATCCCGGCGGGCGCCTCCTTCCCGGTGGGCGCCCATCCCGGTGGGCGCCTCCATCCCGGTGGGCGCCTCCATCGCGGTGGGTGCCTCCATCCCGGTGGGCGCCTCCATCCCAGTGGGCGCCTCCATCCCGGTGGGCGCCTCCATCCCGGTGGGCGCCTCCATCCCGGTGATCCTCCATCCCGGTGGGCGCCTCCATCCCGGTGGGCGCCTCCATCCCGGTGGGCGCCTCCATCCCAGTGGGCGCCTCCATCCCAGTGGGCGCCTCCATCCCGGTGGGCGCCTCCATCCCGGTGGGCGCCTCCATCCCGGTCGGCGCCTCCATCCCGGTCGGCGCCTCCATCCCGGTGGGCGCCTCCATCCCGGTGATCCTCCATCCCGGTGGGCGCCTCCATCCCGGTGGGCGCCTCCATCCCGGTGGGCGCCTCCATCCCGGCGGGCTCCTCCATCCCGGTGGGCGCCTCCATCCCGGCGGGCCTGCATCCCGGCGGGCGCCTCCATCCTGGCGGGCGCCTCCATCCCGGCGGGCGCCTCCATCCCGGTGGGCGCCTCCATCCCGGTGGGCGCCTCCATCCCGGTGATCCTCCATCCCGGTGATCCTCCATCCCGGTGGGCGCCTCCATCCCGGCGGGCCTCCATCCCAGTGGGCACCTCCATCCCGGTGGGCGCCTCCATCCCGGTGATCCTCCATCCCGGTGGGCGCCTCCATCCCGGTGGGCGCCTCCATCCCGGCGGGCGCCTCCATCCCGGTGGGCGCCTCCATCCCGGTGGGCGCCTCCATCCCGGTGATCCTCCATCCCGGTGATCCTCCATCCCGGCGGGCGCCTCCATCCCGGTGGGCGCCTCCATCCCCGTGGGCGCCTCCATCCCAGTGGGCGCCTCCATCCCGGTGGGCGCCTCCATCCCGGCGGGCGCCTCCATCCCGGTGGGCGCCTCCATCCCGGTGGGCGCCTCCATCCCGGTGGGCGCCTCCATCCCGGTGGGCGCCCATCCCGGTGGGCGCCTCCATCCCGGCGGGCGCCTCCATCGCGGTGGGCGCCTCCATCCCAGTGGGCGCCTCCATCCCAGTGGGCGCCTCCATCCCGGTGGGCGCCTCCATCCCGGCGGGCGCCTCCATCCCGGTGGGCGCCTCCATCCCGGTGGGCGCCTCCATCCCAGTGGGCGCCTCCATCCCAGTGGGCGCCTCCATCCCGGTGGGCGCCTCCATCCCGGTGGGCGCCTCCATCCCGGTGATCCTCCATCCCGGTGATCCTCCATCCCGGCCGGCGCCTCCATCCCGGTGGGCGCCTCCATCCCGGTGGGCGCCTCCATCCTGGTGGGCGCCTCCATCCCGGTGGGCGCCTCTATCCCGGCGGGCGCCTCCATCCCGGTGGGCGCCTCCATCCCGGTGGGCGCCTCCATCCCGGTGGGCGCCTCCATCCCGGTGGGCGCCTCTATCCCGGTGGGCGCCTCCATCCCGGTGGGCGCCTCCATCCCGGCGGGCGCCTCCTTCCCGGTGGGCGCCCATCCCGGTGGGCGCCTCCATCCCGGCGGGCGCCTCCATCGCGGTGGGCGCCTCCATCCCGGTGGGCGCCTCCATCCTAGTGGGCGCCTCCATCCCGGTGGGCGCCTCCATCCCGGTGGGCGCCTCCATCCCGGTGATCCTCCATCCCGGTGGGCGCCTCCATCCCGGTGGGCGCCTCCATCCCGGTGGGCGCCTCCATCCCAGTGGGCGCCTCCATCCCAGTGGGCGCCTCCATCCCGGTGGGCGCCTCCATCCCGGTGGGCGCCTCCATCCCGGTCGGCGCCTCCATCCCGGTGGGCGCCTCCATCCCGGTGGGCGCCTCCATCCCGGTGGGCGCCTCTATCCCGGTGGGCGCCTCCATCCCGGTGGGCGCCTCCATCCCGGCGGGCGCCTCCTTCCCGGTGGGCGCCCATCCCGGTGGGCGCCTCCATCCCGGTGGGCACCTCCATCCCGGTGGGCGTCTCCATCGCGGTGGGCGCCTCCATCCCGGTGGGCGCCTCCATCCTAGTGGGCGCCTCCATCCCGGTGGGCGCCTCCATCCCGGTGGGCGCCTCCATCCCGGTGATCCTCCATCCCGGTGGGCGCCTCCATCCCGGTGGGCGCCTCCATCCCGGTGGGCGCCTCCATCCCGGTCGGCGCCTCCATCCCGGTGGGCGCCTCCATCCCGGCGGGCCTGCATCCCGGCGGGCGCCTCCATCTTGGCGGGCGCCTCCATCCCGGCGGGCGCCTCCATCCCGGTGGGCGCCTCCATCCCGGTGGGCGCCTCCATCCCGGTGATCCTCCATCCCGGTGATCCTCCATCCCGGTGGGCGCCTCCATCCCGGCGGGCCTCCATCCCAGTGGGCACCTCCATCCCGGTGGGCGCCTCCATCCCGGTGATCCTCCATCCCGGTGGGCGCCTCCATCCCGGTGGGCGCCTCCATCCCGGCGGGCGCCTCCATCCCGGTGGGCGCCTCCATTCCGGTGGGCGCCTCCATCCCGGTGATCCTCCATCCCGGTGATCCTCCATCCCGGCGGGCGCCTCCATCCCGGTGGGCGCCTCCATCCCGGTGGGCGCCTCCATCCCGGTGGGCGCCTCCATCCCGTTGGGCGCCTCCATCCCGGTGGGCGCCTCCATCCCGGTGGGCGCCTCCATCCCGGCAGGCGCCTCAATCCCGGTGGGCGCCTCCATCCTGGTGGGCGCCTCCATCCTGGTGGGCGCCTCCATCCCGGTGGGCGCCTCCATCCCGGTGGGCGCCTCCATCCCGGCAGGCGCCTCCATCCCGGTGGGCGCCCATCCCGGTGGGCGCCTCCATCCCGGCGGGCGCCTCCATCGCGGTGGGCGCCTCCATCCCAGTGGGCGCCTCCATCCCAGTGGGCGCCTTCATCCCGGCGGGCGCCTCCATCCCGGTCGGCGCCTCCATCCCGGTGGGCGCCTCCATCCCGGTGGGCGCCTCCATCCCGGTGGGCGTCCATCCCGGTGGGCGCCTCCATCCCGGTGATCCTCCATCCCGGTGGGCCTTCATACCGGTGGGCGCCTCCATCCCGGTGGGCCTCCATCCCAGTGGGCGCCTCCATCCCAGTGGGCGCCTCCATCCTGGTGGGCGCCTCCATCCCGGCGGGCGCCTCCATTCGGTGGGCGTCCATCCCGGTGGGCGCCTCCATCCCGGTGATCCTCCATCCCGGTGATCCTCCATCCCGGTCGGCGCCTCCATCCCGGTGGGCGCCTCCATCCCGGTGGGCGCCTCCATCCCGGCAGGCGCCTCCATCCCGGTGGGCGCCCATCCCGGTGGGCGCCTCCATCCCGGCGGGCGCCTCCATCGCGGTGGGCGCCTCCATCCCAGTGGGCGCCTCCATCCCAGTGGGCGCCTTCATCCCGGCGGGCGCCTCCATCCCGGTCGGCGCCTCCATCCCGGTGGGCGCCTCCATCCCGGTGGGCGCCTCCATCCCGGTGATCCTCCATCCCGGTGGGCGCCTCCATCCCGGTGATCCTCCATCCCGGTGGGCCTTCATCCCGGTGGGCGCCTCCATCCCGGTGGGCCTCCATCCCAGTGGGCGCCTCCATCCCAGTGGGCGCCTCCATCCCGGTGGGCGCCTCCATCCCGGCGGGCGCCTCCATTCGGTGGGCGTCCATCCCGGTGGGCGCCTCCATCCCGGTGATCCTCCATCCCGGTGATCCTCCATCCCGGTCGGCGCCTCCATCCCGGTGGGCGCCTCCATCCTGGTGGGCGCCTCCATCCCGGTGGGCGGCTCCATCCCGGTGGGCCTCCATCCCGGTGGGCGCCTCCATCCCAGTGAGCGCCTCCATCCCAGTGGGCGCCTCCATCCCGGTGGGCGCCTCCCAGCTATGTGTATAGCGACCTAGTCGGCTATCAGACATCAGACATCAGACTTTTATGGACCATCACCCCAACCCCCCCCCCCCCCCCACCCCAACACCCTTTCTAACCCCCCCCCCCCCCCCCTGTGTCAGACTTCGACCCCCCCCCCCCCCCTGTGTCCCCCCCCCAATATCAGACTTGTCCCATTGTCACCACACCCTTGAGGTGTAGAAGTGGGTTGTGGTCTCGACCCTAGCGTCTGAAACCCAACCAGTGCTTGCAACCCCTTCAATGATGGTACGTGCCCCCCCCCCCCCCACCCCATCCCACCCCATCTCTCTGACTGCAACCGATCGGGGGGCTCATATGTGACTGAAGACAAGTGGGAACAGAATCCTGATGTCTGGCCCAAGCAACCTCACCTCAGCTAATCGGGTCAGTTTTGCTGGAGGGGTGGGTGGGTGTGGGTTCATCGGGTTGGGCCGGAACTGTGGAGAGGGGGGGTAGTGGGTTTCGAGCACGGCACAACACAGCACGGCACAGCACGGCACATCCCAGCACATCACATCACAGCACACCAAAGCACAACATACAGCATAGCACAGTATATTACAGCACAACACAGCACAACACAGCCCCTACGGCCGCCCAAGAGAGCCTCCCTCCCTCCCTCCCTCCCTCCCTCCCCTCCCTCCCTCCCCTCCCTCCCTCCCCTCCCTCCCTCCCTCCCACCCTGTCATTTCCCTGCTTGTGTGGTTGAGGTTAGGGAGGGTATGCCTGTTTTTCTTTTTCAGGTTTTCTTTTCCAGTACAGTGTTTTCCCACCAGCTTACCAAGGTCCGAACCCAAAAAAAATTAAAATACCAGGTATGTTACTCCGTTCCTTAGTTAGTTCCGGTGGAGGGTGGATGGGGCACCGCTCCCCCAAGCGCCCCCTTGACACTTATTTACCCCCCCATCAATTTCATATGCCCCCCTATCAATTTCATAGCCCCCCCCCCCATCCATTTCATAGCCCCCCCCCACATCCATTTCATAGCCCCCCCCATCAATTTCATAGCCCCCTCCCATCAATTTCATAGCCCCCCCCCACATCCATTTCATAGCCCCCCCTATCAATTTCGTAGCCCCCTCCCATCCATTTCATAGCCCCCCCTATCAATTTCATAGCCCCCCCCCCTCCATTTCATAGCCCCTCCCGCATCAATTTCATAGCCTCCTCCCATCAATTTCATAGCCCCCCCCTATCAATTTTCATAGCCCCCCCCCCATCAATTTCATATGCCCCCCCATCAATTTCATAGCCCCCCCCCCTATCAATTTCATAGCCCCCCCCCTTATCAATTTCATAGCCCCCCCCCATCAATTTCATAGCCCCCCCCCATCAATTTCACAGCCCTACCCCCCATCAATTTCATAGCCCCACCCCCCATCAATTTCACAGCCCTACCCCCCATCAATTTCATAGCCCCACCCCCATCAATTTCATAGGTCCCCCCCATTCAATTTCATAGCCCCCCCCCATCGATTTCATAGCCCCCTGCCCTATCAATTTAATAACCCCCCTTTTATCAATTTCATAGCCCCTCCCCCATCATTTTCATAGCCCCGCCCCCATCCATTTCATAGCCCCCCCATCAATTTCATATGCCCCGCTTTCAATTTCATAGCCCCCCCCCCCATCCAATACATAGCCCCCCCCCATCAATTTCATAGCCCCCCCCCATCAATTTCATAGCCCCACCCCCATGAATTTCATAGGTTCCCCCCATTCAATTTCATAGCCCCCCCCCCATCTATTTCATACCCCCCCCCTTGACTTCATAGCCCCCCCCATTGATTCACAGAGGGGTGTAGACCCCTCTTAGGAATTGGCGCGTGGGCACGCTCCGATTCCTAGAGGGGTCTTATTTGGGGGGTCTAGACCCCCCAAATAATTGACGCATGGGCATGCGTCAATTATTTTGGGGGTCTACACCCCCCAGATAACTGACGCATGGGCATGCGTCGAATACTTGACGGACATGCATCCGTCAAATATTTTGGGGGTGTAGACATCCCAAATATTTGACGGATGTATGTCCGTCAAACATTTAGGGGGTCTACACCCCCAAAATATTTGACGGATGTATGATATTTGACGGAACCCCTTCCGTGAAATATTTGGGGGCTGTACACCCCCCAAATATTTGACGGAACCCCTTCCGTGAAATATTTGGGGGCTGTACACCCCCCAAATATTTGACAGAACCCCTTCCGTCAAATATTTGGGGGCAGTACACCCCCCAAATATTTGACGGAACCCCTTCCGTCAAATATTTGGGGGGTGTACACCCCCCAAATATTTGACGGAACCCCTTCCGTCAAATATTTCGGGGCTGTACACCCACCAAATATTTGACGGAACCCCTTCCGTCAAATATTTGGGGGGTGTACAGCCCCCAAATATTTGACGGAACCCCTTCCGTCAAATATTTGGGGGCTGTACACCCCCAAAAAATTTGACCCAACCCCTTCCGTCAAGTATTTTGGGGCTGTACACACCCCAAATATTTGACGGAACCCCTTGCGTCAAATATTTGGGGGCTGTACACCCCCCAAATATTTGACGGAACCCCATCCGTCAAATATTTGGGGGCTGTACACCCCCCAAATATTTGACGGAACCCCTTCCGTCAAATATTTTCGGGCTGTACACCCCCCAAATATTTGACGGAACGCCATCCGTCAAATATTAGGGGGCTGTACACCCCCCAAATATTTGACGGAACCCCCTCCGTCAAATATTTGGGGGCTGTACACCCCCCAAATATTTGACGGAACGCCATCCGTCAAATATTTGGGGGCTGTACACCCCCCAAATATTTGACAGAACCCCTTCCGTCAAATATTTGGGGGCTGTACACCCCCCAAATATTTGACGGAACGCCACCCGTCAAATATTTGGGGGCTGTACACCCCCCAAATATTTGACGGAACGCCTTCCGTCAAATATTTGGGGGCTGTACACCCCCCAAATATTTGACGGAACGCCATCCGTCAAATATTTGGGGGCTATACACCCACCAAATATTTGACGGAACCCCTTCCGTCAAATATTTGGGGGCTGTACACCCCCCAAATATTTGACGGAACCCCTTCCGTCAAATATTTGGGGGCTGTACACCCCCCAAATATTTGACGGAACGCCATCCGTCAAATATTTGGGGGCTGTACACCCCCCAAATATTTGACAGAACCCCTTCCGTCAAATATTTGGGGGCTGTACACCCCCCAAATATTTGACGGAACGCCATCTGTCAAATATTTGGGGGCTGTACACCCCCCAAATATTTGACGGAACCCCTTCCGTCAAATATTTGGGGGCTGTACACCCCCCAAATATTTGACGGAACCCCTTCCGTCAAATATTTGGGGGCTGTACACCCCCCAAATATTTGACGGAACCCCTTCCGTCAAATATTTGGGGGCTGTACACCCCCCAAATATTTGACGGAACCCCTTCCGTCAAATATTTGGGGGCTGTACACCCCCCAAATATTTGACGGAACCCCTTCCGTCAAATATTTCGGGGCTGTACACCCACCAAATATTTGACGGAACCCCTTCCGTCAAATATTTGGGGGCTGTACACCCCCAAAAAATTTGACCCAACCCCTTCCGTCAAGTATTTTGGGGCTGTACACACCCCAAATATTTGACGGAACCCCTTCCGTCAAATATTTGGGGGCTGTACACCCCCCAAATATTTGACGGAACCCCTTCCGTCAAATATTTTCGGGCTGTACACCCCCCAAATATTTGACGGAACGCCATCCGTCAAATATTAGGGGGCTGTACACCCCCCAAATATTTGACGGAACCCCCTCCGTCAAATATTTGGGGGCTGTACACCCCCCAAATATTTGACGGAACGCCATCCGTCAAATATTTGGGGGCTGTACACCCCCCAAATATTTGACAGAACCCCTTCCGTCAAATATTTGGGGGCTGTACACCCCCCAAATATTTGACGGAACGCCATCCGTCAAATATTTGGGGGCTGTACACCCCCCAAATATTTGACGGAACGCCTTCCGTCAAATATTTGGGGGCTGTACACCCCCCAAATATTTGACGGAACGCCATCCGTCAACTATTTGGGGGCTATACACCCACCAAATATTTGACGGAACCCCTTCCGTCAAATATTTGGGGGCTGTACACCCCCCAAATATTTGACGGAACCCCTTCCGTCAAATATTTGGGGGCTGTACACCCCCCAAATATTTGACGGAACGCCATCTGTCAAATATTTGGGGGCTGTACACCCCCCAAATATTTGACGGAACCCCTTCCGTGAAATATTTTGGGGCTGTACACCCCCCAAATATTTGACGGAACCCCTTCCGTCAAATATTTTGGGGCTGTACACCCCCCAAATATTTGACGGAACGCCGTCCGTCAAATATTTGGGGGCTGTACACCCCCCAAATATTTGACGGAACCCCTTCCGTGAAATATTTGGGGGCTGTACACCCCCCAAATATTTGACGGAACCCCTTCCGTCAAATATTTGGGGGCTGTACACCCCCCAAATATTTGACGGAACCCCTTCCGTGAAATATTTTCGGGCTGTACACCCCCCAAATATTTGACGGACCCCCTTCCGTCAAATATTTGGGGGCTGTACACCCCCCAAATATTTGACGGAACGCCATCCGTCAAATATTTGGGGGCTGTACACCCCCCAAATATTTGACGGAACGCCTTCCGTGAAATATTTTCGGGCTGTACACCCCCCAAATATTTGACGGACCCCCTTCCGTCAAATATTTGGGGGCTGTACACCCCCCAAATATTTGACGGAACCCCTTCCGTCAAATATTTGGGGGCTGTACACCCCCCAAATATTTGACGGAACCCCTTCCGTGAAATATTTTCGGGCTGTACACCCCCCAAATATTTGACGGAACCCCTTCCGTCAAATATTTGGGGCCTGTACACACACCAAATATTTGACGGAACGCCATCCGTCAAATATTAGGGGGCTGTACACCCCCCAAATATTTGACGGAACGCCATCCGTCAAATATTTGGGGGCTCTAGACCCCCCAAATATTTGACGGAACCCCTTCCGTCAAATATTTGGGGCCTGTACACACACCAAATATTTGACGGAACGCCATCCGTCAAATATTAGGGGGCTGTACACCCCCCAAATATTTGACGGAACGCCATCCGTCAAATATTTGGGGGCTGTACACCCCCCAAATATTTGACGGAACCCCTTTCCCCCAAAATATTTCACTGATGTGGTTCCCTGAAATATTTGGGGGCTGTAGACCGCCCAAATATTTGACGGAACCCCATCCGTGAAATATTTTTGGGGTCTACAGCCCCCAAATATTTGACGGAACCCCATCCGTCAAATGTTTTGGGGGTGTAGACCCCCCAAATATTTGACGGAGCCCCATCCGTGAAATATTTTGGGGGTCTACACCCCCAAAATATTTCACGGATGTGGTTCCGTGAAATATTTGGGGGCTGTAGGCCCCCCAAATATTTGACGGAACCCCATCCGTGAAATATTTGGTGGCTGTAGACCCCCCAAATATTTGACGGAACCCCATCCGTCAAATATTTTGGGGGTCTAGACCCCCCAAATATTTGACGGAACCCCATCCGTGAAATATTTTGGGGCTGTAGACCCCCCGAATATTTGACTGAACCCCATCCGTGGAATATTTTGGGGGTGTAGACCCCCCAAATATTTGACGGAACCACATCCGTGAAATATTTTGGGGGTCTACACCCCCAAAATATTTCGCGGATGTGGTTCCGTGAAATATTTGGGGGCTGTAGACCCCCCAAAAATTTGACGGAACCCCATCCGTGAAATATTTTGGGGATGTAGACCCCCCAAATATTTGACGGAACCCCATCCGTGAAATATTTTGGGGATGTAGACCCCCAAAATATTTGACGGAACCCCATCCGTGAAATATTTTGGGGATGTAGACCCCCAAAATATTTGACGGAACCCCATCCGTCAAATGTTTTGGGGGTGTAGACCCCCCAAATATTTGACGGAAACCCATCCGTCAAATGGGGACGTATGGGGACGTATGGGGACCTTTGGGGGCCTATTGGCACCTTGCGGACCTATGGTGGCCCATGGGGGCCTATGGGGGCCTATGGGGACCTATGGGGGCCAATGGGGACCTATGGGTGCCTATCGGGACCTATGGGGGCCTATGGGGGCCTATGGGGGCCTATGGGGACCTTCGGGGGCCTATGGGGGCCTATGGGGACCTTTGGGGGCCTATGGGGGCCTATGGGGGCCTATTGGCACCTATGGGGACCTATGGGGGCCAAGGGGGCCTATGGGGGCCTATGGGGACTTATAGGGGCCTACGGGGACCTTTGGGGGCCTATGGGGACCTTTGGGGGCCTTTGGGGGCCTATGGGGACCTTTGGGGGCCTATGGGGGCCTATGGGGACCTTTGGGGGCCTATGGGGACCTTTGGGGGCCTATGGGGACCTTTGGGGGCCTATGGGGGCCTATGGGGGCCTATGGGGGCCTATGGGGACCTTTGGGGGCCTATGGGGGCCTATGGGGGCACGTGGGGACCTATGGGGACCTATGGGGGCCTATGGGGACCTATGGGGGCCTATGGGGACCTATAGGGGCCTATGGGGGTCTATGGGGACCTATGGTGGCCTATGGGGGTCTATGGGGACCTATGGGGGCCTATTGGCACTTTTGGGGACCTCTGGGGACCTATGGGGGCCAATGGGGGCCTATGGGGACCTATGGGGGCCTATGGGGACCTTTGGGGGCCTATGGGGACCTTTGGGGGCCTATGGGGACCTTTGGGGGCCTATAGGGGCCTATGGGGCTCTATGGGGGCCTATGGGGCTCTATGGGGGCCTATGGGGACCTTTGGGGGCCTATGGGGGCCTATGGGGGCACGTGGGGACCTTTGGGGACCTATGGGGGCCTATGGGGACCTATGGGGGCCTATGGGGGCCTATGGGGGCCTATGGGGGCCTATGGGGACCTTTGGGGGTCTATGGGGACCTATTGGGCCCTATGGGGGCCTATGGGCACCTTTGGGGGTCTATGGGGGCCTATTGGGGCCTATGGGGGCCTATGGGGACCTATGGGGACCTATGGGGACCTATGGGGGCTTGTGGAGGCCTATGGGGGCCTGTGGGGACCTATGCGGACCTATGGGCACCTTTGGGGACCTCTGGGGGCCGATGGGGACTCATTGGCATCTAGGGGGACCTTTGGGGACCTATGGGCACCTCTGGGGACCCATGGGCACCTTTGGGGGCCTATGGGGGCCTATGGGGACCTTTTGGCACCTTTGGGGACCTATGGGCACCTTTGGGGGCCCATGGGGGCCTATGGGGGCCTATGGGCACCTTTTTGTTTGCCACTTTCCTTGCTCACACATTTTCCCCATTTTCCCATTTTGGTGTTCAAAGTCTTTTTTACTTTTGTACTGCCGTGTTTCTGATTGTCCAAGGTGGTTCGCCAATGATTTTTCAATTGTGTCCTCCCTTTTTGTTTTTTTCATTTGGGGGGGGGGTTGATTTAGATTTAGGCATAGTTTCTCCCAATTTCCTCTGGGCATTAGACCCCTAGTCCCACCTCCAATAGATAAGAATATCAGACATCTTCTTGGACAGACCGCACACACAACATCCCTTATCAGACATCAGACATCAGACTTTATACACATAGCTGGCGCCTCCATCCCGGTGGGCGCCTCCATCCCGGTGGGCACCTCCATCCCGGTGGGCGCCTCCATCCCGGTGGGCGCCTCCATCCTGGCGGGCCTCCATCCCGGCGGGCGCCTCCATCCTGGCGGGCGCCTCCATCCCGGCGGGCGCCTCCATCCCGGTGGGCGCCTCCATCCCGGTGGGCGCCTCCATCCCGGTGGGCGCCTCCATCCTGGTGGGCGCCTCCATCCCGGCGGGCGCCTCCATCCCGGTGGGCGCCTCCTTCCCGGTGGGCGCCTCCATCCCGGTGGGCGCCTCCATCCCGGCGGGCGCCTCCATCCCGGTGGGCGTCCATCCCGGCAGGCGCCTCCATCCCGGTGATCCTCCATCCCGGTGGGCGCCTCCATCCCGGTGGGCGCCTCCATCCCGGTGGGACTCCATCTAAGTGGGCGCCTCCATCCCAGTGGGCGCCTCCATCCCGGTGGGCGCCTCCATCCCGGCGGGAGCCTCCATCCCGGTGATCCTCCATCCCGGTGATCCTCCATCCCGGTGGGCGCCTCCATCCCGGTGGGCGCCTCCATCCTGGTGGGCGCCTCCATCCCGGTTGGCGGCTCCATCCCGGTGGGCCTCCATCCCGCTGGGCGCCTCCATCCCGGTCGGCGCCTCCATCCCGGCGGGCGCCTCCATCCCGGTGGGCGCCACCATCCCGGCGGGCGCCTCCATCCCGGTGGGCGCCTCCATCCTGGTGGGCGCCTCCATCCTGGTGGGCGCCTCCATCCCGGTGGGCGCCTCCATCCCGGTGGGCCTCCATCCCGGTTGGCGCCTCCATCCCGGTGATCCTCCATCCCGGTGATCCTCCATCCCGGTGGGCGCCTCCATCCCGGTGGGCGCCTCCATCCCGGTGGGCGCCTCCATCCCGGTGGGCCTCCATCCCAGTTGGCGCCTCCATCCCAGTGGGCGCCTCCATCCCAGTGGGCGCCTCCCTCCCGGTTGGCGCCTCCATCCCGGTGGGCGCCTCCATCCCGGTGGGCGCCTCCATCCCGGTGGGCGGCTCCATCCCGTTGGGCCTCCATCCCAGTGGGCGCCTCCATCCCGGCAGGCGCCTCCATCCCGTTGGGCCTCCATCCCGGCGGGCCTCCATCTCGGTGGGCGCCTCCATCCCGGCGGGCGCCTCCATCCCGGTGGGCGCCTCCATCCCGGCGGGCGCCTCCCTCCCGGCGCGCCTCCATCCCGGTGGGTGGGCTGGATCCCGGTGGGCCTCCATCCCGGTGGGCGCCTCCATCCCGGTCGGCGCCTCCATCCCGGCGGGCGCCTCCATCCGGGCGGGCGCCTCCATCCCGGTGGGCGCCTCCATCCCGGTGGGCGCCTCCATCCCGGTGGGCCTCCATCCCGGTGGGCCTCCATCCCGGTGGGCCTCCGTCCCGGTGGACACCTCCATCCCGGTGGGCGCCTCCATCCCGGTGGGCCTCCATCCCGGCGGGCGCCTCCATCCCGGCGGGCGCCTCCATCTTGGCGGGCGCCTCCATCCCGGCGGGCGCCTCCATCCCGGTGGGCCTCCATCCCGGCGCGCCTCCATCCCGGTGGGCGCCTCCATCCCGGTGGGCGCCTCCATCCTTGTGGGCGCCTCCATCCCGGTGGGCGCCTCCATCCCGGTGGGCCTCCATCTCGCCGGGCGCCTCCATCCCAGTGGGCGCCTCCATCCCGGTTGGCGCCTCCATCCCGGCGGGCGCCTCCATCCCGGTGGGCGCCTCCATCCTGGTGCGCCTCCATCCCGGTGGGCGCCTCCATCCCGGTGGGCCTCCATCCCGGTGGGCGCCTCCATCCCGTTGGGCGCCTCCATCCCGGTGGGCGCCTCCATCCCGGTGGGCGCCTCCATCCCGGCGGGCGCCTCCATCCCGGTGGGCGCCTCCATCCCGGTGGGCGCCTCCATACCGGTGGGCCTCCATCCCGGTGGGCCTCCGGCTCCTGCATGCGTGGACTGCTGCAGCAGCCCCATAGCCCCACAGGCCTGCAGGCCTCTACACGGGGAAGGGGGACCCCCTCAGGGGGATACTCCATCCCGGTGGGCCTCCATCCCGGTGGGCCTCCATCTCGGTGGGCCTCCATCCCGGCAGGCGCCTCCATCCCGGTGGGCGCCACCATCCCGGCGGGCCTCCATCTCGGTGGGCGCCTCCATCCCCTTGGGCCTCCATCCCGGTAGGCCTCCATCCCGGTGGGCCTCCATCCCGGCGGGCGCCTCCATCCCGGCGGGCGGCTCCATCCCGGTGGGCGCCTCCATCCCGGTGGGCGCCTCCATCCTGGTGCGCCTCCATCCCGGTGGGCGCCTCCATCCCGGTGGGCGCCTCCATCCCGGTGGGCCTCCATCCCGGTGGGCGCCTCCATCCCGTTGGGCGCCTCCATCCCGGTGGGCGCCTCCATCCCGGTGGGCGCCTCCATCCCGGTGGGCGCCTCCATCCCGGCGGGCGCCTCCATCCCGGTGGGCGCCTCCATCCCGGTGGGCCTCCATCCCGGTGGGCGCCTCCATCCCGGCAGGCGCCTCCATCCCGGTGGGCCTCCATCCCGGCGGGCGCCTCCATCGCGGTGGGCGCCTCCATCCCGGTGGGCCTCCATCCCGGCGGGCGCCTCCATCCCGGTAGGCCTCCATCCCGGCGGGCCTCCATCTCAGTGCGCGCCTCCATCCCGGCGGGCCTCCCCCTCGGTGGGCGCCTCCATCCCGGAAGGCCTCCATCCCGGTGGGCGCCTCCATCCGGTGGGTGCCTCCATTCCGGTGGGCGCCTCCATCCAGGTTGGCCCCCTGTACGCTGTATTGATGTTCTGATGGAGGATGTCGGTAGCAGGGACAGCAACAGTCACAGCCATGGCTGTAGTCTGGACTGCAGGTTGCTTCCTTTTCCGTGTGCAGTCTGTTTTTCATTTTTACATGAGCAGACAGGCCCAGTCGGAGGCACCGAGCGACTACGGGTGCCTTTCTCATGCCGTGGGAGCATCGACAGCTCGCCAACGTGGAGAAGTGGTCGGGGACGACGATGACCAGTCCGGCCGACTAGGATATTAGGACGCGGGAGAAGCCGAGCCGCCCCGCGGTGGGCCTCGTGACTACGACGGTGGAGTGATCGTGGGCGACGTCGATGGCGGCCTGCCTCAAGCTCAGCCTGGTGGGGGCGATTGGGGGCGCGAGCGGGGATGCGAAGGCGGAAAGAACCAGGGGAAGCACAGTGCAGATGTACCCTGTAACCCCCCCGCAACGACACAAGCTGATGATGCCCGCGAAGCAGGCCGGCCTAGAGATGGACCCTACGGTGATGATGGTGAGGGACTCGCTGGATCAGACGACAGCCCCGCCCCGACCCAGTCCCGTGACCCCCCCGCGGCGGCAAACGCCAGCGGTTCCCGCGAAGCAGGCCGGCCCGGCGATGGAATCCACCGTGACGACGGTGCGAGGCTCGCTGGGTCTGACCTCCCTCGGTCCCGGTCCAGTGGCGACGGCTGCTGGCGAGGGCGGGGGTGCAGCGGCGGCAGGAGAACAGTGGAGCTGGGTATGGAGGTGCCTGGTGACCCCACAGCGGCGACACACGCCGGTGTCTCCCGCGAAGCAGGCCGACCGGGCGATGGAATCCACTGTGACGACGGTGAGAGGCTCGCTAAGTCTGGCCTCCCTCGGACCCGGTCCAGTGGCGACGGCTGCTGGCAAGGGCGGGGGTGCAGCGGCGGCAGGAGCGCAGGAGAGTTGGGTACGGAGGCCCACGGAGGCCACACACGCACAAGGGGCATTTGTACCCACTTGCCAGGGGAAGAGCCTACACCCTTGCTCGCCAAGCGCGATGCGTGCCCATTTGGGCGGGGTCTGGCAGCTCCGGGGGTGCAGCAGCGGAAGGAGCGAGGTAGAGCTGGACACGGAGGTGCCTGGTAGCCCCCCTGTGGCAGGGGAAGATGATTTTGGGGGTGTGGACTGTGCGGCTGAGAAAGAGCTCGTGGAATGGTGGCAAGATCGAGAAGAAGGTTGGGACTCGGATACAGTGCTCGATGAGTGGGACAGTGTGCGGACTGGTGACGGCTTCGCTGAGGTACACAAGACGGTGTTCTTCCTGGAAGGTGTAGACGAGCGGCCACTGGACCCGGAGGGGCAATTGCTGGTTTGGGATCGTCACGTTCTACTGCGTGACCTACGAGGAGCCGTGCACCAGGTACCAGTGCAGCTAGACGGGGATGCGGCATGGTGTCCTGAACAGCCTGGAAACGTCATCTTCATCGCGGGGGCTACGGTGTTGGCAATGAATGTGAGCCTACGAGACCTCGGTGTCGCACTTGGGATGCTGTTGGAGATGAGGGCCCGTCTGAAGGGGGGAGCTGGGGACTCACACCCGCTGGCGGCGCTGGCCGTCTTCCGTGTGCAGAAGTACGAAACCTGGAGGGAGTATTTGGCGGGGTCGCCGACGACTGCCGGGGCATTGACACGTGCCATAGAGAAGATGATAGGCAGGTTTGCAGGCAACTTGCCTTCTCTGCTGACAGACGTCAGCGTCAACTGCCCGGGGCTGGAGCCGGAGCATATGTGGACGTTGCTGGGATGTTTCGAAACGTATGCAGGTGCCCTGTTGGACTTCTCCGTGATGCGGTACGTGCAGGTTCGCCGCGAGGAGTATCACGACCCTGATGACTGGGATGCGTTGCAGGAGGCCCGTAGAGAGTACGACGAGGTGGAGCATCAGGTCCGGTTGGAAGGAGCAAACAGAAAGGAGCATGACGAGCACCTGCGAGAGGTCGACAGTAGCGACGAGGAAGAGAGCCCGTACGAGGTCCTGAACCTGGAGAACGTGCGCAAAATCAGGAAACGGCCGGGTGCACCCAAATGGACAGTGAGGCTCAGCAAGGCCCTTCGTGACTACCTGCAGCAGCCAGAAAGGGCGGCCTGGCAAATGCCATATGGGACGTCATGCGCAAGATGGATCGCCAAGGGAGTGCTTACTTGAAGGAAGAATGGAAGAAGAAGCACAAGAAAGAAAAGAAGAAGCGCCGTAGGGAACGCAAGAAGGCGAAAAAGGCAGGCCACAAGAACAAGAAGGGTAGGAGGCGCAAGTCGAGGGATACTCACTCCTCCAGTGGAACTACCAGCGAGTCCAGTGACAGCTCGGACAGCTCGTCAACCTCCCAGTCCAGTGGCAAAAGCGGACGTCAAAAGGCCACACAGCCAGCGAACGCCGGGCGCAAGGGAAAGGTGGAAATCCGGGTCGTGGATGGGCGACGGGAGTTTTGGTCCAAGAAGAGCCAGAGGTGGATCGACTGTAGCAACCCGCCAGAAGTGCCATGCCCCAAATGTGGACAGCGGCACTGGTACCACGAGGCCGAGGCCTTTGGCTGTGGGGCCTGACTACGGGAGCAGGGGGGGGGGGGGGGCGTTGGATGAGCTGGACAGAGGGGGTCGGGGACTCCGTGAGGCTGTGCAAAAGTACCTGGATGCCATCGAGTCGGAGCCTGGGCACTCGTGGCTGTCGGCAGCGGCACATGCCCTGTAAGACAGCACCAGGAAGGGATACGCGGCAGCACTCCGGAGGCTGCGGAAGCGAAGTCGGGAGCAGTTTGGGGCGAGCCCACGCCAAGTTCTGGAGTCGGAGATCAAGGAAATGGTGGCAAGTGAGAACGCGGAGGGGAACCTCAAAAAGTTATTGTCCGCGTGCAGACAATTGGACAAGTTACGGCTTCATCCCAGGATTGTGGAGACAGGTGACTGGCAGGTGGTCAAGTGGTTGGCCAAGCGGCGGGTGCGGGGCGAGTCAAGCCTGGTACGCTGGGCGCCGATGGAATTGTTCGTCTGGCTGGCGGAGCAGGTTGTGGACCTGGCAAGCGCCGAAATCGTGGCGTTGGCCTGCATCAGCGTGGCATGCCTGCTGCGAGTGGGAGAGGCGGCTACGGTGCGCACCAGTGCACGTCGGGACGTCCGGTTCAACGGCGAAAAAGGACGACCGGGCATCTGGGATGTGGAGGTGGGTCCGTGGACAAAATGGTGGGTGCTATTCCTCTGGGAAATCAGACGGCTCAAGCACGGGCGTGCCGACTTGCCCTTTTCCTTCCACGACGCGGCGGAGTTACAGGCAGGATGGAAGAAGATTGTTGGAGGGTCGGATTTCGAAGGGTACAGGTGGCATGCCCTGCGCAGGTGTGGAGCGGCAGTCCTGTGGTTCTGGGGCGCCCGCATCCAGACGATCATGCTCGCGGGAGGAGGGGTCATCCCCAGTGTCGCCAAGGATTACTGCCACCCCACGCACGCGTGGTATTGCGAGAGAAGGATGCAGCTCCCAATTCCGGTGGACTGGTTGGGAGGAGGGACAGGCGGTGCGTTCCAATACAGGTCAGAAGAACGACCTGTGGACAGTCTGTGGGCGCGATGGATCCGAGCGGATCTGCGAGACGCTGCACCTCAGCGATGCCCTGGGACTCAGGCGAGTACGGTCGGCACAAAGAGACGGAAAAGAAGCAAATCCCTAGAGCCCACAAGTGCCACGCGCGCGGAGTACGACAGCGAGTCCAGCAGCGAAGGAGAGTACCGGTTCATGGAGTGTGACCGGTGACGAATTGGAGATCTTCGGCAGGCAAGTGGAGAGACTGATGCGACTGCCGGATGTCCCGCGTAGGCAAGAGGGCCTTGTGGCAGGAGGGCTGCTGGCGCTGGGGAGGCTGGCAGCTAATATTGACCCGCGCGGGGGATTGGGAAGACTAACGCAGGCCCTGGAGACCATCTCAGAGGAGGGCCTCAGTCAAGCGTCTGAGGAGTCATACTATGATGATGAGGAGCTGGAGCCAGTGAGCCTGCAGCTTGCAAGGCGGGGGATCGGGGACGTGGGAAAGGTTAAGATGGCGGATACCATTTGGCGGCGTTGCGTGCCTGAGGACCTGCTGCGTACGTACCAAGCATGGGATAAGAAGTATGCCAGTGGTATACCAATGGTAGATAGCCCGGCCGTGGGTGACATGCTGAGCTCTATTCGCGAGGCGGGACCTTTGAAGAGTTGCAGCGAGGCCAGAGGTACCAGCAAAGCAAGGGTCATTCCTAAGAACTCGCAAAAGTGTGCGCTCATTTTTGCGTGTGTTGGGTTGAACGACGCTGACTGGCGTAAACCGCCAAAATTCCGTTTGCCCCAGGTTGAACAAGTGACTCGATGGCGGCTGCAGGACATTTCTAGGGAAAATTGACCTGAGCAATTGTTTTTGGTCTATTCGCATGCCGTACCGGTGGTGTCGGGTTTTCCGTGTGAACACGCCCCAGGGTTGTTTCCGCTGGCTTACTCTGCCCTTTGGGTGGAAATACTCGCCAGTACTTTGCCAAAAGCTTGTTTCCGCGCTGGTCCGAAGGGCCCTGCGTGACTTACGGGCGAGGGGAGTCACATACCTGGACGACGTCCTGGTGTCTGCTGTGGGTAGAAACCGACTGCGCGTTGCTGCGCGCCGCGTGAGCCGTGTTTTGGGCCGGGCAGGATTCCTGATTAGCCCTAAGAGTGTGATAGAGCCTGTCCGGACTTTGGATTTTATTGGGCAGCAGTTTTCTGCTGCTACCATGACTGTAGAGAATAAGCCCGGGGTTATTGGTGGAGTTGTTGCGCTCTGGCTTTTGGGCATTGTCCAAAACAGGCTGAGCGCCCGGTTGGCTGCGAGACTGTTGGGCAAGCTTGAGTGGGCTGTGCGGCCCAATGCGGGACTGGCCCCTTTTGTTGCGGGGGGACACTGTTGGAAGTTGAACGATTTTTGTGATTTTAGAAAGGGCGTGCGCAGGGCGTTGATGACTGCCGTTGCCTTTGCCCTGACCCCGCAGTGCTTTGCACCTTGGCCCTGGTTGCCTCAGCTGCCTACGGCAGAGTGTGTTTTCTTCACTGATGCCGCTGAGAGGAGTACAAAGGGCAGGTACAGGATTGGGATTGTGCGGGAGGGCAGGCGATGGCTCAGCCGTAAGGCACCCAAGTGGATCACTACTTTGCAGCAAGCAGAGTTGTATGCTGCAGTTTATGCACTGCGCTTGGGTTGCTATATGCGCTTGCCGTATGTTGTTGTGGCCACAGACAGTGACGTCGGTAGAGCACAGATTTTAGGTATGCGTGGGGGTATTTTTTTACGCAGCCAGCAGAGACTGCTTCGTTAGCTGATCTAGCTCAGGAGCTGGAATGATCGCCCTCTGGGCATTTTCAGGGTGAACACGGATTTGAATCCTGCAGACCCGCCTAGTAGGCTGGGATCCTTTCACACGCACAGTGATGTCATTGACAGTGTTAAGCGCCGGCAGGCAGCTTGGAAAGGTGAGCCGAATCGCTTTGTTTGTCTTGATTTTCTCCCGAGGTTTGCATGGCGTCTGCGATGATCCTCGCATTCGCTCGTATAAGGGTTGGCAGCTTGGTCTGCATGTGGAATGCCTGCATTGTCCTTTGCATGCTTGTGTGCTGCTTTTGACTGCCCTGCGACCGACAGCCGGTTGGAACCCCTGTACGCTGTATTGAAGTTCTGATGGAGGATGTCGGTAGCAGGGACAGCAACAGTCACAGCCATAGCCGTAGTCTGGACTGCAGGTTGCTTCCTTTTCCGTGTGCAGTCTGTTTTTCATTTTTACATGAGCAGACAGGCCCACCCGCCCACCCGGAGATATTGTCTTTTTCCGTGCGTACTCTGGCACGGAGCGTTGCACCCAGGCAGTCTGGGATCTTTGACGTTGGCAGCTTGGTCTGCATGTGGAATGCCTGCATTGTCCTTTGCATGCTTGTGTGCTGCTTTTGACTGCCCTGCGACCGACAGCCGGTTTGAACTCCATCCCGGTGGGCCTCCATCCCGGTGGGCCTCCATCCCGGTGGGCGCCTCCATCCCGGTGGGCGCCTCCATCCCGGTGGGCGCCTCCATCCCGGTGGGCCTCCATCCCGGTGGGCGCCTCCATCCCGGTGGGCCTCCATCCCGGTGGGCGCCTCCATCCCGGTGGGCGCCTCCATCCCGGTGGGCCTCCATCCCGGTGGGCCTCCGGCTCCTGCATGCGTGGACTGCTGCAGCAGCCCCATAGCCCCACAGGCCTGCAGGCCTCTACACGGGGGAGGGGGACCCCCTCAGGGGGATACTTTCGTGCGAAAACGTCGCCTCTAAGGAAGGCGGCGACGGTTCCCCCAGCGAAATTTTGGGGGGTCGGCAGTTCAGTGCAGGTGTTGGAGCTCTGCGAGTCGGCTGATGTAATCCCGCCCCCCAACCCCCTCCTCCGTATTCAGTAATGCCCCCGTCCGCACACGCCCGCAGTTGTGCAGGTCCCCATGCCCACATGCCCCCCACGTACTTTCCCTCGCGCACGCCCGCGTCCCTGCGTTGCCTCCACGGCCCTTCTCGGTGACATCTGGCAGGTTGGGGGAGGTTGCCAAAGCGGTTGGAGGCAGTTGCTGTCGGTTACAAATGCCGTTGAGGCTGGCACTTGCCGTCAGGGGGACAGTGGCTGGGCATAGGCTGGGCGCCCTGGAGAGGGGGGGGGGGGGGGGGGCTCCCCCCGTTTCCAATGCATCCCGGGGGAGGGGGGGGGGGGGCAGAGCTGTGCTGTGCTTTGTGCAGGTACCGCTTCCTCCCGTACACGTACTCCGGCTTCTACAAAGTATACCGGGACGGCTACACGATGCAGCGCGCCCTCGTCTTCGAGTTCCCCCACGACCCCGTGGCACAGACAATTGCGGATCAGGTGAAGTGCGATGCACAGGGCCCAGGGGCGGGGGAACGTGAGGCGCAGTGCACGCGAGGGCGATGCTTCCTCATTGGCCCCGCATCGCCCCTCTGTGAGGGGGGGGGGGGGGGGGCAGGAAGGAGGAGCAATGAGAGACGGGCCCCAGGAGGCTGAGGCAGAGGCCACACAACCCAACGTGAGGCCGGCCAAGTAGCACACAGGAACCTCCAGCCAACGTGAAGGCAAGAGGAGTGAGGGCAAGGGCCGGCCACACATCAGGTGGGCCTCAGGCTTTTGTATGTAGACCCTACGTCGATGGTTTGAACTGTCACTCGGACTTTGTCCTCGGCCTATTTCAAGAACAAAAAAGAGAGAGACGGACACTGTGAGGGAGTGGCACTGTGAGGGAGTGGCACTGTGAGGGAGTGGCACTGTGAGGGAGTGGCACTGTGAGGGAGTGGCAGTGTGAGGGAGTGGCACTGTGAGGGAGTGGCACTGTGAGGGAGTGGCACTGTGTGGGAGTGGCACTGTGAGGGAGTGGCACTGTGTGGGAGTGGCACTGTGAGGGAGCAGCGCTGTGAGGGAGTGGCACTGTGGAGGAGTGGCAGTGTGAGGGAGTGGCACTGTGTGGGAGTGGCACTGTGTGGGAGTGGCACTGTGAGGGAGTGGCACTGTGAGGGAGTGGCACTGTGAGGGAGTGGCACTGTGTGGGAGTGGCACTGTGTGGGAGTGGCACTGTGTGGGAGTGGCACTGTGTGGGAGTGGCACTGTGAGGGAGTGGCACTGTGAGGGAGTGGCACTGTGTGGGAGTGGCACTGTGAGGGAGTGGCACTGTGTGGGAGTGGCACTGTGAGGGAGCAGCGCTGTGAGGGAGTGGCACTGTGAGGGAGTGGCACTGTGTGGGAGTGGCACTGTGTGGGAGTGGCACTGTGAGGGAGTGGCACTGTGTGGGAGTGGCACTGTGTGGGAGTGGCACTGTGAGGGAGTGGCACTGTGAGGGAGTGGCACTGTGAGGGAGTGGCACTGTGTGGGAGTGGCACTGTGAGGGAGTGGCACTGTGAGGGAGTGGCACTGTGTGGGAGTGGCACTGTGAGGGAGTGGCACTGTGTGGGAGTGGCACTGTGTGGGAGTGGCACTGTGAGGGAGTGGCACTGTGAGGGAGTGGCACTGTGAGGGAGTGGCACTGTGTGGGAGTGGCACTGTGAGGGAGTGGCACTGTGAGGGAGTGGCACTGTGAGGGAGTGGCACTGTGAGGGAGTGGCACTGTGAGGGAGTGGCACTGTGAGGGAGTGGCACTGTGAGGGAGTGGCACTGTGTGGGAGTCGCACTGTGAGGGAGTGGCACTGTGAGGGAGTGGCACTGTGTGGGAGTGGCACTGTGTGGGAGTGGCACTGTGAGGGAGTGGCACTGTGAGGGAGTGGCACTGTGAGGGAGTGGCACTGTGTGGGAGTGGCACTGTGAGGGAGTGGCACTGTGAGGGAGTGGCACTGTGAGGGAGTGGCACTGTGAGGGAGTGGCACTGTGAGGGAGTGGCACTGTGAGGGAGTGGCACTGTGAGGGAGTGGCACTGTGTGGGAGTGGCACTGTGAGGGAGTGGCACTGTGTGGGAGTCGCACTGTGAGGGAGTGGCACTGTGTGGGAGTCGCACTGTGTGGGAGTGGCACTGTGTGGGAGTGGCACTGTGAGGGAGTGGCACTGTGAGGGAGTGGCACTGTGTGGGAGTGGCACTGTGTGGGAGTGGCACTGTGAGGGAGTGGCACTGTGAGGGAGTGGCACTGTGTCGGAGTGGCACTGTGTGGGAGTGGCACTGTGTGGGAGTGGCACTGTGTGGGAGTGGCACTGTGTGGGAGTGGCACTGTGAGGGAGTGGCACTGTGTGGGAGTGGCACTGTGAGGGAGTGGCACTGTGTGGGAGTGGCACTGTGTGGGAGTGGCACTGTGTGGGAGTGGCACTGTGTGGGAGTGGCACTGTGTGGGAGTGGCACTGTGAGGGAGTGGCACTGTGAGGGAGTGGCACTGTGTGGGAGTGGCACTGTGAGGGAGTGGCACTGTGAGGGAGTGGCACTGTGAGGGAGTGGCACTGTGTGGGAGTGGCACTGTGAGGGAGTGCCACTGTGTGGGAGTGGCACTGTGTGGGAGTGGCACTGTGAGGGAGTGGCATTGTGTGGGAGTGGCACTGTGAGGGAGTGGCACTGTGAGGGAGTGGCACTGTGTGGGAGTGGCACTGTGAGGGAGTGGCACTGTGTGGGAGTGGCACTGTGAGGGAGTGGCACTGTGAGGGAGTGGCACTGTGTGGGAGTGGCACTGTGAGGGAGTGGCACTGTGTGGGAGTGGCACTGTGAGGGAGTGGCACTGTGTGGGAGTGGCACTGTGTGGGAGTGGCACTGTGAGGGAGTGGCACTGGGAGGGAGTGGCACTGTGTGGGAGTGGCACTGTGTGGGAGTGGCACTGTGAGGGAGTGGCACTGTGTGGGAGTGGCACTGTGAGGGAGTGGCACTGTGAGGGATTGGCACTGTGAGGGAGTGGCACTGTGAGGGAGTGGCACTGTGTGGGAGTGGCACTGTGAGGGAGTGGCACTGTGAGGGAGTGGCACTGTGAGGGAGTGGCACTGTGTGGGAGTGGCACTGTGAGGGAGTGGCACTGTGTGGGAGTGGCACTGTGAGGGAGTGGCACTGTGTGGGAGTGGCACTGTGTGGGAGTGGCACTGTGTGGGAGTGGCACTGTGTGGGAGTGGCACTGTGAGGGAGTGGCACTGTGTGGGAGTGGCACTGTGAGGGAGTGGCACTGTGTGGGAGTGGCACTGTGTGGGAGTGGCACTGTGTGGGAGTGGCACTGTGTGGGAGTGGCACTGTGTGGGAGTGGCACTGTGAGGGAGTGGCACTGTGAGGGAGTGGCACTGTGTGGGAGTGGCACTGTGAGGGAGTGGCACTGTGAGGGAGTGGCACTGTGAGGGAGTGGCACTGTGTGGGAGTGGCACTGTGAGGGAGTGCCACTGTGTGGGAGTGGCACTGTGTGGGAGTGGCACTGTGAGGGAGTGGCATTGTGTGGGAGTGGCACTGTGAGGGAGTGGCACTGTGAGGGAGTGGCACTGTGTGGGAGTGGCACTGTGTGGGAGTGGCACTGTGAGGGAGTGGCACTGTGAGGGAGTGGCACTGTGTGGGAGTGGCACTGTGAGGGAGTGGCACTGTGAGGGAGTGGCACTGTGAGGGAGTGGCACTGTGTGGGAGTGGCACTGTGTGGGAGTGGCACTGTGTGGGAGTGGCACTGTGTGGGAGTGGCACTGTGTGGGAGTGGCACTGTGAGGGAGTGGCACTGTGTGGGAGTGGCACTGTGTGGGAGTGGCACTGTGAGGGAGTGGCACTGTGAGGGAGTGGCACTGTGAGGGAGTGGCACTGTGTGGGAGTGGCACTGTGAGGGAGTGGCACTGTGTGGGAGTGGCACTGTGAGGGAGTGGCACTGTGAGGGAGTGGCACTGTGAGGGAGTGGCACTGTGTGGGAGTGGCACTGTGAGGGAGTGGCACTGTGTGGGAGTGGCACTGTGAGGGAGTGGCACTGTGAGGGATTGGCACTGTGAGGGAGTGGCACTGTGTGGGAGTGGCACTGTGTGGGAGTGGCACTGTGTGGGAGTGGCACTGTGTGGGAGTGGCACTGTGAGGGAGTGGCACTGTGTGGGAGTGGCACTGTGAGGGAGTGGCACTGTGAGGGAGTGGCACTGTGTGGGAGTGGCACTGTGAGGGAGTGGCACTGTGTGGGAGTGGCACTGTGTGGGAGTGGCACTGTGTGGGAGTGGCACTGTGTGGGAGTGGCACTGTGAGGGAGTGGCACTGTGTGGGAGTGGCACTGTGTGGGAGTGGCACTGTGAGGGAGTGGCACTGTGAGGGAGTGGCACTGTGAGGGAGTGGCACTGTGAGGGAGTGGCACTGTGTGGGAGTGGCACTGTGAGGGAGTGGCACTGTGTGGGAGTGGCACTGTGTGGGAGTGGCACTGTGAGGGAGTGGCACTGTGAGGGAGTGGCACTGTGTGGGAGTGGCACTGTGTGGGACTGGCACTGTGAGGGAGTGGCACTGTGAGGGAGTGGCACTGTGAGGGAGTGGCACTGTGTGGGAGTGGCACTGTGTGGGAGTGGCACTGTGTGGGAGTGGCACTGTGTGGGAGTGGCACTGTGTGGGAGTGGCACTGTGAGGGAGTGGCACTGTGTGGGAGTGGCACTGTGTGGGAGTGGCACTGTGAGGGAGTGGCACTGTGAGGGAGTGGCACTGTGAGGGAGTGGCACTGTGTGGGAGTGGCACTGTGAGGGAGTGGCACTGTGTGGGAGTGGCACTGTGAGGGAGTGGCACTGTGAGGGAGTGGCACTGTGTGGGAGTGGCACTGTGTGGGAGTGGCACTGTGAGGGAGTGGCACTGTGAGGGAGTGGCACTGTGTGGGAGTGGCACTGTGAGGGAGTGGCACTGTGTGGGAGTGGCACTGTGAGGGAGTGGCACTGTGAGGGAGTGGCACTGTGAGGGAGTGGCACTGTGTGGGAGTGGCACTGTGTGGGAGTGGCACTGTGTGGGAGTGGCACTGTGTGGGAGTCGCACTGTGAGGGAGTGGCACTGTGTGGGAGTGGCACTGTGAGGGAGTGGCACTGTGAGGGAGTGGCACTGTGTGGGAGTGGCACTGTGAGGGAGTGGCACTGTGAGGGAGTGGCACTGTGTGGGAGTGGCACTGTGAGGGAGTGGCACTGTGTGGGAGTGGCACTGTGTGGGAGTGGCACTGTGAGGGAGTGGCACTGTGTGGGAGTGGCACTGTGAGGGAGTGGCACTGTGTGGGAGTGGCACTGTGTGGGAGTGGCACTGTGAGGGAGTGGCACTGTGTGGGAGTGGCACTGTGTGGGAGTGGCACTGTGAGGGAGTGGCACTGTGTGGGAGTGGCACTGTGTGGGAGTGGCACTGTGAGGGAGTGGCACTGTGTGGGAGTGGCACTGTGTGGGAGTGGCACTGTGAGGGAGTGGCACTGTGTGGGAGTGGCACTGTGTGGGAGTGGCACTGTGAGGGAGTGGCACTGTGTGGGAGTGGCACTGTGTGGGAGTGGCACTGTGTGGGAGTGGCACTGTGAGGGAGTGGCACTGTGTGGGAGTGGCACTGTGTGGGAGTGGCACTGTGAGGGAGTGGCACTGTGTGGGAGTGGCACTGTGTGGGAGTGGCACTGTGAGGGAGTGGCACTGTGTGGGAGTGGCACTGTGAGGGAGTGGCACTGTGTGGGAGTGGCACTGTGAGGGAGTGGCACTGTGAGGGAGTGGCACTGTGAGGGAGTGGCACTGTGTGGGAGTGGCACTGTGAGGGAGTGGCACTGTGTGGGAGTCGCACTGTGTGGGAGTGGCACTGTGAGGGAGTGGCACTGTGAGGGAGTGGCACTGTGAGGGAGTGGCACTGTGTGGGAGTGGCACTGTGAGGGAGTGGCACTGTGAGGGAGTGGCACTGTGTGGGAGTGGCACTGTGAGGGAGTGGCACTGTGAGGGAGTGGCACTGTGAGGGAGTGGCACTGTGTGGGAGTGGCACTGTGAGGGAGTGGCACTGTGAGGGAGTGGCACTGTGAGGGAGTGGCACTGTGAGGGAGTGGCACTGTGAGGGAGTGGCACTGTGAGGGAGTGGCACTGTGTGGGAGTGGCACTGTGTGGGAGTGGCACTGTGAGGGAGTGGCACTGTGAGGGAGTGGCACTGTGAGGGAGTGGCACTGTGTGGGAGTGGCACTGTGAGGGAGTGGCACTGTGAGGGAGTGGCACTGTGAGGGAGTGGCACTGTGAGGGAGTGGCACTGTGTGGGAGTGGCACTGTGAGGGAGTGGCACTGTGAGGGAGTGGCACTGTGAGGGAGTGGCACTGTGAGGGAGCAGCGCTGTGTGGGAGTGGCACTGTGAGGGAGTGGCACTGTGAGGGAGTGGCACTGTGAGGGAGCAGCGCTGTGTGGGAGTGGCACTGTGAGGGAGTGGCACTGTGAGGGAGTGGCACTGTGAGGGAGCAGCGCTGTGTGGGAGTGGCACTGTGAGGGAGTGGCACTGTGAGGGAGTGGCACTGTGTGGGAGTCGCACTGTGAGGGAGTGGCACTGTGAGGGAGTGGCACTGTGTGGGAGTGGCACTGTGAGGGAGTGGCACTGTGAGGGAGTGGCACTGTGTGGGAGTGGCACTGTGAGGGAGTGGCACTGTGAGGGAGTGGCACTGTGTGGGAGTGGCACTGTGAGGGAGTGGCACTGTGTGGGAGTGGCACGGGAGTGGCACTGTGAGGGAGTGGCACTGTGTGGGAGTGGCACTGTGTGGGAGTGGCACTGTGTGGGAGTGGCACTGTGAGGGAGTGGCACTGTGAGGGAGTGGCACTGTGAGGGAGTGGCACTGTGAGGGAGTGGCACTGTGTGGGAGTGGCACTGTGAGGCAGTGGCACTGTGAGGGAGTGGCACTGTGAGGGAGTGGCACTGTGTGGGAGTGGCACGGGAGTGGCACTGTGAGGGAGTGGCACTGTGAGGGAGTGGCACTGTGAGGGAGTGGCACTGTGTGGGAGTGGCACTGTGAGGCAGTGGCACTGTGAGGGAGTGGCACTGTGAGGGAGTGGCACTGTGTGGGAGTGGCACGGGAGTGGCACTGTGAGGGAGTGGCACTGTGAGGGAGTGGCACTGTGAGGGAGTGGCACTGTGTGGGAGTGGCACTGTGTCGGAGTGGCACTGTGAGGGAGTGGCACTGTGAGGGAGTGGCACTGTGAGGGAGTGGCACTGTGAGGGAGTGGCACTGTGAGGGAGTGGCACTGTGAGGGAGTGGCACTGTGAGGGAGTGGCACTGTGAGGGAGTGGCACTGTGAGGGAGTGGCACTGTGAGGGAGTGGCACTGTGAGGGAGTGGCACTGTGAGGGAGTGGCACTGTGAGGGAGTGGCACTGTGAGGGAGTGGCACTGTGAGGGAGTGGCACTGTGTCGGAGTGGCACTGTGAGGGAGTGGCACTGTGAGGGAGTGGCACTGTGTGGGAGTGGCACTGTGAGGGAGTGGCACTGTGTGGGAGTGGCACTGTGAGGGAGTGGCACTGTGAGGGAGTGGCACTGTGAGGGAGTGGCACTGTGTGGGAGTGGCACTGTGTGGGAGTGGCACTGTGAGGGAGTGGCACTGTGAGGGAGCAGCGCTGGGAAGGGGGGACCCTCTGAAGGCGGGGCGGAGTGGCAGATCCGGGAGTGCTATGCTCTCCCCCCCCCCCCTGCCTCGCCCCTGTGCTGCGGTGCACAGGGCCGGTGTTGACCCACAAGCCCCTGTGCAATGGGGCGCTGGGCTATTGTGTTTCTGCCGCCCCCCGTGCCCCGGAGCACGGGGGCCATCGGTGAACCGCTGGCCCTTGCGCTTCGGTGCACGGGCCATTGCTGCGCCGCCGGCCCCTGTGCCTCGGAGCCCCGGGCCATTGTCGGGCCGCAGGCAGGCCTTTGCTTAAGCGGGGAGCGGGGGGTTGCCCAAGGATCACACAACCCCTTGCCTCATGCCTTTGCTTGCCCCCCAACCACCTGCAACCGCCCCTCCAACCGCCAGTAACTGCCCCCAACCGCTTTGTGAGTCACCTGCAACCTCCATTGTACCCGGGGGGGGGGGATTCCGCGGGGGGGATTTTCCGCGGGGAAAATTCCGTATTTCAACTTGGCGCGAATTTTCCCCATGCGGAATTGTGCCTGTGTAAGCCACCGTAGGACCCGTTTGGGTTTTTTTCTTGGCATGATCATTGTAAGGTGGCTACTGTGTGCTGGTGTCTCATCAGCAGCAAGGTGCAAGCTTGTGGGTATGCTCAGCAAATTCTCTGGCACTGAAATGCAATGTTCGCCGACACTCGTTGTCTGCCGAATTTTCGCAATCGCAGCTTCCCCTTTGCTTGCAATGCGCTCAAGATTTGGGAGGTGCGGATTTTCCCCTGCGGAAAAAACCCTGTACAGAATCCCCCCCCCCCCCCGGTACCTGCCCCTGGGGCCCCCTGAACCCCCCCCCCTCCCCCCCTGCTTAAGCAAAGGCCTGGCTGCGGGCCCCCGCCCTTCGGTCCAATCGCCCCCGTGGTCCGTTGGATGGGGCTCTGCAGTCTGCGGGGGATCCCCGGGGCTGGTCATCAATGCCACGCCGTCGCTCTTGTTTCCACAGTTTCTCTGGGGCGACAGTCTCTTAGTGGCCCCCATTGTCTCGCAGCAGGATCACCTTCGCGCCGCCCGCACCGTCTACTTGCCCTCGGCTCGGGGCTGGATCCATTTCTGGACCGGCGAGCTACACCCGCCCGGAGTCACCACCGTCCCGGCCCCTTTGGATCAGGTGCCCCTGTTTGTGCCCCAAGGGGGCATTATCGTGTTGGGCCCTTTCCTGCAGTACGCCACACAATACTTGGGGCTCAGCAGACAGCCTGCGATGGAGGTGCGGGTGTATCCAGGTCTGTGCACCTTTCTTTGTGGGTGTGCATGGGCTGTGTTTGTGAAGCCGTGTGTGTGTCTGTGTGTGTGTGTGTGTGTGGTCACTGTTACTGGCAGGGGTTGAGGGGGCCACTAACCTCATGATTGCCCTGTGCTGCACATTGCCTCCTCTGTCCACAGACCGAAAGACGTCTAGGGCTGCCCTGCTTTTCTTGCTCTGTTCTTGTTTTTGCGGTTCCCATTGTGTGTGTGTGCATTTGTGTGAGGCACTGTTACCAAAACGTCATGACCAGGATGTTGTCCCAACGGGAACTGGTGGGCCTAACCACAAACTCAACTTTGAACCCTGTGGTGGGGCTGGCAGTGACCTGTTCGCCCTCGTGGCACCGGTCTATCGAGGGTGGTCCTGGAGGGTGGTCCTGAGCTTTGTGTTGCCCTTCCACCGGATGGTGGAGCCGTAGCTCTTGGAGGGTCCTCGACTTTGCGCCCCGAGGTCTCGCATTGTTGCGCTGCTGGACCCTGTGCTTCAGTGCACATGGCCATGGTTGACATACAAGCCCTTGCACCTCGGAGCACTGGGCCATTGTCGGGCTGTGCCCCCCGTGCCAAGTCAACATGGCTATGGCAAGGCATCTATGCCATCCCCAAGCCATGGATTTGCAAATGCTCAATGTGCATTGGTGCCCAGTGTGGTGTGATGTTGGGTGTCCCCTTGCCTCTCAGATTGTAGTGCTTGGGACACTGGATACGTTGCAGCGTGGTGTGATCCAGGCCTTTAATAGCAGCCCACGCCTTGATGTGGCCTAGGTCTTGATGTGGGCCCTCCACAAAACACAAGGACTCATCCACCACCCACGTGGCAAATTGGGCACCTATCCTCTTCCAGCCGCTAGAAGCCCATGTTCACATGTCGCATGAGCAGTGTGGCCACTGCAACTCCCCATTTCTCCAGCTCCCATGGAATTCCATACTTGTTGGTGAATTTGTGCCGTTTGTTGGCCCAAGCACACCGGCGGTGCCATGTGTGACAAGCAATTGAGGTAGTTTGCCACACACAAACAGATTCTGTCGAGCCAGGCACAGCAGTCGGAAGACCATTCAACCGGCATTGTCATGGCGGGCCAAGTTTCACATCCAGCATGGTGCTGTGTGGTGTTGTTGGGTGTGCTCGAGCCAATCCAAAGAGAGCCCCAACCGTGGTTTGTGGGGCTAGCCCTTGCACGGTGGTCACCTACTAGTTGGGTCCACCTTCCTCCTGTCTATGGCTTGTGTTAAGCTTTCTTGCCATATTACTCTATCTCCTCGGCCACGTTTGTTGGTTGCCCGATCAATGCGCATGCGTACCCTTTGGCCTCCTTGGTGCACTGGTCGTGGGGTTGCACTTGGGCCACATCTATTGGCTTGTGCTTGTACGCCGTCGGCCATGGCTCTCACAACTGCGCTCCCGTTCGTCTCACCGGCGTTGAGGGGAGGCGGGTGTTGCTGGGGAGGTCAAAGGGGTGTTGCTAGTAGATTGGCTGGGCCACTAACCATTTCAGAGCCTTCATGCATCTCCTCTCAGGTCATGTAGGGTTCGTAGTGCCCCATTGAGGCCCTAGGTGATGGCATCCTAGGGCTTTGCTCCATTGCTTGTGTGTGCGCTTTTGTCCAATGCACCAGCAACCATGTCTCTTGCAACTAAACCTTTGTCTAGTCTGAAGTTTTACACGAGTCATACTGCACACAATACAAGTATGGCCATCAAAGCCATGAATCATCCCTTTTTTCTTGCATCCAAGTTTATCCAGCTGTTCTTGCTGTCTCTCTCGTTTGCAACTTTTTGAGATTGGGTGGCAGAGATCTTGGTGAATATGTTTCAAAATAAAATACATAAAATGGTGTAAAAAAGCACTCTCCAACAAAGAGGTATTTCGGCTCCATAGATGACAGATTGTGTCAAGTGTAGACCGAAACTTTTTTCCTATGTTCCCATGGTGTGCGACGAGTGGCCGTTTGGATGCAGATCAATTGTGGTCTCAAAACTTGGTGCGAAAGTTATAGAAAACAAAGCATTTTAGCTCGGTAGGGTGACGGGGCTGGTGGGCCAATGAGGAAAAATGGGGGGTGGATGAAGGAAAATGGGGGGAAGTGGGGGGAAATGGGGAAGTATACATGGGATGCTTATTGGCAACTTCCTATCAACCTCGAATTTTCAAACCATGGATTGGTGAGAGGTTGTGTCTCAAACCGTGCCCATGCTGAATGCTATGTCTGTGCTTTGCTTTCTTGTGATCAGAGTATTGTGACTCATCACCAAAATGGAATGACAACAAAGTATGAAATGCGAAAGTTGCCCTGCAGCTGTGAACGCTAACACTAGGGACCAGAACAATTTGTAGTGAAGTACCGTACTGTGTTGCTGTTCCACAGATGCCAGCAACAATGAGTCCCTGCAAGGGCATGACACCCACTGATGATTGGCCCCCTGGGTACTGCCCCATGCCATGCCCAAACACCCCATGGCCCCCCAATTTCCCCATTCCCCCACCGTCTCCCTCCAATTTCCCCCCATTTTTGCCATTTTCCCTGCCTCCCCCATGACTACTGTGCCACCCTGGCCATGCCATTCGGAGCGATGCGAGCAGACTCCCCACAACGCACAAAGTCATGCTGCTGGGCCACCATCGTGCCCCGCGTCACCCACGGCACCTGCTCCACGGCGCTACGCCCCGCTGCTGTGTCCTGCCCCACCTCCTCTTTGTCTACGCTTATGTCTCTGTCCATCTGGGGCACGGCATTGCAGGGCCTCACCCACCCCCGCCCCAAGCCACTGCAGGACTCGGGCTTCACAAGCAATTCCGTGTCACCCACAGCCCCAGACCACTGGCAGCGCATGCGGCGGCCCCCATGGTCCGAACAGCACGATTTGCCACAGCGCTGGGGAGCCCATGGCTGAGCTGAAGGAAGGATTTGAGGGGTCATGGCAGAGCTTGCTGCGATGTGCACGTCTGTTTCTTTGTCTATGTCTAAGTTTGCATCCGTGCCCGTGTCCGTGTCTTTGTGCATTTTCTATGTCTGCATCCATAACTATGGCTGTTGCTGCGGATGGCTGTGTCTGAGTCTCTGCCTGTTCCATGTCGATGTTTGTGCCTTTTTCTTTGTCGGAGTCACAGCCACAGACGTGGCTGTATCTTTGCCGGCATTGCAGCCTATTCCGTGACGGCACTGGTGCGTCTGCGTCTGTTTCTGTGCATGTTCCTGTGCATGTGTCTGGGTGCGTGCGGCACACACCCACATGCCCCCACATGGTGCCCTGGTTTTGTGCCTTTCCCCCTTTGCCTCCCTGAGCCATGACCACTGTGCAGGGGCCTCCGGACACTTTGTGTTGTACGAGGACGATGGGCACAGCGCCGCGTACCGGACGGGGGCGTACACGACCATCCAATTCACATACGACCCCCCGACCCTCACCATCGGGGCCCGTGCCGGAGAGTATGCGGGGATGTGGCGGGTCATGCCGCTGCACGTGGTGCGGGTGCGGGAGGGGCACGGCACGGGACTGGCCCCGTGTGCGGCCCCGGACCGCACCCTCCAGTACACAGGGGAGCGGGTCCAGGTCACCCTGTGACCAGGATGCCTCAGCGCTGGACACCGCTTCCTGGGTCTAGTGGTGCTCTCTGATCACACCACAGCCCCGTGTACAGGACTCCGCTTCCTGAGGGCCTGCCCCAAGCCTTTTGGGGGGGGGGGGGTAAGGGGGGCGAGGCATGGGGGGAAGGGGGTCGCGTCCAGCACTGGTCCGGGCGCTGCCCTGGAGCGCTTGCGGCGAGGGGCCGACCATCCAGGGCCCCTCGCCCGCCCACCAAATGGCACAATGCCCGGACATGCAACGTGCTGTGCACTGCGAACGGGGACCACTCGGTGATCCCCAACCCCCGGGCCCGGGGGTACACGTCCACATCAGGTGGGCTCTGTGTGGAGCCCGTCTGTGTGGGAGGGACGCCGCACCCCCTGTGCGCAGAGGGACAACCATCCCACTCTCGCCCTAACAACGATGCTCCCCCCCCCCCCCGAGTTTTGCTTATTAACTCAGTGTCTCCTGAGGTCGGCGCGGGGGTTTGACACCCCCCCCCCCCTCGGACCCGCATTTCATCGCGGGAAAAAATGAAATTTTACAAAACAAAAAATTGATTTGGCTGTTTTTGGTACACAAACTGTTGGTCTTCTTGGGTTCCAGCCCCCCCCCCCCCCTCTTAACGAGAACTCTGGCCCGCTGCTGGGGTGAGCCATGCAAAGGAGGCCCTCCTCCAAAGGGGAACATGTACGTACCCCCGGAAGGACCCCCCGGCGTACCCCCTGGGCCTGTGTGCCCCCCCCCCCCTGTGCACAGGACTCAGCAGCCTCAGCCCCTGTACGGCGCACACACCGTGAGGCCTGTGGTACCGCATGGGCACCGGCACCTCATTTCATGGTCCTGCAGCCGGGGGCCCGGCCGTTGGTATCGGACCCGGGCTCCCCCGCAAAGCGGGTGCAGTCATTGCGACCCCCGCACATCTGCACTGGGGAGGGCCCAGGATTGCAGAGCCGCCGCTGCGGCGCATGGCACGGGGGACTGTGCGGAGGGCCATGCAGGCCTTTGGGGGGGGGGGGGGGGCTTGGGGTGCAGGTTGTAGACCCCCTGCCTACAACAGCGGGGGGTCTGAGGGCGTGCGGGCGGGTGACGGGGGGTGTGAGAGGGTGTAGTGCATTGCTTGGGGCTGTGGGGGATGGCAGGCCAAGCGTGGGGCCCACTGCAGCAATGGGACATGCCGCCAAAGGCCCTCATCATCAGGTGGGCCTGTGCATAGTGCAGGCCTCCCGGGGCCTCCCGTCGCTTGTGGGGGGGGGGGGGGCATGCGGAGGGAAGGACGGGTGACAGTCCAGGGCCCCGTAAAGAAACAACACCCCGACGGAATGTCACACGGGGGGGCGGGGGTGCTACACCTGCGGCCACTGGGGCATGACCTACAGCCAGTGTGGTGGGGCTGTGGGGGGCTGTAGGGGCCGTTAGCGGGGGCTTGTAGGGGGTGACAGGGGGCTACAGCCCCCTACAGCCCCCTGCACCCCCCCTACAGCCCGCTACGGCCCTCTGCAAGTCTTCAACACCCGACCACCTCGAAAGTGGGCCCATGTGCTACACAGCCCACAGTCTCACACTGCCTCCCCCCCCCCCCCCCTCGGGCGACGAATGCCGGGGACAACGGCCGTGTACAATGGGTGCCCCATACGCCACATCTGCCGAGCCTCTGTGGGTGTAGCACGTCTCTGTGATTTGGTGGGGCACCCCCCCCCCCCGTTGTGGCATGACCGGCCACCCCCCCCCCCCCTTTCCCCCCCGGGCCACTGCCGGGGCTGTGGGGGAACGGGGCCATCCTGAACACAGACACGGGGCCGCGCCACTGTCCACAGACGTGATGTGCAACGGGGGCCTGCGGGGCCGTGCCGGGGCCGTGCTGGCCGCAGCCCGTCCCCCTCCCACCAACGCCCGTGTGAGCGCTGCCACATGCCGTGTGCGTGTGTATGGGGGGGGGGGGGGGGCACCCCCGCAAGGACCCCCAACGGGCTGCACACCATCATCTGCCCCCCCCCCCCCCAGGCGTGGGGGGGGGGGACTCCTCCTCCGCCGGCGTGCGGGACCTCCACCTTTGGGACAGGGAGGGGCACCGTCATGGCAGAGGCACGTCGGACCCCCCAGTCCCAGTGGGCCCTTCGCTTTGGGGGATCTGGATCAGGATGCGGCCCCCTGGCGGTCCAATCGCCTGGCGGTTGGCCGTCACGACGCCCTTTCCCTCGGAACAATCCGCGCGTGGAATGGGGGCCCCAATGCCCCCTTCCTGGGGGGACCACCACCACCGCACTGTACCATAGAGAAGGTCCTGGATGGAGGGCTCATCGATGACAGGAACAGCGTACTCTTCCATTGGGTTGAGTGACTTGTACACGAGTCGATGTCGCCGTTTGTATGAGGCAGCGAGCCATTAACTGACGTGCAGCGGTGATATGAACGGCGAACAGCGAGTGGGTGTGCAGGCGCATGATTGTACTGCGGCCACACCAATGAGTGTGCGGGGGGGGGGGGGGGGGGGCTGCTACACCTGCGGCCACTGGGGCATGACCTACAGCCAGTGTGCCGGGGGTGTGGGGGGCTGTAGGGGCCGTTAGCGGGGGCTTGGGGGCGGTTGACATGTAGTGTGTGTGTGCTTTGCGGCCGCACGCTGCAGCGGATCCGGCACTGGAATACCACTGAGTTCGAAGACCACTAGTAAAGTGCTTGCAGGACACTGTATGTCCGCTTGCCTACAGTTGGATGGCCCGCAATGGGCCGTTTTGGGACCAAAAAAGGGTCAAAAATGGGTCAAAAACGTGTTTTTCCAAAAGTGATCCTGGACCATTTGGGATGCTCAAACAAGTGTTTTTACCCCATTTTGAGCCCATGGTGACGCGTTTTGGCCCATGGAAAATCCCAAAATGCCTTGAAAAGGGGCCGCTTTGGGAGCACCAATTACTCCGTGTGGCTGTTAATGGGAATCAGGTGTTATGTTTTCCAGACCCCTGTTGTTGTAGACAGCGTTTTTGGGTTTCCCTGGAATTTTGAGCCAAAGCTGGTCAGCTTAGCACCTCTGGCCATGTAGAGCGCTGTGTGCCTGACTGGGCTTGTACAGGCAAGTCACCGAGTTTGACTCCCAGAGATTAGTCTCTGAGATCAACTTTTGAAGAACAATGTTCGCTTTTCTGATGCACTCAATGCTCCATGTTCTCGTCCCTTGGGACGGGGCTGCAGGGCCGAGCAAAGACAACACCAACAGATACCACTGGTCCAGAGAGCATGGGGAATGGCTGAAGGAGAGGCCAGCAGAACATCCAGAGCCCAGCGTGACAGGGACTAAGAGCAGGGGCGAATGATGGTGTTGATCTTGTTGGAGGAGTGAGATTTGGACTAGTAAATCTCAGGCACTACGCTACGAACAGATGGAGCCCGGTGTTGTGACTAGGATGGTTGGGTGGGAGCTGCGGTTGTCAGCTGCATTGCCCAAGTGCATTCGCCGCCTGTGGGGGTCCGCCATCCTAATCAAGGGGAACGCCCGGTGTCTGGCTAATGGGACGACTTAGGGCTTCAATCACATTCAGGGGCACTCGTGTAGGCCTCCATAAGTCCCCCCCCCCCCTCTTGTATAAGCTACGCCCTTGTCCAAGCTACAGTCGGTGTAGGGACTGTATTAATTTGGTACCTAATTTTAATTCGGTACCAAACATAGTGCAGCCACATAAGACATGGATTTCACGAATTTGCCAGTCACACATAGAGTCATGGACACATTTGTTGTGAGTGTTTGCCCACTTGAACCCACCCCATTTCTGAGTCCTCTTCTTCAAGTGATGATTCTAGTGACTGCTCCCACTGAATTTGTTTGGGTTAAGGCTGCCCGAGGTGTGTGGGGAATGGCCCATGTCCTTGATGGGAAGTTGTATTTTACAAGAGACCACATGCAAGGCAATTTCATTCCCAAGAACCTGAAGTTGCCTCAGCCCAAACCAGCCCCTAAACCTCAAGCAAAGGCATCTTGAAAGGCATCCTCAAATGGTGTGTATGTGTAGTTGTTCCGCATGGTGTATGATCGCAAGAAGGGTTTATAAGCCGCACATTTGTTGGCTTCTCATGCTTCACTGCTTGTGAAAACATGGGTGTGAACCTGAATTTCCATATCTCAAACACTTGTTTGTGTTTGCATGCCTTTGGGAACATGGGTGGAGGTTGAGATGCACTCACTTACGTGTGTGTCGGTAGTTGCATGTGTCGCGTGCAAGCTACGCCCGTGTCCAAGCTACAGTAGGCGTAGGGACCGTATTAATTTGGGACTTTGGCGTAGCTTATGCAAGGGGATGGGGGTTAGCTGCCTGCCAAAGACAAGACACGACATGAGTGAAAGAGAGAGATAGGGAGAGGCAGAGAGAGAGGGATGAAGAGGGAGAGGGAATGGGAGAGGGAGAGGGAGGGAGAGGGAGAGGGGGAGAGCGAGAGACGGAGAGGGAGAGGAAGAGGGAGGGAGAGGGAGAGGGAGAGGGAGAGGGAGGGAGAGGGAGAGGGAGGGAGAGGGAGAGGACGAGGGACAGAGAGAGAGAGAGAGGGAGAGGGAGAGGGAGAGGGAGAGGGAGAGGGAGAGGGAGAGGGAGAAGGACAGAGAGGGAGAGAGAGACGGAGAGGGAGAGGGACAGAGAGGGACAGAGAGGGAGAGGGAGAGGGAGAAAGAGAGGGAGGGAGAGGGAAAGAGAGAGGGAGGGAGAAAGTTCTTAAGGCCATCGATGTGGCCGACCCTGTAGCCACATGGCCTGCACGCTCATCTTGTGACAGGTGCAACAGTCTATTTTATGGGGCACTTCTTCATATGGCTGCTGCTGTTTGGGGTCATACCGTGGCCGTCCATGTCCATGTCCACCGGCACGGCCAACTCCGAAGCCTCTCTTGCGAGCGTCGAGCCCGTCCAGGGCTCGTACGGTGGGGCCGTGCTGGTCACCATTTTGGGCGCGGGCTTCAGTGGTGACGAGTACCTGGGGTCAAACACCGTGTACCTGAGGACGCAGCTGGGGCACCCCCTGCACAATCAGGAGTGCCTGGTGGACGAGTTCTACACCCGCATCAACCGCATTGTGTGCCTCATGCCCGCGTATTTTGGGACGTCCCTGGAGACCGCGGCTCTGGAGGGTCATTCAAGCAACAAAGACGTGTGGGACGCCGCCACCGACGCCACCATCACCTTCGACGTCTTCGTGGAAGGTGCGCTGCGCAGGGCCCCTGCAAAGGGCATTCCCTGGGACGGGCCCTGCCACTGCCCCCGGGGCCTCGCCTCGCCGCAGCCGTGCGCTCGGCGCGGGCGCCGATCTGGTGACGTCCGGAGAGCGCGTACTGCGCCGCAGGAGGAGGGCGATGGGCTGTAGGGTCATGCGCACCGCATTTGGTTTTCCTCCATTTCCTCAATTTTGGGTGAAGGAAGTCGGTCAAACGGGCACAATTGTGAGGCACAAGACTCAAAACGGACAAAAATGTTGCCATACCCACTCCCCATTCAAAAGTACAGTTCACAAAGGGAACATGTTCCCCTGTTCCGAGATAATTACCCAAATGGCGTACCGCAGGATTAGCACCCCCCCAAGCGTTGCCTTTGATCATGCTGCACTAGACACCATCGTGCCGTCCACCTCCCCTGCCCTGTGGGGCTGAGATGCAGCCGTGCGGTGCAGGGCGGGGGGGGGGGGGGGGTGTTGGAGTGTGCAACGGTGGGGGCGGGCGGGGGGGGCACAGACGTTAGTGACAAGAGGCGGTGGAGGGGGGGGGGTGAGGCACAAGGCAAGAGGCACAAGGAGGGGGGGGCAGGGGCATCAACACGCGGGGCAGGCGGGGGGTTTGTGTTGCCGTGTTGAGGCCCGCGGTCCCTTCTGCAGTGCCACGGGGACTGTGAGGGATGCCCTTCGGCGATGGATTTGGGGGAGGGGGCCGTTCCGCACCGCAGCGCCTCTCGGCCCCCGGGTCATGGGGTGCCCCATGGGCCTGTGCGGCACCGCCTTGGCCCCCCCCCCGTACCCCCCGCACCCCCCGCACCCCCCGTCCCCAGGGACGCCCGTAAGCAGCGGCAGCGTCCTGACATACGGCTACGCTGCGGAGGCCACGGCGTACCTGATGGGCATTGGGCACCACGCGATCCAGGGCAGCCGCCTGGCCTTCGTGGGGCAGTTCTACAGCCGCAACCCGCAGAACTACAACGTGTCGATTGGCCCCGAGCGGTGCAACATGATGCAGTTCCTGATCAGCCCCGATGGCGTGGCCCTGGAGAAGGACGCCAAGTGGCGGCACTGGCACTGCGCCGCGATGGAGCTGGAGGCCGGGTACTACAACGTCACCATCATTCTGGAGAAGGACCTGCTCAAGTCCAATGAGGACCCCACCCTCAAAATGGGGCAGGCCGTGGTCACGCCCCGGCTCCTGCACGACGTCTACAAGATGAACTCCCAAGGCGAGGTATGCCCTGCCCTTTGTGCGCCCCGGGTCCCATGGCCCGGGGGACTGGGATAGCGAAGGGGTGCCCTCAGGGAGGGTCAAGCTAACAGCTCAACCGCCGGCGGTTGCCCTCCCAACCACCGGTGGTACCCCCCAACCGCGGGCGGTCACCCTCCCAACCGCCGGTGGTAACCCCCAACCGCCGGCGGTTACCCCCCCCAACCGCCGGTGGTAACCCCCAACCGCCGGCGTTTACCCTCCCAAACGCCGGTGGTAACCCTCAAACCGCCGGCGCCCCCCCCTCCCCCAACCCGCTGTCGAAACCCGGACAGTTTGCGGACTTGCTGATGAACAAAGGCTGGAATTGTCTATGGCGGGGACATCCAGTCCAGCCGACCGACCATTTGATGCCCCAACCCGCCGTCGTGTTACGCCCGCCGATGACTGAGTGTATGGTCAGCCTGTTTCCTTTGCATGAAATGAGGGGGCGCCCTCTGCCCCAAGGCCCCGCCCCGCGTCTTGTGGGAGGGCCGCAGACCTCCGGGGCCTGCCCCATGCCCTGCCCCCCGGCCCCCGCAGGTCTACGTCGTGGCCCAGGCCCCCTCCATCGACTCCGTGCATCCGGCCGCCGGGAGCACCAACGGGGGCACCCTCCTCACCATCACCGGCGCCGGCTTCAGCGTGGACCCCGCCGCCAACACCGTGACGCTGGGCGCGCGCACGTGCGACGTCCTGGACGCCTCCTTGACACGCCTCGTGTGCCGCACGCGCCCGGGGCCCGCCACCCCCGCCCCCGACGACAGCGCCGCGGTCGGGGTCGTGGGGCTGCGGGGGCTGCGGCACGACACCTACGCCGACCTGACAGAGTGCGGCAGCGCCCCCTGCACATGGGCCGAGGTGTCGGCCGCCGGGGTCTACCCCCACAGCCCCGACGTCACGGGGCTGTGGATTGATGACCTATGGTACCGGGACTTCATCGAATACGGCAAAGAGTTCCGGCCCACGGCCACCGTCCGCAACGAGCTCCAGGTGCTCAGCGGCTTCTTCGTGCCGCCGTACACGTCCGCGTCGTACCGCTTCTACGCGTGGGGGAACGACTTTGTGCGGGTGGAGCTGAGCAGCGTCCCCTACTCCACGGCCGAGGGGGACATGGCGGTGGTGGCCTCCGTCGACGACTCGGGGAGCGACTACGCGCTGGACCGGTACTGGACCGGCAGTGGGAATGTGGACTCGGATGCCCGTGTGTCTGGGGCGATCTCCCTCCAGGCGGGGCAGCCGTACTACATGAAGGTCTGTGGGGGTGGGTGGGGGTGTGGGAGGGGGGAGGGGGGGGTGTATGGGGAGTTGGGGGGGGGGGGGCAGGGGGTGTCGCGGGGAGTGGGGGTGCGTGGATTTGGATTTGGAGGCCGACCTTAAGGCCCACAGGCGGCCCGGGAGGGAGCACGATGGCGTTCCCGACGACGCTGCATCTTGGCCGGCCATGCCATGTGAAAGGCACACCCCAGGCCTTCGACAGACCCTTCCCAGCGCCCTGGGCCCTGGGGCGGTGCCTTGGCCACCCTCCACTCGGCACGCGGAGTGCTCCTGGCTACACCCCAAGGCCCCACCCCTGCGCCCGCTCGGGGGGCACCGGGCCACCTGGACCGTCTCCTGCCTCGCCCCCCCTGCCCTGCCCTTGGCTCAGCCCCTCGCAGTGCCCCTACCGTTGCCCCTAGAACGCCCCCCACGGATGCCGCTCCACACCGCACGGCCCCTGAAACCCGCCACGAGGCAGCAAGACACACATTGCATGCTCGTGTGCCCCACTGCTCCCCACATCCCAGCCCCATACATCCCTCAGGTCACTGCAGGCAACATGAGAGAGGGGGGGGGGGGGGCAGGGCACCTCAGACTTACTCAGGGCAAGCAATGAGCAAGCCTTCATATCGGCCCTGCAGGCCTACAAGGGCCACCAACCAGCCAACCGTAGAAAGGGAGGTCAACAGGAAGGCACACAGTCGTGTGCCAAAGCACCGCGACTAACAAACCACATTTGGGGGCAGGCGGTCAGCGTGGCAAAGCGACACAGTACCCTCTCCTTCGTCTTCTCACTGAAGGAGGATCACAGGCTGAAGGCCGTGGCGAGAACTGCAGGTGACCTGGTGACCCCATCGCCCAGAGTTGGCGGGACCATTTTCTACAGGCAGCCCCCCCCCCCCCCCTTCGTGCATAGTAAGTTTTGGCAGCTTTCCCTCCTCTTCTCTTTTTGCACTCTGTTTCTGCCGTGGTCGTTGCCCTCTGTCAGTGATTCTGGGGTAGAACTACTTCCTCTTGTGTTCGTGGGCCACTCGTGGGGTTGCTCTTCTGCGCAGTGGGGCGGGGCGGGGACGCCATCCCTCCCTCCCTCCCTCCCTCGCTCCCCCCCTCCCTCCCTCCCTCCCTCCCTCCCTCCCTCCCTCCCTCCCTCCCTCCCTCCCTCCCTCCGTGTCCGAGGTGGTGCAAAGGGCAGGGGCAGGGGGTCAGGTACGGGCATCGGTTGGGGCAGAAGGGGGCGTTGCGTGAGGGGCAGCCCCCCCCCCCCCCCCCCTGGGAGGTCCACAGTGTCCAGGAGGTTTGGACCACATTTGGCCCAAACCTGACGCCAAAGGCACCAGAAAAAAACTTCTGGCATACGCTGGGGGGTCAAAAATGACGTCACCCTCCGTGTGGGTGCTCAAAAATGCTCAGAATTTCATAGGGAATTCAAATGTGCATGCAAAACAGGAAAAGAATTTTCACCCCCCGACCCCCCCACCCCCGCCCAGCCTCCCCCAAATCCGGCTGCTGGGACTGGACCCCCAGGGGGTAAACTTTTTTTTAAAAACCCCCACAAATGTGTGTTCAAAATGATCAGCGCGACGAAGGGTACGCATGTTGGGATACCCGGGACCCCAACACTGGGCGCCCCCAACCTCCCCCCAAGGACCCCCCACCCCACCCGGCCCCCCACGGGGCCCAAAAAGTTTAGGGGGGGTTTGGGGTCGGGATTTGAGTCTGAACGCCCCCCGTGGCGGCATCTGTCCAAATGAAGCTTGAAGCTTCGAGCCCTGTAGGGTGCCCCCCCCCTTGCAGGGCTGAAGATTGAACACACGGTTTGCAGTAATGGTAGGGATGGAGTCCTGGTGGATCTCACAGTTTGAGGCATTATTGGAATCCGTGCCTTGGCACATGCACCCACACCCACACGCCCACACTACCCACAGCCCCGCGTGCCCCCCTCCCCTTCCCCCACACCCCTGCCCCCCCCTCCGGACGGCAGGTGTATCACGGGGACGCCAAAGGCGAGCAGTACTGGAGCGTGGCCATGAGCCACGAGCCCCAGCCGGCGGTGAACCCCGCGCCCTTCAGCACCGTCCCGTACTGGGCCTACGTCCGCGTCACCTCCGCCGGGACCCGCGAGCAATACACCGTCGACCTCTCGGACCCGGCGCTCAGCGGGGCCTCCGTCACCGTCTCCCAGACCCTCGACACGGGGGACAGCGCCGAGGACCCCCTCGACCTGCCCACCGACGCCACGACCCTCCGCAATCTCCTGCGGGACCAGGCGGGCGGGAGCACGGACAGCGGCGGGGGCATCAGCGTGTGGGAGGACAGCTCCACCGCCAACAAGTTCTACGTCCGGTACCAGCGCCCGCCGGCGGTGGAGCGCGCGCTCCGCGTCCTCTTCGACGACGCCAACCGGGCGTCGCAGACGCACGCCCCGTCGCCGGTCGTCGAAGGGACGTTCACCGTGACGCTCGCGGGGCAGACGTACACCCTCACCCACGACCCGGCCCTCACCAACTGCGAGAAGCTGACGCACAACGGCGTCAAGACGCCGGTGCAGGACATCCTCGCGGCCCAACTGCCCGACGCCGTCATCGAAGTGGGACACGGGGGCAACGCGTGGGGCTGCACGTGGCGCATGCGGATCGACGCGCCGGGGGCCGGGCCGGACCTGGCGATCGCGCTGGACAGCCACACGCTGACCGGCGACGCGGTGCAGATCGACGTGGGGCCGGTGCTCGGGGCGAAGGGGCAGTACGACCACTGGTACTACGACCCGCTGCCGGCGGAGTTCCTGCGTGTGGCCCTGCCCCAGGACTCCACTCCGGTCCTGGTCACCACCAACGGCATGACCGCTGCCGCCAACACCACCAACGTCACGGAGCAGCCCACGTTCGAAGTGCGCTCTGACCTGCAGGTCTGTGTGGGCGCCACGTGCTGCACAGGGCAGCAGAGGGCACGTGCACACGGCAACCGAAGGGTCTGGAACAGGTTTTTTTTTAAAAAAAAGGAAAAAAGAACTTGTTAGGTTTCCCCACATTTGACTATGTGTTCCCATATCCGGTACTAAGTCTTACCAAACACCCACAACCGCAGGCATGCCCCCCGCCACACGCACGTTGTTGACTTGACACTTGCTTATTGCCAATAACACCTGTGTGCAGGGACCTGTGGGGCCTTTGTTGCAGGGACCTGATGGTAAGGTAGAGGTATCCTCAGAATGCAAGCCAGAGGTTGTGGCTGACAAAACACGGCCAGCGGATGGACATGGAGCTACATTGGAGAGCTGTGCGATGGGTACAGCCGTGAGAAGTGCCTCCACGTTGCTGCAGATGCATACCAGGACGTGCATGTGTGGAGTGCCCTTTGACCTGCGTGCGGCCACACGCACGTGCCCACGCACTCACCCTCACAATGGCCGCTGATCCCGTATGAGTACTGCCCCCATTGGAACCCACCAAAAGTGACTGGGGGGGGGGGGGAAGGTACCGTCTGTGAGCAGCTGAGTCTCTTGGTGAGGATGTGAATGGTGGGGTGCGGTGGATGAGGGGATTGCCTTGATGAGTGTGGCAGGGGCAAACACCCGATTGTTGTCAGGGTAGGGGCAGAACCACATCCGAAAAGGTTCCGGGAGGCACTACAGCCCGGGACCATTGCAATAGCCATCTCCCCGATCCCCACTTGTCCGGAACACGGTGTGGGTGAAGTGCACATTCCACCGATTAGACAGCGGCACCACATGCGGCCAATAATGGGGACAAAGAGGGATGTAGTGTGCCCTGGTGCCCCAAGAATGCTACGATTATGCATGTACTCCCCCCCCCTTTGTATAACCTTGTCCAAGCTACAGTGGGTGCAGGGACCGTGTTAATTTGGTACCTAATTTAACTTTTAAGCAAATGTAGTGCAGCCACATGAGACATGGGTTTGATGACAAGTTTGCCTGTCACATGGAGTCATGGACGCTAAATGAGCCATTTCAACGATTCTTGCATGTGTTTAACAACCTTATAAGGTGTGATATTGTTAGATTGTCACACTCCTTAGTCACCTCACAGCTCCAAAAGGACAGACCGTGTAACTATGGGGCCGGGTCAGTGATGTGTGAGAACCACAATGCTCGCTGCGATTTCCTGAATAGGTAAATCGTAACGCAAACATTGTGTGAACGCACGTGTATTTATGCCGAGGGACATGTCTCGCCTGCGGTTGTACAATCGCTGCTATGGGCCTCTAGACAATGGATTCTTTCTTTGGCCACAGTTTTTGCTTTCCCTTGACGTACAATAGAAGCAGGAGGGCAGATGGATGGGTGGGCCATTGGTTTTTCACAACAATTGGTAGCTGTTGGGAGTCAGTACCTTCATTTGCAAAACGGCATTGCTGCAAACACAGTTCCCCCGTCTCCGACGGTCCGTTCATTGTGGCATCGGACGCCGAGGTTCAAAAAGAGAAGGTTGCATGGTGAGTTGGTCCAAAGAAAGGGGGGCATAGTGCACAAATATCCCCAAAACCAGAGCTATGCGGGTTCAAGTGGGCAACCACGGACAACAAATGATGACAATGGGCTCCTAACAGGATTGTGTGGGGTTTCCACCTTAGCAACAAAAAGTTCATTGTGCAAGGCAAGGTAGCCTCGATAGATGTTTTCACCTTAGTCAGTGTATTTTGGAGAACGTCGTTCATTTTTCATCAATCTTTGACACATATGCGCAAACGGTCCGGTCCACGTGGCTATCCTTATGGGAGGATCATTTAGTGCTCAGGGTGTCGATGTGCATAGTGTTTGGGCACTGGGACCACTGAAACAACAAAAAACAATTTACAGATCCCCTGCGGCGCCTGGTGATTTCCACAAGAAGGGTACCATCGATGGTGCACACCCCGCCACAATTTGCCGTCTCTCGCCCAGTTTTGGGATAACATCCTTGTCTTGTCGGTGCTATATGCCGCTCTCTAAACCCGGGAATGCAACATGTTTGTGACCCGTTGTCATCGATTTGGGCCCCACGTGCACAGCAGACAGACAAATGTGCCGCACCACACAGTGTATCATGGTAGGTATCCTGAGCACAAACATCAGGAGTCCGCCCCAACCCCTCCCGTACGCCCTGCTCGGGGATCTCCGTCACGACTAGTCTTTGAAAATCACTGCAACCACGCAGAGACCATAGGCCAACAGTCATTCACACACACACACGCGCGCGCGCGTTAATCGCCCCTCACAAAACAGTCTGGCAGCGCATGCTGGAGACAAGCCAGTCCACAGACGACCTCTGGGCGCACTGGACTTGGATCGCAGAGGAGGTGGGACGGGCGCTGGATTGTCTGGACCTGAGCCCAGAGACGCTGACCGCACTGCCGAGTGCACCCGAAACGGCAGACAGAGGTCGGGGCACTGACCACATGCTCAAGCACACTACCATGGGCTCGTCCCACACCACACGCCAGGGGGGACCTCGCACTAAGCTGTTGTCTAAAATACAGGCGACCATGGGCTGCCTGGTCCTTCAGCATAAGCCGGGGCGCTAAGCGGTCGTCCTTGATCCAGGCATATATGTCCCTTGGTGACTCAGACCAGGCAATGTTCATTTTCTTTTTCCACCCATGCGCTCTGTGGCTTCTCGCTTGGCCAGCTTTCGGCCTAATGACTGTAGCTTGTCATAATGTCGCATGACATCTGTCAAGCTGGGGATGGGCCGCGGTACCTCGCAGAGGGGGTCTGGGGAGAGGTGGTGCAAATGCTGAAGCTCGAGATCGCCTCTGACTGCCTGTCCTAACTTCCTCATGCGTCTGCATGCTGCATTCCACGCCTGCACCACATCCACAGGGGTGTTGCCCAGCGTGATCAGGGGTTTCTTGGCTTTTGCCCTGCAGTTTCCCCCCTCCCGTCTGGCCATTTTGCGTCCCAAGCGGATGACGTCCCTGAGGTCAGACATTGCTTAGGCGTCACAAGTTGCCCACCCTCTAGGACCCCGTATACGCGCGATTTGACAATATTCTACATTTCTACTTTGAGTATGTTATTTGACGTATGTGACCAAAGTTGTTGGCAGAGCTGTGTGACACCCGTTGAAATACGTGTTGATGTGTTAGCCTTGTGTAACCCCTGTTTTCTAGTGTGTTGTATTTGACGTTTTTCTGAAGCTGGCCGAAATTTCGGCCAGGTTTTGGGTAACATTGCAAACAACTATGTGTATATGCAGTTTTTGACCCTTCTAGCCGAAATTTCGGCCAGCTTTTTGGTTTCCTGGTGAATAGGCATAGTTATTTTCATTTTTCTTAGGGCTGGCCGAAATTTCGGCCAGCTTTTTGGTCTGTTCACTATTCAAGCACTTATATTCTGGTTTTTGGGCGGGCTGGCCGAAATTTCGGCCAGCTTTTCCTATTTTTGAACATTTAAGCAATTATTTCCCCTTTGAACACACCTGGCCGAAATTTCGGCTTGCAATTGTCGTTGTTCATGAGTATTACACCATACACTCCTACATAACTGTTTTCTTGTCTCAGCATTAATGTCTTCTGCTATTACTGTCAATGTTGTACATGCTGCAGTTACTGGTGCTTTTGCTACTACAGCCAAAGGGCTGTTGCGAAATGCATTACGTGGTGGGACTCTGCAAAAGCTTTTGCAATTCTGCCTCTTGTTGCGGAAGAATCGCAGGAGCCGGCACTCCCTGACATAGTTGAAGGCCGCCGCCACTGAGAAGAAGCCCCCACGATGGTACATGACATTTTTGTCACAGTTCCATGCCCTATACTGCCTGCTGCGCCGTATGGCCCTCCCATACTCTAACTGTGGGTCTGGTTACAACTGGGGTATTATGTCCTGCCGCCAACGCCGTAAGGTAGGAGTCCTTGGTCAGTGTAACACTAAGCAGGAGTCCATTCACCATCGTGCTGGACTAGCAGCACACAACTTGTGGAACACCATGCACCGTAGGCAAGTTTGTATATGGTTTGATAACCTGAGGCGTTACAGGTCGGGAGTTGATCCCCATTCACCCGACTTAACCCTAAACTGTACAGCTGTTGCTGTTTTGCACACTACTGCCCTACCTGCATACCGGCATCTGCCGGAGCTGGCCGAAATTGAGGCCAGGGTACCAAAGGTTGCTGATGACATCTTTCGCTCACATAGAGCATTGTTTGATCGTATTGATGTTGCCAACCAAGGTATTCAGAGAGTTTGGGTTCGTGCTCCTTTGGATATTGCCAGAAAAAATGTTCGTTCCCTCAACTGGAGACCCTTTTTCCTGTCTGAGCTCCGCTCCGGCACACACAAAGAGCTTTTGCAACTCGTGGTTGATTTGTCATGTGTGGAACACCGCACCAGACACTGTGTTCCGCTGCTTGTGGACATGAAAATACACTTTGCCCTACTTAAGCTGTGTTATGGTGCTGCTTATGTTCCCTGGAATGTACCACAATTACTGTTGCGTTTTCCTTTGGTGTACGGAGTATGGCATAGCTATAAGTATTGCGTTGAATTGATCTACAGGGCGTTCCTGCCGTTCATTAAGTTTTTGGAGCAGGGGAACAGCCTTCAGGTTGGGTCTATCCTCCCTCGCAAGGTCAAGGTCATCCATATGGAGAAGACGTTGCTTGGACTCATGCTAGCCACATCGTCCAATAGTGGCAGACTAGATGAGCGCGTCACTTCCCTGCTCAATAGCCAGCGGGACTTGACACCCATTCAGCGCAAGGGTTTGCGTATGTTATTAGCCCTTAAGGCTTTGCTGTACACATACTGTCCAGCTGCTTTCAGCATTGGGACTTTGCAGTGCGCTCAGGCCACCCCAGCTTCCTCCTCAGGCACTGTTGCCCCTACTGGCAAAGGTATGAATACTTTTGCGAATCATTTTTCACCATCCCAGGGTGGAAACACACAGTCACAGAACTCTGCCACTGCCAAGTCTGGTGCTGCAGCCCCTGCCAAGCAGCCTGCTAACACAGGTGCTAAGAAGCCCCGTGCATCTGGTCTGCGCAAGCGCTAATGCCAGTCCTGCTGCTTATATTGCCTGTCAGCATGAAGTCTGGCCGAAATTTCGGCCAGCATGCAGTCCTCAGCCTCTTCAGCCTTTTATTATTGTGTTTCCCCATAGGCACTGCAAAAGTCTGCTTTGATTCGTCAGGTGGCAAGTATTTGCTTGTAATTGAGTATATTATGTTGCACACCCTGTTCAAATGTCACTGCTCTTGTGTTCCTTGCTCATGTCTATTGTCTTAGGTACCCATTTCAGTGATCATATTCGGAGTTTCGATGGACCCGGCCGAAATTTCGGCCAGCTTAGGCCTGTCTGTCAAATAGGACCATGTGTTTGGACATTTTTCGAAGAGCTGGCCGAAATTTCGGCCAGGTTGGTTAAAATAGGAAATACAAGTACATGCTTTGGGATAGTTTTCTGTGTGCTTCAATGAAAGGTATGTTTGGGGTTCCCTCATCTGTGGTGTATAGGGGGGTTCTGTGATCAACCTCGAATAAAGGGGAGAGAAAAATAGGCAGCCCCCCCCCCCCCCCACACACACTGGAATGCAGTGGTCTAAATGTAAAACAACACTATATTTTGGTGATTGAATGTCTTTATTTTGAAAATCTGTGTGTTTCCAGAAATGCAAATAATGGCATATATTTGAAATACACACCTTGTTTTTGCATGTTGCCACCAGGGGGGTTTGGGTACCCAAAAAATAACACCCCTTTTCACATACTTTCCCCCTCATTACAACATGGACTTCCGTGGGCCATAGCGCCAGGTGGGGGGTGGGCAACTTGTGACGCCTAAGCATTGGGGAGCCCACCTCCAATGTCAATCGCATGGACAGCATCCTGCATGAGGCCTGGGATAAGGTCATGCGTAAGTACGCAGACCAGGCCAAGCCGGACCCCGAAGTCTTCTTACGCAAATACGCGCCCTTTTTTTGGGGGGGGGGGGGCAGCGGATGCAAACCACTCCACTCACAGGGGCGCGGCTCAGGAAACGATTCAGGAAAATGGGGCTGCGCACCTCCACAGGGCTAGACGGCTGGTGCGTCGCTGACCTCTTGTGCCTGCCTGATGTGCTGCTCAACTGGCTCGCTGAACTGCTCACTGTCATAGAACAGACTGGCCGGTGGCCGAGAATCCTGGCCCGTGGCTTTATTTCTCTTATCCCAAAAGGGGAAGGCATGCTCCCCATGCAACAAAGACCACTGTCTGTCCTGTCTCAGATCTACCGGGTATGGGCGGGGGTTCGAGTGGAGGAGTGCATGACATGGCAAGAGACCTGGATCCATCCTCAGGCATATGGATTCAGGAAGAAAAGAGGTGCCACAGACGCAGCGGGCATGATTTCCCTGCTGATTGAGTTATGCCATGTCATGCAAACGACCCTCATGGGTTTCGGGCTAGATTATGTAAAATGCTTTGATCTTATTCCACAGCAGGTGGTGCTCCTGGTCGCCAAAGAGGAGGGCATGGATGAAGGGGTCCACAGGGCCTTGTCCGGAATGTACGCCCAGCTCATGCGCTGTTTCCAAATTATGGCATGTATGTGCAGTTTTTTCCAAGCCACCAATGGCATTCTTCAGGGCTGTCCCCTCAGCGTGATTTTAATAAACCTGCTGACCAGCATTTGGAAACGAGTCATGGACGCTCAGGCACAAGCGATCCAGGTGTCAGCGAACCGCATGCCACCTGGGTTCTCCCAAGGAGGCATTGTCCTTCATTATCACAGCCTTAGGATACGCAGATGACACCTACGGATTAGGCACAGCTCGACGGCGCACGTAGCGACTGCTGGAGCGCACGGAGGAGTGGCTGACCGACACTGGGCAGGCAGTGAACCCGTTGAAATCAGTAAGCTTTCAAGTCGGCCTCGCTGACAAAGACCCACTGCGGATGGGGCGGAGACCCTTTCCAATTTCGACAGAGTTTAAGTCACTGGGGGCAGGGGTGCGCATGACAGGGGATTCCAGTTCGGGCCCACTCATATTGCAACGTATTGTGCGTGCTAGCAATTTGCTGGACAGGGTGCACGGTGCCCAGGGACACTTTGAACGGAGATGTTCTGTCGTCTCTACGATGATTACGGTCACAGGCCTCCATGCAGCGGAGATCGTGCCACTACAGCCCAAAAGCCTGAGCTCCTTTGAGACCAAAATCATTACCACCATTTGGGGTCCCTCCCGCCCAGCGCGAGCCAAAGAAATCGTTTTTTGCCTGCTCTGTGCAGGGCACAGGATCGCCCACACCCTGATCATCCCGTATCAGCGCGCGATATGGCTGGCGAAGCTATGCTGTACGCGGGGACCATCGCTTGTTTTGGCCCAGGCCATATGGGAGAAAAACCCCTCTCTGCAATTTGCAGGACCTTTCGGCAGGGCACTACAGATACTGCACAATTGGGGCTTGACCCCAGCACAAGGGTGGTGGGAATGGACAGCGCCAGGCGTCGCCCAAACCCTGAGCCTCATTGGCGACAAGGCGGAGGTCAAGCACCATGTCCGGGAACAGCTCAGGGCACAGCTGATAGCCCAGCTTATTCAGCGCAGGCCCCGACAATTCACAGGCATGCACTACACCACCAACAGGCGTTTGGTCCCACAGAGCATACTCTCTTTCACCTCGGTGCTCGAACGCTCGTTGCTTCGCACCATCCTTGCGGGGGGGGTCTGGACAGCGCTGCGCGCACATCAAAGGGGCATGCGGCCCTCCTCTGACTGCCCCTTCTGCGGTAAGGCCGCAGAGATAGAGCAACATATTTTCTGGAGCTGTGAGGCGTGGCAGACCATCAGAGACTCTCACACACCCAGTATTGAGCATCTGGCCCAGCAGTTTCCAGGGCTAGAGCGCACTGCCCACTGGCCGCCCTGTTTACTCACGTGTGGACTAGCGCCAGACATTTCACTGCCTGTCAACAGGCAGGAGCGCAACACCAGCCTAGAATTTTTCCAAGCCATACATGCCATGTATGTGGCCATTCTTGCGGCCCGCAAGATTCGAGATGAGCAGGCCCGCATGCTGTTTCCCTCAGCCAGACATGTCAGACAGACAGGGTATCCGTACCAGCAACTGACGGGCCCGGTCCCGCGCACCGAAAATTTAGCCACGCTGACGCTCGCCAAGCCCACAGCCAAAACCTGGCCGTGGGAGCTGCCCTTTCTGGTAGATCTCTTGTCCTGGGCACGCCAGCTGGTTTGGGCAGACGAGCCAGGCACTGTCACATTCATAGAGCTCGCGCTCCATTTCGAGGAAACGTCACAGCGCACCCTACCTACAGCACCACAGGCCAAATACAGAGGGACGACACTGCCGCTGCAAGAGCGCGCCAGAGTTCTCAGGCTGGCGGTATGCACGATGCAAAAATTGGTTACGCGGGGCGCCCTGCACCCCGCTAAAGTAATCACCAGGGCGAATTCATTGGTCCCGCTGGGGGGGCCTCAGCAAAGCGGACTCAGCCGGCGCCCATATTTTGTGTCCAGACAGGCCATGGTGGGGCATATTGCTAAGCTCAGTCAATACTGCGAAGAAACATGGGCACTGCGCACACACTCCAGACAGAACAAGGCACGCTCTTACGTGTACAGACACGGGCGCAGTCCAGCGGAAGTGGAAGAAGCCCGGATCCAGCGGGCCCTCATGGGAGCGTTAAACACCGGGCTTATGCCCTCCTCCTCTGACACCGCCAAGGGGGGGGGGGGGGGGCTTTCGCGGCAAATTTCTTCCCCGTCATTGGTCAGGGCAAAGCCCCGCAGGCACCTTACCAGACCACCAGGCAACGCAAGTTCGCAGCTCCGCCGGCGCCGCAAGCATGTGTGGCAGCGCCGGCACCACATACATGCGCACGGGCTCTCGACCTATGCAACACACACCAGCGCGCGCCGTGCATCACATGCAAGCGCCTGCGCAAATCAGGGGACGCGTGCTGTGCCCTCGGACATAACCGGCCAGGATATGTGGACAGGCTACCCCTGTCAGTCACGTGCCGCCAGCATGGATTGCCGGCCTGCGCCAGATGCACCAGAATGCAAAGGGGGGTCCGAAACTGCTGTGCCAGAGGGCACCACAAAGTACACACGCCGGCGCGCAAGCGGCCAGCCGCGCCGGACACGCGACCAGCTAAGCGGCTGCGCACCGCCCGCAGCCCCGCACGCACACACATGGAGCATGCGCGCTCCCCGCACATACCAGCCACACCGCCCGCCCCAAAACGACGGAGACCCAAGTCACCATGCCCCCCCTCCCCCCCCGCCCCGCGGCCCTGCGCGATGATGGGAGAGGGAGAGCCAGAGCATGTCAGCCGACTTCTGTTTGGTGCAGAGCACGGGAGAGCTTCTACGGAAATAACATAAGTATGTCGGCGCAGAGGTTCTGACTTTTGGACCGCAAAGAACAGGCAGTCCAATAAGGTACACACTCAGGTGTACACTTCGGTAAGCCAATCTCAGCAAGCAGTCAAACATGGGTCTCCCTCGTTAATAGCGGCCAGGACATTAATAGCCATCAACCCTCGTTAATAGCACAGAGCACACACACACACAGACACAGGTGTTTTGTTTGGTGCCTGCCAGCTGGTGACACTGCATACCCAACCGAAAGCCAAACAGGCGCGATCCTCGGTGACTCTGTCATCACACGGGCTGCTTCTGCCTCCCCCTGGGCTGGTGAAAACCCTGCTTGGCACGACCCCACGGGTCATACAAAATGTCGGGACTTACCCATGAAATTTTGGAAGCGCTACGTAAACCAGAGCTCCTGGAAGCTCTGGCCGCAGCCATCGCACCACTTCTCATTGGGAAGAAGGATCTACCGCCGCCGGCGAAAACGACTACTGCACGGGAAGAGGAACTCCTTGGCGTCATCCGGGAGCTACGTGGCACGGTCCGCGAGTTGCGCGCAGCACTACAAGCGGCAGGGGGTAAATCGGTGCCCCCAAAGGAGCAGACCGTGGTGGACGAGCAACAGTCCCCCTATCGCGCGGCCCTCACTCGGAGGATGAAAACACAGAGCCGTCTTGTCGTACAGGATGTCCCAGACCTGGGAGAACCACTGCAGCCAACAGCCACTGCGGTGCATGAAATTGAGGGCAAACACGGCTTCACTGCGGTCCAAGGACGCCGCATCTACCAGGGAGAGCACAAGACTGCACTCAAGTCTTTGCAACAGATAGGAGCAAACAAGCCTGTCCATGATTGGAAGGTCACAGAGGCCACCGCAAAGGCCTTCGAACACGTTTTGCTTGTGGGGAAACCGCTGGCGGAAGCGCACGCAATAGCAGCACAGGCCTTAACAAAATATGACAGCATCCAGAGCGTCAGCGCACACGTGCTAGCGACAAACTGCAGACGGGGAGTGGTCAATGTGCCAGGCATACTGGCAGCGCTTGGCAGTTCACGAGAATGCTTGCATGTCAAGGATTTCGTTCTCAGCATCAAGGTCGTTACCAAACGTATGTCTTGGGAAGTCAAGAGAGACCCGGATGTGACTGTGATCCCACCTGAGCACTCCATCCTGCTTTGCTGGGAGCGACCCAAAGACGGCGTCGAAGGGCAGGACACGGAGCCAGAAGTGCTACCTCAGGACAAGGCTGCCATTCGGATAGTGTGCTGCCTAGACCCTTCCGCACTGCGCGCGGGACAGGACAGCACCAAAGTCAAGGCATCCCGCTGGGCTGAAAACACGTGCTGGGAGCTGACGGCCCCCCTACTCCAGCCGGCACTTACCAGTCCCCCACCCATGCAAGTGGGCAAGAGGGGCAGCAAGTATGAAGTCACGGTGGTGCTACCAGCGCCTATGGCTAAGCAGGTGCTCTGCAGCAGTGGCAAAATCGTCGGCCTGGAATACAGGTTGTTTATGAGCAAAACCATCGATGTCGATGACCTGAAGGCCAACATGGTCTGGGTCAAGCTCCCTCCATCCAACAAGCGCTCCATTTCGGAGCAGTGGCGTAGATTATGCAAGCAGCCTTGGTTCGCAGGCCTCATGGCAGGGGACAAGGACGACAGACTCGGGGTACGAGTATGGGGGGGGGGGGCTGTCTTGCCCGAAACTAGGGAGGAAATCGCAGGACTGTTGGGCATACAACTCACCCCCCCCCGTGACACGAGTGAGAGTGAGAGGCTATGGTATTTCTATGGGCCTTGTCTCAGGGTCGCAGTCTGCGGCCCAAAGGGAGGCTGACCGCGTTTTCGGCGCTAACACTGTCAAAGTGCAACGATGTCAACACCTGAAGCACAGTGGGCTGGTCAACCCTGTGTTTGATATGGATATTACGGGAGTCCCCCCAGACTGGGAGGGCTGCACTGCACCGGCGAAGGATTCGCGGATGCCTGTCCGTAGGTGGCACCTATGTCTGCGTAAACCCACTGGCCCCTCATACACCCCGGTGGGGAAAAACACGACGCTCCCTGCGGTCCAGGGGTGTGTCTTGCCTGATGATGAAGAAATGGAGGACTCGCCTGCAGGAGCCCCCGCGGCAGAGGAGGATGAGAGCATTCTCTGAACCCCCCCCCCCCCCCTGGAAGATGGCACTGAGTTACAGGTCCTCTCAAATTCGTTCAGACAAACGTTACCTCTTTGCGCGTCCATCACGAGGACGTATTCAATTTTCAGGCAGATGTGATTGGAATGGAAGAAACCCGGCTCACTGAGGCTGGGCAACGCGGCATGAGGGCAATTGCAAAAGAATGGGGCTGGGAATGCCACTGGGGAAAACCCCTGGGCTCCCCAACAGGGGGCATCTGGGGAGCTCCCCAAGGAGGGGTGGGACTTTTGTTCAGGAAGGGCTGGAGTGTCCGCAAGGTTGAACCAGATCCAGACGACCCAATTGCCTGCAGGCTGTGGCATTCAGGGCGCTGGCTACACACACGGGCAGGAATCGGTGCAGGGCACTGTGTGCTGAACATATGTGTGGCCTATGGCATCCCAGGCAACGAATCTTTGAACCAGGAGTTCTGGGAGCAGGTGGTCTGCTATATGAGCAAACTAGGCAATGCTGGATGCATCCTGTTAACGGACGCAAATTTTAATTTCGACCTGCTGCACAAAGTTCGTGCCGCACTCCTGACGGCGCTGGCAGACGGCTGGCTGGTGGATGCCGACCGCACTTTTAGCGTTCTCCATGGCACACCATGTGCATGTGGCTTCACGACGGCAGGCAAACCCCCCAACCGCATTGACGGCCTCCTGGTCACCCCAGCGCAAGCGGGCACGTTGACTGATGTCACAGCGCTGAAGTCTCATTCCCTCCTTGGGCATGCTCCAGTGTGCTTCACTTTCTCGCTTGACGTCCCAATGCAGAAAGTTGTTAAAATGAAGAAACTGCCTCCTTTCTCCCCTCCCCCCAGATCGGCTGAGGACACTCAGAAAATCTGTGACTCGCTGCTCCGGCCACACAAGGCTGATTGGAATGCCCTGCTGCAACAGGGAAATGTCAATGACATTTGGGACAGGTGGACCTGGCTGGCCGAGGAAGTAGGCATGGCACTCACATGCACGCATCTTACACTGGACACCCCCAACCCCACACTCCCATTTGCACCCAAGAGTGCCCCACGGGGGCGTGGCACGGAGCGAATGGTGCGGGACACTACGCTAGCACCGACAGGCCTGGCGCCCAACGGCGGCCCGCGCACGCGCATACTTTCCAAAATCACAGGGACCCTGGGAGCCCTTCGCTCGGTCATCCAGTGGCAACGTGCCCAGCTGGGCATCAGGGGCAAACGAGTCCCGGCATCCGCCAAACGCAAAGCCAGCCAGGTTTTCAGGCCAGGGGTGGTGCCCAGACAGGTGAAACTATCGTGGCAGGCCGCGTGCCGCCGCATGCGCAAAACGGCGGTGGCCTTTCGTGAGGACCTGCTGCTTCATGAATTTGTGGCCAGTGCCCCTGACCCCTCCCTCCCACTCATACGCCCCCTGCCAACGCTGGTAGACTGCATGTCGCTGTATGACAGCCTATGCGCACTAGGGAAGAGATATGCCCGCTATGAAGAGCGCACGCGCATTGATAAATGGAAATCCAAAATGGACCAAGCCTGGCTGGACAGGCCAAAGGAGGTTTATCAGTGGATACAGAACGAGTACCAGCCTCCTCTGGTTATGCTCCTGGACCCAGACACAAGCCAACCAACGGCGAACATCCCCCGCATGGATGAAATTCTTCATGCCTCTTGGGACCAAGTTATGCGAAATATGCAGACACACCAGAGCCAGACGTGCACGCTTTTGCACAGAAGTATGATAAGTTTCTGATAAAGGGAGTGCAGATGCAGTCCACCCCTATCACAGGGTCCCGGCTCGCGAAACGCCTTAGAAAGATGGGTGTTCACACAGCCACCGGCCTGGATGGCTGGTGTGTTTCGGACCTTTTACTGCTGCCCACCTGTCTGCTGGACATGCTGTCAGAAATTCTGTTTCTAGTTGAGACAACAGGAACCTGACCCAGGGTCCTGGCGAGGGGATACGTCTCGCTGATCCCGAAAGGGGAAGGGATGATGCCGATGCAGCAGCGCCCACTTTCCGTACTGTCCCAGATCTATAGGGTCTGGGCAGGGATCAGGTTAGAGGAGTGCATGGTGTGGCAGGAACTGTGGATCCACCCGCACGCATACGGTTTTCGCAAGAAGCGCGGCGCCACTGATGCGGCCGCCTTTATCTCCATGCTCATTGAGCTACACAAACTGATGAAAACAGTTTTGCATGGTTTTGGATTAGACTACATAAAATGCTTTGATTTAATCCCACAATCCATTGTACTGCATATTGCACTGACGCAGGGGATGGATTTGGGCACACACAGGGCCCTTTCTGGCATGTATCGCACCCTCACAAGGTGCTTTAAACTAATGGGATGTTTGGCCAGTTTTTTCGATGCCACCAATGGCATCCTCCAGGGCTGCCCATTGAGTGTGATACTCATCAACCTCCTGACCTCGGTCTGGAAACGGGTGCTGGATGCACAGCAACAGGGCATCAAAGTCGCAGTACAGGCCCTCCCCCCCAGCGATCAGCCAGCGCAGGCCCTGCAATTCATCCTAACTGCCCTTGGGTATGCGGATGACACTTATGGGTTTGCAGCCAGAAGCAATACCCTCACCCCCCTGCTAGACTGCACCACTGACTGGCTTGAGGACACGGGTCAAGGGGTGAACGCAAAGAAATCTGTCGGTTTTTCGTCTGACGCCCGTCACCCAGTGAAGGCAGCACTACAGGGGGTGCCCTTCCCTATCTCTTCTGAGTTTAAGTCTCTGGGCGCGGGGGTCCGCACCACGGACGCGACTTGTTCGGGACTGCTCATCAAGAAAAGGATTTCCAGACCCTGCAGCCTCCTGGATAGGGTGCATGGCGCTCAGGGCAATTTTGAAAGGAGATGCGACATCATCTCCACAATGATCACGGCCACTGGCCTGCACGCAGCAGAAATAGTGCCACTTCAGCCCAAAGACCTCCTGCCCTTCGAGACTAAGGTCATGCAGACCATTTGGGGACGGTCACGGCCCGGCAGGGCCAAAGAAATCTTTTTCACCTTGCTGTGCAAAGGGCACCGGATTGCACCTACCTTGGTACTTAAGTATCATCGCATCCTGTGGTTATCCCAGCTGTGTCGCACCAGGGGTGCTGGACAGATCACTGCCCAGGCCATTTGGGAGATGACAACATTTCACAAAGGCTCCGGCCCATACGGCCGAGCCATGTCAACAGCACAGGAGTGTGGCTGGGTCGCTACGCAGGGATGGTGGGGATGGAAAGTGCCTGGGCGCCAGGAACCCCTCCTCCTATACGGGGATAAAAACACTATCAAGCACGAGGTGCGTGAACAGCTGCGCTCGCAAATGCTGGACAGCCTGGTTCAGAGACGTCCCCGCCTTTTCGCGGGGGCTCATTACACCACATGCCGGCGCCTGGTCCAGCCCAGCATAGCGTCATTTGCCACAGAGTTACAGCGCTCTATCCTGCGGGGCATCCTATCAGGAGCAACCTGGACAGCCCTCCGGGCCTATCAACGTGGCACGAGAGCCACATCCACGTGCCCGTACTGTGGCAATGCTCCGGAAAACGAGGAGCACATTTTTTGGCAGTGTTCAGCCTGGAGTACGGTGCGGGACACCCACCTGCCGGGCATCAGGACGGCAGCAGCACAGATCCCAGGCCTTCCCCTCATGGACCAGTGGCCCCCATGTTTACGACTTTGTGGATTAGCCCCAGAGTTAGACACAGACAGCGTCAAGTCAGGGACAGCGCTCGCATTCATGACAGCTCTGCACAATATGTTAGTAGCCGTTTTGCAGGCCCGCAAGCTACGAGACACACAATCCCCCATGCTTTTCATGGGGTCGAGCCTCTCACAGCAGCTTCGGCAATACCCGTACCACCAACTGGTGGGACCCCTCCCCAGACCGGAAGACAAAGGGTTACTTCTTTTGCGTACCCCTAAGAAGGTGGAATGGCAGTGGGAAATGCCCTTTTTGGCGGACCTGCTACGCTGGCTGAGGGAACTGCACTGGGCCCCTGAACCAGGCACAGTAACGTTCTTGGAACTCGCACTGGACTTTGAGGAATTTGCGCAACGCACCCTCCCACACGCTCCACAGGCAAAATTTAAGGGCACCACCCTTTCACTGCAGGAGAGAGGCCGGGTCTTACGACTGGCAATGGCAAATGCGCAGCGCCTGGTCACCAAAGGCCATTTGCATCCAGCGCGTGTGGTCACACGTTGCAGCTCTTTAGTTCCTTTGGGGGGGCCGGCACTCTGCGGCCTGACGTGCCGCCCCTATTTCACCTGCCGCAGTGCCATGAACATGCACGTTCAGCAGTTAGCGGCATACTGTGAGCGCACGTGGGCCACCAAGGTTGGTCTCAACAGAATACACAAACTGCGCCCGTACACACATAGGCCACGCAGAACAGCGCAGGAAGTGGAGGAGCATCGACTACAGCGTGCACTCCAGGGGAATCTGCAGTTGGGGCTGGCTCCGTCCTCGGAGCAGACCACTTTTGCCAAAGGGGGGGGGGGGGGGCTGCTCCTCCTTTGCAGCTGATTTCTTCCCTGTGATAGGGGATGGGAAGCTCCCACAGCGCCCCTACACCGGGACACGCAGGCGCGCAAACACACACAGGGCGCCACCACCGGCGCCGCCGGCTGATCCGTCAAAATGTGCCCAGCACTCTGCTGACGCATGCACGACCTGCAAGAGACTTCGGCGCACAGCTGAAGCATGCTGTGCGCTGGGACATCACGCTGATGACCACATAGCACGCAGACCGCAACTGCAACTATGCCCACTGCATGGCCTGCCACCGTGCCCGAGGTGCACACTCAAGCAAAGGGGAGTGCGCCACTGCTGTCAGCGGGGACACCATAAAGTGTGCACCCCAGTGCCTGCGCGCCGGAAGCGCCCACCTGCTGCACATGCACAACTGCCCAACAAACGACCACGCCTGCAAGGGCCTGCACGTATCTCTACGGGTCTGCTGAGGTCCCCACACCAACCCCCCACCCCTCCAGCCCCCAAACGCAGGAGGCCGAAAACACCCCCCCCTCCGTCCCCACCAGCCCCAGTTCCACGGGGGCTGGAGGAGACCGTGGCCGAGGATGTCGCCCGCCCGCTTTTCGTGACGAGGCATGGGAGAGCAAACACTCTGGATACCTAGCCAGCAAAATACAGAGGTTCTGATTCCGCCGAAGGGAGGGAAACAACGTCACAAAGAGGCCTCAGCAGACCTGAGCCAAATGAGGCGTCCAGCCCAACGCTGCACAAGGACCCACCTCCAAAAGTACAGATCACACACACACACACACACACATGCACAAGCAGTGTGGGAGACGGACCCCGTGCCCAAGAAAACAGGGCCGATGGGGAGGGCCATGGAAGAGCTACGCAAGCTGTGGTGGTAGCCAGTACAGGGATGGTGGCAGTGGACCTACCCGGGGGCCACAAAGCCGGTCAATATGGCACTGGACGCGAAAGAAGAGGTGGAGCACATTCTCCGGGAGACGCTGCGAAAGCGAGAACTGCTGCGGGTGGAAGCCAGAAGGCCCAGACTTTTTGCAGGCATGGGAGGGGAAATAAACAGGGGGCCTGACGCTAGCATACCTGCCCCACTGTGACACGGAGCTGGACAAGGCGCTGCTAAAGGGGGCCCTGACGGGAGCCCTGTGGACGGCGGTGCGGGCGCACGAGCGGGGGCTCCGACCCACAAGAACATGCCGGTACTGCGACAAACGAGTCCCAGAGGACGAAGAACACCTCCTCTGGAGGTGCCAAGCATGGACGGCGGCAAGAGAGTCGGGAATCACCGAGATCATGCTCCTGGCCAAGGCACTGCGCATCGGGTCGCTCAGTGAGTGCTTGCCTTTGTCGCTGACGTTGCGCCCATCGGTCCTCCCCGTACTTCTGCAATTGTTGGAGATCCTTCCATACGTCCAGCGGCTTCGTGAGGAGGGGGCGCCCCTCCAGGCCCATAACCGCTCTTGCCCCCATGGGTATCAGCGACTTGCAGCTGTTGGTGAGCTTGGCCGGGAGGATGGACTCCTTACCCACTGAGCAGCCCAGCAGCGTGGTAATGAGTCGCATGACCCGGGCCTTTTCTTGCACGGACATGTCTCCACCTTGAAACCGGGACTGCGGGGCCGGCGGTAGCTGTCGGCCCGCGTACGCCTCAAAGTCTATGGCGAGCTCCATGAAATACACCTGCCAGTGCGCCCTAGGGTGCCTTTCTTCCGCCGGGGGCAGGTCCAGCCACTGCAGCTCTGACAGCCAGCTCAGCACCACTGGCAAGAGGTCCGGACCCCATCGCCACTCCCTGGGCAGGGGCCCAAGCACCGGTACCGGCGTTGCCCGCCGTTTCGTCTGCGGCAGCTGTATTTGGTGCCATGGATACGTGTTCCTAGGCTCCTTCCGGAAATGCGTCGGAAACAGGAGGCCCGACTCGTCCTCCCTCTGCTTGCGCGCCTTCAGCACCCGGAGAAACGTTTCATGCAGCCTGCAGTTAAAGAGCTCCCAGGAGTGTGTGTCTTGCTCCGCCCACGTCACGCCGGCTTCCACGAGCTGGACCTCTTCTCGGAGTTGGTCGTCCACATCCTCCAGCGGGCGTTGGCATCTATGCCTCGACACCCTGCCCAGCTCCAGGCACCGCTTGCGCTAGCGCGCGTCCTCTCCCATACCGCTCACCCGCACCGTCTTGTCCGGGAGTATTCCGCACAGTTTCACAAGCACAGAGCGAAACGGGACAAAAAGCAAGCCCGCAGTGCGGAGCAGCCATGACCTCAGGCGGGGGACAGGCCACGGTGCCCGGCGAAAGGAGGAGCAAAGGCGGGCCATTTTGCGGCGGATTTTTACGCCCAACCTGCGGGGAGGCCAAAGGAATCTTTCCATGTGGACGACGGGGCCCAAGCGGAGGTCCAAGGCCTCACACGGCTGGCGATGGCATTCACACCCCTGAGAACTGAAGCACGGGCGCGCAAGGCCGAGGCACACAAACGGCGCACCAAAACCTGGATATGCGAGACACACGGACACCCCCCCCTGCAGGGCATGCGCGACCACACACCAGGGGGTCAGGCACTGCTGCTCTCCGGGACATCAGGGGCACCCATGAGTGCCCACGGAGTGCCAAGTGGCCGCAAACCGCACCCCAGCACGCGTACTAGGGGGCCCACGAGTCAGTCAACGGACCCCGATGGGCAGGGGGGGGGGGGCAGAGCGGCACACCCCCGCCCCCAAACGGCGTGTGCTGCGCACGCTGACAAGTGGGGGCCCACCCCGGGGGGTGCAGAGGGCCCAGGCGAGGCAGGTCGAGGCCAGCGGGGGGACAAAAGACAGTGGGGACATGAACCCCCCCTCCCCGAGAGTGAGCGCCCGAAAAAACGGGCACGCCTCAGAGGGCGACCCGTGGAGAGGCATGGGCGGGCTAGCACGGAAGCATCGTAAGACCCCAAGGCCAGAGGCTCTGGCCTAGGTGAGGGTGGCGTACACGGAGGGCGCCAGTGCAGACACCACGAGTGTTGTTCTCTGAAGCACAGGGGCCCGCCTCTCTGACCCACCTGCAGACCCATGCAGGCCTTCCTCTATAATATGGCGCCACCCCCTTCACACACACACACACACACACACACACAATACCCCAGAGAAATGGCACAGGCATGAACTGAGCATGGATTGAATCACCCCCTTTGCGGGGCAATTGGCAATTGGCGGCATGCATACACACACACACACACACACGCACGCACCCACCCACCCACCCACACACACACACACACACACACACACACACACACACACGCACATGCACCCGCACCCGCAACCCCACACGCACACCCACACCCACACCCACACCCACACGCACACGCACATGCACACACACACCCACACGCACACGCACACAGGGCAGGGATCACGCAAGCTTTAGCCGCCTTCTTGGGAAAAGCTTCATTCTGCTCTGCCATCTTTGGTGTGCGCTTGGGAGTCACGTCTCCCTGTTACGGGTACAGCAGAACTACTAAGTTACGAGGCTGGACTCAAGCTGTCTCCGCTCTCTCAAGATATTGCGGTGGTGATCCGCTTGGACAGGCGGCAAGAGTCAGCCGCATGGAGAGCCTTTCATCGACCACGGCTCCCTCCAAAGGATCTTGACTTTATTTCTCCTGCCCAATGGAAGAAACCAGCGGTAGGTGAGCGGCCCCATGCCTGGTTTCCTTGGGTACCCCCCACGTGTCCTCTTTGTGGAGCCCGGGAAGACGTGTATCACAGGCTCAAGTCGTGCCCCTGGTTCACAGGTTTTTGAGTGCACTCCGCCTCTGGTTGGGCGCCTACAGGGCAGCATTTCGCAGACAATATGGGGGTCCTACCTACCTACCTGCCAACCTACAAAATAATCAGGTTTCTTCGGTGATGAGCTGTAAATTCATACAACCCCATGTTGCTTAACAACGCCATATTAAGCAAATTAGGCATGGACGCTAGAATCCACAGTTTACTCCAAAACATACAGGCTCAACCGGGAGACCTGGCAAAAATGGTGAAACCCCACACCCACTCCCACACCCACACCCCCACACCCCCACACACCCACACCCCCACACCCCCACACACCCACACCCGCACACACACACATACACACACCCTCTCTCACCCTCAGGCGACCCTGACCTCCATTTCGCCGCCGACGGTGTACCACAACGACACATTGACCCTCGTCACCAGCGGCGTCAGCGTCGATGAGGGGGACATCCGCATCAGTTTCATATCGGACACCTACGGCAGCCCCTTGGCGGCGCGGGTGGCCCCCCGGGGCTCCGGCACGGGCCGCACGCTGACGCAGACGCAGAACGACACCTTCGCCTGCGACGACGTGACGCTGTCGGCGGGCACCATTGCGTGCGTGGTGCCGATGATGCCCGCGGGGACGTACGCCGTGGACATCGACTTGGCGGAGCAGGGCTGGCCCTTGTACCAGAGCACCGCGGGGCTCCAGCCCGTCGCCTCCCACGGCCTCTCCGTCGCGTCGCTGGCCCCGGACAGCGGGTCCCCCTACGGCGGCACCAACATCACCATCACCGGCCAGGGCTTCCCCGCGGGCTCCGGGGCGGCCGCCGCCCAAGTGCTGGTGGACGGCGCGCCCTGCCTCCTGCTGGACGCCGTCTCGTACACCAAGATCATCTGCCAGACCCCGCCCTCCTCCTCCGCCGCGATGAGCGAGGACCGCACCGTCGACGTCGAGGTGCTGGTCGGGGGAAAGACCGCCACGGCCGCGGGCGCGTTCCGGTACGTCGCGACCGGCGTCCCCGCCATCACCTCCGTGACCCCGACGACCATGTCGGCCGCGTGCGGCGCGCTGCTGACCATCACGGGGACCGGCTTCCAGTACGGCCTCGCCCTCACCGTCGGCAACGGCCGCCCCTCCATCCCGTTCCACCCGCAGAAGCAGTCAAGGGACGCAACGGTATGCCGGTGCATGACTGCCTGTCCGTAGGCATTCCACGCAGTGAACGCATCCCACTTTGTAAAGGGCGCGGGTGGAAGCCAAAGATGACCGGAAACCCCAAGGGCAGAACCAATGGAGAGATTGAGCCGAGAAAATGCCAGACATTGCTGGTGCCTCGTGAAATGACCACATCGGCTGAGCACCTCGGTGTTGCCACCAGCTGCGAGTCATGTGGGTCCCATTCTGCAACAGCTCAATACTGCATGCACATGATGCTGGCCGAATCGAAGGCCCAAGTGGGATTCAAAATGGACAAATCAACAACAGTGGCTGAGAAAAAGCTTCTCGGTGGTTCAGCAGGCACCCGGACTGTCGCACGTGTATCCCGTTGAGGTACAGGGTAGCACCACAACACACCTGGGGAGCAGTGGGACCCGGGGGGAGGGGGGGCGACTCCGCGGGTCCTAGGACGCCAACTACCCCTGCCCCCCCCCCCCCCCACCCCAAGGGGCCTTCGGCCAACAGTTAGTTGGGGGGGGGGTAGTTGGCGTCCAGATCCGAGGGGTCGCCCCCCCCGTGCAGTGGGATATACAGAGGGAGATGTACTGCATGTGAGAGGCGCCTCCGGTCAGCCCAAATCACGGGACGAATGCACATTGGAACTCAGGGCGGCAAGGGCCCATGGCGGGGGCATTCAGTTCATCAGAACCAACCATCAACCCCCCGTGTGTCCCGCCGGCAGGTGTTCCTGTGCGACGCAGAGTCGCGCTGCTACCTGTGCCCCACGGAGACCGCCAACGCCACGCGCCTCACGTGCCGCGCGGGGCGCGTGCCCAACGCCACCTACACCGTCCGCCTGACCCAGCCCCAGCGCGGGTTCGCCGGCCCCGCCTTCACCGTCGACGCCCTGTTCCTCATCAACGGCGTCAGCCCCGCCTCCGGCTCCACCGCCGGAGGCGCCCTGCTGACGCTGACGGGCCGCGGCTTCTGCGACGGCGTCGTGCTCATGGCCGGCCCCACGCGGGAGCAGGGGCTGGACTGCGCGCCGCAGTACATGAGTGACGCGGAGATGCAGTGCCGCCTGCAGGACAACTGGCGGACCTACGCCGGGGCCCACACCCTCCGGCTCTACGCCGACAACGACGAGGCCATCCGCAACGGCGTCCACGCGGCGTGCGACGCGGCGGTCTGCGTGCACGAGTTCGCCGCCGCGGCCACCCCCACGATCACCGGCGCGACCGGCCTCACGGGCAACGCCGGGGACGTGCTCACGCTGACGGGGACCGGCCTCGCGGGGCACTCCGCGAACGTGACGGTGGGGGACGTGGAGTGCGCCCCGGCCGCCGGCACCGACACGGAGCTGCAGTGCGCCCTCGCGGGCGTGGGCGTGGCCGGGCCCGGGCACACGATCGCCGTCATGGTCAACCCCCAGGGCCTGGCCGTCTGGACGGGGGCCGCCGCCGCCGCCACGTACCACTTCGCGCTGCGGGTCACGGCCTTCGCCCCCGCGTCGGGCTCCCTCGGGGGCGGCCTGGCCCTCACGATCGAGGGCCAGGGCTTCGGCCCCTCCGCCGCCGTGACGCTCGTGGGCGCCGGGCCGTGCCCCGTGCTCGGCCGCAGCCGCACGTACCTCGTCTGCCGCACGCCGCCGGCCGCCGCCGCCGGGGGGCACGCGGTGCGCGTGGACGTGGGCAACAGCAGCGCCACGGCGGCGGGGCAGTTCCAGTTCCAGACCGGCCTCACGCCGCAGGCCGCGTCCCTCAGCCCCGGCACCGGGACCCTCGGGACGGTGCTGACCATCGGCGGGACCGGCCTCGCCGACGTGAACGTGAGCGTCGCCGGCACCGAGTGCGACGTCACCGCCAACACGGCCACGTCCGTGACCTGCACCCTCGGCCCCGTCCCCGGGACCACGGCCCCCGTGCGCGTGGCCTCCGCGCACGGCTGGGCCGTCAACGCCTTCCCCGACTTCGTGTCGACGCTCTCCGTCGCCTCCGTCGCGCCCGCGACCACCAGTTTCGTCGGGGGCACGCGGCTGACGGTGGCGGGCGTGGGCTTCACCGGCGCGGCGGAGGACATCAGCTTCACGGTGTGCGGGGCCCCCGCGGCGGTGCTCAGCACGGAGTACGGGCAGGCGGTCATCGAGACGCCCCCCCTGGTCACCCTCCACACCCTCGCCGCGTACATGCCCGACGCCGAGCCGTACCAGCTCGCGGCCACGGCCATCGGGCCCAACAGCGCGGCCGTCTTCGACGGGGACGTGAGCAGCCACGGGACCGTCACGTCGTACGTCGGGATGGACATGGGGCCGCTGGCGAAGGCGTGGCTGACGGCGCTGTGGTTCTTCCCGCGGCTCACCGGGCAGGACAGCCGCGTGCAGATGATGGAGGCCAAGCCCAGCTTTCAGGTGTCGAACGACAGCGTGACCTGGGAGGACATCCCGGGGCTGACCGGTATGTGGCTGTGGGGCCGGAGGAGGACGGTGATCTGGTGGGGGCTGTGCGCCATGCGCGTCATGTGGTGTGTGTACGAAGTACCTTTGGATGGTTCTGTGTGGTCTGTGCTTTGTCCTGCCATGTGGTGTCATGTCTGTCGTGGGGTGGGGTGGGGTGGGGTGTGGGGCTGGCGCGCCTCCTGCCCCGTCGCAGGTGCGCAACAACCCACGCAGCGTGCGCTCAGCCACACAGCCCCTCCCGTTGTGCATTGCCCGTATGCAACGCATCCCGGCCATTGCCATGTGGTACCAGTGCCTTCAGCACACGACACTGCACCGCACTGCACCACGCCACACCACACCATCCAGCCACATCAACGCTTCTGACTCCACAACGGACTCCAGAGCCATGCTCCGGAGCCACCCGGAGTTGGGAGAGGGGTGTACATGAGGGGATACGATATCTGTTGTGCCGTGCTGTGCTGTGCTGTCCTGTGTTGTGTTGCGCTGTGTTGTTTGCTCTACGTCCTCTGCACACGTCATTAACAGCGCTAGCCTTCGTGGCGCTGGGCTGGAACAAGTTCGAAGACCTGACAGTCCCGCCCGCGCAGTACGTCCGCCTCACGCACTCTGGGAGCACCCCCTTCGATCTCGTGGAGCTGCGCTTCTACGGCTACGTCCTGAACTCCACCGACGGTGTTGACTGCGCCGTTGACGTCAGCGTCAACACCACCGACACAACGGCGGTGGCCACGGCCACACTCGCGGCCGCGGTCACGTATGCGTCCGGCAGTACGCCCGTCGTCACCGCCATCTCCCCCGCAAGCGGGACCGCGGCCGGGGCCCAGACGGTGGTGCTGACGGGGACGGGCTTCACGTCCCCACAGTCGCTGGTCACCGTGAAGATCGACGGGATCGACTGCGTCGTGCAGAGCAGCACCGGCACCAGCATCACGTGTATCACTGGGTACCGCCCGGCCATTGTGCCCGACGCGCTGGGGATGGTGGTGTGGATCGCGGGGGTGGGGGAGGCCGCCCTCCAGTGCAGCCCCTACATGTACATCGACCCGTGGTCCTCGCCCCTGACCTGGCGCGACGGGCTCCCCCCGGTGGACGGGGACCTGGTCGTCCTGCCGAAGGGCCGCAACGTGCTGCTGGACATCGACACCCCGAAGCTCCTGTACCTCTTGATCGAGGGCACGCTGATTGTGGACGACACGCAGGTCACGCCCCCTCTCCTGCGTTGGGGGCAACGCGCCTGCGACACGGGGTCTCGGATGTTTGTGTGCGCAATCCGTTGGGGGAGGGGGGGATGCGCGGGCCCCTTCAGGGCGCCCAGCCAATGCCCAGCCACTGTCCCCCTGACGGCAAGTGCCAGACTCGATGGCATTTGTAACCGACAGTAACCGCCCCCAACCGCTTTGGCAACCTCCTCCAACCGCCCGCCTAACCGCCCCTGGGGCCGCCTCTGAGGTGCCTCCCCTTCTAATGCATCCCTGCCCCCCTCCTCCCCATTGGATTGTTGTGGGCCGATCGGGAGGACCTGGAGATCAGGGCCCCCCTTGTGGGCCCTTCCAAGGCACCCCCCCCCCCCTTTCCCGAACACTGAGATATGTGCCCGCGGGGGCGGAAAAACGCCAGGCGCCAGCCCCCAAAGTCATGTGGCCGGCGGGTCGGGCAATTCCAAAATGGGGACAGTGCCACGGTGGCATCATCCCCCCCCACCCCCCGGACCTCCTCCGGTTTTGAACCCGCCCCCCCCCCCCCTTCACCCCCCAACCCAACGGGAGCACAACCAGCGACCCCCATCCACGAGTGGAGGACCCCCTCCTCAAAAGGGGAACACGGACGTACCCCCCCGAAGTCCCTTGATGGCACCCCCCCTCCGATGAGGCCCCGGTAGTGAGGCCTCGGCGGTGATCAGACCCCCCCCCCTTTGAGGGGGGCTGCGATGGCGTGATGTTTGGGGGGCTCTCGATGAGGTCCGGGTGGCCTCGGGCTGGGCCTGGGTCATCGTTTTGGTGACAAAGGGAGCGCCTTTCCACACAAAGCCACCCCCTCCGGCCCCTGGGCCGGTGAGAGGGCTGCATCAGCCCCGGTGGTATGGGCTCAGGCGAGTACACTGTGCCCTGTTTGTGCGGAGTTCATGAGAGGGATTTCCTGCGAAGTGGACGTGTCCAGGGCAATGGAATCACCTCCAAAACCGGGCGGGCTCACGTACATCGGAACCACCACATACCCCCCCCTTCATTGCTCAGCTGAGAGCTGAGTGGAGTGGAGCTGAGAGCTGTCCTGAGGTGAGGTGAGGTGATGGTGTCGGGGGATCTCCGGGCACTCTTATGATGATCCGGGCCCCATGTCCAACCGCCTGCTGGACCCCCCCCCCCCCCCCCCAAGACCAATGGTTCCACCGCCACCTTCGCTTAGCTCACTTTAAGTTGGTCCTTCCGGGAGCAGCGTAGTCCCGGTACCTCAGCTGGTGGGCCGGTTGACCTGAAGGTGGTGGGCAGATCCCTGTCGCACCCGGAGCTCAGTAGGAACCGGCTGCGTCCCATGTCGGACTCAGTAGGACCCAGCTCCATCTGATCACGTGTGACCTGGCGGACGCTGGTGGCAAGTCTGCTCAGCACTGCCCCCCCCCCCCCCTCCCCCTTGGCCCGCCGGTCAGGCCGTGTGTGAGGGGTATGAGGGGCGAAGGCTAGAGCAGATATTACCGAGTGGCACATGGTATGGGGCCGTTTCCTAACGAAACCCCATTCCCCTGCCGGACACTAGGGGCAGGTCTGATGCTGAGCCCGTCGCCCACCGCCCCATGCCCCTCCGGCCCTGCGGACAGGACGTGGAGCTGCACAGCACGTACATCTTCGTGCGGGGGGGCACGCTGCAGGCGGGCACGGAGGCGGCCCCCCACCAGCACACCTTCCGGATCACGCTCTACGGGGACCGCTACACGACCCCCCACTTCCCCATCTACGGTGCCAAGAACTTGGCCATGCGCGGGGGCCTCATCGCCCTCCACGGCGTCCCCCGCACGCCCGTGTGGACGCGGCTGGCGGCCACGGCGGCCAAGGGCGCCAAGTCCATCACCGTCCGCCAGCCCACGGACTGGCAAAGGGGCGAGTGGGTCGTCATCGCCCCCTCCCACTACTTCTTCTACGAGGCCGAGCGCCGGCAGATCCAGAGCGTGTCCCCTGACGGCCGCACCATCCACTTCAAGGAGCGCCTGCTCCACAACCACTACGGCGAGATCTACACCGCCGCAGGTCGCCCCCCCCCTCCCCCCGCACAAGTCAGTGCTGGAGTCGGCAAACCCCCGCATGGACTCGGTGGGTGCATGTGGATGCCCCTGGTCAACGGCACGGGCAACAGCCCCGTCTCTGGGACGGCTGACCCCCGGAGTAGTCAAACAGGACAAGTCATCCGGGGGCTCCGTTGACACAACCAAAACACGTTCGGGCCCACAGAGGGTCAGAATGAGCAGTGGCGAGAGGCCGATAGGCGCCGCCAAAGGCACACAATCAGATACCGAGGCCTTGTCCCCCCCCCCCCCGGCGGCCCTGCCCCCAGCCCTCCGTCGGGGGGGGGGGGGGGGGGCATAGTGCATTGTGATATCTGGATCAGCCCTCAACAACAGTTGTGGTCAGGGGACGGGGGTTGAGGTCCTGCCCGAAGGCGGGGGTATGAAGTGTGTTGTGGGGTCCTGAGGGAGGCCCTACCCCCCCCCCCCCTCACAACCGAAGGAGGAAGAGGCCAGAACACGCATCAGTGGCCCTGATGGCGCAGGAAGTGTGCATTGCGGACAGAGGGCAATGAGGCAGGCGCGGCCGGAGCAATGCAGACCCTGTGACCTGACCATTGATGCCCCCCTCTTCACAGGGGCTGTCCTAAGTCCTACAGCCCTAAGCCTTTCCAGACCGCTCATTCACTGAGTCTCTGATTGCAGATGTGGATGACGTAATGACGGAGGGATGCCTCGCTGTTCATCCGGAACGTCCATGGCATATGCCCTTTGAACACAAGAACTGATGCCGTTGGAATGATGACTGCGTCAACAGGGCTGTCCCTAGGAACCCCCGTTTTTGTTTTGTTATGGACCGCCCCCAATGAGCACCGACCACCAACCGCCAACCGCCAATCGTCGTTCAACACCGTTTCTGTGGTCTTGTGTCTTGCCCATGTTTTGCCCACGAAGCAGAGAGCGTCCCCGTGAACGTTCGTTCCCGTGGGCGGTACAAAACAGCCCTGCCCCTCAACAAAGTGGACCGCACGTCCCCCGCTGGGCCCACAGCCCTCCCCCCCCCCCTGCCCCCTCCGCTCAGGTCGTGCCATCGACATGTCCAGCGAAGTCGGGCTGCTGGACCGCAACCTCCAAATTGAGGGGGACGCGGACTCGTGGAAGCAGAGCTTCGGGGGGCACTGCATCTTCCACTCGCCGGGCCGCCACCACAAAGTCGAGATGGAGTACGTGCAGCTGCAGCGGATGGGGCAGAAGAAGCTGCTGGGCCGGTACCCCATCCACTTCCATCTCGAGAAGAACGTGGAGAACTCGTACGTGCGCGGCTGTGCCATCCACGACACGTTCAACCGCGCGGTGGTGGTGTGTTGTGCAGGCACGAGGGAGGCCCCCCCCCCCCCCTTCTCAACAGGGCTGCCCTAAAGAGCCCCCGTTTGGTTTTGTTAGGGACCGCCCCCGATGAGCACCAACCGCCAACCGCCACCAACCGCCAACCGCCACCAACCGCCAACCATCGTTCAGTACTGTGGTCAGTCTCTGTAGTGCTGTGCCCTGCCCATGTCTTGACCATGAAGCAGAGAGCGTCCCCGTTCTGTCGGCTGGACGCATCCCCATCCGCCATCAGGACTGTCATTAAGGACAGTCCCCAAGAACCGCCAACCGCCAACCGCCACCAACCGCCAACCGCCAACCGCCAACCGCCACCAACCGCCAACCCTTGTTCAGTCCTGTTCCGTGGTGCTGTGTCCTGCCCATGTCCTGCCCAGGTGCACGACAGCAACCACCTGTTGATCGAGGCGAACATCGCGTACAACACCCGCGGCCACGCCTTCTTCACGGAGGACGGCAACGAGCGGTTCAACACGTTCAAGGACAACCTGGGGATGATGTCCAACCCCGCGTCCAGCCAGCTGGCCCACGACGTGTTCCCCTCCACCTTCTGGATCGCCAACCCCCTCAACAACCTGATCGGCAACGCCGCCGCCGGCTCCTCCCATCTCGGCTTCTGGATCGCCCCCCCGCAGCACCCGCGCCAGGCCTCCGTCGACGAGACGCAGTGCCCCTTCCAGAGCCCCCTCGGCACCGTCGTGGGCAACACGGCGCACAGCAACGGCCGGCACGGGTTCTGGGTGCACGAGGAGCACTACGCCCGGCAGCACGAGTGCGGGGACGACAACGAGGTCGCCAACCCGTTCATCGCGAGCACAATCACAAACCTGACGGCCTGGAAGAACCTGGAGCAGGGGCTGGGCCTCACGAAGATCGCCAAGTACGTCATCGACGGGACGGTGGCGGTGGACAACGGGGACGCCGGGATCGAGATCGGGGACGTGGGGGGCTACCGCACGACGGGGCACGTGCTCGTCACCAACTCGCTGCTGGTGGCGCACAGCGACAACGAGCCCGAGCGGAACCGGCCCTTCCGCTTCGGATACCGCGGCATCCTCACGCCCAAGTCCGAGGGGCTGACGGTGGAGAACGTCACGTTCGTCGGGTACAACAGCGAGAGCCCGCGGCACTTCCCCGTGTACGCGTGCTGCCGGTGCTGGAACGACTGCGACTCGGAGAAGGGGGCGTACACGACGTTCTTCAAGGGGGTGACGTACGTGGACAGCCCCTACCGGTACCGCTTCGGGTGGCCCTTCAACAACATCTTCGTGGACCTGGATGGCTCCTTCACGTCCGGCGTCGCAGGGGGGGGGCTGCCCCTCAGTACCGCCGTGCCCAACATGCCGCACCTGCGCATGCCGGGTGTGTGTGGGGGAGGGAGGGGGTGAAGGGGGAGGGAAGGAGGGATGGAGGGAGGGAGGGATGGCGTTGGAATTCGGGGCCGACTCCCAGGGACACAGGCCAATAGCTCCGTTCTCTCGCAGTCCCTACCACCAGCGCTTCTTGAATTCGGGCGTAGCTGACTCACGGGATGTAGGCTCTTGTGTGATGGAGCCCGTGACCTGTCAGCGTATGCCCCCCCCCCCGGACTGCGGTAGAACGGCTGCAGACGTCAGGGCAACTCAAAGCACCCAGGGCCCCTGCCTTGAGCGCCAATGGGCACAACAAAAGGGATGAGGGGAGGGAGGGGGGGGGGGATCTGCTAATGTACGTGGGCCCTGTTTGGGTGCCTCACTTGCCTCGCAGCCCCCCAGGCTATTCCCAGAGAGGCAGCCCAACGAGGGGCAACGCAGTATGGCTACTACAGGGCAAAGAGGGCACCAGGGCACAGAGAAGAGAGGGGGGGGGTCGGAGGAGAGGAGGAGGGGGCATCCTCTCCGTCGGGCAACTTGAGGCGACCACCGCGCCCCCCCCCCCCCCGCGCCGTCTGTTGGGCAATTCTAGGCACGCGGAGCCCCCGGCGGAACCCCCTTCTCCGGTCTGTTTGCGATGGCCGGACGCCATTCGGGCCCCCACACCACAGGAAGGTCACCGGCCCCAGGGTTTACTTGGGCGTGGGGGAGAGGGGGGGTAGGGGATGGGGGGAACAGTGGGAGAGGGGGTGACCACCGATTGAGGGGTCGTGTGCCATGTCCCCGGGGTCTTTTTACCCGAAGTGACTGTCTATCGTCATTGTAGTCACTTGGGTCATGGTCACAGTCATGTATGACATACATGACTAGGAACATGTGTAATACACACACATATAAACGGCACCCTACGCCCCCCCCCCCCCCCACCGGGACGGCCGCCACAAAATACTCCTCCAGTCAAACTGACCCCATACCGGCAGCAGCATCCAAGCGCCGACAGCGCGGCGGCGCGCTTTCCCGTTTTGGGGAAAATGTTGGGGCAAGGCGCAGTGCAGTGGCACACTGCGGACCCCGTCATGCCATGTCTGCCCCGCCGTCGCACATGACGCCCACCGCCACCCCAGCACCCCCCCCCCCCCCGCCCCAACGACACCAGCGTGTACCAGTCGCCCTCTTGCAAGCCCAGGAAGTATCCAGTTTTCCGGATACCTCCATTTTCCCCATTTTTCCATCCGGATACTTGGATACTACGTTTTGTATTACCGGCCCTGTGGGGAAGCAGGTTGCCTTTAGGAAAAATGGGGGAAATGGGACCTGCCCGTGTCCCATTTTTCACCCATTTGCCCCCCATTTCTACACCATTTTCCTCCATTTTTCTTTGTTGTTGGGGCATTTTCATACATTTTCCATGATCATGATGTATTTGTAACAATTTCCCATTTCCCCCCATTTTCCCCATTTTTCCAGTGGCCTGCTGGATACTGGGATACTCCGGATATGGATACTTCCTCGGCCTGCTCTTGGCCCGAGGGGCCGTACAAGCGCTGCTCCCTTGGGCCCTTCCCAAGAAGAGCGTGTGGGCCACTTTCCTGCGCTGGGCGCCCCGGCAACCGGAGACCGAACCCTGGGGCTAAGGGGGGTCCATGTACCGACCCCCTGGTCTGGGGGTGGGAATGGCACATTGAAGGAGGGTTCCGGTCGATTTGGGGCCGTGCCGAGTGGCACTGGGCTGTCAAAGTCGCTCATGAAGAGCCCTCACTTCCTACAACAGCCCTTTCATGCCCCCGGTAGGACCTGTCCCCCCCCACCCCCCCTTCGTTACCCCTCAGGTCACCGTTTCCGGGATCCAATTTGGCTGTTTTGCCACTGCCGGTCCCCTGCGGAGGCTCCTGCCTGCAGCGATGGCCTCCCCTGTCTTTAGCCCCTTGGGACCCCCCCGGCGAGCCCCCATGCCCAGAGCCCCCCCACCCCACACGCCCACCGACAACGGTCTCAAACGGGGCTTCTTGATCCTCCGCCCAATCAATGCCCCCCCCCCCCCCCCCCCAGGTGTTGGGGGTCGGGGGGGGGGCACCTGATGCCACTGTCCACACGAATGCGTCCGGTGTCGCAGTGCCTTCGGTCACGCTCTCTGTCGGTCCGCGTCGGGCCCTTCCTCCGCTTTGCGGGGCCGCACGGGCACGCGTCTGTGGGCGGGGGAGGGGGGGGGGGGCGCCCCTGTGCAGGTGCGTGTGGGTGCCCAGACCGCACCGCCCCTGTGCCTGTGCGCAGACCGCACATCCCCCACGTCCCTCGTGCCCCTCAGACCGCACGTCCCTCACGTCCCTCGTGCCCCTCAGACTGCACGAACGTGGACTCGATGTCGTTCCCGTCGGGCCTCGTGTGCCCCAACACGTACCGCATGCACCGCGTGGAGCTGTTCGGGGCGAGGCCCTACGACTACGTGTACCACGACTGGACTGTGCAGTCCTCCGCCGGCGCCTACGACCAGATCCCCGACATCAGCGTCAATCACGGGTACACCAACGGCTGGGCCTTCCCCGTGGCCTCCGGCCCGGCCCCGGCCTCGGACTACACCCTCTACTCTGCCACGTGGCAGGTGTGTCCTTGTGCCTGCAACAGTTGAGATGAGTCTCATTTTGATGTCTGTTTGGTATTGGGGGGCGGGGGGGCGGGAGGGGGGGGAATTTCGCGGGGGGACATTTCGCCGGTAAGAAACGTGGCGAAATTTTCCCCTCGGCGAAATTTTCGCGAATGACCAACAACTTCACTGCAAATTCAGAGCCGGTGAGTACTGAGAATTCAGACATGTGCAGAGGTGTACCGGGCGGAGGGAAGGCTCAAAGATGTGTTTGTTTGCAACGTGCGGTGGTTGTGTGACTGGAATGCATTGGGATGCCGTGTTGCCCAGGATTTTGAAAGGCCCAGCAGGAAGTAAGAGGAACCCTCCAGAGCCCACCAGGAAACAACAGCAAGCTTCAGGACTCCTGGAGGTGGCGAATTGTCCCCCTTCCGAAATTCTCCCCCGTCGAGATTGTCCCCTGGCAAACTCCCCCCCCCCCCCCCCCCCCGCGGCATGAGATTTGCTGTCTGGTGCGAGAATCTACAACCGTGACCCTGAGGGGGGACTGGATGAGGATGGAGATGATGGATGATCCCAAAACTGGAGATGCTGAATCCCAAAGACCAGTCAAGCGGTTGTGTCTGTAACAGTGCCCCTGCGTTGGCATTGCTTTTGTTGTGAACAGGACTGGGAGTATCTGCGGATCTGGGTCGACGACACCACCGACCTCTTGGCCCCGCTGTACCTGCACTTCAACTACACGATCCGCGTCGACCGCTTCCACGCGGTCCCCCGCTTCTTCTCAGACTCCAACACCGCCCGGGCTATGCCCCTGACGTCGCAGATGGGGGACCCCGTGTACTACAACTTGACGGGGGTCCCGGTGGCGGACGACGTGGCGGTGTACGTGCCCCCCACGGCCCCCAGCGTCCTCGGCTACACCAACAAACTGCAGCAGAAGATGTCGCTGATGTTCACGCAGGAGGTGTGCGTGGGTGTGGGGGTGCGTGTGCGGGGGGTTGTGGGAGTGTGTGGGGGGGGGGGGGGGGTGTTTGGGGGGGGGGAGTGTGTGGGGGGGAGGGGGGAAGCAGGGCACCTGGGCCTCATGCGCACAGAAACGCAGCGAGGCAGGTTGTGGACGGATTGAGGACGGAGGTGTGTGGACTGCAAAAACAGTCAAACGACCCCCACAACAACCAGCACAACCCCCAATACGCCATCTACTGGGCGCCGCTGACGCGCAAACGGCACATCCCGCCACACTCAGCACAGCTCCAGCACACCAACGACTGGGCTCTGCGAACGCGGAAACGACACCAGCAGGAGCACCGGCCGCAGCGGCCGTCAGAACACAGCGACCCAACGCAACATGCGAAGGGAAGAGCGGGTGACCGTCCAGGGCCCCGTAAAGAAACAACAACCCAACAGAATGTCACACAGGGGGTCCAGTGGCCTCGGGATTGGGGTTGTGTGCGCCATCAGGGCTCAGTAGGTGTGTCGGTGGGGACTTCCGGGGGTATCCACCCGTGATGGCCGGGGGCTGTGGTCTGGAGGTGCGCGCGACACCCGCAGGAGCCGTGAAGGTGCGCGCACTGCCCACGTGCACCGCTGGGGGAGGGGGAGTCATTGGACCTCGCGCACATGGCAAAGTGGTGGAGATCAGGGACTGCAGAGGAGGAGGGGGGGGGGGGTAAGTGAGGACGTGTGGAAGGGCAGTGGTACAGACGTCGCAGCAGCGCGGGTACACAGGTGGCTCACCGCCGCGGAAGGCGACTGCCCCCTTCCCCCTCCGCGCCTGCGCAAGGAGTTCGTGACTTCCTTTCGCCTCGTCCACGGGACTCTGGAGTGCCGGCCTGCCCCGATGGGGGGGGCGGGGGGGTGCAGGGGGGTCTGGGGGTGGTGGATGGGCAAGACAGGCCCCGTCGTTGTCCCATGCAGCACCGGATCACGCCGCTGTTCGACATCGACGCCATCCCGTGCCCCCCCGCCGGCTGCTGCCCCGACCCGTACAGCGTGGCCGACACCGCCGAGCTCCCCTTCTCCTCCGCCGCCGCGTGGGAGTACGGGGCCGACCGCTTCATCCAGTCGGGCAACGCCGTGCCGCAGGAGGGCGACTGCCTCCTCATCCCCCAGGGCCGCACGGTGGTCCTGGACTACGACCCCCCGCGCCTCAACCGCATCATCGTCCGGGGCAAGCTCCGCTTCGACGACAGCGCAGACCGGAACCTGACGGTGCGGTACCTGATCGTGCAGGGGGGGGAGCTGGAGATCGGGACGGCCTCCAGCCCCTTCCAGCACAACGCCCGCATCACGTTGTTCGGGGGGTTCGGGGACAAGGAGCCGTGCAACGCGGAGGTGCAGGACTTCGGGGCCGCCACCCTCGCGATCTTCGGGACCGTGTCCATCTACGGCGCCCAGACGCCCTCGTGGACGCACCTGCAGACCACCGCCGCCGCCGGGGACAGCGCCATCACGCTGACGGAGGCCGTGGCGGGCCAGTGGCGGCCGGGGGATGAGATCCTGCTGCCCTCCACCGACACGGAGCCCAATCACTACGAGACGGCGGTCGTGCAGTCCGTCAGTGGCAGCACCGTCACTCTGGAGGTCCCTGAATGATGTGTGTGCGCGCGTGGGGGGGGGCGGGCGGGGGGGGGGGGGATTGGCTTGTGTTGATGTTTCTGTGTGTGTGTGTGTGTGTGTGTGTGTGTGTGTGTGTGTGTACGTGCGTGCGTGCGTGCGTGTGTGTGCGTGCATGCGTGCGTGCGTGCGTGCCTGTGCGTGCCTGTGCGCCTCTGCGTGCGTGCCTGCGTGCGTGTGTGTGTGTGTGTGTGTGTGCGTGCGTGCGTGCGTGGCACCAACTGCTACCTGCCGCCGGGTGGACAGTGCATTGGGTATGTGGGGTGTGCGTGTGTGTGACTTTGATATCTCAGTCGGTGCTGAGGTGCCATTCCCGTGGAAGCCCATGGCAAGCAGCACGCCGGCTTGACAACGATTGGGTCCGCACCAGTTTGGAGGGCAATATACCGGTTACGGTGTGTTACAGGTGTGCTGCGTACTGCTGCATAGTACTGCTTGTACCTCTGTGCTGCGTGTACTGAGCGACTGGACCCTTGGTGCAGCGGCTTACCCCTCCAAGAAGTTAGCGATGTCAGTGAGACGTCACACCGAAGGTGCTCGCTGATGGAGAGGGATGACTTGGGAGAACCCAAGTTGCAGTGGGCCCCGAGCACCAGTCGCTGAATGTGTCCTGTCTGTGTGTTGCTGTGTGTTGGGTGTAGTTAGTGTCTGATCCTGGTCTGTGCTGCAGTTTGCGCTGCAGGATCTGAAGATTGCTCTGGCAAATACTCCAAGTGTACACCCACCGTTTGTATTGTACTGTATTGTATACTACAAGAGAGAGAGAGAGAGAGAGTCTGTGTGTGTGTGTGTGTGTCTGTGTGTGTGCGCGGGGGCGGGGCGCGGGCGTGCGTGCGTGCGTGCGGGCGTGCGGGTGTGTGTGTGTGTGTGTGTGTGTGTGTGTGTGTGTGTGTGTGTGTGTGTGCGTGTGAGTGTGTGTGTGTGTGTGTGTGTGTGTGTGTGTGTGTGTGTGTGTGTGTGTGTGTGTGTGTGTGTGTGTGTGTGTGTGTGTTTGTGTGTGTGTGTGTGTGTGTGTGTGTGTGTGTGTGTGTGTGTGTGTGTGTGTGTGTGTGTGTGGTGTGTGTGTGTGTGTGTGTGTGTGTGTGTGTGTGTGTGTGTGTGTGTGTGTTTGTGTGTGTGTGTGTGTGTGTGTGTGTGTGTGTGTGTGTGTGTGTGTGTGTGTGTGTGTGTGTGTGTGTGTGTGTGTGTGTGTGTGTGTGTGTGTGTGTGTGTGTGTGTGTGTGTGTGTGTGTGTTTGTGTGTGTGTGTGTGTGTGTGTGTGTGTGTGTGTGTGGTGTGTGTGTGTGTGTGTGAGCAGCATGCCATGCGGCGGCCACAGCACAGCACACCACAGAGTGGCAAGTTTTTAGCTGCCAGTAAGCAGCAAACTTATTGGCTGCCGCTCAGCAACAGGTCTTTTTGCTGCCATTGAGCAGCGTGCCTTTTTGCTGCCACTGAGCAGCAAGCTTTTTCGTTGCCAATGAGTAGCAGGTCTTTTTGCTGCCACTGAGCAGTGTACTTTTTGACAGCAAGCCTTTTTTGCTCCCGATGGGATGCAAGCTTTTTAGCAGTGGCGGAGTCGCGTGTTTTTGCTGCCGCTCAGCTGCATGCCTTTAGCTACCGCCGCGCGGCGTGTCTTTTTGCTGCCGCTGAGCAGCATGCTAAATAGCTGCCACTAAGCAGCAGGCTTTTCAGCCGCCACTAAGTGGCAGGCTTTTTGCTGCCACAGGCCATCAGGGATTTTTGTTGCGGCTGCGCAGCACCCTTTTTAGCAGCCGCAAAGTCGCAAGTTTTTGCTACCACTGAGCAGCATGCCTCTCTGCTACCGATGAGCAGCGTGCTTTCTAGCTGCCACTGCGCTGCAAGCTTTTTAGCTGCCACTGAGCGGCATGCCTTTTTGCTGCCACTGAGTAACAGATCCTTTGTTGCTGCTGTGCAACGTGCCTTATCACTGCCACTGGGTGGCAGCAGGCCCTGCTGCAGTTGCGCCGCAGCATGCCTTTCTACTGCCACTGGGCAGCAGGGGCTTTTGCTGCCACTGAGCGGCAATTCGTTTGGATACCAGTGAGCGGCAAGCGTTTTAGCTGCCATAGAGCAGCAAGCTCGTTAGCTGCCACTAAGTGGCAAGCTTTTCTGCTGCCATTGAGCAGCATACCTTTTTGCTGCAGCTCCGCAGCATGCTTTTTTGCTACCACTGAGTAGCGAGGTTTTTGACTGCTGCTAAGCGGCACTTTTTTTAGCAGTCACTGAGTAGCGGGCTTCCTTGCTGCTACTTTTTTTTTTGGCCGACACTGAGCACCAGGCTTTTTTGCTTTCACCTAGCGGTGTGCAGTTTGCTGCCACTGAGCAGGTTGGGGGTTGCCAGTGAGCACCAGCTTAAATGGCCACAGGGCAACATGTCCTTTTGCAGCCGGTGTGCAGCAGGCCTCATGATGGCGCTAAGCTGCAGGCTTTTTGGTGCCACTAGCCAGCTAGTTTTTTGCAGTCACTAAGCAGCATGCTTTTTCGCTGCCACTGAGCAGCACGGCTTTCTGCTGCCACAGAGGAGCATGCCTTTCTGCTGCCATTGAGTAGTAGGGGCCTTTGTTGGAACTGAGTGGCAAATTGTTTAGCGACCGTTGAGCAGCAAACTTTTTAGCAGCCACTGGGCAGCAGGTCTTTTGTTGCCACTGCGCATCAAGCTTGTTAGCGGCCACTGAGTGGCAGGGTTTTTTGCAGCCACTGGGCAACATGCCTTTGTGCAGCCGCAGAGCAACAGGCGCTTTAGCCGTCTCTAAGTAGCTAGTTTTTGCTGCCACTGAGCGGCATGCCTTTTTGTTGCCGCTGAGCTGTATGCCTTTTTGCAGCCGCTGAGCAGCGCGTTTTTTAGCTGCCATCGAGCAGCAAGCTTTTTTGCAGCCACTGAGCGGCAGGCCTCTTTGCTGCCGCTGAGCACGGTGCCTACTTGCTGCCCCTGAGCAGCAGGTTTTTGTAGACACTGAGCAGCGGGTTTTTTGTAAGCACTGAGCAGTGGGCTTTTTTCCTGCTCTTCAGCAGCACCCCTTTGTGCTGCTGCTGAGCAACAGAGGCTTGGATGCCACTGAACGGCGGCGGTCGCTTTTGCCGCCACAGGGCACCGTGGTGCAGTGCAGCAGGTTTCCTACCGCTGCAGTGCTGCGCAAGCCAGTGTTAGCGGTGTAGGTCCGCCACACTCATAGGCCCCTCTAAGTGATGGAGGCTTGCGCAGCAGAGGCTGTTGTTGTAGTGTTGTTGTTGCTCTGTTCAGACAACAGAGGGGACAGGTATTTTCGAAAACTACCCTTTTCCGGATTTTTGGTGGCCAGTTTTTTCGACACGCACGCCAGCACAGTTTTTTTTGTGGTTTTTTCGGGTTGTTTTTTATATTTTACAAAATCGTTCTCCCACGCACCCATCTTGTACAGGTCCATCGGTGCACGGTCCATCCAGAACGGAATGATGCGCCTCCGGGTAAGAGGGCTACGGGGCCTGCGTGTATACCGTCCCCAACAACAACAACAACAACAACATGTGTGTGTGTGTGTGTGTGTTTGTGTGTGTGTGTGTGTGTGTGTGTGTGTGTGTGTGTGTGTGTGTGTGTGTGTGTGTGTGTGTGTGTGTGTGTGTGTGTGTGTGTGTGTGTGTGTGTGTGTGTGTGTGTGTGTGTGTGTGTGTGTGTGTGTGTGTTTGTGTGTTTGTGTGTGTGTGTGTGTGTGTGTGTGTGTGTGTGCGTGTGTGTGTGTGTGTGTGTGTGTGTGTGTGTGTGTGTGTGTGTGTGTGTGTGTGTGTGTGTGTGTGTGTGTGTGTGTGTGTGTTGTGTGTGTGTGTGTGTGTGTGTGTGTGTGTGTGTGTGTGTGTGTGTCCCCCACAGCTGCCCAGGGGCGCGTGACCTCACCGTGGTGTGGGGGTGAAACCGGGGGGGGTCCCCCCCGGGCTAACACGCAATCTGGGGGGTGCCCTGGTCCAGCCGCGGCGGCCAGGGCACGGGATCGCGCGCCCCACCCCTCGCCGGCCACCGTGGGAAAGCCACGATGGCACAGGGCGGGCTCCACCGGGGGGTGGCGGTATGCAGAGGTAACCTGGGTCCCCCTGTGACCCAGCCCTCTCCAGGGCTCGTGTGCGCTCCCCTGCCCCAACCCAGTGCACCTTGTGTTCTGCACAGGTGCATCGTGGGGTGGGGATATCGTCCTATCCGACGCCCGTCCGGGCCAGGGGCACAACCACTATGGCCTTCGGCCAGGGGCCTGATGTCACGGGGGGCTACCGGTCCTGCCCTGCGATGCAATGCGGGGCAACCGTGACATTAGGCCTCACAGCCACGCGCCCTCTGCACCTGGTGCAGAGAGGGGGGATAGGGACGCCCCGTGTAGGATTGCGGGCACACGACACGTTCCACCCCCACACAGCGGCGGTTACACCCGAGTCCCTCCGGTCCAGCCTGGGCCGCGGAGGGATAGGGACGCCCCGTGGGTTCGCCAGGTATTTCTCCTTCCCCCACACAGCGGCGGTTACACCCGAGTCCCTCCGGTCCAGCCTGGGCCGCGGAGGGATAGGGACGCCCCGTGGGTCCGCCAGGTATTTCTCCTTCCCCCACACAGCGGCGGTTACACCCGAGTCCCTCCGGTCCAGCCTGGGCCGAGGGACGCCCCGTGGTTTCGTCAGGTATTTTTCCTTCCCCCACACAGCGGCGGTTACACCCGAGTCCCTCCGGTCCAGCCTGGGCCGCGGAGGGATAGGGACGCCCCGTGGGTTCGCCAGGTATTTTTCCTTCCCCCACACAGCAGCGGTTACACCCGAGTCCCTCCGGTCCAGCCTGGACCGCGGAGGGATAGGGACGCCCCGTGGGTTTGTCAGGTATTTTTCTTTCCCCCACACAGCGGCGGTTACACCCGAGTCCCTCCGGTCCAGCCTGGGCCGCGGAGGGATAGGGACGCTCCGTGGGTTCGCCAGGTATTTTTCCTTCCCCCACACAGCGGCGGTTACACCCGAGTCCCTCCGGTCCAGCCTGGGCCGCGGGGGGATAGGGACGCCCCGTGGGTTCGCCAGGTATTTTTCCTTCCCCCACACAGCGGCGGTTACACCCGAGTCCCTCCGGTCCAGCCTGGGCCGCGGAGGGATAGGGACGCCCCGTGGGTTCGCCAGGTATTTTTCCTTCTCCCACACAGCGGCGGTTACACCCGAGTCCCTCCGGTCCAGCCTGGGCCGCGGAGGGATAGGGACGCCCCGTGGGTTCGTCAGGTATTTTTCCTTCCCCCACACAGCGGCGGTTACACCCGAGTCCCTCCGGTCCAGCCTGGGCCGCGGAGGGATAGGGACGCCCCGTGGGTTTGTCAGGTATTTTTCCTTCCCCCACACAGCGGCGGTTACACCCGAGTCCCTCCGGTCCAGCCTGGGCCGCGGAGGGATAGGGACGCCCCGTGGGTCCGCCAGGTATTTTTCCTTCCCCCACACAGCGGCGGTTACAGCCGAGTCCCTCCGGTCCAGTCTGGGCCGCAGAGGGATAGGGACGCCCCGTGGGTTTGTCAGGTATTTTTCCTTCCCCCACACAGCGGCGGTTACACCCGAGTCCCTCCGGTCCAGCCTGGGCCGCGGAGGGATAGGGACGCCCCGTGGGTCCGCCAGGTATTTTTCCTTCCCCCACACAGCGGCGGTTACACCCGAGTCCCTCCGGTCCAGCCTAGGCCGCGGAGGGATAGGGACGCCCCGTGGGTTTGTCAGGTATTTTTCCTTCCCCCACACAGCGGCGGTTACACCCGAGTCCCTCCGGTCCAGCCTGGGCCGCGGGGGGATAGGGACGCCCCGTGGGTTCGCCAGGTATTTTTCCTTCCCCCACACAGCGGCGGTTACACCCGAGTCCCTCCGGTCCAGTCTGGGCCGCAGAGGGATAGGGACGCCCCGTGGGTTTGTCAGGTATTTTTCCTTCCCCCACACAGCGGCGGTTACACCCGAGTCCCTCCGGTCCAGCCTGGGCCGCGGAGGGATAGGGACGCCCCGTGGGTTCGCCAGGTATTTTTCCTTCCCCCACAAAGCGGCGGTTACACCCGAGTCCCTCCGGTCCAGCCTAGGCCGCGGAGGGATAGGGACGCCCCGTGGGTTCGCCAGGTATTTTTCCTTCCCCCACACAGCGGCGGTTACACCCGAGTCCCTCCGGTCCAGCCTGGGCCGCGGGGGGATAGGGACGCCCCGTGGGTTCGCCAGGTATTTCTCCTTCCCCCACACAGCGGCGGTTACACCCGAGTCCCTCCGGTGCAGCCTGGGCCGCGGAGGGATAGGGACGCCCCGTGGGTTCGCCAGGTATTTTTCCTTCCCCCACACAGCGGCGGTTACACCCGAGTCCCTCCGGTCCAGCCTGGGCCGCGGAGGGATAGGGACGCCCCGTGGGTTCGCCAGGTATTTTTCCTTCCCCCACACAGCGGCGGTTACACCCGAGTCCCTCCGGTCCAGCCTGGGCCGCGGAGGGATAGGGACGCCCCGTGGGTTCGCCAGGTATTTTTCCTTCCCCCACACAGCGGCGGTTACACCCGAGTCCCTCCGGTCCAGCCTGGGCCGCGGGGGGATAGGGACGCCCCGTGGGTTCGTCAGGTATTTTTCCTTCCCCCACACAGCGGCGGTTACACCCGAGTCCCTCCGGTCCAGCCTGGGCCGCGGGGGGATAGGGTCGCCCCGTGGGTTCGCCAGGTATTTTTCCTTCCCCCACACAGCGGCGGTTACACCCGAGTCCCTCCGGTCCAGCCTGGGCCGCGGGGGGATAGGGACGCCCCGTGGGTTCGCCAGGTATTAATCCTTCCCCCACACTTGGCTTTCGGACCATCGAGGCCCCCGCCGCTGAGGCGAGGGGGCCTCCTTCGCTTTGGGACCACTGAGGCCCCCGCCGCTGAGGCGAGGGGGCCTCTTTGGCTTTGGGACCACCGAGGCCCCCGCCGCTGAGGCGAGGGGGCCTCTTTGGCTTTGGGACCACCGAGGCCCCCGCCGCTGAGGCGAGGGGGCCTCCTGGGCTTTGGGAACACCGAGGCCCCCGCCGCTGAGGCGAGGGGGCCTCCTTCGCTTTGGGACCACCGAGGCCCCCTCCGCTGAGGCGAGGGGGCCTCCTTCTCTTCGGGACCACCGAGGCCCCCGCCGCTGGGGCGAGGGGGCCTCTTTGACTTTGGGCCAACCGAGGCCCCCTCCGCTGAGGCGAGGGGGCCTCCTTTGCTTTGGGACACCGAGGCCCCCGCCGCTGAGGCGAGGGGGCCTCTTTGACTTTGGGACCACCGAGGCCCCCTCCGCTGAGGCGAGGGGGCCTCCTTTGCTTTGGGACACCGAGGCCCCCGCCGCTGAGGCGAGGGGGCCTCTTTGACTTTGGGCCAACCGAGGCCCCCTCCGCTGAGGCGAGGGGGCCTCCTTTGCTTTCGGACACCGAGGCCCCCGCCGCTGAGGCGAGGGGGCCTCCTTCGCTGTGGGATCACCAAGGCCCCCGCCGTTGAGGCGAAGGGGCCTCTTTCGCTTTGGGACCACCGAGGCCCCCGCCGCTGAGGCGAG